>CM056398.1:2972746-3572746 GCA_029718625.1 Synaphobranchus kaupii | reverse complement strand
AAGGCTGTATTGACCCCTGAAGTTGAGCATGTGTGTTACATACAAACTGTGAAAACTGAACACCCCAACCGGCGTTACGTTTTTTATGATTTTGAGTGTCGGCAGGACCATGGCGAACACATTGCAAATTTCATATGTTGCATAGATTTTAAAGGCAAGCGTTGGACTGCAAAGGGTGATGGCTGTGTACAGGCTTTTTTTAAAAGGTATCGAACCCGAAAGTACAAGGGTTATACATTCATAGCCCATAATTCGAAGGGGTACGATGGGTACCTGCTGATGCAGTATTTGGTAAAGCATGGTGTGACACCAAACATCATAGCGCAAGGCAGCAAGCTCCTGTGCATTACAGATGAGGATTTCAAACAGAGGTATGTTGATTCACTCTGTTTCCTAACTATGAAGCTAAGTGCCATGCCTGGCTCTCTAGGTTTTGAAAATGCAAAAAAAGGGTATTTTCCCCATTTCTGGAATAAAATTGAGAACCAGAATTACATCGGTCTGTACCCGCCACCCTTGTACTATGGTTTTGACACAATGATGGCCAAGGAGAGGGAAGATTTTATGTCCTGGTATAATAATGTGTCTGGGGGTGTGTTTGACTTTCGAAAAGAAATAGCCGAGTACTGTCAGAATGACGTTGTTATTTTGCGGGAAGCTTGTTTGCGGTTTAGGGCCGAGGTGCTTGGGAGCACAGGTTTAGACCCGTTCCAGAGCATTACAATAGCCTCGGTGTGCATGAAACAATACTGTACAAACTTTTTGCCCAAAAACACCATAGCAGTCACATCGCCTGATAATTACGCGCAGCAGCAGAAATCGTTTTCCACAGCAGCCATTCAATGGTTAGAATATGTGAGTCATCGGGAAAAGATTTTCATTCAACATGCCTTGAACCGGGGGGAGGTTAAGATGGGGAACTATTATCTAGACGGTTATTCAGATGTAGCCGGCGTTCGGACAGCTTTCGAATTTGCGGGGTGTTTTTTTCATGCTTGCCCTCAATGTTTTAATTTAAGTACAATTAACCCTCTCACAAAAACAGATTTTGGTTCAATATATCACAAATTTCAAGAGAAAATTGACACTGCGTAGCGTATACAACCTGAATGTTGTAGTTATGTGGGAGCACGAATGGGTAAGACTTAAACGTGAGAGCCCCGAGGTTCAGGAGTTCCTGCGCCATCATGACTACCCGGAACGTCTGGAACCTCGGGCTGCTCTGTTTGGCGGTCGAACTAATGCGTTGCAACTTTACTACAAGGCTCAAGAAGGTGAACAAATACACTATTTTGATTTCACCAGTCTATATCCGTTCGTGAACAAAACTAAAGTTTACCCAACAAATCACCCCACCATCATCTTCCGTGACTTTGAACCGATCGAAAACTATTTCGGTCTGATCAAAGCCAGGGTATATCCACCAAGAAAACTTACAATACCTGTGTTACCGTACAGAGTCTCTGGTAAATTAATGTTTCCACTTTGCCGGTCCTGCGCAGAATCTGAGCATCAAGGGGCGTGTGAACATTCTGATGAGTTGCGTTCTCTCACAGGCGTATGGTGTACCGTTGAAATGCTTAAGGCTATTGAAAAAGGTTACATCGTCGACAAAATCTTTGAAATTTGGCATTTCCAAGATAGGTCCGATTCTCTTTTCAGTGACTATATTAAGACGCATTTAAAGGGCAAACAAGAAGCGTCAGGATACCCCTCTTGGGTTTCTGATGATTCTGACAAGGCGGCCTATGTGCAGAGTTATTGGCAGAAGGAGGGTGTACGTTTAGACCCAAGCAATATTTCTGTAAACAAAGCCAAGAGACAAATTTCCAAACTGTTTTTAAATAGTCTTTGGGGCAAATTTGGTCAGAGAAGCGTTTGGTTGTGCCAAACACAACCTTGATCCGTGATCCTGAAGAGTTTCTGCAATTCATGTTTTCAGATGAGTATGATGTCTCACACTTTTCATTTCTTACAGAAGACGTAGCTCTGGTACAGTGGAAACTTGCTAAGGGCTTCCCAAAGGTCCCCAGATACAGCAATGTGTTCATCGCGGCCTTCACCACAGCTTATGCCCGGCTCGAGCTTTATAATGTCATGGATAAAATGCCTGACAGGGTTCTGTACCACGACACAGATTCTGTAATCTTTGTGTGCCGACCGGGTGACTGGATGCCGTCTCTAGGTGATTTTTTGGGAGACTTGACTAGTGAGCTAGACCCCTTTGACCACATTGTTGAATTTGTATCAGGAGGGCCCAAGACGTACGGTTATAAAACACGGTTTGGTAAAACGTGCATGAAAGTGAAAGGTATAACCCTGCATCATACTAACACACAGGTTGTCAATCTTTCAACCCTCACAGAATTGGTACAGCACTATGTACAGAATCCAGAGGTCCCAGCTCGCGAAATTACAACCAACACAAATCAAATTGTGAGGAATAAGAGAGGGTTCTCTCTCAGCAATCGTTTAGTTTCTAAAAGATTCAGAGTAGTTTACAACAAAAGGGTCCTGCTCCCTGATTTCAAAACCTTGCCATATGGATTCTAGACAAGTGATTGGGGTTGAAGGTTTTGACAGCCGCCTTCAACATCCCTTTTCATGCATAATCTCAGGTCCATCAAACAGCGGTAAAAGCGTTTTTGTGAAAACACTGCTCGAAAATGCACAACATGTATTGTCAACAGTACCGCAGAACATTGTATGGTTTTATTCGTGTTGGCAACCCATGTACGATGAAGTGCTTTGTAAAATAAAGAATGTACATTTTGTAGAAGGTCTTCCTGAATCCTTGACCGATGAAGTTTTGCTACCTTTGCACAAAACCAACATGGTAATTGTTGATGACCTTATGCAGGCTGCCAGTCAGAGCTCTGAAATTGAGAGAGCTTTCACCAAATATACACACCATAGAAACCTAAGCATCATATATCTTGTTCAGAATCTTTTCTTCCAGGGTCGAAACAGCCGCACAATTAATCTTAATGCAAACTATATTGTTCTGTTCAAAAATCCAAGAGATAAAATGCAAGTTAATGTTTTGGCACGACAAATGTACCCCAGACATTCAAAGTTTTTCCTTGAATGTTTTGATGATGCTACCAGAAAACCTTACGGTTATCTATTGGTTGATTTAAAAGCCCAGACGCCTGAGGAATACCGCATCAGAACTGGTTTGTACGCTCCAGAGTGGCCGGTAGTTTATGTGCTAAAGAAAAAGTAATATGTCTGCACGTATTAAACGGAACTGGTCTTTTCTAAAAGCCCTATTTGAAGGTAATGCCCGGCAAAGACGTAACATATTACAGTCTGCTTCTGGTGAACTTATAAACACAATTTGTGAACTAGCTCTCAATGTTTTACGGGGCAATATACCCCTAACTGATACACAACTGAAAAAAATAAGAAAACAAAAGGTCGGAATTAAACTGTTGGTTAACAAAAGATCATCTATTCGAAAGAGGCGAAAGATTATTTCTCAAAAGGGTGGATTTCTTCTGCCGTTGCTGAGTGTTGCAATACCGTTTCTCACCAGTTTGATAGCGGGTCGCAGCGGGGCTTAAAATCATGGACCACGCCCAAAAAATTTTTCTAGTACCTCAAAGTCAGCTGGACAAATTAAAGAATCTTACTTTTACACCGGAACCAATCCGACAAACTGTTGAAAATGATTTGGATCAAACCATACGTAACATCTTATCAAGGACTGATGTTGGTCCTCATGAGAAGGTAAAACTGTACACGATTGCTCTACAACGTTTCATTGCATTGGTTAAACAAGGGGAGGCCGAAATGCAACATTTGACCCTATCGTTGCCTGTTGAGGTTGGCGATAATGTCAGAACGGACACCGCCCGAGTTGACGATTTTGTACAAAGCGTACCACCTAGAAGCCGGAAAAATGCCACCTACGTATTGGATAAAATTTCTCAGGAAATGTCGCAACGTGGAACGATAAAGGGGAGTTTGTGTTTAATGGTACGGTTGTCAGTGGTTCGCATATGTTGGATCTAATAAAGAACATAACGGCCCCTCACAAGATTTCTGACGATAGAAGGCCCCGGGGTTGGGAGGAATTCATAGAGGCTATGGCGATGCTTAATATGCCTATTTCTGTCATACCTAATCAAAATGTGCGCGGCAAGATAAATCAACACAAAAAGAAAATACCAATTACCGCCGCAACCTTTACTCCTATGACACCAGAACCAGGCCCTAAGGCTGTTTTTTCATCTCCCGCTTTAGACCATTCAGCGTGGCTAGATTTCTGAAGCTGTTGAGTGTGTGTGTGTGTGTGTGTGTGTGTTTTGTTTTAAATGATCAAAATGTCGAAATGTAAAGTTTAAAATGTTTTTATTTTATAATAAAAGACAAAACAATATTCAAACAATACATGTCTGTGTTTTTTTTTCAACAGTGACAGGCCTTAAACATTTCACCACAGCATGCAGTCTGTACACAGTTTAACATGTTTTTAACACACTTGTCCAAGTATATTTTATCAACATATCTTGAAACCATCGCATCATTATTTTTCAAATTATCAGAGTATAGGGTTATAATTTCATTAAACGGAACCCCTTTGGCCCTGTTGTGCAGATAAAAGACGCAATGCTGTCCACACTTTGTGCTGTGTAGGTCTTGCACTTGTGCCTTGTTGTAAACAATCCTTTTACAGTTCTTTTGTAAAAAAGTAATAATGTTATCTGGGAAATAAATGTAGTCAGGAGGGTTTCCATAGGAGTCGAAAAATTCACCAGTTTTATCCGCACACAAATATAGCGCTAACCAGTGTTCTCCAGGTTTGTTTCGAGGGTGTGTATTCACAATGTACAATGCTGGTAAATTATTTAATTTATTATTTGGTAGCTCATCACAGGCCACAACCCCACAAAAGTTATTTTCTGTGTAAGGATTGTTACTCAAAATAGCCGTTAGTTCTCTGGTATTCATGATTAATAATAATCATACAACACGTTCCTCCTCTGGTTCACTTCAATGATGTTGTCGAAGCATGCGTAAACAATTAAATTAACTGTTCTGGGTAGCGGGTTTCTGAATCTCATCTCCAGACGTATATTACCCGTCTTGATCAGGGATAGATGCTGGCTGCAACCTTCATCGGGTGTCAGGTTGAAAGCATAAAGGGTGTAACCGTTCAGGTATTCTTGACGGTTAATGCACAAAGGCGTGTCTTTGAGATGTCGACCTGTGGCCAGCGTTAGGCTGTAAAATTCGCGAACCGCAGAACCGTTACCATAATTTGGGAGATATGGTTTACTCGGTATTGGAAGACCGTTCATACTGAGGGATACATATTCTGCATTGTAATGCTGGAAATTGAAAGGGTTCTTGTTGTAAACACCTGTAAAGGCGTCGTTATCTACCAAACCTATAATGATAGATTTCGGTAATTGACCCAAAAACAAATTTTCTTGATTGCAAACTCTAAGACCAGCTGCTAAACTGAAAGTTTTAAGACTAACACGGTCAATCGGATATTTAACATTTGATGTCAGTAGCGCCTGGGCATGTCCGAGCTTAACGGGTGGAGAGACCCCAATTTTTTTTACAAATAGTGTGGCCGAGACCATTTTAAGGCGGTATTGTTGCTGAGGTGCATCCTCGCTCATTAGACAGAACTCATCCTTACAACGGACCATCTTAATTTTTATATCGACTCCGTTTATAAGTAGTCTCTCCTGAAAAAACATGTCTGCATGTATGGGTCCGAGCAACTCAAAAGTGTTACTCGCGGCTGTATATAGAGTTCTATCTTTGAAACCCTTGTTTTCACCCGCTGGGTCTGTTACGTCCATATGTCCGCTGGTGTCCTTATAGAATAATCCGGATGTAAATTGATTAGACATTGTGTCTTCAGAATAATTAAGTAGACATTCCATAATTGCTCTGTAGGGGTACGTGTTGCTAGACTGGCTTACCAGCCGGTCTCCCAATGAAATATCCACCTGTGAAAAAATGGTCGCTATGGGATAATTAATAAGCCCAACCTTGGCATCGGCCGGAATATTGGTGCCATCGGCCCGGGTTATCTGACAACGTAGGTATAAAAGAGTATTGTTTAACCCTATTTACTTTGGCCTATTTTATACAATTTTCGCCTAGTTTTTACGAGTGTCAATTAAGTGCCAATATCTCAAAAACTATTCACTGCACATCCATGGTTGAAAGTTTCAATGAAAGAAGAGGCTTGTACCATTCAGAAATTTGCATCAGAATAAATTTATGTAAAAATGGTCACATACAGTTTATACATAATACACATAAAAAAACAAAAAAAAGTACAAAACGCCTTGTGTTTTTACAGTTTAGCACTGAATATTTCAACTTCAAAGTACTGGAGCAAGCCAGACTTCCTTACACTAGTGCACTGATATGTTGTCCACTTGGGTATAGAATTTGGTAAAGATATCTACAGGCTTTCCTTATGCATTGGTATTTTTACCAAAACGGGGCCCTGGTGTCCCAAAACGTTTCCAAACGTCGCCAAATATAAAACATGTGCATATCTTTCTGTCTAGGCATGTCAATCATCAGAAAACTTTATTTTTCTTTTAAAACATTTTTTGTAATACAGAATGTGAAGAAAATTAACCTACACATGTTTTGTGTTTATGTGTATGAGGGTATTCTCTTACAAAGCGTGCCCAAAAGTGCCCAAATACCTCTCCGAAAAGGATTACTTACCCTAATGTTATCCAACCAATCTGCTTTACATTTAAAATGGCACTGTACTTCAAAGTTAGATTTACCAGAGCCCCATAAGCCAGCAGAATAACAGGTTTATCTATAACAAGCCTTCAACTTGACTTTTTACAGCAAAAGTAATGAATTATACATCACTATTTGGCAAACCTGTCTGTTACCACCTCCTACGACAGAGGTGTTAGGTGGGGGAGGGGTGTCTTCACTGTCCTCCCTGAAAAATACAGATTCAAGTACATTACTAAGTAGAATCACTAAAAAATGAGAACAGAAATGATCTCAAAAAGACATATGGCAAGTATTACAATTAAGTGGAAAAAATTTTTTATTTTATAAAAAAAAAAATATATATATATATATATATACACACACACACACACACACACACATATATATATATATATATATTATATATACGTATATACATTAAAAAATCTTACATCCACAGTACGTCTGATATTAGCTCCAACATAATTAGCAATCGTAGCTAACTAGGATTTATGAATTCGTTTGTCAGCTTGCACGAACTAAATTACATTATTATAATACTGTAATGTCTTGACTGAACCGTGAAATAAAGTACTGAGAATGAGAACTCGTTTCATGCGTAAATTCAACAACTAGCCCTGTGTTGGTTGCTGCACAAAGAAACTGCGAATTAACGCTAGAAAACAAACAAACAGCAGGCGCTACTTAGCAGCCTGTGACACCATAGAAACTAGCGAACTCCTGCGAGAATCCATTTATCACCAAACTAAAAATACTCTAGATAATAGCGCTCCATACTGTTGATGATTATGATGATGATAATAACAAGAATAATAATAATAATAATAATTTGTATTATATATTTTAAAAAAACACTTACATGTCCAGGCACGGGTCCATGCCAGAGTCATTGCTCTGCCAGAACACAGACTTCTTCGCCTCTGGGACACTTCTTCACCTTCAAAACCTGAGCAACCGTGAAATAAGCGCTCTTCTTTCCACCGTTGATTGCCACGTTCGCGTATAAATGTATAAAATAATCGTAAACTTTGAAGCAGCAAAGACATCACCAGCGCAATTGCACCAATACAGCTGCCCGCGTCTGCGTACAGAGAAAGACTGGTCTGTGACGTTTTTTCAGCTCACAAAAAAGCTACACATTGCTAAATACATCGGGATAGACTACAAACTTACTTGTAACAGCAATCCAGCCCATCCCTTACAGGATAAACTCAGTCAAAATGGCCACAGGCGTCATCTGATGCTGTCGACAGCCCAGGAGCGCACAGCCGATTGCCCTATGGGCTGTCTTTACGCGTGGATACAGCGCCGTTCACAGTCGCTTGAATATGACATGTTTTACTTCGTTTGAAAGGGCAGGAAACCCCGTAGAAGATAAGCAACGTGTTTTACGTTAGATAATTCCTGTAGCAGTCTAGTCATGTTTTTACGCAACGGTAGTAACGTCGTACAAACGCGAATGCGATGGGTACGCACTGTGGAAATGGAGACTTTCCTGGATAATGGATAAATGGGTTACGAAAAAACGTTGAGGATTCTTCAGAAAAGGGTTATAACTGCATAACCAGGTATCGTATTTGGTTGCTTAAACATGTTTATCAAGAGAATTTGTAGAAAATAAAATGTATTTATACAAAACCGGAAGTATATCGGTTGTATGCATACTGAAGTGAGCACGGGAAAAAAACACCTAATGTTTATTTATACAACTTTTCAATAATATACAATTGTTCCTGAATCGGATCTTGATTTTTTAGCGTGTTGAAATGGTACCAAGAGCTTTTGTGATATGCATTTTATTGCCTGTGACTGCGGCGAGGTGAAGGCTGTAAACAAATAAAAAAAGTGGGTTGGGCTATTAGCACCCTGCTGCTTTATGGCTCTGTAGTGTAACCTGAGAGCTGATAAGCATATAAACGAATGTGTTCGCAGGCTGTGACTGTTTATAACAATTTTGCGTCGAAAGTTCCATGTTTTATTAACGTTTTAATTTAGAATTTAAGAGAAATATGAACACTATAAAAAATTGAGACGCATGCGTCTCACCACTAGGGGGCCAAAGCCTATAGAGTTAAGTCAAGGTAATCTTCGCCATTACCGGCTATATAGAACTCTAGAGGTCCAGTATCCGAAATGGCAGACAGGGGTGGTACTTCTACGTAGATGCTCTTATCAATGCTTGTTTGTGTGTAAGGAACTGCAAAAAGGTCCAGTTCCGACTTCATACATTCCTCTGACATGTTGTGTATAAAGGCCATTTTTAAAAAATGTATCTACTTTTTCTCTTAACCTTCTTGGTCTGTTTTTTAGCCTTCCTCTTACGCTTCTTTGCGACTGTGACCCTAATGTATGCCGGCCGTCTCTTTTTAGCCTTGGCACGACTTGTGACCCGCCCCCCTGGAGGCCTTTTCTGTGCGCTACGGGTCATAACCAAGAGCCCCGAGCCTTCTTGTTCACCGTTATTCAAACGACTCGTCACAACTTTATGGACTACATCCTTGGCTATGTTTTTAGCTGCTGATGTTAAATGTGGTCTGGCTATGTTGAAGCCTTTCTTTAGTAGGGGCAATGCCATTCGGAATAAACCTCTAAAAAGTCCTCCAAGACCGCTACCATACATAACGCTCGCACCCTTATACCCCGGCAGACCATTACCGGCTTGTGCTGTATAATAGTCTATGTACCTATGAGGGTCAACGTATAGGTTTGAACTTGCCATTTTTATTCGTGATATCGATGCTTCACCGGCCTGAAATGCAATTTTATGAGGGCTTTACCGTAAGTGAAGCGTATGTTCTCGTTCTGATCCGATTTCAGCTCAATTGTTATGTTATCAATGTGCTTCTTGCACACGTGAACGTAGTGTGGCTTTTCATACGTGATTGTGATGACATCGTTGCTAGACCCGGTTATATGTACACATCGTAGCAAGGGCACAAAACTATTTCCGACTCTCTGGTAGTCAATAATGTCTGTGTAAACATACATTGTGTAAAACCCTGCACGAATATCTGCCGGATGTGGTGCCACAGAACTTGCTACCGTTAAGGGTACATCCGGGTCCAAACCCAACATCCTTGCAAGTTTACCACTAGCCTTCAACGCCATATTTTCGTTTGCACTACTAATATAAATTCGGTTTTTCATTGTTGAATGGGTCACCTCAATATCCAATTTCTTTATTTTTAACGCCTTATTCATCTCATCAACCAAGGATTTTAGATTCTTGTAATATCCCCAGCTTATTAAAACAACGTAGCTGAGTTCCTTTTTCTTACCATCACTTACGATAAAAACATTTTCATGAGCTGATAGCATATTCCATGTACATGGGTATTGAATTTCTGCTAAAGCAACTTCCCACTGTCCACGAAATTCGAGGGGTCTGGCGAACTTTGTCGTGTAACACGATATTTTGTTTCCAGGATAGATATCTAGACTGGCATTACTGGGGAGAGTGACATAAAAGCCTGCTTCCTCCATGGCGAGCTAATGGTTTCTACTCTTTTAGATATCAAACACGCTATCTTTAGGTATCCAGCTGTTGTATTTTTCAGGCCATCCGACCCACTTCACTAAAACGAGCTTCTGTTTCTTATACTTCTTTTCGGCAATTATTTTTTCGACCTTAAAGGTTTTGTCTTTTCCAACTATAACCTTCTGTAATTCCTCAGCATAAAATGTTCCGTCAATGCTCGCCCCATCATAATCCTTCAATCTATATACAGGAGGGTTTCTGTGGACCCTTTCAACGACTGTAAAATATTCGTCTGTATATGTTTGCTCATAACCTTTTGCAAACTTTCCACGTACTTTGGAAACTCTGACGGTATCCCCCTCCTCAAACTTAAACTTTAGCTTTTTAGATTTTTTTGTAAAGAGACCATACATGTTTTTAAAAACTTTAAAATAATTATTTTCGTTTACTTCAATTGGCTTCATTTTAATCGTATTGTGATAGCTGTTGTTGTAAGCCAGGACCAAATCCTGGACAGAATCTACATAACGTCTGGTGTTGTACTTTGTGAAATATCTCCACATTCTGGTTTTTAACGTTCTATTGAAACGTTCGACCACAGATGCTTTCACATCATCGTTGTCTGTGGCAAAGTGTAATATTTTGTTGCGTTTCATCAGACTCTGAAACCTTTTATTGAAAAATTCTTTACCTTTATCGGTTTGTATTTTTTTAGGTATACGTCCATTTGCGAGAATTTCTTGAAGGGCTTTTACCACTTCGATACCAGTCTTGTTTTTAAGAACACATACCCAGGCGTATTTTGACAATATATCTATACAAGTTAGCATAAACTTCATATTATCATTATGCTCAAATAAACTTGACATGTCTACTAAATCAAGCTGCCATTGTGAATCAATGTTTCTCACAATAACCCTGTTTCTTTTGAAATTGACTCTGATGGGTTTGTGTAAAGTGTATGCATCTTCCCCCGATAACCAGTCCGTAACTTTTTTGTTTGATATGTTACTCCCTGCTTCAAGTAATACCTTTCGTAAGCGCTCTTTGCCACCGTAAGAACCTGGATTTTCTGGAGCATAATAAACATCTTTCATGCGTTTCTCACCCGCCATCCTTACAGTTATCACAATAATGACACAATATATAAAAACCAAAGTATTTATTTATGTATTTTAAAAAAAGTTACAGGTTACATGACAGAAATTATACATATTAACGTTTAAACATTTCTTGAAAATGTTTTCAAATGTTATCGTTCATCCGGTTTCGCACGCCTTCAGAATGGTCACACCACAGGTGTTCCTGCATTGCCTCGTCAATCTCCCAAAAGTCTGTGATGACAACCGCAATAGCCTTCTCACTGACTGCGTCTAGTGTTGTACGGGAGATTTCCAACAGTTTATCCCCAATGTTTGGCTCCTCCCGAAGTTCTGAAACAATGGTGTCAACAGACCCCAAGATTCTCACAGGCTCTGGAACCCCTCCGAGCACTTTCAAGGCCTTGATCAGCAGAGGCTGCAGCCACGGCTTTTTCACATTTGTCACAAAGTCTGTAAAATTACTTTTATAATAATACGCATCCGCTTCAAAGAGGCAGCTGTGTCTCAGTTGACTGGGGTGATCAACTTCACAGCCTTGGCATTCGCTTCTCCTTTTTTTTTCTATTGCTCCATTCAGAAGACAGGCGATTATCGCTTTAAGCATCTTAACCATCGGAGTTGTAAGACACCCATCAATTTCATCGTCTACACACTCCTGGTTTGTTTTTTTGGCTGGACTGTTGTGCAAAGTGTGTCAACTCGCAGCCTTCATCGGCCATATTTTTTGGCTCTGATAAAAATAGGGATTCAGCTTTGTCGGCATCGATCCAAGGCTCTGTAGCCGGCTTGTCATTGTTCGCGGGATACTCAGACTCCCAAGATTCTGAGCAATCGGCCCGCTTTAGGGATTTATACATTTTGTAAACGCCCTGAGACATGCTTGACAAGAGTTTTGTTAAGGCAGTGAAATACTGAGTTTGTCGAGTGGCTTTTAAACACCTCTGAAACTTATAGCCACGCCTTAAAACGTTAAGCGTTATGTTCTGTGGGTGGGGTCTTCCTTTTTGGGGTTTGATTTGAATTTAACATATTTTAACGATTAATAATAATAATAATAATGAAACAAAACGTAAAATAGCCTGTAAAAGAAAAGGCTTTTTTATTTTAAAGTTCACAAAATCAATCATAAAGACCTTATGTATACATTTATATTGTACACAAACAATCTAAAAATTTCAAAAACATTATATATTTTTTGCTTACATGTTTCGACATGTTATTTTACACAAAACTTGTAGAGTCTTCGTCATCAGAGGCAAATAAAAAAGACATTATGTATACATTTATATTGAACACACACAATCTAAAAATTTCAAAAACATTATTATATATATATATATATATTTTTTTTTTGCTTACATGTTTTGACATCAACTTTTACACAAACATAATTAACTTTCAAACTGTTTTTACACAAAACATGTAGAGTCTTCGTCAATTGGCGTTGTTGGTGGGGCTGGTGGTATATTTTCCTTATCTTCATCACCAGATTCTTCATAATCAGATTCTTCATCACCAGATTCTTCAGCCACGTCGTTGAATCGCGACAATAAGTTCGTTTTCACATCAGGAAAAATTCTACAAAGTCTATACGCCTCAAACACCTCATCGGCTCGCTCAATAGCCTTGTCCAACATTTGCCGGTTGTCCAAATTAAATACAATTAGCTTATCCCCAATGTCACTTGCTTCATATGTCTCGGCAATGAACAGTTTTTTATACTCTTTGAGCGCTGACACACAGATCATGCTTCGATTCTCCTCCCAGCAGCTCAGAAACCTACAAATATTCTGTACATCGTCCACAACATATTTGTAACATTGCTTGAATTTAAGCCAGTCCTTGCACACAAATAATATAGACTCTGATTTTTCGCTGTACAATTCCCCCTCACACAGGTTGAAAAGGGTCATTGTCGGCTCCTCTCCGGACGTATCTATCTGGTACCCACATCGTCGATTTGAAAATTCTGCAGGCCAATCTTCGTAAAACGAACATCCTTGAAGCCTTGATACACTTGTATAAGGCTTTTTTGGTGTTTTTAAAACAGTGTTGTTTGTCAAAGCCCCTGGAGATTTCGTTGTTGTTGATTTTTCTACGGTAGACATGCTTCTTTTGCTGGTTGTCAGGCGTTTGTGTCAGCTTCTGTTTTTTGCGGCAGGAAAATGTTTGTTTGAGTTGTCAGGGAAAAGCCGACACATTTATAGGCCCCTACGACCATAAAACTGTCAAAACCAAAACAGCTACCATGTGTGTCGGACAGTCCTGCTCTGTGTCTCTGAGTATCTGTGTCTTTGAATTGCCTCTGGGGTTGTAAGGAGACTCCTGGTCTTGTTCCATTTTCAGCTGAAAGAGTTACGCGTAGTTTACAACAACTCTCTCTAACCGTTGAGCTAGAACATGTGTGTTCGACAGATACTGGAGCCGCGTTGTATAACATCTGTTCCTCGTCAACCAAAAGGTTTTACATTCGTCATCAGAAACCCCCAACTCGCCACAACACTAAGCATTCCAACATCTGTTGCTAAACTACGGAGGGGCTTATCATGACTCTGTGCAAAACGCTTTCATTTGTGTCTCTGAGTATCTGTGTCTTTGAATTGCCTCAGGGGTTGTAAGGAGACTGCTGGGGATTTGTTCATTTTCAGCTGAAAGAGTTACGCGTAGTTTACAACAACTCTCTCTCTCTAGCAATTCTGGTAAAAAGATCTATCCGGACTCCGCACGGACTTTGTACTCGGGTTTGGAGTCATTCGCACACACAGTTTCCCTGACTTAATTTGTTGAGTTTTTTCCCTTTTGATGCAGAGCTTTCAACATTTTGCACCCTTCGGCTCTCTACCGACCTGGATGTGCTAGTTTGTTCATTTAGCCTACCGCGGTCTGTCACGTTTAAAAAAGTCTGCAATTAACCGTCTTGAATTATTTTATTCTTTTATTCTTTTAAAACGCTTCTGCTAACACAAACTATTGCCACTAACCTATACATTTGTTTTTATTTATATATATATTATATTAAGTTACTTTTTCACGATGTTGTTCTAATAAAATTAAAATTCCATACCCAAAGAACGACCATAAAAACCAACGTTTACAACAAACAACCCCCCAATAAAATGACATCGTTACAATGCCAATAAATAAAACCTTGAAACAAAATCCCCCACAATAAACCCAACCCTCCGAATAATAATAACTTATAAATAAAAAAAATAAAAAATAATTAAAAAATAAAAAATAATTAATTAATATAAAAATTAAAAATTAAAATATGCAAATGTGACCCCCATTTGACCGCTTGACCTTTGACCTATTAACCATCAATCAAATTCAATCAAAAAGTGACATAAGCCGTATTGCATATACTACTCGCAGTTGTTTACATGTTATTTTAACGGCGCATATAAGTGCCTCTACATAGGCGTGCACAACGCGCGTACCCTCCTGTCTGTTACAAACAGGGGCGCGCACAAGCATGACTAAAATATCTAGATCACAATGTGAAATATTATTAGGCTATATCAAAAATGAATAATAATAAAAGGTTCCATAGGTCCACATACCTTTCCCTCAGCGAAGGGAAACGATGCCACATTACATTGCTCTCAGCCCAGTCCATCAACATCTAGGCGATGTGCGATGGTACGGGACAATGGCTAGCCATTAAAAAGGAGCTGATAACACCTATATCAAGCGCGATGTGCGATGGTACGGGACAATGGCTATCCAATAAAAAGGTGCTGATAACACCTATATCAAGCCTAATGCATGAATTGTCATTCAATGGAAAACTCGCGCACTGCAATAGACGGACATTTGAGTTTTGAAAATGCGCTTCAGATGTCATTACAATACAGCTCTGTTTATCTAGGAATACAGCCTGTAAGTAAATAGAATGGTTTGTGACTGAAAAAAGTTCAAAACCTTGTCCAGTGAATATTGCTTTTATTATATTTCAAATAGCCTAGGCTACAGCGGATTCGATGTGCATAAGGTTTTTTCGATAGCCTATGTCACCATGGTAACTGAATTGTAACATTAGCTATTCTTCGTCCTTCATATTTTTTTAATTACAGTGACAAGGTTTCCATACCCTCAGCTTATTAAAACCCCGCTGATTTCACCTGTTATTCCATAACTGAACAAAATATTTTAAAGAGAACTAAGCATCTAATTAGAAACGAAAACAAATTTGCAGCATGTTACAATTAATTCACAATTAATTTTAATACCATTATCTGCATGTGCGCTTTACAGGAGCAGGTCTGTTTCCCCTGCTATAAATCGCACTTTTCACGGTCTTCCTGGGAAAGTGGATCGTTTTAAAGCATTACACTACCAGTAAAACAGATTGGTCACATTTCCATAAGCAGTACATTATAAAACAAGTGAAAATATGCGTGAACCCATGGGTTGCCAACCTGACAGCTTTATTGTATTCATTGTCATCATTAAGGCAAAATAACGTTATTTATTTTATTAATCAAAATTAGAATGCAGGTAATGAACTTCGGATGAAGCTTGAACATGAGTTCATTGCATAATCAAACGAAATTCGTTAAACAAGCAGGCTAATTTGGCGTTTTCTAAGCTGAGATGGAAGCCATTGGTAACTTATTCTCAGCTGTTGCAGGTGCCTTTAACTAAATTTAACCGCATATATTTTGTAAAATAACAGCACTGTCAGGAATTACCGGGAACTCATAATGGTTTGTCCGAATAATATTTATCATAGGCTACTATTGATCCATATAGCCTATTCCTTGATCGCACTAAACACGCACGAGCATGTCTGTTTCGTCATCATATAAGCATTCCACCAAGGTGGAAAAGCAGGCTTTTAAAGGGAATGGGATATGACATTTTGATTGGTTTATTGCATGTCACGCCCAAAATGAATGAAGAGACTAGGTTCAGCCTATTTGCACGCTGCGCCGTGCTTAGCGCCCAAAAAACACGCCGTTAAAATAGTAAAAGTGGACTTGGACACGCCCTAAATGGACTTAACGCCACGTGCTAAGATCGCCAAGATAGAGCCCCAAGAATTACTCCACGTTAACTGTGATTTTCAGGTCCAAAAAAATAGGTTTCACATTTCAATTTACAAATAAAACAACATTTTTGTTATATTGATCCTTTTTTTATTGGTTAGGCCTACTCTGAACACAAGCTCCATAATATTTCCAGTTGTGTTATACCTACAGTACTGTTTCATTCTCACTGAACTTATATTACATATGATTTTTTATTGAATTACATTTTTTTTTTTATGTGCAACTTTCACTAATTACCGCAACTTCATTGCAACAAACACACACAAAACATTGCACTTTTCATCGCAACTTTTAAGAAAAGCTGCCGCGAAATCAAGCATTTTAGCCCGCAACAATCACAAAAAATCCAGCGAGATCCTGGTGGGATTGTATAATGCCTTCTATTGGATAAAACCGTTGTCGATCAAAAAGCGTCACAACAGTGTAATCCGGAAGTGGGGTTTTAAGCAGAGCTAGTTAAGATTGTATAATCGTGTTCAAATACGCTGTGTATTTTTCAAACAGATTGTCCAAGACAATAAATGACCACGGAATCTTGAAAGGGACATATCTACACGTGAAATCCATTGCAGGATTGCACATGAATTCCATATTTAGTAGCAGATATTGATAGTAGAATGGCATTGTATGATTAGAGAATAATTTCACTTGTTTATGTCGGTATTGATTGAGCAGCGATTTGCACTGCTGTATTTGCATAACCTCGGGGTATTGTTGGGTTTAGCTTGTTTCTTATGGTTTTTTGGCAGCAATTGTATATTTTTATTAGCTCCCAGATAGACACTATTGTCTAATGTATCATGCAGGGGTAGGTGTAGTTGGAGCTGAGACTGGGTTGGGGTTGCTTGTTAAATGGATGTGTTACACGACAATGGTGGCAGTTAGAAACTCTGTATTTTGCATAGTTGTCAGGAATCATCTAGTAATAGAGATAAAACATGGAGTTTGTTGTTATAACACATAGTTTGGTGGCAGGAGAAATTAATATATGAGTTCAGCAAAATAATGCCACCAGCGCCATTGCCACTAGGCATCTGCGCAAAGGGGTTAATTTAAGCCATTATTGGTGTTTGTGTTACATGGATATCTGGGGAGTTATAAAGCTTTAAATTTAACCTCTTCCTACCAAGGGCAAAATATACAAATTCTCGCCTGTTTTTACTAGTGACCAACAAAGTTGTTTATCGCAAAAACTGTAAAGACAACAAATATGGTTCATAGGTTTTATTAAAACAGAGAACTGCACTATTATGACTAAGCAGTCATAATGCATATACAGACACGTTTTGCTACTTAATTACAACAATTTATGTACAGAAATTGTGAAAAAAAATAAAAACGGGTACCTACATTCAAATTTCTGATTTTGTACCTGATGAGCTACAAGTGCTATGGAGGAAATAACTCCTCTTTGTGATTCCTCAATATGCTGCCTATCTCTGCTAAAAATATGGTGTCAATATATCAAATCATTCAAATTCTACAGAGCTTTTTTTCAGGTGAACCATTTCGGTTTCCAAAGTTGGCACAAATTGTGCCAAATGGCAAGGTTCCAGAAAAGTCTCAATATGATTCCTTTTTTTAAGTTTTACAATAAAATTTGATAACTGCCAATAAAAGTTCATTTTTAGATGTGTCTTTGGTGTGTTTCATATTACACAACTAACTAGCCTACCCGTGGTCCCCAAAAAGTCTCCAAACCCATGTAGCAGCACAGTGAATCTTGTATTCCACCAGAGCCCCATTAGCCAGAAATGGGTCCAGGTAAACGGACCTTATGCAAACGATTTCAAATGTCCACCAGTTTCCTAGATAAAATAAAACCCTGCATAATAATCAACAACAAACTCATCCTCATGTTATCTCTCCCTCATGTTACGTCATGCATAATTTGCTTATTTGTTTACCTGCACAGCCTGCTGTAATGCATACAGAACAATTTACTAATGTGGAACAATAACTTCTAAACAAACACGTCATGTCATGAACCTGAATATGGGCTGGACCCAAGTGCAACGACAAGGAGGCAGAGATACAGGAAAAGTTTGGGGCAGTCCCAAGCTGTACACAGAATAATTAAGTCCGGAGAATCTCCGGGACTTCAGTTTGCTCCAAGCCGGAGCTGGACTTGACTGGAACACTGGATGTTCCAAACCGGAACTGGACTTGCACTGGAACACAGGATGTTCCAAACCGGAACTGGACTTTGTACTGGAACCCTGGATGTTCCAAACCGGAACTGGACTGGACGGGAACTGGATCGGGACACACCGGAACTGGACTAAACTGGAACACTGGGTTGTTCCAAACCGGAACTGGACTTGGTACTGGAACCCTGGATGTTCCAAACCGGAACTGGACTGGACAGGAACTGGATCGGGTAAAACCGGAACTGGACTAGACTGGAACACTGGAATGTTCCAAACCGGAACTGGACTGTGCGGGTCTCTCAAGAGTATCCCACACCGGGACTGGACTAGACGGATCACCCGGGAGTCGTTCCAAGCCGGAACTGGACTTCGTGGGTCGCTCAGGAATCATTCCAAACCGAAACTGGACTTGGCGGATCTGGACAGATGGGACAGATAGAGGGAGCACTAAGCATCCAATAAATATGCTTCGAACTTGTCTTCTGAAGCGAGGGAGGACATAAAGAACAGACAAGCCGGTTATGGTTAAGCATGAAGTTTTGAGAAGGGGAAAACCGGGGTGTTAATAGTAACAGGTAACCGGGTAGTTGATGCAGATGATGGGGTAGCGGCAGATACGGCAGGGCAGGACAGTGCAGCGGACCTCGGGTTGGCCCGGTTGAGGCAGCAGGGCAAACAGCAGCAGGTGCAACCGGAACCGTAACACTGGCGGTTGCCACGGCCGGACGCAGGAACAGCTATAGAATGGAGGAGCAGAATGCCCCGCTGCGGGCACAACGTCAGGTGGGAAGCGGGGGTACCGCAACACAAACAGGGAATAGCGAACAACTGCAGACTGGCAGAAAGCAACAGAGTAGTGGTTAACAAGGCAGGTAAGGCGCGGCAGGTAGGACCGCACCAAACAGGACAGACTAAACAATCAGCAGTTGGCAGTGTGCCTTAAGCACCGAGACAGAACCAAACTGTTGAAAAATGGTTTGCACGATAAAGCAGGGGAACGAACACCAAATACCAAACCAAACTGTGCAAGCAAACTAGACAAGGGAATAACATGACCAGGATACAAACGAAACAATGTTAACGAACTGGCACTGGATAGCAGACAGCAGGTGGGTTAAATAGGGAGCGTAATAGGTATCAATTAGGGAAGCGTGCGAATGTATGCGTGGATGATTGAACAGAGCGGAGTGTGAGGAATGCATGCCGAAATGGAAGGAGGAGATAGGCTGAGGCAGGAGTGGGGAAATGGAGTGAAACAAACGGAGGGAACACGCCCAGTCTGCAGCAAGGGGAAAAACACTGACAATGGAAGTCAAACATGACACGGAGGGAAAGGGCAAAATATGGAAAACGGACAGGATGGGAACGGAACGTTACACGTCAGACGCCATTTCATTCAAAAGAAACTCGGAACAGCTCATCTCAGACACAAATAGATAGCCAGCTGCTATGTGTAATTTTGCTGGCTAGCTTGCCATTGTTACAATATAGTAATGTTAGCTATATTCATTTAATTCAGAGGGATTCGTTTTATACATAACAGTGAATTCGCACTGGTATACCGGCAAAGAAATATGTTTGCTTACCACTCAGCGTCACTGAGACAACATCGCAAAAACATCTTCGGGCTAGGACCTGCTGCACAGAGAAACGCCTGAATAACCCAGACATAACTAACCAAAACTGTATGAAAGAGACTGTAAAGTAAAAAGATGAACAGCCGTCGTTACCTAATGAATCATACTTTGCTAAACGGGATGTAGCTAGCTGCTACAAGCTAAACACACTCTGCGCCATCTTGGTAGGAACATTACGCTTGTACGCCTCCTCCTCTTACGTGCAGCTGGATTTATGTGACAACCTAACCCATTGTGTTGAATGAGGGCTTGTCTGAAAGATAAGCGTCTTCGCTATTGGCTGGAATATTTGACAGACAGTTTAAAAACCCAATGGAAAGCAAATCACATCACAGTGGAGGCGGGTAGATGCGCGTTTTTCCCACTTCAGATAGGCCTATGGTGCTATCAGTCAAAGAAATACACCCAATTGACGACGGTTTTGCAACTGTGCAAAAAAGTACAAAACCCCCTTGGCTAAAATATACTAAGCCACAGGATTGGTACTTCAGAAACTGGCTGAGTTTCACAACACCAAACTGAACACAGCCGAACGACTCATAATGAAGTGCTGAAAAGCACAAGTCGGTTTAAAATGTGAAAAAAATCATGTACAGCCGTATGAAAGTTTTAAAGTATTTTTTCTTGAAGTCTAAAGGTATAACGATTTTTCAAACCAAAGTTATACAAATGAAATACAATTAAGCAGAACAGTTTACCAGCACATTGTTTATGGTGTGACATCAATGGGAATTAGGTCGTTTTTTTACGACGTTTTAACTCGACGTTTTGGGCTTAAAAACCACTTTCCCAGAAGGAATGGATATATCTTAAGGATATTTAATCAAAATATTGAGGTGAGCAGTTTATTATATATTATTAAATGAATGAAATGTATAATTTAATAATTTCCGTAATGCCCGCGTTACCGCTAGGGGGCGTTTGGCAGCAAGAGGTTAAACAGAACGGTACAAAACAGACGAAAATGGGTAAAATTAAGCCTCTGCGCAAATGGGTTAAATAATCAAAATTAAAACAACCCCGTCACTGGGAATAATAAATACCTTTATTTATTCAGGAGATACCTCTTGAGATTAAAAATCTCATTGTAGATGTAGACCTAGTTGCGTTGTGCGTAACACTTACAATGGGTTGCAACACTCTTAAGTTTTGTTCTGACCTACGAGTAAATCCAAAATAAGAGAAAAATGGTGAATTCCATAAAACAAAGGTTACGACTGTAACCATGGTTTTATGAGTTCTGGATGACCATTAGGGTCGTCAATATATACCTTCTTGTTGCTGGATGCATTGAGACTCTTATACCAATCATTTGTCATGGCCAAGGATTAGCACAAGCCTACTAGGCCGCAGCTATCGCCTTCACCAAGGCTCTGAGCCGAGAGTGCTTTTCCCTTAGAATTGCCGTAGTAGACTTACCCTTTCAGCATGGTAGTGGTTCTGTAATGGTATGGGCAGCCATTTCAATGTAGCGGCGCAGCGCATGCACTGGGCATATCAAATGTGCCTCCCCCAGGTCCCCGCCTGGTAGGGGGCGAAGCGCAGCAAGCTCAATCAGCTGGTTAATATGAAACAAATTTAGGGTAAAAGTGACACCATCCGGCTGCAACCTCATACACCCCGCGGTGATGGAGAGAGCGCAGAGCTCACCAACACGCCTTGCTGATGCCATTGCTAGTAGAAATGCAGTCTAAAAGAAAGCCACTTAAGGCTGGTCATATTGAGAGGCTCGTAAGGCTCGTAAGCACTCACAAAACCAAAGGGAGATCCCAGGAGGGAGCCACCAGGGACCTCGCAGGTCTCAGCTGCCAGGCACCCCTCAGGAACTCCAGTTGTGCCCACCACACACACTTGTTTAATGGCTTAAATTGAAGAAGACCCCTGTGCCTTTTAATGTCTTAGCTTAAAATAATTAAATTTCATAATCTTTGTATACATGTAAATGCTCAAACTCTGCAAAAAAAAAAAAAAAAACGAGGTTGTAATTCCTAGTTTACAGTGCACCTCTGAAAGGCAAAGATGTAAAACAAATGTCCTGGTGCACATACCACTTGTGTACATAATTGTAGGGGGATATGTAAAACTACTCAGGTTCTACAAGCTAATTTGTAAACAGTGTATCCTGGTGTCCCTTCAGGTCTCCAAATCTATCCAAATGGTGCATCACAGTAAATCAAGAGATAATCCGTTTTTTTCAACAGATAAAGTGTTCTGACTCATAGAAAACATGTTCATCTCAATTACATGAGGGAATCTTCACCTTTTTACAAATAATTGGGGTTTGGATATATAGGGGTCCAAAAACTTAATCCGAAAATTAATATAATGCTTTTTTGTCCATATGAATTGCATTTTATTATGTCCTTTGTGGTAGTAGGAGATAATTACAATCACTTCACATTCAGAGAGTGATAAATGTATTTGCTCCAGTTCAGTTTATGGTTCCAAAAATGTATTTTTCCACCAGAGCCCCGTTAACCAGCACAATTTTGAATAGAAAATGTATGTTTCAGCGTTGACGGGAGAGGATATGATGTGCTGTTACCACCTCCTATGACATGGACGAGGGGTTGGATTTTAGAAGGCATGAAAAACAAGAACTTGAATGCTGAACCACAGCAAAATGTGAACCAGTAAAAACACTACAAAGAAAATTATGCAGAGAGGAACATTACAAGACCTGCACTTGAAGATGGTCTTATTTTTCCTCTTCAGGCTGAGGCAGTGAACACAGTACTTCCTCCCTTTTGTGGCCTTTTCCCGAGGATCTGTGTTGCTCACATCTGTGACTGCTACAGGAAAGCAGCCCTCTGGCCTCTGCTCCATTGCTGCCTCCTATGGCTGTGCCGCTGCCATCTCCATCTCACCCTACCCTCAGTGCTTCACAACAGCAATGTCCACAAAGTGGAGAAACATCTTTAGGAAATAACATAGCCTATCAATGTAATTTTCTGACATTATAATAAAATAGCAATGATAGCTAGCTTGATCTACGATGTGTCCCTACCACCAAACTCGTTCTGTGGTCCCTATTCAGAACAGTGAGATGCAGGCAACAATTCTTCCCTTGCTGGCTCCGCCTACTTGCTATGTAATTTACACGCCCACTTGAAAACACTGTAGTCTTTCAAAACCGAGGAAGCGGTGGTAGAGGTATACATCAAAATTACGTATACCTCTAACTTTATATTCAAATAACTCAGTACAGATTATTTTTTTAGCCAGCCACAAAGAAAGAAAGACTTAATTAGTTGCGCCTTGATTTGTTCAATAAGATTAATGTTGTTTTTGAGTGGACTTACCCTTTCGGCATGGTGGTGGTTCTGTAATGGTATGGGCAGCCATTTCATGGTCCAATGATTGCTCTCCATGGACGTGTAACGAGCAAACAATATGAAACCATTTTAAAAGACCAGGTCCACCCTATGGTGCAAACACTGTTCCCTCATGATGTCCCCATATTCCAACATGATAACGCCCCCATACACACTGCTAAAAACATTAAAGAATGGTTCCAAGAACACGAGGATGACGTCAAATGCCTTCCATGGCCTGCATAATCACAAGGTCTAAACATAATTGAACCTTTATGGGAAGTGCTGGAGTGCAGGAAGAGTGTGAACTAGATTTCCACCTCCTTCATCCCACAAAGAACCAGAGACTGTCCTTCTTGAACAATGGGCCAATATCCCACTACACACAGTTCAGAAATTGTATGACAGCATTCCTAGAAGGATTGAAACTGTTTTGAAGGTGAAGGGTGGGCCTATTCATTATTAGTTACTAGATGTAAGTTTTTGTAGGTGTTTCCAATATTTTGTTCACCCCCTGTATCTTACACTGTTGAATGGTTCGCTCTCTCCTCTCTCTCTCTCATTGCTTGTCTGCCTCATGTTCATCTGTGCACATCACCAAAATAGCACTGAGCACAGGCATTTGAGTTAAGTGGGTGAAAGCACACGTTAAACCAGGGGGAGGTGAAAAATATTCCATTTGCACCAGCTGAAACAAGTAATTTCACTAACACCCAGCTGTGTTTGTGTTACTGTTATCACCAAAACAGGGCCTAATCTCTAATATTTTGACTGGGTGAGTGTTACTAATGTCACTTCTCTGACACACTGTCTGTCTTTCCCACACACATTGTTCTCTTTCCCCTCACAAATTCCCCCATATTCTCTCACAGTTACACATTTGCCCACTTCCTACAGTTTCATTAATTTGTCATTCATTTGCTTATATTCACTAAGGCATGTTCTTCTTGACACTCATTCTCTAACACACACACTATTCTTTTGTGATCTTTCTCTTGAGGATTCTGGGAATGTATAGGCGGAGTTTATGAATGAGTAATTGAATACCGGGGGACAGGTGGTCCATCTCATTGGTCCTATTGCATTTGCTTGTCTGGTGGACTGAATAAAGGCTATGATTAGGAGGCATCCTGCAAGCGTAGGCTTACTGACATGAGGGTTATGGGTTTTCAGCAATTGACCTGTTGGCAGACAGTCCAAATTGCTCCAGATATAAAAGGCACAGCTGAGAAAGGCCTTTCAGCTAGAGGAGATACTGTTACTTTGGGCTGTATCTGATCCTCTTGAGCAGCTTCACAGTTGTCTGTCTGTGTCTAGCATCACTAAGATGTGACCATGGTATTATTGGTATGGTTTATTTTATGCTGGTTCATTCCACATGCATAACAATAAGGGTTACCTTGACAAACGTTCCCACTGTTATCAAGCAGTGTTCTGAAGACACATCCCAGGATATGCAGGTGGTCCCTTCAGCAAGATCCCTTATTGAAACATGCAGTCATTTTAAGATGCCACAGAACTTAAATTACAAAAATAACTATCATTTAAAAAAATACATTCCCAATATTGAATCTTTTATAATGTGCAAATATATGCAACAAAAGCATATATGCTTCAGATGCATGCATAAAAATCTTTGATCAAGCTGACAAAAGTAAGTTATTTCCTCTGAATGATTGAATTGCATAATGTGCACTTGTAGCACTACATAAATTAGGTCACACTTTAAACAAAGTCTCCATATGCTATATAAAGCCTTCATAAATGTGAGATAATGGCTTCATAAGTCATACATAAGCAAATGTCATGCTTCATAAAGGGTGACATAATACCTTATGCAACATGTTATGCCAAATGTGACATGACCAACAATGGCTGATGTCACCTGGCTAATGGCTAAACATTATACAGGTTGACATACAACATGCTTATGTAGGATGCCAGGCTAACTGTGACGCATTTGGCATAACGTTGCATAAGGTGTTATGTCACCCTTTATGAATCATGACATTTGCTTATGTGTGATTTATGAAGCCATTATTACACATTTATGAAGGCTTTATATATGCTATGTAAAGTCTTTATATGGAGACTTCATTTAAAGTGTCACCAAAAACTATTTAAAAATGTAATAAAATGATCTAAAAGGTCAATTGGGCAGTTTCTCTGGCCACAGATGTTCATCCATATCACAAAATTTTTCCCATGACCAGACAGCATGGGAAAAACTATCCTTCCCTGGTAGTCTTACACACTGATGTCTTCACAGGCCTGATTCATGGTCTGAAGGAGGGCAGCTTGTTACGGTTTAGACATGGACTGGACCCAAATGCAAGACTCAGAGACAGCTCCAGGGGAAAAACTCCACTAGGGAGCGTATTTATTAGGAAGACGGGCCGGGACAGGCTGGGCAGGAAACAGGCTGGACAGGAGATGGGCTGGACCAGGCTGGACAGGTGACGGGCAGGAACAGGCGACGGGCCGGACAGGAGGTGGGCCAGACAGGAGGCGGGCTGGACCAGGCTGGACAGGAACCAGACGGGAATGCAGACAGGCAAGGGGGCCTAGGGTCAGGAACTCGGAGCAGGCGCGAGGGCCTGAGTTCAGGAATTCGGAATAGGCGCTGAAGCCTGTGGACAGGCGCTGAGGCCTGGGTAGAAACGGGAGGCCAGGGTAGGAAATAGCCTGAGCAGGAGCCGCCGGGGGAAGGAGTAGCTGGGGGTAGGAGTAGACCAGGACTGGGGCAGCTGGGGAAAAACAACAAACCGAAGCCAGGGCACAAGGATAAAAGGCTAGAACAAAAACCACAAAACACAGAGCGAACTGGAACGAGGTCAGACACAAGCAAAACACAAGACGATCAGGACCCGAACAAAGGAAATAGGGGAGACTAAATACCAACCTAACGACAAGACAATGAGGACCAGGTGACTAAGAACACACGGGGAAACACGATGCAGGTGCGGGGAAGTGGAGACACAAAAGTGGAAAGGGGGACAGGGAAAACACGGGACGGAATGCCAGATAACACAAAATCAGGACAGGACCACGGGACATGACACAGCTTGTACATGGCTTCTCCGAGGTTGATCTTCCACTATGGCGTCACATTTGTTCCTTTATCCTGAGCGAGCAATGAGAGATTTTGAGCACAGAAAAATATATTTTGTGAGCACTTTGAAATTTTGAGCACAGAAAAATATATTTTGCAAGCACTTTTACTCGGTGCGCAGGCAGACCGCTGCGCTCTCTCCCCCTCTCTCTCCCTCTCAACCTCTCCACTCTGTGCGCGCTCAGGTTTGTTTCTTACGCTCGCTCAGCTTGGACACCGTGTAGTTAACCAATCAGAGGACTGGAGGAAGTACATTCTGTTTGGCTGTTTGGTGTCCAATAAGATTGGACATTCAGCATTGCTGCGTTCAAGTGGTGTCGGAAGATCCGAGTTGGCAAGTCGTTCTTCTGACTTTGACGTTGCTGGGCGCTCACACAATGAATGAACAACAACAACAACAAATTGGCGCACCACAGCCACATGTAAGTTGTTTTATTAATTTGATTGTATACCGTGTTTTATTAACCTTTATGAAGTTAGTACGTTTGTTTGTGACATTAATGTTACATTTTTAGCTCGCAAACTAGCGGTTAGCCATCTTGGTAGATTGCTAACTCAAGCTAATGCAACATGTCACACAACTAATGTAAACTATCATCTCTGAGAAATTTTGCGTTAATTAAAATCTAAGAAATATGTTTTTAGGCAGTGTGTTACATCTCATTGGCTATTGCTGTGATGCTAGAAGGGGTAAATGTTACGTTACTATCTTACATATCACATAATGACATGACTATAACGTTAGTCATGTAGTTATGTGATATGTAAGCTGTCTGTGTAGTTTATTTATTCTGAGACATATGACTAACTATAAGTCCCTCTCCTTTGCTAAACTAAGCTCTTTCTGTCCAACAGGACATGTTGAGACAACAGTTGATGGAAAGACTTCTCACCAAACTGCAATCTGCCATAAACCAACAACCGCTAAATCTGGATTATTTGGAGTTCCTCACTCGCCATGAACTTATTCTGTTTGAATCGTTCTCTGAGCAGATAGGCGGTGTATCAGAGATTACAGAAGCACTACGAAACCTCCATCATGCTGTCCAGTGGGAAGTTCATGTAAACTCTATGCCCATTGTGGAACAGGAAATAGAAGTTGGTCCAAGTTCTGGTCGCCCCAAAATTGTATTAGAGAGAGAAAAACTAAAGAATTTGCTGGACACACATCTGCCAGTCTCCTGCATTGCAAAATGCCTGTGTTTCACGAACAACGCTTTATAGAAGAATGCAAGAATTTGGCTTCTCAGTAAGAGGATCATACAGCACAGTGACTGATGAAGAACTTGACAACATAATTTCAGTTATTAAGAGTCAGATGCCAAATGCTGGTTATCGAATGGTTCAAGGACATTTGGTTTCAATGGGCTTCCGCATTCAGTGGTGGAGAATGATGGCCTCAATGCATCGGGTTGATGCTGCCGGGATCTTCTCACGGATCCAAGAACTAGGGTGTGTTGTGCGAAGAAGTTATTCTGTGCGAGGCCCTCTCTCCTTGGTCCACATTGACACAAATCACAAACTGATAAGGTAAAGTAAAGATCTACTGAGTGTTTTTCTGTGCTCATTTAAAATAAGATTTTGATGTAGAAACGTGAAGCCTCCATTACACAATCACTGAGAATGGACTTTTTTCTGAAATTAAACATATTTGCATATATTTATAGATTCTGGAATTTTTAATGAGGGAAAATGAGTAGATGTAATTTGAAGGATTTTAAGGTGATAATTGAACTTTGTGAAAAACTATATCAGACACAAATTATTAGTCAAAGTATTTTATATACATCTTGAAACATGTCTGGAGGGCATCTTCAATGTTATCAGCTTAATGTAAATTGTTTTGAGTTTCTAATTAGAACTTATAATGCATATTGTGTACGGTTTTATTTCAGATCATGTACTTGGATGCTGCAACAAATAACAGAGCATCAACTCATCATTCTTCCTGAGATCAACCCAGCTTCATGGGTTACCATCAAGGTATTTTGCACTGACAAAACAAACATTGGGAGAAGTGGAGGCTTTTTAAATTTCAGATTTTTTAAAATTAATTTAAAATCATATACTAGCAACAAGATCTTTAATTTCATCTATTAAAGTTATCTACTAAAGTTAAGGTAAAACTTGTTAAATTCATTGTTAAATCCATTATCTTATTATATTAAAATATATTTTCATTTTAGGGTAAGGGGGGATCAGGGAGTAGAAAACGTGGACATCGCACACTACATGTTTGCTACACGGGGAACAGGAAGAGCAAGCTTTATCTCTGGAAAGAGTGTTCACAATCAGAGGTTAGTTGTGTTGTTAAGTCTTGACATTTTTGACTGCATAATTATTATAGTCGTAGCAGTTTGGTTGTTCAATGAAAGCACAAATTGACGTATAAATTATAGTCAACCAATTCCATTTCTTTCTAGAATAGAGCGACTTTGGCGTGACGTCTGGGTTGCAGTCACTAGCAAGTACCATGATGTTCTTCACTCTCTGGAGCAAGACGGTCTGCTTGATATCTCTGATGTGGTTCATCTCTTTGGTGTGCACTACATATTTGTCCCTTGAATCCGGGCCGACCTTGACACCTTCATTGAAGGATGGAATAATCATCCTCTACGGACAGAGGGAGGTCTCTCTCCTGAACAACTGTGGTGTATAGGACATCTACAAGATCTAGACGAAGCAGAGAGACTTGAGGTACACCATTATAAAAGGATAATATATATATTTTTAAAAACAGTTGAGTTGCAAAGGTGTGTGGCATGCAGATATTGATCTTGTTTTATGACATAATAGACAATTATCAGTGGCAATTGAACTGTGGAGCACACAGGCCAATATTTCTTTCCTGACAACATGGTTATAATGTCTGTAACAATGATTGTCATTTTTGTGTAAATGATGCAGTTAATGTTTTTCACCAACAAACCTTAATGCCTTTCTTGGTTGCTGTGATGAGGCATATGACAGATGTATACAATTCTTGGTAAAAGCTATCTGTTCAATAACCAGTAGTTTTAATTTCTATATTAAGTAAACAAATACACGTTTATGTAACAGTTGTGTGTTTATTTTTGTAAAACATACACAGCAGAAACATATTATAACGTATCTTGACTCATTGTAATTCATTTTTTCTGAATCTGTAGGAACTTCAAGACCCAGGCATCGACTGGGAGAGTGCTGTACTGCAAGAGGACTCTAATGGAGCAGTTGTGGTTCCTGAAATTGTGTGCCCACTGGATGACAAAGCCCTGGAGGAACTTCAGAGAACTGTTGATCCTCTGGAACATTCTCAGTCACATGGTCATGACTTGTACATACGGTTCTTGCACAGTGCATCAACATTGACAATCGAACATGAACTTGAATAAACACATTATCTGGTTACAACAACCTAGGTTTACAGACATCTGATGCTTTTCCAACTAATGTAAGCAAAGAATCCTGTATTAGAGGCATTTTACAGTTATTGAAAATGATGAATAATAAAACTGAACAACTTGTAACTCTTGTCTATTTTTCAGACAGAACAGCCATTAACATATTCCAATAGCAAATATCTAGAAACAATTAATTACTCAGTTCTTGCTTTAGAGTACAGCTAGTGCTGTTAAACTCTGTGGAATCCACCACCATATCGAACTGCTTCACTCATGATTCTTCTAAACTCAGTGTAAGTGCTAAGATGCTGCACTGGAAAAGTCACAGTCCGAGTGCATGCACTCACAATTGGGTAACAAACCGAGTGGTCTCCAAGGCGCTCCCTGCATTCATGGTCAAAGTTGCATGTTATTTTGAAATGTCTCTTTTCATCAGGGAGGATGGGGATGTGGGACTGCCCCGTCATCCACTGGAGCACATGCGGCACTGCAAGAGGCTCTGTGTCACCAGCTGCATTGTCTGTCTCCCCATCTGTGATGGATATACATTTCAAATAACATGAATTAAGAAACAGTTTAAACTCAGCCTTAAAAAAATATCCAAGAACATGTACATGTGTTTGGTACATTAAATGATGCTATGCATAATCCATTTATCCATTTTTAATATTACTGTTGTATTACTGTGCTTACTTGCAATAACATTTTATAATTGAAAATGTTTTATGTTTTTGATTGAATGTAAAGTGCTTCTAGACCATGTTGATGGTGATTTTGCACTTTAAATAAAGCTGAATTGAATTGATGTGTATACTATACAGTATATCATACCTGGCATTTCAATCTCCTGCAAGAAATCTTGGAGAAAGTTGATCATCTTCCTCTCAGTTCTCTCCTTAGATGTCCCCTTTTCACTGAAATGTGGCTGGCAGTTCATCATTGTGAAATCAGCATCAGGCTATAAAGACAGTGAATCCAGATCAGTGTTTCCCCTACCATTATCCGCCCGGCCAAACTCACGTGCCGCCCGGCTTGGACAAGAGGGAAAATAAATAATTTAAATAAAAAATAAAAAATGTATATTATTCTTTTTTTTAATATAATCTTTTTTTAAATTTTTTTTTAATGTAGCTGCAATATTTCCCTTACCGCAGAATGCTGGAATGATCAAAATAGCATCTGGAAAAACCCTTGCCAAAACAGCTTCGGTTTCCCGTCTAATTAAAATTTTCAATGGCAGCGCTGATATTATGAGGGTGTAATTATAGTTTCCGCCTCTACGCGAAATGGCGCACTTTCGTCCGTTTCGCTATCTGACCAGAACTTACATATTAGTGTAGAGTAAAAGCTAATACTGCAGAGGCAGGAGTTTGATTCTACCTGTTTTTAAAGGTTGTATCAGCGATTTTGGGTCGAAACATAAATGATCACATTCATCTGATTTTTCCTCACGATCCGCTAGCTGCCCGCCCCATAAGCAGGCCGTCAAAAAAACGCGTCTCTGTAGGCAGCCTATGCTCCGAGATCGTACACAAAAACAAATGGTACTACCAACCACTCAAAACCAAAATAAACAGTATTCCAACCAATCACCGACAAGGGGTGGGTGATACTAATACGCTAATACTCTTATCTCGCTGAAATCTTGACGGATTTACAAACGGTTTGGTTTCTTACAAACGTTATTAACGTGGGTATAATTCTGGATGCTTGAACACTATTTTTTAAAAACATAACATAATTGGCTCTGAGCTGGAGCTGGCTCTGTTTGTTTGGGATTTCGCTTCAGAAGTGACGTCACCCAAAATCGCTGATACAACCTTTAAGGACTGATTATGGATCAGCACTATGGAGGAGTCTCAAAAGCAGCTCTACAGTGCTGAAAAGATAGCTGATCCAGAAACAGTCCTTAAAAACCGGTAGAAACAAACTCCTTGTCCTATATATGGGATATTCGGTGCCGTCAGAGCCCTACTCTTATCATTGATCGAATGTTGGGAAAATGTGCTTTTAAAAGGCGCAAAAACAGTCCGTATATCACATTAAAATTACATATGAGGACAGTTATTGTCCATAATACGTTTATTGAAGGTTAAACTGATATTTTAATCACAAAATTTATGTTGATTTCCGGAAATAAATTTTTCGATTGTCTTGCCTACTTCAGACGATAGTCTTCTGTCCGAGGTGGTCCGCTCCGCCCGCGGTGAGGCAAATGGAGATTTACGAGGTTGACGTGCGGTTTTATTTAGCGGTCTAGAAATAAATCCTCGCCCACTAAGCTCATGAACCAATTATATGCAATTGTAGCTTATTTTTGTCATCTGTAACTAGCATTTTTCAAAAAGAAAATCAGTGATTGGACGGCAGAGCTATTATACGTCAAACCATCAGAACAATTGTACTGAAATTAGAACGCTCCGGCTGGAAAGGGTTAGTACTTTGCGGCGGTGAGTAACGTTAACTTTATTCGAGAACTTGAGGTGTATTAGTGGATAGCTAGCTAGCTATTAGATTAAATTAAATTAAAACAATGTCACAAAAGAGGGACACAGATGAGCCTAGCAGCAGACAGAAGAAAATTTCTGCATTTTTCTCTGCGAGCTCCAACCGGCCAGTGACACGACCGGGTGATTCTCATGAAACCACCTGAAGCCATGTCTGTAATGAATTGATACACATATTCACTGAGAATGTAAAATAATTCATTTTAATATTAAAGCACACAATGCTTACTATATGGTTCATTTAATTGTTTTTAACTTCAATATTATTTTAGTGTTTTTTCAGTAGATTTTTGATCTAAAAATTCATTACCGTAATGCGTCCGGACAAATATTTCAAGGTTTTGCTTTCTTCCAATAAAATAAATATTTAATAAAACATATAAAAAACTTTTAAATATTGTTTAGAGTAGTATATATTTACAGACAATAATCATTTCTTGGGGTTTAGTAAATATGTTATATATAATTTTGGCCAAAACAAGAGTGTCCGAGCACACAGCTTTCATTACCGTAACATTTGTTCACGAGCCTGTCAAAACTACTGTATATTTGTCAATAAAGTTTTATTGACCCACAATGCACCACGCAGAAGAGAAGATTCAAGATGGCTACAAGGTAAGATTATCTGTGATCTTTTGATATTTAAAGTTTTATCTTTTGTCTTCTTATACCCCTCTTACCACAGCATAGGGGTACATTACCGTAACAATGTAATATTTCATATTTTTGAAAAAAATATTGATTTAAAACATTACAATATAAAGGGTATGAGTAGGCATATAGTGATGGTGCATTTTTTTATTTCAAGGTCATCATGGCTTCTGCCATTTTATGCTAGCTAAGCTAAAGAGCATTCATTACCGTAACACCCATCTTTCATTACCACGTCATATAGTTGCCTGTTACGGTAATGAATTATGATGTTACGGTAATCAATATAAGAATAGTTTCCTATTATTATCTGTTAGTTACTATTATAGACCAGTAATCTAACTTTTTTGATATGAAGATCTACAATGGCGGAAGGGAAGAAGGCTGCTACAAGAGCTAGGGTGCAAAAACATAGGGAAAAGCTTTACAGCAATCCCGAGCTACTTGAGGAGTACAGGAGGAAGGAAAGAGAGAGGTAGGCCCACATTTGAAGGGAAAAGAAAGTTTGCATACTTACATAGTGCTGAAGACAAGCTCATACAGTACCATATGGTAGGAAACTATAGCGCCACCTATAGGTCAATGATTACACTAGATATACAGTAGATGTACAGTAGACCCCTATATTTTGAGTAGAAGCCAGAAAATTGCCATACTTGCACATGTGCATACTGACACAGCCTAATACACTACAATGTTGGACGGGCATAGCAGGAGCCTGTAGCGCCACCTATAGGTCACATTACATCATATTACACTATATGTACAGTAGACCCCTACATTTTCAGTAGAAAATTTGGGTCAAATTGTATATTAACTGTTATCATCATTACGCATTAATGAAGCCTTAATAAACATGACACATTAATAATGCACTGTGTACGATGAAGTATATTTAATAACATACATTATTACATGTGTTATGTCACATGCAATGTCGTATGTGACATTAAAAAAAATGTCACATGACAGAGGTGGAAATGCCATTATTCATAACACTAATGAGAAATGATTAAGAAATGTTATAACATACGTTATGACTAATCCAATGTCACATGACATTGGGGCCCTTCAGTGATTGTAATAGCGCAATTTATTACACATTCATTGATGATTCATTACGTGTTACGAATGTATTAATGACCTACATAAGTTAATACATCATTCATTAATGCATTATGAATGATGGCCTTTCCATCTGTGATTTGGATTTTTCTATAAAAGTATGTTATAATGAAGGTAATTAATACATAATATGTAATGAATCATTCATGAATGTGTAATAAATTGTGTTATTACAATCAATGAAGGCTCGCAATGTCATGACATTTTTTTAAATGTCAAATGTAACATGGGATTATGTTAAGCATACTTCAATGTACACAGAGCGTTATTAATGCATCGTCATGTTTATTGAGGCTTTATTAATGCTCTATTAACGCATAATTATGTTGACTACTTTTGGGTTGTATTATTAGCACTTTTGTGTTAGTGTTATAACTAACGTTGGCAATATTTTTGCAGGTATCTAAAAGGAAAGGAGAGCGGTCTATTAAAGTCAGCCAAAGACATGAATGCAAAACAAAGGATAAAACAACAAAAAAAAGTGGAGGGAGAATTCAAATAGGTGTAATGCAAAAAAAAGAAATCTGCAGATCATCAAAGCTGTCATCCCTGTGCCCATGCCTGCAACATCCAGGAATTTCAGTTCAAAGTTCATTGCATTCAGTACGTTTTCAGTATGTTTAGGGACAGGATGTGGTGGGTTGGGTCAAGTGAGGGAGCACAACTGGGGGAGGTTACTGTGGGGTGTTTTGTCTGTCATTTTTTAATAATTGAAAAAAAAAAAAGATTTGAAATAAAAACATCATTCAAGGACTTAAAAGTACTACACTTGTAGTTTTCACTTAAAGGAGAGGTTTACCCAAAATCAATATTGTATCGTGTTTTTCCCTTTCCAGGTGATGTTCAAGTTCTGAGAATTTAAAAAAAAATGATTATACATGCATGCTGTCCAGAGCCTGGCCACTCCAAAAGCAGAGCATGTCATTTTGGTCATAACCTTGCCCATTTTCTCCTTATAAGGATAAGTATGACATAATACTGCCTAAATGTACTGCATTTGGAGTGGCCAAGCTCTGGACAGCAAGTATGTAAAAAAATGAATAAGAAAATTCTCTGATCTTGTTGACCATCACCTAGAAAGGGCTAAACACGATACAACATTGATTTTGGGTAAACCTTTATTTGAATAAGTTGGGGTTCATTACCGAAACATGATCTTTCATTACCGTAATGTCAATTTCATTACCGAAACACTCCATGTTTGACAAAATATTGAAATTACACTAATACAATACCTCAAAAATTTAAGCTGTGTTTGAAATATGTCCCATGCCCTTTCTACTATGGTTATTGTTTAAAAATAAAATTTATTCTAAACAAAACCACAAAGAAAATCCATGGGAAAAACCAGCTGTGCGTTACGGTAATGAGATTGTTCTATGAATTGAAAATATGTGTTTTTATATAAAATACATTTTAGGATGAAATCCTGTTATTTGAGCATGTACATTTACATTGTGTTAAAATCTTCGAAATGCAACTTTGTATTATTCTGTTATTTGCTACTTTAAAATGTGTTACGGTAATGAATTTTTTTTTAGACAGTGTACCAGAAAATGTCTGAAAATGCTTTAAAATGTATACTAAAACAATGAATTTAACATTTATAATAAATTTAGATCATATTTGATGAAATGGGAAAGATCATTATTGTCTCTTTATCTTCTTAACTTTTACTATATGCAGTGCCAAGTTCGTGAGAATCACCCGATGGACGACGAAGCTGCTAACCAGGGTGCTAGCTGTTCTGACAGCTCAGCCACGCAAATGCCACCTGACAACGTCCCGACTGCAGAAGAGGGGCAGCCATGTCCCGCTGGTGAAGGCAGCAGTGGCAGTACTACGAAACACCGGTTGTCGGGATGGGATCCATCGTGGCTAGAAAATCCGAAATATAAACCCTGGCTATACAAGACAGACATTGGTAAGTTTAGCTGGCTGACTTAGCTAATGTTTGCTTCTTAGCTTTTGACTATTAACTTATCTAACGTTAGCGTAACTAACGTTAGCTAGCTAGCTTTGTAGCTTAGTGTAGTTTTTAGTATCGGCTAACGTTAGCTAACTTAGAGCTAACTAGCTTGCGAGCTAATATGCTAAATTCGAAATTCGCACAACATGCTGATGTTATCGATAGCCAGAAGAGAAATTATTTCAGTGCTGACTACTGTATTGCTATTTTTAGGAATGTTCTGTAGAATATGCAGGCAGCATAAACAGCCCACCTGGAGGGGCACGTCGACGCGCATTTTCATCGAAAATCCCGGGCAGTCCTACAGAAAGGACAAATTAGATGCGCACATGGCATCTGATCACCATAAGACTGCTTGTCAGCGCCATGCCGATTTGGTCCGAGGTAAGGTGTCTTTTTATTGTAATAATTATATTTTTGATGCAAGCTACAGATAAATCGGTTACTGCAATACATTATCATTTGTAAACGAAACAAAAAAATATATGTGTGTGTATATATTCCAGGTAACACTGTCATTGCTGCATTTGAGCCAACCATAATGATGGAGCATGAGGCTGTGGTGGGCGCATTTAAATGCTTATACTGGCTGGTCAAGCATGAAATTGCGCACCATACCAACTATCCAGCCTTGCTAGACTTGGCCAAGCTGCTCGGCTGTCAATATTTTGAAAAGTTGAAGGTAACGTTGTATGCAACACTTGGCTCTGGGTTTTTACTGCACATGGCAAATAATGTGCATGCTGGTTACTCAAATGAATATCAAATTTGTCATGCTAATACTTAGATAATTGTGATTGTATTACTTTGTGAATTAGCATTTTAACTCTTTCGCGACGGCCCTATTAAAAATGGTTCGAATTCGAACCATAGCGTCATTTGTCTCTCTGCTATTAGTTAACCGTTGATTCGCGGTTTTTTTCATTTGAAAATGTTTTGGATAGTCAGCCAATGATTGTACAGATATTCTTGGCTGTGTGACACGGTTCATTTAGCTGCACTGTTGACGCGCAATATGTTTCACTTTCACTTTCTTCTCCACGTTCCATTCCTCCATGTTCAGAATCAAATTATCATCGTTGCGCATAGTGCATATTTCAGCAACTTCGTCTGCAGTAAACCGGCTTTTACCACTGGCCGAAGCCATTTCGGAAAGGCTTGTAAAGACGTATTGCGCATCAACAGTGCAGCGTAAATGAACCACGTCACACAGCCAAGAATATCTGTGCAATCATTGAAAAAAAACCGCGAATCCACGGTTAACCAATATCAGAGAGACAAATGACGCTATGGTTCGAATTAGAACCATTTTTAATAGGGCCGTTCTAGTCGCGAAGGAGTTAAACATAGCTGATACCTACTCATACATTGTATAACCAGCAGAGCTGCAGTCTACTGGCATAATTAATTTAGTAAATTATTAAAATAATAATTCTAATGTTTGCTTTCTGCTTTTCAGGTGGGCCAGGGCACCAATTATAGGTCCCATAGAATCATTGACGAAATGCTTGAAATTCTGGCATCTGTCACTGAGAAGCCAATTTTGAGGGATATTCAGGCATCACAGGTGGTGGGGCTCGAAGTTGATGAAAGCACAGACGTCTCTGTGGTGAAACAGTTGGATGTCCATGTCAGGTACACACATTGAAGTGATGAGCAGCAGTATCCTATTATAAGTGATCAAACTTGATGAATACCTGAAAATTCATACAGACTGGGTTTTGATTTTGATACCTGGACAACGAGGGCAAGCTGTATTGTCAGTTTCTGGACTTGGTCCCTATTGCTGATGGCCAGGCTAACACCATTGTGGCTGCTGTAAGGGAGGTTGTGCACAAAAAGGAAATACCCACTCAAATCATCTTTGGATTAGGGACTGACGGTGCAGCTGTAATGACAGGTAGCACTTTCTGAATAATCCTCTTGATATTTATTAATTTGTATAATTTTTTCATGTTGTATTTCCTGAAATACTTTACTGTTATTAGAAAAATCTCTAGATTTCATGGTAAAATGTATTGCTTTTAAGTTAATGTTTTATCCTTCAACAGGACGAGTAAATGGAGTGGCGAAACAGCTGACAGACACTTGGCCATGGCTACTCTGCGTACATTGCGCTGCTCATCGCCTCGCCCTGGCATGTAAAGATGCGTCGGAGAAGGTCCCTTACATGAAGACCTTCAAAGAGCACCTACAGCAGCTGCACTTGTACTTCAGAAACAGTGCAAACCGCACAGCTGCTCTGAAGTCAGCTGCTGAGGCTCTGGGCATCAGCAAGCTGAAAGTCAAAGTGAGCAATGTTATGCATATTTCAAATAATTGGAACTACTTGCCTTTTCTTCCATCTAGTCTTATTTACATAATGCGTCAATCACTAACTCACAGTTTACCTGTTTTCTCTATTTCAAATCATTGTCTAGGAGGTGAAGGACACTCGGTGGCTGTCGCAACATCAGGCCATACAAAACCTGCAGAGGAATATCAGCGCAGTACTGGGAGTCCGGGCCGAGGAAGTGGAGGTCCATAAATGCCCTGCTGCGAAGGGACTGTACTCGTTCCTGGCCACATACCGATTCATCGCTGCTCTACACCTGCAGGCAGATGTTCTCCCGCACCTGGCACGCCTCTCCAAGGTTTTCCAAAGGGAAGATGTCAACTTCCTGGCCATCAAGGAGCAGGTAAATTATAATAACCAAAACTAATGTGTATTGTAATAGGAAAGATTAAAAATATTCTTCTCAGCCAGCACATTTTCTTGATGAAACATAATTTGAAATGTATTTCAGGTTCCTGTGACAATAACATTGATCACAGACATCAAGAAGGCTGGTGATCAGCAACCTGCTGGATCATATTTGGCACAGCTGAACAAAAACTTGGATGACCCTAGAGGCTTAGGTGGATTCAACATCTCTGCTGAACAGGAGAGGGGCAGGAGGGGCCAACCAGCAGTTGGAGGCAGACAACAATTCTGGCAGAGGTTTCGCTCTGAGGTAAGAATTACATTTCCTATTAAAACCTGCTGGCAACTTTACTAACTGCTCACAAAAGTGATCTGGACCAGATTTATGTTTTTCACAATTTATGTTTTTATCAGGTGATGGATCCATATTTGGATGGTCTGAAAAGCCACCTGGAGGGCAGGTTCCATGACCTGGATGTGTTGGCAGCATTTAGTGTGCTGGGGCCACAGGCAGCTAGATCACCCAACAATGAGGCAGCTCTTGTTCACCTCAAGACCCTGGCAGAGAAATTCCCTTCAGTTGATGGCAGCACTGTTGTTGAGGAGTGGGCCTCTTTCAAGCAACATGTGGTCACAGGTACACTCCAGGTGAGACATTAATAGTTTTTTCTGTCACTAGTATGCACAGAAATACATATCAACTGATCTAACACTTATTTTCTTGCCTTATAATCAGGGCAGGAAACTAACTTCTTTTGTCTACAGGCCACAGTGGCTGGTGGACACAAATCTACCAGCCACTTACTGTTTTATCAGCCAAATAGATTTTTTACGATACAAAATAACTGTCAAACGACGGTTGGTTACCTGACAAGTGGCTGGTAGATTATGAAAACTTACCAGCCACAGCTAAATATTTACCAGCATTTGGCTGGTGGCTGGTGTTAATTTCCCTCCCTGCTTATAATCTAAGGACAAGACTCAGCTGGCCATTATGCAGGAGCTGACATCCAAATATGAGGAGTTTGGGGTATTGTACCCAAACCTGAGCCAGTTGGCTGCGATTGCCCTGACGGCACCCATCAGCAGTGTCAACTGTGAGAGGGACTTCTCGGCCATGAATAGGGTAAGATATCAGTCATTTATATTCAATATTTTCCATTTGACTAGTCAATACTTAGAAAAACATGCTTGTTACAATAGCAGGTGTTATTAAAGTTACAATAAAATCTCATGTGTCGTATCTTCACCTGCCCTATTTGCAGGTGAAGACCGATCTACGCAATAGGCTTCAGGGGGAGCATCTTGCTGCCTGCATGAGACTGTCCATCAACGGCCCTCCAGTCAGCGAATTCCCCTACCAAGAGGCCCTTGAGGTGTTTTTCTCGAAGCCTAGAAAGATGAAGTGCAGCAATGTAACCTGCACATTGTGCCAGTGAGGCATTGTGTAAAGCTATGGTTTGAAATGTAAATATTGTTTGTGAAGCTAAGGGGGGTTTAAGTTGTATATAGTATCTTTTGTGAAGCTAAGGGGGGTTTAGGTTGTATATACGTTCTGAATATCGTTTGTGAAGCTAAGGGGGGTTTAAGTTGTATAGTATTGACCATGCATGGTCTTAGTGTCAGAAAAATTTTGGGCATTTGTTTATAAATAAAAAAGGGAAATACATCTGACTTTTGACTTTAAACAGGAAAAAAATAAGCAATCTTGTGTCTCAGTTGCATAAGACAGTTTTAATTCACATTTCACATTAACATTTTGGGACAAAGACATGTTAATTAGGCTACATATCTAAACATCCTGGCAGCACTTATGACACCAACACTAAAGATTAATTGGCCCATTACAACACAGTAATGTAGCCTAAAACCACTACTTGAACATAAATTTTGCCCTTCTTTCTTTCAGTCCTGCAAATTTCTCAATGACTTTCTGGTTAAAGTCAGTCATTTCAGTCACCAGTCTCTTTTCCATTGACAGCATGGCCAATGCATTCAGCCTGTCCTGGGTCATGGTGTTTCTGAGAAAAGTTTTAATCCTTTTCAAGGTTGAGAAGCACCTCTCAGCTTCTGCTGTGGTCATGGGTGTGGTGATGAGGGTCCCGTACCCCCGTTGTTGTCCATAACAGTTCGGTGCCAGCAGTTTGAAATAGCAAACAGGGAAAGCAATATAATGCATTACCCACAACACATCCAGCTAGCCAACTCCGTTTGTCGTAACACGAGCGAGAGAAGCTCCGTGTATAAACCCGACCGCGATCACTTGCTTGCTGGTGAATGTCCAAATAAAGTCGCTGTGGTCCAAGCTCCTTCACTCTTTTCTTTTCTTCAATTGAACGCCTTGAAAAAGGCTCTTTTTGCAAAGAAACAACCGAATTTTCTTCGTTTTGTGTTCTACTCGAAGACGCCATTATTCCACTCGAATTCCGTGCCCTAGTGCTCGCGGAGTGATACACGTGCTGCTGCGTCCAATTAAATACTATCCTAAACCATGAGAACTAATCAGAAAACGGTAGGAGGGTCCGGGGCGCACAGGCCTGCGTCCCGGGGGCTTCTTTCTTGGCAGCGAATCAGACAACAGAATCAGCGGGCTCGCCTGAAAAAGTATGAGTGTTCTGATTCAGTTAACGTTACCGGCGCCCTGCGTATTATACAATACATATTCAGGGGTTCCTGTATTATACAATACATTTTCAGGGGTTAATGTGCCGATTGCAGGGCAACTTTAGACAACACAAGACCAACATATTTATATGTTGTAACATGTTTGAGCTACATTTGTATTCTTTTTATTTTACTTTTTTATTTTTTATTTATTTATTTATTTTATTTTTTTTATTTTTTTGTATGTGGGGGAGTGGGGGCGGCGCCCTAGCGCCCTCTATAGGCCGGCCGCCACTGTTGAGATTTAAAGTGAATGCAATTCTTTGGCGCCAGGCTCTGCCTCTTATCACTCCCTGTTTGCGTAACATTTTTTAGCATAAGCCAGCCAAGATAATAGGGAGTAAACGACTGACCATTGATGCTGGGGTGGGAGTGCAAAAACTTCCCTGAAAGGCATACATGTGGGAAGTATGCAGGGAAAGCCAAGCATGTTAGCAGCATGGCCAACAGAGCACATAGCAGGCAGCAGCAGCACAACAAAGCAAATGCATGAATAAGTAAGGTTGGTGAAATAGCTCTCCCATTTAAGACGTAGCCTCATGTCAGCTGACACGATTTGGCGCTTCTGTAGTTGTCTGCCCAAACTAGCTTCGCATCATTTATTGATGGCGGCATTGGGATCAGGCATTTGAAGGATGAACAAACATTTCTACAATAACATCCCAAAGATTCACTTTAAATTAGGCTTCAAAATCCAAATAAACTCCTCAAAAAAAGTTCGGAAACGTTATTTCGGTCGATTATTCCTCCCCTTTAATAATACCAATTGGTATTGTATTTTATATCGCTGGAAAGCCTGATTAGTCACCTTTACAACGAGGTACAACTTGTAAGGATCATGCATTCGTGGAATGAGCAACACAGCTAACCGTGTGGGTAGCGGCCCAAAAAAATGTGCCAAAATCCCCTGCAATATTCTTCTGTTGGTATTCACTCTCGTTTTGAGTTGCTTGGTGGATTGGATGATTGCACTCTCCCACAGTAATAAGTAAAAAACAACACGTATTGGCCATTTTTACACTTTATTCATTTTACACTGTCAGGGACCTCAGTAGCGTGTGGAAGATCCATACGCAGTCACAACAGCTTGGCACCTCCTCCTCATGCTGGTCACCAGCCTGGTCACACACTGCTGTGGGATGGCATCCCATTCCTCAACCAGGATTTGCCGCAAGTCAGCCAACATGGTTGCGTTGGTCACTCTGGCACGTACAGCACGCCCAAGCTGATCCCACAGGTGTTCAATTGGGTTGAGGTCTGGACTCACGGCAGGCCATTCCATCCTCTCCACTCCCAAATTCTGGAGGTACTCTGTGATGACCCTGGCTCCTATCTCATTCTGATATCTCACTGCATTGAGATTGCCTTCAATGATGACAAGTTCTGTTTTGCCTGTGAGAGAGATACCGCCCCACACCATGACACTGCCCCCATTGAAAGGTGTCACGCGATCTGTGCAGCAATCTGCATAGCGTTCTCCACGCCGTCTCCATACTTTGATCCTGCCATCCAGCTTCCGCAGACAGAACCTTAACATGACGTTGAACATGACGTTGCCCCACATTCTTAGGTTCCACTGTCGGTGCTGTCGACACCAGCGCAAACGGGCCGGACGGTGAAGGGCAGTCATTGCAGGCTTCCTGGCAGCCTTATAAGCACGAAGACCGGCCATGTGCAGTCTGTTCCTCACCGTCTGATCAGAGATCTGTCTGTGGTACCGTTGTGCAAATCTTGCCTGTAAATCTCTGGAAGAAAGCCTACGGTTCCTCAGTGAAGCAAGGGTGAGGAACCGGTCTTCTTGGGGTGTTGTCTTCCTGGGACGGCCACTTCGTGGTCTGTCTTTGACTTCACCAGTCTCATGGAACTTGGTCCTAAGTTTGGAAATGGTACCAGGGCTGACACCAAATAATGCTGCCACTCTGCGTACCGGAACACCAGCTTCAACTTGCCCTATTGCACGGGCCTTAGAATATTGCAGGGGATTTTGGCACATTTTTTTGGGCCGCTACCCACACGGTTAGCTGTGTTGCTCATTCCACGAATGCATGATCCTTACAAGTTGTACCTCTTTGTAAAGGTGACTAATCAGGCTTTCCAACGATATAAAATACAATACCAATTGGTATTATTAAAGGGGAGGAATAATCGACCGAAATAACGTTTCCGAACTTTTTTTGAGGAGTTTATTAAAATAATTTGCGATGGCTAGCTGTTGTGGAACTGAAAGCATGTGGATTTTGTAAATGATGGTGCACATCATTTATGCTCCATTTAATATAAACTTGTGCAAAGGTCATCTTAATAAAACATACCTGTTTCGTGTGGTTACTGGAGTTTGAGCAGCTGTACGAGGACTACTGTCATTTGGTGCAGAAGTCGCTGTACATTCTAAGCTGTACATGAAACAATATGCAGTTAAATTAATATGCATGTACAGACATACAGGTGGTACAGACCATATGTGGTTATTAATCTATGAAAAATGTTTTATTATAAAAAGAGTGGAACAAAGCAAATTACCTCTCTCCACATAGGATAGCATGGACTGTGATCTCATCATCTGGAAATTCTTTAGTGCAAATTGGACAAACCACCTGAAATTTGAAAGAAAGTTGCTTGAATGTGTAAATTAATTTATCAAGTGTTTAATCATTGTATTTGCATATGCTTTTTTCATTCATTTTAAATATTACTTTTTTTCTGTTTGTTTGCTTGTTATTTCTTTTACATGTTCAAAATAAAGATTAAAATAAATAAAATAAAAACAGCTAGTGCAAAGCAAACTAAAGTGATCTTGGATTTTAGGTGCTATATTTACCTTACACTTGTTCTCCACAACACACAAGTCATCAGAGGACTGCGGATTTACAAAACAGTAATTTTAATTAACAATTTATATTTTCCTCATCATTTTCTAAAGTCAATTTCAAAAACAAAAAAACCTCATCACCAGTCTCATCAGAGGACTGTTTTCCCTTGCATGTTTTAATGTGCACTGCAAGCATCTGCAAAGGCATCACTTCATTACACTGGTAACATATCTTCTTTGGCATTTTTGAAAAGTGCTGTGAGTCAGGAGGTAGAGGAGAGGTGTCTAATGTCTCCTGAAGCGGTACTATGTAAAAAGTGGCTTTGCCGCCTGCTGACACAGCTCGCAAAGCTTTGGCGGTATATCCCTCAGCTTCTGGTGGAATGATAGTGAGCTTTCTTCGACCACTGCCACCTTTATTGAGAAAAAGAGAAAGAAAACAATTGATTAAAAATTATGTTTTGTTGAGAAAAAATACATTTTGTCAGTCTGCCATCTCTAATGTTTACAGCAAGTAAACAACGTACCATAAGGGTTTACAGACACCAAAAAATGGGAGTGGGAGATGTGATAATCAGTAAAAATTAAAACTGAAAAACACTCTTAATCTTACCTGTAGCCTTATGCAAGAGCCATCCTCCACAAAGACCCTCCATTTTTGGAAAGGTGTCAGCTAGGAGCCTTGAAATCTTGGTTAACAAAAAAGTAAAGAGAAAGAGAGAGACAGAGAGAGAAAAGCATTGGCAGTGGCACGACTTAAGCTAAAGTACAATAACTACCTTTAAATGATAAGTCAAACAACTGGACTGACAACTGTACCTCTGTGTGGTCACCATTTTCAGGAAGGGTCACTGTTTGTCTTCCCATGCCAGCCTGAAGGAGTTCAAGCTCCTCAATTGGCAAGGGTGTGTGGGATGTATTTGTTGGCAGCAGATAGAAATTTAAAGCAGTTGTCTTACTGCTTATCTTAACAAGATGCTTAGTGGCAGTCAAACACCTCTTTTTACCACGATTGACGTTTGATTTGAAATATCCTGGAAAAGACCTGTGGATGAAAATATAAGTTTATGAGTTTAATAACAAGTGTTGCATTAAAATTCTAAAGAGCAAGTATATGTTTTTTACCAATGTGATTACAAACCAAACTCCTGCCTGAAAGTGATTCAACATGCATATTTTAATTTACACATCTTGGCAGCAGACATTCCAAATTACAGTTATAATGTGGACTTAACAAGAATACATTGATTTTTTTTCCAGTGCAAATAAGACATTAAGTGGCTTGAATAACAAACCTTGTCATTTCTTGCTGCACAGTTACATTTCTAGGGGCAGGCTGCTCTGTCCCTGTCTGCCTTGTTGAGCCATTTGTGGCCAAAGCGTCGAACAGCAAAGACACCAGGTTTCTGGCTGCCGATTCAACTGCACCATGACCCTAAATCAATTCAGGATGTAACGTTAACATGTTTTCTATTCAAATTGCAATAATTCGACATGAAACTTGCTTTAAAGTTATGGCTAGGGGATGTTAGCCGTCAGTTTTTTAAGTTAGCCATATTGCTTGTTATTGTATGTTTTTAGTTTGTGAATCAGAATCAGAAACACTTTGTGTTGCATTTGTAATGTAACTTACATGTGGCTGTGGTGCGCCAATTTGTTGTTGTTGTTGTTCATTCATTGTGTGAGCGCCCAGCAACGTCAAAGTCAGAAGAACGACTTGCCAACTCGGATCTTCCGACACCACTTGAACGCAGCAATGCTGAATGTCCAATCTTATTGGACACCAAACAGCCAATCAGAATGTACTTCCTCCAGTCCTCTGATTGGTTAACTACACGGTGTCCAAGCTGAGCGAGCGTAAGAAACAAACCTGAGCGCGCACAGAGTGGAGAGGTTGAGAGGGAGAGAGAGGGGGAGAGAGCGCAGCGGTCTGCCTGCGCACCGAGTAAGTGCTTGCAAAATATATTTCTCTGTGCTCAAAATTTCAAAGTGCTCACAAAATATATTTTTCTGTGCTCAAAATTTCAAAGTGCTCACAAAATATATTTTTCTGTGCTCAAAATCTCTCATTGCTCGCTCAGGATAAAGGAACAAATGTGACGCCATATTCCACCGCATCCTTTGCTTCTCTGAGCTCCTGAAAAAGACAGTTGAGGAAATTCAAAAGATGGTTTAAATCGAAAGTACTTGATAGTGCATGACACCAGTTTGACCTGCGGCAACACACATGATGATATTTCCACCAGGTTGTCCCAATAATTTTGAATGAGATTTTCCATAAAGAGCAATGTCCATTACAGTGATTGCTAAATAATGTCTCCAGTACACAGATATAGCATGTCCAATGATTGAGATGAAGCTTATAGTTTACAGTATTTTTCTAATGAGTACGGTTACTTAACAGTTTTCCCTCCAAAAGATTTGCGTTATTGAGGTATGACTCGCGTGATTCATGGCTCATCCCGACACTTCAGCCATGTTTAGCCCATGGTTTACAATATGATCTATAATAGCGGCTCTGATGTCATTTGGTATGACTGGACTCTTGCAGACATCACTGTCCTATCTCTCATGCACACCTCTTTCTCTCATTCATAGGTGTGCCTATGCCACCTTTTATATGATTTAGGACTGATTAGTCAATGATGTTGTGAAATATTTCTGCCATGGGATTTTCACACTGGCTTGCAAACCATACAGTATGTGAGCAATTTCTGAACAAAACCATGAGTACATCTTGTTTTCTCAACTCAACTCAACTCAAACTTTATTTATAGAGCACATTTAAAACAACCAACGGTCGACCAAAGTGCTGTACAGGTCAATAAACAGTAGGTAATTAAAACAGTACACTTAATACAATACAGTAAGAAAAAGTACACATAAAAATACAATACAAGGGTGTCTAGCTCAACCTAATTTGAAAGCCAGGGAGAAAAGGTGAGTCTTCAATAAGGACTTAAAAACCTCTAGGGTCTGGGCAGATCTAATATGCAAAGGCAAGCTGTTCCAGAGCCTAGGGGCAGCCGCCACAAAGGCTCGGTCACCTCTGGTTTTTAGCCTAGTCCAGGGGACATCCAGCAGCAGCCGATCTGCTGACCTCAGTGCTCTAGCTGGGGTATGGCAATGTAAAAGTTCAGCTAAGTACAGAGGTGCCAGCCCATTCAGAGCTTTAAAAACAAACAACAAAAGTTTAAAATCAATCCTGAAGCGGACAGGGAGCCAGTGGAGTGCGGCCAAAACTGGTGTAATGTGGTTGCGCTTTCTTTTACCAGTAAGGAGACGAGCAGCTGCATTTTGTACAAGCTGCAAGCGTCGAAGCGACGACTGGTCGATACCAACATACAGAGAATTACAATAATCCAGCCGTGTGGTAATAAAAGCATGAATTACCCTCTCTAGGGGGAAAGATAGGCCTTTATCTTGGCTAGGAGTCGTAACTGGAAAAAGCTGGTTTTAACAACTGAACTAACCTGTTTGTCAAATTTGAAAGCACTATCAAAAATCACTCCAAGGTTCTTGACAGAAGAACGGATATTAGAAGTTAGTGGGCCCAGAATACCAGTAGGATAATCTATAAAATCATGCCCAAACATAATGATCTCAGTTTTATTTTCGTTTAGATTGAGAAAATTTATGTCCATCCAGCTTTTGATATCTTTTAGGCAGTCCAGCAAAGGCTGCATTGAATCCTTACTTTTTTACTTTAGAGGGAGATAAATCTGTACATCATCCGCAAAACAGTGGAAAGAAACATTGTGTTTTGCAAAGATTGATCCCAAGGGCAGCAAGTACCAGAAAAACAGGATAGAGCCCAAAATGGAGCCTTGAGGGACCCACAGTAAGAGGGGCCACAGTTGAAGAGAATTCCCCTAAGTGAACTGAGAGACTCCGATCAGACAGGTAAGACTGAAACCATTTGAGGGCAGTACCTGTGATGCCTACACACTGTTCTAGACGTGACAAAAGGATCCTGTGATCCACAGTGTCGAAGGCAGCTGTCAGGTCCAAGAGCACAAGGACAGCAGAGTTACCTGCATCAATAGTTAAAATAAGATCATTAAAAACTCTCAAGAGCCGTTTCAGTGCTATTGCGTGGTTTAAAGCCAGACTTTTCATAGATGCCATGGTTAGTTAAAAATGACTGCAGCTGAACATAGACTACTTTCTCCAAAACCTTAGACAGAAACGGCAGCTTGGAAATAGGTCTGAAATTAGAAAGGACAGAAGGGTTTAAATTTTTCTTTTTGATAAGAGACTGTACTACAGCATGTTTAAAAGCAGCTGGGACACAACCTGAGCTGAGACAAGTGTTTATCAAAACAAGAACACTTGACCCAACAGTATCAAAAACTTCTTTGAGAAAACGAGAAGGCATACTATCTGAGGGACAGTTTGTAGGCCGCAGACGCTTGACTACATCTGAAAGTGATGAGAGCGATACAGGCTCAAACTGGTCAAAGACAGCAGAGCGCCAAGGAGGAGCAATAAGGTCTGGGGCAGTGAAGGTGTGAGCAGCTGACCTAAGAGCAGAGATTTTCTCATTAAAGAATTTAAGAAAGTTTTCACAAAGAGTAGGCGATGGCACAATGGGAGAAATATCACGGGGATTTACAAGAGAATTAAAAATATTAAAAAGAACTTGGGTCTTATGACTGTTATTGGAGACAAGGTTGGATAAATACTCCATTTTAGCAGCTTTAACGGCTCTCTGATAGTCTGATAAACAGACCCTTAAGATTTCTAAGGAGACGTGGAGTTTGTCCTTCTTCCACTTTCTCTCAGCACGCCGACATGCGCGTCTGAGAGCGCGGGTGGAATCATTCAACCACGGCTCAGAAAGTGCTTTAGTGCGTTTAAGTCAAAAAGGAGCAACAGAGTCCAAAATATTGTTACATGTAGAGTCAAAAATAGTAATAAGCTCCTCAGCACTAAGAGCGCAATTCCCATCCAGTGTACAAATCATACATTCATTAAAAATAACTGAGAACTGCGATGCAGTTGAAGGGTTAAACGTACGCAGGCGGCGTGCAGGAGCACACGTCTTAACCCTCGAACAAGGTATTGAAGCAGTAAATAAAACAGGCAGATGGTCTGAAATACATGTTGCACAAATTTCATTTACACAAACAGATAAGCCATATGACAACACAAGATCCAAGGTATGGCCCTTTTCATGTGTCGGTCCAGTCACAGACTGAATTAGATTAAATGAGTCAATGAGATTTAAAAATTCCTTGGCCAGAGGTTTTGATTCACAACACACACGGACATTAAAATCGCCAGAAATTAAGAAATGGTCATATTTCACCGTAATCCTCGACAGAAAGTCAGCAAAATCATGTATAAAGTCCTTATAAAATTTTGGAGGACGATATACTACCGCGAACAGAACGGGAGTGGACAGATTTAATTCAAATAGCTGCAGCTCAAAGCTGAAGTAAGTGTCAAATTGAGTCTGTCGACACTGGAAGCTGGATTTAAAAACAGAGGCTAATCCCCCACCTTTGCCAGTGATCCAAGGGGAGCTAAAGAAAGTAGTCAGGAGGAAGAAGTTCAGAGAACGAAGTACACTCACCAGCGTGAAGCCAGGTCTCCGTCAGAAACATAAAATCCAGTTCACGAGAGGTGAAGAAGTCATTCAGCAGAAAAGTTGTTTGCTATCGATCTAGTATTTAGCAAAGCCATGCGAAGATTGAGCTCCACACTGGCTGATGGTAGTGTACGGAGTAGAAAATGAAGCTCTGCAAACATGGGATATGAGCGCAGTTTTTGTGGTTTAGGTCTTTGGCTGCAGTTTCAAATTTCAAACAATTGATAAACACTGTCAAATGCTTTTTTAGTCAGACCAACACAGAAACAGAAGGAAGTGAAGATATTTATTTAAAAAAACTGCAACACAGATGAAGGAATATACATTGGAGACCTGAGGCAGAAATCTGAGAGCAGGGGATAATGAGTCAATTGCTGACAAGAACACCAACCAACTGCTTTCTAGAGGTGTTGCCTGAGTGGAAATGGAAAAGAAACAAGTTTGTATTATTTTTATTTTTTTTAAAGTAAATTGTTACTTGGGGCAGTGCTGCAGAAATGGAGACTGAAAGGGGCAATTTCAGTTATTTTATAGTGGTATTTTGAAAATCTTTTATATCTCCTATATTTTTCCTAGGAATGTTTCTTCCTTCTTTAAGTAGAGCAATGATTGGTTATTGTGTTCAGGTATGCTGGCTGGGCACTTCCATGCTGCTATGATCATCATATTATTAGGTGTGGTTGAAAAACCACTACTACCACTATTGTTATTGCTCAGACTGACCGTTATTATTCTTCCGCCGATTTTTGAGAACCTATCTCCTACACCGTTCACACCATCGACACCATTCATACCTCATATTATACCTGTATACCCCCTCCAGGTTGCTATTACTTTTTACCTTTATAGCATATACACTTTTTGAGATATTTGACATTTTATTGCCAAAAAATGAATGGGGGTCAATGGGCACGTGCAGTAGGCTAGCTCACGGTGAGAATGCTCAGTGTGAGCACTGAGCTGATTTTTGAATCACTTAACGTTAACCAAACGGTTATTTTGCCGTTTTTCTCCTTCTTCCTATTTTTCCTGCCAAACTGCCTGCCTCCGTCGCAATGTTATCCAATGGGGAGAATTATTCTTTGAGGGTATGGTGCATATACCTGCTCATCAAGCTTATCGCCCAATAAAAACGCTTCATACTAATATACACTGCCTGGCCAAAATAAAAGTCGCTGTTGCACCCGTCATGCATAGTACCCACTGTACAAGCCTCTGGAGGCAATGTTATGATCTGGGGTTGCTTCAATTGGTCAGGTCTAGGCTCAGAAACGTTATGCAGCAATTAAATGAAGTCAGCTGAGTACCTGAATGTACTGAATGACCAGGTTATCCCATCAATGGGCATAATCCAGGACGACAATGCCAAGATTCATCGGGCTCAAATTGTGAATGAGTGGTTCAGGAATCATTTTCACACATGAAATGAGTCCTGACCTTAACCCCATTGAAAGTCTTTTGGATGTGCTGGAGAAGACTTTACGGAGTGGTTCGACTCTCCCGTCGTCAATACAAGATCTCGGCCAAAAATGAATGCAACTCTGGACGGAAATAAATGTTTGAAGTTGCATAATGCTGTTGAAACAATGCCAGAACGAATGCACACCGTAATCAAAGCTAAAGGCGGTCCAACTAAATATTAGAGTGTGTGACTTTTTTCTTGGCCAGGCAGTGTATTTTGATGTTAATATAGCTAATGGCTTCATGCTTTCCAAGAAGCTACTGTGGCCACACATAGGATTGTGGGTTCAAGGCCATGCTTATTTTCCACAAAACAATGTGCAACTGTTAAGCACTTTTCATTTATTAGACTGTTATTATTTTCACATTAACACATTAACGTATTTTTATTGCAAAAACAAAAGAGGTTTCCAATATTAACTGTTCAACGTTTCACTTGTATTTCACTTGTACTATATCACACCCTCCCCAAACCGGACGCTCGCTCTTGTATGGTTTGGGGAGGGTGTTACGCTCTGCTCTTGCAGTCATGACTGACTGACTGTGGAAACCGAACCTCAATGTACCCTTGCCTCGGCCAACATTTCTTCATTAATTTCTTCACTTCAGCTCTGTTCACGTTATCCTTTTCACACATAACACAATGTCACCATAAAATTAACTACTAGGAAAATTAAGAATTTACGATAATAGCCTACATTAAGAATTTATGATAGCCTCATTTAAGCTGCAATCCTTTAAGAGATCGGATTTATAAACCACCAATTCCCCAAACATATCTGATTCATGGTTAGTCACTTAAAAAAAAAAAAAAAGACTCCGAATGTGGCTCTAGTCTACGCTACTTTTGTTAGTTGTAACTAGGCAATATTGTTAGTTGTAACTTGGCCACATTTTGATATCAATACTTTTAAAGGCAGGCCTAGTTTTTGCAAGTTGGAATTAAGGACTTATAGACAGCGATATGTAGGCTATGCGTGAGTAACTTGGCTTTTTTTTTTTTTTTTACGTCGTAGACATTTTTGATCTGATTGTAAACTACTTTAAACCCTCAAAATTCCAATGCAGGATTGCTGCAGAGTCACCGCTTGTGCACACATCAACCTCTCAAGTTGCACTGCACCATAAAATAGCCCAAACCCGTTTACAACCATCTTGCCACAGTCACACAATAACATGCATAAAATGTACCGTTTCTACACACCACAAAAACTGTTATACTGATATAGGCTAGCCCAGGGGTGCCCAAACTATGGCCCGCGGGCCAAAAGTGGCCCGCAGAGCCATTTGGTTTGGCCCGTGGAAGGGGTGGAAGGAGAGGAAGATGATGCAGTAAAAAAAAGAAGGATTTTTATTTATTTATTATTACATTAATATTATTAAAATAACTAACCAATAATAATAATAATAATAATAATAATTAAAACTTAATAAAGTAGCCTAAATGTAAGAATGTAGGCCTAACGTCGTTAGCTAGAAATGTAAAAGTTACGTAGTCTACGTTGGCAGGCATCCGGCGGCGGGGACGATCAGTCGATCACAGCAAAATGGAGGGAGAGGGTCGGAAGAGAAAGTGGGGAACGGAAAAACGTATTTTTCAAGAAAAGTGGTGCGACAATTATTTTTTCACAGATGTGAATGGAAAGGCAATATGCCTGATCTGCCAGGAATCTGTTGCAGTCATGAAAGACTACAATTTAAAGCGGCATTTTGATACCAAACATTCGGCTACGCACAGTAAATACACTGGGATTGCACGAAAAGACAAGGCAAGGGAGCTAAAGGCTAAGCTTTGTGCACAGCAAGGAGCACTGACAAGGACTTCTTTAGTTCAGGAGAGTGTCACACGAGACCTCCAAGTGGAGTTCCACCGCCGTTTCCAAGACTTTCGTTCCAGCGAAGATGCCATCACTTTATTCGCGCAGCCTTTCTCAGTTCAAGCAGACACGGCTCCAGAGGAGTTGCAAATGCAGATAATCGAATTTCAGTGTGACTCCTGGCTGAAGCAGAAGTTTGACAAAGTCCCGTTAAACGAGTTTTACAAATTTGCGTCATCTGAGAAATACCCGGGGATCAGAAAACATGCTCAGAAGATGCTCTCACTCTTTGGAAGCACATACATTTGTGAGCAGACTTTTAGCATCATGAATTTGAACAAAAGCAGGCTCAGGGAGCGACTGAGTGACCCCCACTTGTTGGATGTGCTTCGCATGTCAGTGAGTCAGCTGCAGCCAGATGTTGACAAACTGCTGCATGCCAAGGATCAGTATCATGTGTCACATTGACTGGTAGGCTGTCTCGTTTCTTTATTTATGCTACTGGGAGCTGGTTAAGGTAAGCTTTACAAAAATAAAAGAAGTTGCAAAAATATTAGGGACCATTGTTGGTAGGTCTATTTGTGTGCACTAGGTGTGCAATAACATTTACATTTTGTTTAAGCACTTGTAACTGTGGTAACATTGTTGTTTGTACCATATTGAAAACATAATAAAGTTGTATATTTTTTAAAGGGACACTTGTTTATTGGTCAAACTAACAAAACAAAGAACACACATAATCTATAGAAAAAAAAACTATAATTTTCATATTATAATTGAGTACATGTATGCTACTGTTAATTTTGGCCCACGGCTCACTGCTGAAATTTCAAATTGGCCCTCCAAGCCCAAATGTTTGGGCACCCCTGGGCTAGCCTATAGGCTATTATTAAAAATTTGAAACTGTTACAAATGAACATTCGGTGTATTTTCCTTTGCGTAGGCTACGCCTACCCAATGTAGCTTAGCTACTTTCAGTATAACGTTAACATTTTTTTCTACAAATCTCTGATAAACAGATTAAGCAACCAAATATCCTACTTCGTAACGTTTATACAACTGGTTTCTGTTGAATGTTGAAGAGATTCTTATTCCATTTTTCCACTGCCCAGCAACGTTGATGTTTCCACAGCGCTATCGCGGCTGTAATAGCCTATGTTGCTGTTATATAAAAACACACATAACGTTAAGGTATATAAATACATTGGGCTACGTATTTTATCCGAATTATGCACATCCCTGTTCCGTTGTATTATGAATGTACTGTATCTGTATGTGATCATTCTGACATCGTAGCTATCAGCAAGTGTTTTGCTGTGGGTCAGAAATAGTCAAGTGAGTAGGCCTACCTGCCAGTCTGCCACAGTTCTGTGGTATCTGCAGATCCAGACTAGAAAAATAAGGAGAAGCACTGAAATAGCTTGAGTAAGGAACAGCGCCTACAGTGACTGAATGGGAAAACTACAGGGTCGGCGGTTCTTTTATTCACTGATTTTTATTTTTTTAAATTATATATATACTTTTTTCAGTTTATGATTGAGGGGAGGCCCCTTTCAGTTGAGAGGCTCGTTTCAGGTGAAACGAATGAAACATGGCAAATGCCACCTATGCTTGTCTCATCCAAATCCAAATGCGGTCACGTAACGTCATGTTGTCTAAGTTACAAAATAGGCTACAATTGAATTGTTAACAAAACATATTTTTGCCGCTGTTTAAATTTTTGCCTATGTTTTAGCTAAATGCTCATCTGGCCTACTAATCACTCCAACGAATTCTGATTTAATAACGTTAGCACAGACAACTTCCTAACAAAACATGACAAAAGCATAAGCCAGCTGGGCTACTGTGGTTAAGCTACCAGGAAAAACAAACCTTTCACTGCATGAAAATGCCAAGGTGGCAGCCCTGTTAACAAAATTACGTTGGTACAATGTTGTGGCAATGTCATGTTTTCGTTGCCACAACGTTGCATCATTACGTTGTGACAACGTAAAAGTGTAATTCCCAGATACGTTGTCACAACGTTATAACGCGACGTTGTGGCAGCGTTGTGACAACGTTGTACAAGTTGTAGTAAAGTTATAGAAATACGTTGTCACAACGTTATAGTTTGCACATATTGACAACATTTTTATGCATGCAATTTTAAAAACTATTTTGTGGTATGGTGACGGTTCTTATGTTACTATATACATTGTGGTACATTGTAGTCTAAAAAAAGAAGGTAAAGTTATAGCCTACTAATATTAAAATTTAGTAGCCTAACATGGAAAAAAAAAACTTTTATAAATTGTCGGGAGTGGTTTATTTTCGTCCAATACTTAAATTTTTTTAAAGAAAGACAGAAATAGCCTACACAAAATGCAGTTTCTTGGTAGAAATCCACACTGGAATATGTATCCTATTATCTGGAACCCAGTAGCCTAAAATGCAATAGCTCAGAATACCAAATACATCCACAATGGGTTGCACAACTCAAGACCGATTGTTCTGTTACAATCGCTATATCGATAAATAAACTTTTACTAACAGGGAACATATATTTATTTCCATTTTTTTCCCCAGCTCAGATGAAAAAGGTACAAATAGGCTAACAACGATGAACTGGCGTAACAACACATTTTCATAGTAAAAAAATAAAAATAAATGTTTTTTTAAATCTCAAAAAAAGCATAAATGTCTCGGCCGTGGTCTCTTCGCCGCCGTCATTGTCGCCATCCCCTTGCTGGACGCGTTTATTCTGAAAACAAACGTGCAATTGTTAGCCTATAAGTAGGAAGGTCCGTGTAAATTGTACAACCATTTTAAGTAGCTAGGCTAATGGTTACGTTAGCTATCCATTTAGGCTCGACTCGAAAAACAAGAAATGGCCTTTTCACGTTCCCCGTTTCTAATGTCACAAAACAAAAATTACTAAAGTATATATAGAAAAATGCAACATAAGTTTATGAAGCACAGAACAATAATGCTATCTCAAAATAAATTGGTAGCCTAATAATTTACTTGGTCTTTGGTTATTAAACAAGAAACATGGAACGAATGAATGAAACGGGGTTGCAGTTTGTGGGAAGTGGATTGAAGGGGAATGTCCTTGGTGGAAAGCCAGACGGAATCACCTGGCTTGTAAACTGGGGCTGGTGTGCGGTGGCGATCTGCGAAACGTTGGTTACGGTCTGCCGTGCGTAAAAGCGCGGCCCTAGCGTCCTTCCAGATATTAACGCATCGTCTCATGTGGGTGGCGAGGGAGGGAACAGCGATCTCGGCTTCCTGGTCGGGAAACAATGGAGGTTGGTAGCCAAGGGCGATCTCAAATGGGGACTTTCCGGTGGCGGCGCAGGGTAGGGCGTTGTGCGCGTATTCCACCCAGGTGAGCATCTTGCTCCATGAAGCTGGATTCTTGGCCGAAACGCAACGTAGAGCGGCTCCCAAATCCTGGTTGGCCCTCTCGGTTTGCCCATTGGACTGGGGGTGGTAGCCAGATGAGAGGCTAGCAGTGGCACAGAGGGCCAGGCAGAAGGCTTTCCAAACCTGTGAGATGAATTGTGGACCTCGGTCGGATACGATGTCCGTGGGGATGCCATGGATGTGGAACACCTCTTTGACTAACACATCAGCGGTCTCTTGGGCGGTGGGTAGTCCGGGCAGGGGGATGAAGTGGGCCCCCTTGCTGAACCTGTCCACCACGGTGAGAATGGTGGTGTTACCTTCGGAAGGGGGAAGTCCGGTAACAAAATCCACCCCGATGTGGCTCCAGGGTCGGCTGGGCACAGGCAGAGGTTGAAGCAGTCCAGCTGGAGCCTGGTGGGAGGCCTTGCTTCTGGCGCAGGTGGTACAAGCCTTGATGAAGCGCCTGGTGTCAGGGATCATGGAGCTCCACCAGAACTTACGCTTCAGCACCGCCAAGGTGTGGGTAAAGCCGGGATGGCAGGACAGGAGAGACGAATGAGCCCACTGAAGCACCTGTGTCTGAGCAGCTGAGGGGACATAAAGGCGTGTGCCGGGGTTGGACCAGGGATCAGGCTCCTCACGGTAGAGCCCTCTGGATCACCGCCTCAATCTTCCAGGTTACGGAAGAGACAGTGCAGGAAACAGGGAGGATGTTCTCAGGCGTCTCTCGCTCGGAGCAGGTGTTATTTTGTAAAATAACAGCCCTGTCGGGAATTACCGGGAACTCATAGGCTAATGGTTAGTCTGAATAATATTGATCATACTCCATTTAGCCTATTCCTTGATCACACTAAACACGCATGAGCATGTCTGTTTCACCATCAAGCAATCCGCCAAGGTGGAAAAGCAGGCTTTTAAAGGGAATGGGATATGACATTTTGATTGGTTTATTGCATGTTACGCCCAAGACACACCTATAATTAATGAAGCGACTAGGTTCAGTCCATTTGCATCTTGCGCCATGCTTAGCGCCCAAAAAACTCACTGTTAAAATAGCAAAAGTGGACTTGGACACGCCCGAAATGGACTTTACGCCATGCGCTTAGACCAAGCGCCAAGATAGAGCCCAATATGTCCAAAATTCCGAACTATCCCTTTAAGACACCACAGCATTGTCAGCAATCCTGATTGCCTCCAATTATAGGATTCTGAACCATTTAACCCTTTTCTAAATTTTGATATGCTCCATCTTGTTACATTTTATTGGCTTTTCTAGTTTTGATACAGTGAAGGTCAAAATGGCAGGTGGAGGTGGAAACATACGAACTCCCTCTGGTGTAGCTGTGAAAACCTTCTATTCCTAGAGAACAGAGCATGTTAAAAATATATTTTGTTATTAGGGAAGTTGCAAGGAGCAGAATTAGTTATATTTGTGACACAAAAATTACCGTAGTTTGTGTATTGTATACGAAAAACCTTCTGTCCACTGAAGTGGACATCATGCATTAAGAGTTGTAATATGCACGTGTGGTCTATGTTTTCAAGGGGCCATTTGGGGCACATTTCTGTGACCTAGGCGGGTTTAAACACATGCGGAGTTGGATGTGAAAAAAATATTGCTCTGGTTTGTAATAATTCATGCATGAAAGGGTTAAACATCCAAAAGACACCAAGGAGGTCAGCTTTAATGACTCTTGCTTTTCAATCCACATATAAGGTGCTGAAACGCTTAAGGCATTTCTACTGAACTCAGTCCTAAAATGTGGTATGTCCAATGAGATCTAACCCTGAGATCTAGTAGAATAGTTTGAGGTTTTAATTGAACGAAGCTTGGTTAAATAGAGAGGGATTTTTGTAAGTAAATTTTTATAAACAAATAAAATACCATGCCGTTTCCTCCGCAGGTCTAGAGAGAACTAACCCACTGAGCAGTAGGTGCAGTGCACAATGATGAGTTCTGAACCCATCACCCGTGATAAACCGTAGCACGCTATAATATATGGCATCCAGAGATTTAAATATTGAAACAATATTGACTGGGCGATAACGACTACGAGAAAAGATTATACATTTCAGCCAATTGACCTGTATCATTAAACATATCCACAGTTGTTCATTCATGATTTTTAGGTGCTACAACTTGTAACTTACTAGTAAAAGGAGACGGCGTTACGACCCGAAACCCACCCGTGTTACAATAACCGAGTGGTTAAAACGGTTGAACAAGAAAATGCGTTAAACACAAATAAGCCTGTAAAAAAATGCACACAGTCAATTAAAACCAAAATGGATTTTATTAAAGGCATACTGAAGTCTGTTAGAACATAATGTTGTATAGCTACCTGGCACCGATATTAGTCATAATATTCACTCTCACCTTCATGAGTTGCTCCAGTGGTCAGCAACTGACCAACAAATAATTACTTTTTTTTTCTCCATTCAGTCCCAAAGCATGGCGAAATAGGTCACAAAAGCACACTTTTAGCACATAAACGAATGCAAACAACATGGATTATGCAAATATAGAGAATCACAACATCCAGAACCGAGCGTTTGAAACTTTCAAACAAATTTTTGATTCATATGATTTTCTGAGAACTAGCAATTGTTGCTAGCTTCTTTGCTGTTCGGTTTGTTTTCTGACCACAGAACTATATAATAACTAGGAAGGCAACATGGTCACGTGGTTCCATTCAACCCTATTCAATTTGGTTCTTCCACAAGTGGCACCGCCGCAAGATGGCTGCCACGGCCCGGAAATAGTATCCCGATGAGCTCTGCCATGTATTTCCAATGGAGCGTTGTGAAAGTCAACGGAGTCGCCCCAGCGCAATCTAGGTTCCAAAAGCTCACAATATGGTAATCAATAGAAGCAGGCAATCACATTTAACATTTTTCCTGGCTCAAATCATTTTCTAGGCTGCACAGAAAACAGAAAGGCATGATTTAAACAAACCGATGAGATTTGGAACATAGTCACGTGGTAATCCTAGTTACGTCACGGTACAATCACGTGAGGAGGTCCATTCGCATTTTCACCTCAAATCCAAATCCCATCTCCACTGAACTAAAAAAAAAAAAAGAAGATTTCCACTGAACTATGGTTATGGTTAGCTCGCAAGGAGCATACAGCTGCTCGGTAGCTGTAGGTTAGCTAACAGTTATGAAGTTTGCATGCCAGTTATCTTGTGCATAATAAGACCGAATGAGTTGGCCGGTTCCTAGTGTATTATGTGGTCGAGTTACCAATTGGTTTACCAATTGCAATCTATCGGACTCAGAGGGCTTGAGCTTCATATGACCCCCAATTTCCCACATACGGCTTAATGTGTTTGAAAAGTGAGTATTTTTAACCGGCTCGGATGTAACCAGGCTATACCCGGGTAAAACCTTAGCTAAATTAGGGATAAATTTTATTAAATTGACACGTCTGTCAAAGTACACACCCCTCTCGAATATGCATAATGATGGTATAGCATATAGCTTTCCATTTTCAGGCATCAAAAAATTTTGGACAGTTATGTAATGTAGAATAAAGTAAACATTTTTAATATTTGGTCGCATATCCTTTGCATGCCATCACTTCCTGATGTCTGTGATCCAACAACATCACTCTTAATATCTTATTTTCTGGTAATCTTACAAGCGATACTATAACTTCTCTGCATTTAAATGGATCTCTATGGGAATTGGGGGGTGGGACTAGATTTAGCCGTAAATTATGCTGGAACAGTATGGAATACATGGTTGGCGAAATGGCTGTAAGTCATCAAGGGTCTGAGATATCAAACGAGCCTCAAACCATCACTCTGCTGCCAGAGGAGTGGGAAATGAGGAGGATACCAGAGGGTGTTTCAGTGAGGAAACACAAGTGTAGCCTTTGCGGAAGCCTTTTCTCCGAACGTGTGACATGTATAAATTATCCACCACTCTTCACATCTGCCATGTCGCAGGCACACCCCTACACAAATGCAATTTTGCTTTTCCTTTCCATTTATTATAAAGCACTAATCCGTAATGACACTCATTCTTTATAACTAACAAAAGTACCGTTCATTCATGGAAAAATAAACTAAAAAGCATTGACGTTTGATTGAGAAGGACGTTCATTTGCCTAATGCATGTTGCCTTGTTTCCTCCATCCTCATATCTGATCCTTGCATCCTTTCCTCGTGCCCTTCATTGGGCGGAGCTAAGGAGCGAGGAAAGGATGCAAGGAGTGAAAATGTTAGGTGCTGGTGGGGGAAGGACCCAAACGCAGGCAGGAGTACAAAAAAAACGAAGTTTAATTAAGGGCAAGGCAGCAATCCGTGTTAAAACAGGCCAGGTCAAAAACCGGGGAGATAGGGCAACGGTACAAAGACAGAGTCCAAAGAGTGGTCACAGGACAGGCAGGGGTCAGAACCGGGAAGGCACAGCGAAGGCACAAAAACAGAATCCAAAAACAGGGTTGCGAGAACACAGGCAGGGGTCAAAACCGGGGAGGCATAAGAGGAACAAAAAGAAAACAAAACGAAGAATAGACAACGAAAAATAAACAGGGGAAGGATGAGGGATAACAAAAACTAGGAAACAGATACTAAGGAATAAACAGAAAACTCGGGCAGATTCTTGGAAAACCAGAAGGAAGCACAGTAGCAAAGATCTTGTGAGAAACTTGCGAAGACATACTGAAATAACAGGGTTTAAATACACAGGGAGAAGATTACACAAAAGGAATCAGGTGTGAAGTGGAGGGGAAATGGGAGAGTACACAGGTGAGAACAATGAGGGTTAACAAGGACCAATAATACAATAACGGGGGAAACGTAAGACATGGACTGCAATACACATAGACACAATGATAACAAACGGCCTGGGGTTAGCAGGTAGACAAGTGCACAGCTCGGAGGGGAGGAACGCGAAAGTGGACACGTGCAGAGAATGCGAAATCAGATAGATACAGGGATAGGGTAACAAGGAGGGAAATGACAGCTGCAGGTAGAAACTCAAGATGAATTAGTAATTAGTAATGTTAGTAGCGAACTCTAAAACCCTAATGTTAGTAGGTTAGCTGGTTAGTATTATATACACGTTAGTTTGTTAGCAGGTTAGGATTAAATCTAATCTAACAGTTAGTATGATTAGTACATTAGTATTACTATATACAAATATTAATAAAGCCAGAAGGAAGAAAACGAGATACGAAATACAGAGGAAACCCGAATGTTCCCACAATCATCCGAATAGTGCAATGACAAAGACAGGGAGTGGAATCTATATAATTTTTTCTTTTTATTTTCTCTCTTTCCTATAAAATATCCTGTAAAAAATTTAAAAAATTCTAAAAACAAAAAATGCATCTTTGTAAGTACAGAAAATGTACAATAAAGTTATCCTCCAAGTCAGCAGCTGCCCACTTCCATGCCAAGTATTTCAACAAATGGAAGGAAATGGTTGGCTATTATAGCCCTTATCTTATTTGTTTGCCTGTTATATATAGGCCGTTTTACCCCTTTAGCCTTACATTTGAATTGTCAAATGCATTGTTCTGCAATGCAGGCTAAAACCAATTAATGCATTGTCTACTACCCAAAAAGGTCTCTTTGCCATGGTAAATAGTAGAAATGGTTTTACTAGCCTTATAGTTTTTTAATATTTATTTAGTAAGAGTTGATTCCTCTTTATTCAGAAGACAAATACATTTCAGCAACCAACTAATGATGCAATATCCGTCATGGTTTTGCAGCTCGCCTGTTCTGTTCTGTGGACGTTTCCTTTCGGTGCTCCTGCCGTGTTTTTCCACTTACTTGGCATTCATTCTTTTCACCTGTGCTAGCGTCTGCTGGTCATTTTGGTTTTGTGTCATTCTTGCCACGCTAAGCCAGGTAACGATGGTATACGATTCAGGCGACCACTTGTCCTTTGGCTAATTGCTCAAAGAATACGTGGGACTTGCCTTAGTGAGTTAGGAGTTCTCTTTCTTTTAAGAAGTTTTGTTTTCCTTTCTCACTCAGTTCCTTCCTTGGTTTTCTTTACCCTGTATCTGTTTGAGATAGTACCTCGGTTTTGCCTTGTTTCCATTTGCCTTTTATTTTAGCTCTAGGTAGTTGTTGAGCTAGAGGCATTCCTTTTCTTTTCTCCCTTTTACTGCTCGAGTCCCCCACTTTTCTGGGTCGCTATTCTTTGGCTGTTCGCCGGGAGTTATTTTCCCTTTTTGTTGATCTTTCTCTGCTCCGTTTGCGGAGCTCTAATTCCTTTCGCCTATATTAGTAGTACTCCATGTCTGGGAGTACTTTGTGATCCCCTCATGGTCGCGTCTGGTCCTCCGACCCAGCCACCTCACAATATCATATTAGCTTCTTTGTTGAGAAAAGAACTTGCATTCACACAGTGAACCTCACTTACTTTTTGGGGGTTCAGGCCTGGTTTTTCCCAATTTTCCTTCTGGTTTTCAGTAAAGTGTCTTTGCAACAGTTCTCTGTAATAAGCACTATACAAATAAAATTTCAACTGAAAGTGCATAGATGCAACTTTCCTTTTTAAAATACTTAATTCATCCTGTTTTGCAAAGCATATGTATTTTTTCAAATACAGGTAGATTAAAAATGCAAGATTATGTTGTTACATATCATTAAACATATCTGCCTGTTATTCACATATTGATAATAGATATGGCTTGAATTTGAATAATTTGTCTCACAAACTGAAAATTGATTGCAAAAACTAACAAAGTATAGGTTTGTCTTTAGAGCCTAAATGTTGTGACTGTCACTGAATGATGAACAGTCACAACAGGCAATAATATCCTCCTGCTTTCATTAGTTTGTTCTGGTAATAGCTTTAGCTTTCTATTATGATGAATGGAATTAATCTCAAATAATTCAGACACACCCTGCCATATTAAATGCTGCCGTTCAGGTTAGTCGGCTTGCATTAAAGGTCCCATTACCCTCTATCCCCTTGTTTTCTCAGCAAACAGGGGTTATGTCGCGAGTCCGGTCCCAGTGCATGGGCAGACGGCTGACGAAACTGGTCATAAACTAAAAACTCACGGGTCATAAACTAAAACGCTTGTAGCGTTTGAGCTGTCAACCTCTGCATCAAGCATCATCTGCGACTGTGCGAGCATTAGCCATGACAGCGTAACCAATTTGCGCTGCTCTGGCAGCCGCTCTATAAGCCTTACAGAGTAGATTGTCTGTTGCTCTGCATTGTGGCATACAATCTCTGGCCATCTGATACATACCAGGGCGTGGCCAGTCTTTATTTAGCTCCGCCAGAAAATCACTGATGCTGGCATAGCCAATCGTACCCCCTGATGGGCCCGTCGGTGAAACCTTAGACGTCCCCGAAGTGCTAGCCTGAGGCATATCGCAACGCATGCGTGCCAAGGCCGCACGGAGAATGGTTTCTAGGGAGGCAGAGTAACCCACTGTTTTAACTGTTGGTGGGACCGAGCCTCCTCTCGACCCTCTGTCAGATTGGTCTGCTGTCTCGGACCGACTCTGACTAAAGTAGGTGTTTGACGCTGCTGTAGAAAGGGCGTCAAAACCATCACAGTTAGCTGTTGCGCTGCCAAGCATAGCTGCGTAACTTCCACGGACAGGTTGCCGCCCTTGCCAGCCTTGGCCTCTCTTCATGCAGGGGCCTCGGTGGCGGGAGTACCTTTACATTTTCCGCTGACGTTCTGCCCAAGGGAGGCATGTGCACAAGGTGCACTCGCAGATGATAAAACGTGGCGGTGGTCCTTACTGGGGGAAGCCATAGCGAATCACGCATACTTCTGTCTTATGAACCAATCGATGTAGCACCACGCTCACGATTGGTTAAAAATCAGTCACCAGAGCCGTTGCTTGTGGATTTTAAGGAATCAGATCTCACTCGGGTACACGCAGGCCCAGGTTCGATCTGGACAACCAAATGCCTTACTGGGGTGCCGCAGCCAGTACAGACTTAAATTCAATCAATGGAGCCGTAGCTCGTAGATTATACAAAACCAATCCATGGCTCCCCCACATTCAGTGCACAAGGCGCTCCCGCCTTAGCCAATCAATGTAACAGATCTCACTGGGGTACACTCTCAGACCCAGGTTCGATCAACAGAAAATGTCATATTTTAGCAAAACAAAGAGTGACCGCAGATGATAGAACGTGTCGGTGGTCTTTTAGTAAGGAAAGTTGAGACAGGTAGTGTCTCAACTCTGCCTTATAAACCAATCGCTATCGAACCGCGTTAGCCGATTGGGAAGCCTCACTGGTGTGAGTTAATAAGTATATTTATTAATCATAGAAAATTATAATTCCATCATAGCAACAAGATAAACCCAACAATAGCCTGATCGTATGCTAAAAAAGCTGTGAAAAGCCCTGCTCACTCAAATGCAAAATAAACGTGAAGTTGTGAAGTTATTATACCACGTCATTCTACTACCAATATCTGCTACTAAATATGAAATAAATATACAATCCTACCATTGGTTTTACAAGTAGAGATGTTCCTTTCAAAATTCAGTGGTCATTTATTGTCTTGGACAATCTGTTTGAGAAATACACACCAGTTTAGCATGTTATAACACAATGTGGAAAATCTGCGTGCAGAACCCCCATCTGCAGCTCTGAAGTATTTCACGTCATTCCGGTTTTATTCACAACTGTTTTATCCGATAGAGTAATATCCTTTTCAACTGTGTTTGCAATTTTTTCTGGGATGTTTTCCACAATAAATTACAACCCAGCGTAACAGAATTTTTTATCTAGTCAATGAACTAGGACACAGACAGAAAACACATTCGCTGATGGGAGTTTTTCGTCCTTGATATGAAAAAAAAGTACTGCTTGTAATATGCGGTTCTTCTCGCTGGCTACATATGTACAGTATGTTAGTTTTTCCACTCAATCACTGTCTTGTACAGTAGGCTATGTTAGAGATGGTTATTTTCTCATTTTGTGTGCATTTCACACACTGTAGTGTGAGCATTCATTGCTCAGTCATGTTTTATGTTTTATGTACTGACTTTCATTGAAGCTAGAACATTTGGCAGCATTTTCCTGTTGGTGGAATATTATTTTATTGTAATGTTATCATACATAATATAGGCTTTAGGCTTCGTATCTTCCTGGGCTATATACTTGTCACTTAAAGCATGGAAAATACTCATTCCAACTGACTGTGTGCTGATATGTGGTAGATTAATGTAAAAGTGTCCTTGGAGTCATTATGAATGGGAACATTTTTTTTTTTAAACTACAGAAAAATGTGATCGCAGGGCAAAAGAATACATACTGTAGAGCACAGGAAAAAGTGATGTTTTATTGAGGTGCACGAGTGAATGATTAGGCTACATATTTAGGTGTGTGTAACAGTGTGATATCAATGTTTTTATCTTAAACCATCAGAAGGGGGCAAACGTATACGCTTTATAATGGAAAAAACATATATATAAAATATGTATAAAAGTATATACCATATATATATGGTATAAAAGTCTCGATGCATCTGGCCCCAGAAAGTCCATCCATATTGACGACCCTAATGGTCGGAGGAACGAAATAGAACTACTAAATATCTATGATGCAAAATATAGGCAGTGTACCCTGTTGTCCATTAGTGTCTCCAAATCTATCCAAATGTATAAATTGTGCACTGCTCTAAATCATAAAATAATGATATATTTAACTACAAATCAACTGTACTGGATCATAGAACTCACTTTTGCATAAAAAAAGTGAGAATTTTAAACAAGTGGGAATTATTATCTATTCATCAGTATAGGGGTGTAGATACTCCAAAACCCTATCCAATAAAATTAATAAACGTTAGGTCTGCTGCTCTCTCTCTCCGTGTCAGTATGCTCGTCATCATCGGAGATCATGATGACTAGTATCTACCTGCAAGACTGGCTGCAATAATAGGAATTATTTGCTACGTTAGCATCAGTTTATCACACCGTAGCCTTAAGTCTCGTAACGAGGCTAATCACGTCCTATGCGAGCTATGACTAACTAGCGAACAACAAAGTTATTGAACATGTTTAGCAATGTTTCATGTTAGCAATGTTAACATTACGGTCACATTTCAAATATTTTTGTGCTTAATTATTACTCCCCCATTTCCCATTTTACCTCAGCAATGCAATGCAACGTACGCCTCGGTCGATGATAAAGTAACGTTACCGCATCAGTGGATGTTTGTGAGTGAAAAGATTTGGGTCCGGGAGGGGCTAGTCTCGTCCCCAGCCTGTATGCGAGAACTCAGCCGAACTCGCTTGAGTCGGGTTTCTGACAAATTCTGAGACTAGGGAGGGGCTAACGTTACAGAAGCACAAGAGGAGGGATGTAATTTAAATACTGAATACATGTACGGCATTGTTTTGTGTTGATTGTTTTCTGTAATTAAATTATTATAATATATATATATATATATATATACATATATATATATATATAACTATTATATTTTTTTATTTGCGTAGTTTCAGCTGGCATTTCGTACCTGCGTATTTTGACCAAGAATTGCGTGGTTGGTACACAAAATGCGTGCAGGTTGGCAGGTCTGCCATGGCGACGAGTGAGCCTCCTAAAGGAAGGGGTCCGGATGGGAATTATACCCTCACGACGCGTGGTCTTAACGAGAGCCGCTTCACTGACCGGTTGGGGAGCTGTCTGCCAGCACCACCTTAGTCGGACAATATCAACACCTCAGCAGTGTATCACATAAATCATCAAGGTGGTCTGAAGTCCCGCCGATCATTAGAAGTGACCCAGCATCTGCTAACGTGGGCACTTCCCAGACTTACCTCTCTGCGTGCCGTACACCTACCAGGTATTCGGAACGGTACAGCAGATGTTCTATCTCGCCAGGAGATTCATCCCAGCGAATGACGTCTCCGCCCCGAGGGGGTGGAGGAGATATGGCGATGCTTTGGTCGTGCTTCCCTCTCAAGAGTTTACTCATTGCCCCCAGTGGTTCTCGCTGAACGAGCATTCGAGTCCCCTGGGCATAGAAGCATTAGCGCACGAGTGGCCGGACGGCCTGCTATGCACGTTTCCACCCGAGTCGCTGATCAATGCGACTCTGCACAGGGTCAGCACGAGCCACCACAAGCTCCTGCTGGTAGCCCCCAGATGGCTGATTAAACCCTGGTTTCCCACGGTCCCCGGCCTTGTTTACGATCCGCCCTGGAAAATTCCAGTTTGGGAGGATCTGTTATCACAACAGAGTGGCACTGTTTGGCACCCTTGTCCAAATGTGATGAATCTCTGGGTATGGCCACTGAGGAGCCCGACAATTCGATAACGGGGTGCGGCTCCCCCGTCCAGCGGACGCGACTTAACTCCAGAACCCCCTCTACGAGGAAGGCCTATGGCTATATGTGGCAGCCATTTAACACATGGTGCTTACGGGAAAGTGCGGACCACATACACTGTCCGATTCCTGTACTATTGCACTTCTTACAGTCCTTACTTGATAATGGGAAAGCAGCCAGCACACTGAAAACCTATGCGGCTGCTATATCCAGCAGGCATGTTTGGGTACATAACAAGCCTGCAGGGAGCCATTACCTTGTCATCCGGTTCCTGAGGGGTGCCTGGCGGCTGAGACCTGCGAAGTCACTGGTAGCTCCCTCCTGGGATCTCCCCTTAGTGTTGAGAGTGCTCACGGTTCAGCCCTATGAGCCTCTCGAGATGATCAGCCTTAAGTGGCTTTCTTTTAAGACAGCGTTTCTGATAGCGATGACATCAGCAAGACGCGTTGTGAGCTCTGCGCTCTCTCCATCAGCGCAGAGTGTCTAAGGTGGAGGCCAGTCGACTCAGGAGTCACACTGCGGCCTAATCCATCGTTTCTGCCCAAAATTGTTTTGGCATCAACTAGCAGATCGAGCTCGCTGCGCTTCGCCCCCCGCCAGGCAAGGACCTGCGGGACACACACCGGATATGCCCGGTGTGTGCACTGCGATGCTACATAAAAGCTACCGCTTCCATCAGACGTACAGGGCAACTCTTTGTTTGCTACGGCAAGACCAAAGGGACAGCGCTCTCGGCTCAGAGCCTCTCCTGATGGGTAGTAAAGGCCATAGCTATGGCCTATGAGGCTAACGCTAAGCCCTCACCTATTGATATCCAGGGCAGATCCCCAAGAAGTATGGCTACCTCATGGACAGCCCTGGAAGGAGTACCTCTTAAAGAAATTTGTGATGTGGTGACGTAGGCACATTCGCGAGGTTTCATCACGTCAATGCGGCACCCGGCTCAACGGTCAGTGCAACCGTCTTACCTGCAGCCTTGGCATACACGTAAGGATGATGGTCCCTCCTAACATCTTGGGTATTAGTCATCCATATTGATGACCCTAATGGTCAGAGGAACGAAATAGAGCGTTACTGTGCCTTATTTTGTTAAGAAAGAAATTATTACAAGTTAACCACTGTTACAATTCAGATGTATAATATAACACATGCTGTGATAATCTGCGTACCTCTGCACACGATGGACACCATACGTACGCAATGTTTGGAGTCTGTGTGATATGGCGACACCATGACAGAAAAGCAGAGGTAGAAAATGCAAAACTTTTTTCAAGCAGATTTCCGACTTTCACCCTGAGCGTTCTTTTACGCAGAGTTTTATACATGTGGCCCCAGGATACTTCAACCTCTCTCTCTGAGAGTAAAGAGGAGAGTCTGGCCTGGGATTCCTTTGCGGAGGGGATTTCTGTCATGGGTTTCTACCCTTTTTCCCCATGCGGTCATTTTCCTCGGTGGCCACGTGGGGGCGCTGCCCTTTTGGTGGATGCTTGCTACGCCCTGCTTTGATTGCGGAGCTTCTGTCAGCATCCACACCTGTGCGTGGTCACCTTTAGAGCTATATAAGCCTCCCGTTTCCTTCGGTCGGGGCTTCGAAATTGTTTGTTTTGTATTTGTGTTATTTGCATTGTCTGGTGTGAGTTGTTTGTACCATTTGTGCTACTCGCCTATTTTAACGTCTCATTACTGAGGCAGGGCGTTAGTTCTTGCTGGCTCTTTGGTTACTTATCTCGTAGAAGTATGGGAGTTCTCTGCTCTATTTCGCCTTTCTATGGTTTCTCCTTATTGAGAGACCGGGCGTTCCCACGCTTTTACTTAGTTACTTATCTCGTAGAAGTATAGGGCAGCAGTTCTTTGTGCCATTCGTCTTGTTTGGTTTTCTTAGTGAGAATCCATCCAGGCGTTTGTGCTTCTACTCATTTGCGAGTGACAGTGAGCCGGTTAGTAGCTTCGGTACGTTTGTTCCCTGTTTTGTCTCCTTCTCGTGGACTATGTTCCCCTTTGTTGTGAGTCAGGGTTTTCTTTATTATATTGAGAGGCAGTGCATGCAATTTTTAATTAAGTTTGCGTTGGTCTTTTGGTACAGCTGTCCTGTTCGTCCTTTTTACCTGCGGGACGATTTTGTTCGGAACTGTTGTTCTGTTCGTTCTCCGGTGTGTCTCCCCTTATGTGGAGCTTGGGCGATGTGGTGGACATGTTTGTGTGTGACTGCGCGTTTCTGAAAGTAGCCTTGGAACGTTAGCTCTCTGTTCCTTCGCCTCGTTACATATTCCTTTACTGAGAGACTAGGGCGTGTGTTTTGAATTAAGCTTGCGTTAGTCATGTTTGATAGTAAAGTTATGGGATGACGGTGCTCCGTTGGCTCGCCTGTAAAATGTTTCTCTCTCCTGGGAGATCGGGCGTTTACCCCTTTATGTTTTCTGCATGTGACTGTGAGCCTATGAAACTAGCCATGGAATGTTATATCTGTTCCTTCCCCCATTACATTCCTCTTTACCAAGAGGCACGGCGTTTATTTTCTATCAAACTCGTTTTAGTCTTTTAGCCGGTAATGTCCGGAACAGCTGTTCTGTTCATCCTTCAGTACCTGTCTTCCTATTGGAGGGCTGGGCAATTTTGTTCAGAACTGTAGTTCTGTTTGCCCTTCAGGTGCATCTCCTCACAGGGAGACTGGGCGATTTTGTTCAGACAGTAGTTCTGTTTGTCCTTCGGTACCTGTCTCCGTACATGGAGACTGGGCGATGTTGTTCGGAACTGTAGTTCTGTTCGTCCTTCGGGTACGTCTCTCCTCACAGGGAGACTGGGCGATTTTGTTGACATGTTTGCGTTTGACTACGAGTCTCTGAAAGTAGCCTTGGAACGTTAAATCTCTGTTCCTGTTCGCCTCGTTACATTCTTCTTTATGGAGAGGTAGGGCATTTATTTTCTACTAATCTCGCTTTGGTCTTTTAGCCGGTAAATGTCCGGTGCAGCCTGTCCTGTTTGTTAATTTCGGTACCTTTCTCCGTACATGGAGTTTTTTGACGATTTTGTTCGGAACTGTTGTTCTGTTTCGTCTTTTGGTACATGTCTTCCTATAGGGAAGATTAGGCGATGTTGTGGACATGTTTGTGTGTGACTGAGAGTAGCCTTGGAACGTTGGATCTGTTCCTTTCGCCTCCTCATATTCTATCGGATTATTTTTCAGTGTTTGTTGACTGTTTTATTTTTGCCATCATGTTACTCGCCCGTTCTTATGCGTCTCGTGACTGAGACAGGGCGCATATTATTTCTGGCTATTGAGAAACCTGTCCTTGCGCTTCTACTTATTGGCGCGTGACAGTGAGCCGGTTAGTAGCGTCGGTAGGCTTGTTCGTTGTTTTGTCTCCCTTAACTGCGGGGTTTCCCGCCTTAGTGGCCTTAGGGCTTAATGAATCCCCTTGCTGCGTTTGGCTCCTCCTACCTCACACGTCACGCCTACATTACAACTTCTTTGGGGGAAGAGAACTCCTGATTCCGATTTTGATTGGGAATCGTCACCTGACTCTTTTATCAACCCTGAGACTCCGGAGGTAGTAGGGGCGCTCGACTTCTGCTTGCCTACTAATGTACCGGAGGAGTACGCTGACCTCGCTGAGGTTTTTAGTAAGCAACGCGCCACTACCTTACCCCGTCATTGGTCGTATGACTGCGCAATGAGTTGTTTCCGGGTACTGTCCCTCCCAGGGGTTCTCTGTATTCTTTGTCGATTCTGGAAAGTGCAGCTATGAAAGAATACATTGAGGAGTCCCTTGATAACGGTTTCATCAGACCTTCCACTTCACTGGCCAGCGCTGGATTTTTTTTTGTTAAAAAAAAAGACGGAGGTCTGAGGCCCTGTGAGGGGCGTCGGTCTTCTCCAAACTCGACCTTCACAACGCCTACAATCTGGTGCGCATGCGTGTGGGAGATGAGTAGAAGACGGCTTTTAATACTCATAACGGACACTATGAGTACCTAGTCATGCCGTTCAGGCTCACTAGCGCCCGCTCCATCTTTCAGGCGTTAGTTAATGATGTGCTCAGAGAGATGCTGGAGAAATTCGTATTCGTTTATCTTGACGATATTCTGATTTTCTTTTCTAGCCTTTCTGATCACATCACTCACGTCAGACAGGTTCTCAAGAGCCTTTTAAAAGACAAATTATTTGTGGAGGCAGAGAAATGCCTGTTCCACGCTAGCTCAGTTTCCTTTCTGGGGTTTATTATTGCCGAGGGTAAGGTCCAAATGGATCCATAGAAGGTTTCCGCAGTAAAGAACTGGCCTTCTCCCCTTTTGGTTAAACAGGTGCAGCGCTTTCTGGGCTTTGAAAATTTTTATCGACGGTTCATCCGTAATTTTAGTGCTGTAGCTGCGCCCATCACAGCTCTCACTAAAAAGACAACACCGTCACACTTCCAATGGAATACCAAAGCTGAGGCGGCCTTCATGGAGCTAAAGAAAAGATTCAGGTCTGAACCCATTCTCATAATGTCCAATCCCTCCCTCCCCTTTGTGGTAGAGGTGGATGCTTTGGAGTTGGGGGTAGGCCCCATCTTGTCTCAGCATTCTCCACTGGACCGCAAGATGCACCCATGCACATATTTTTCTTGTGGCTTAACACCTGCCGAGAGAAACTATGATGTAGGAGATCGGGAGCCCCGGTTACGTGGGAAATCGAGGCAATTGTGCAGAAGCCGTTGCACTCGGATCTCACTGTCTGTTTGTCTCTCCCCGTATTAGATCTCGGGTTCTCCAGTGGGGACACTCGTCTTAGCTGGCAGCTCATCCGGGCGTTCACCGGACAAGGGATTTTTTATCTCTGCGGTTTTGGTGGCCGAACATGGAGAGAGATGTACGGGAGTTTGCAGCAAGGGCTCACGACTCGCACCCTCTGGGCTTCTGTGCCCTCTGCCGGTTCCCAGCCGTCCTTGGAGCCATGTCGCCCTCAACTTCATCACCGGGTTGCCCGCGTCACAGGGTAACACAGGGTGATCTTAGTAGTCGTAGACTGGTTTTCCAAGGCGACACACTTCATTGCCCTGCCTAACTGCCATCAGCTCCTGAGACCGCGCAGCTTATGGTGGACTATGTGTTCGGAGTGCATGGCCTCCCCCTAGATGTAATCTCAGATCGCGGCCCCAATTTGCCACTAGGTTCAGGCGCTCCTTTTGTGCCCTGCTTGTCAGCTTGTCTTCCGGTTTTCATCTGGAGACCAATGGACAGATGGAGCACACTAACCAGACCTTGGAGAGCACCCTTCGGTGCTTGGCTGCCTCCAACCCCACATCCTGGAGTCGCCATCTCGCCTGGGCGGAGTACGCCCATAACACATTGCGCAATGCCTCCACAGGTCTCTCTCCTTTTGAGGCTCAGCTGAGGTATCAATCCCCATTATTTCCTTAGTTGGAGAGGGAGGTAGAGGTACCATCCGCTGGTTCTTTCGTGCGGAGGTGCCGATCCGTTTGGAGGCGCGTGCGTGCATCTCTCTTACGCGCCACGGCTAAGCAAAAGGTTGCGGCCGACAGGTGTCGTCGCCCAGCTCCTTCCTACCGGGTAGGGCAATGAGTGTGGCTCTCCATGCGGGACCTGCCCTCACGAGTGCACTCCCGCAAACTCGCAGCACGATTCGTGGGCCCTTTTAAGATCATCCGGAGGATAAACCCGGTGACTGTGCGGTTTCAGCTCCCGCGCTCCATGCACATCCATCCCACCTTCCACGTCTCCTGGTTAAAGCCAGTGCTGGTGAGTGTCCTTGCTCCGGCGGACAAGCCACCGCCCCCTCCCCGGTTCGTGGAGGGAGGTCCGGTTTATATGGTTCGGCGCATTTTGGCCGAGATACGGGTGGGCAGAGGGGCTCAATTTTTGGTCGATTGGGAGGGCTATGGCCCTGAGAAACGTTGCTGGGTTCCCTCCAGTAACATCTTAGACCCGGAACTAATTAGGGTCTTCCGCAGCAACAAGGCTGATGGATCACCTGGGGTCGTCCCTTATAGGGGGGGGTCCTGTCATGGTTTTGGTAGCATCTTGTTGTTTCTGCGGTTGTTTTTCCTCAGAGCGGCACAAGGGCACTCTTGCCTTATTTTTCTGTCGTCCGTTCTGGACTTTCGTTCTCTCCAGGCACTTATTCTTTTCACCTGTCCTAGGTCTGTCGACTATAAAAGCTCTGAGCTTCCGTTTTCCGGTGATTCTGTGTTTTCTTCATATTGACATGTAGCTGGTAAAAGTATAGGATTTAGGCATCAAATGGTGATCATTTGCTCCATCGCCTTACTTTGGAGTAACGGGACAGAGCCTTTGTTGTGTTAGAGTTTCCTTTTAGGATCCTGTTTTGCTTTTGCATTCTCTGTCCCTTGGTTCTATTCGCCTGTGCTGTTCTCTGAGACAGGTCCTGCTTTTCCATTTCCTTTCCACCTCTCTGTTTGCATTACTCTCTCATATTGAGGGTGAGAGGTTTTACTCTCCGGTATCGAGAGTGAGAGGTAATTTTCCTTTTAATACCTATACTCAAGTCTACAACTTTTTTCGCCCATTATTTTCTGGGTTGTTATAATTTCTCCTCCGTTTCTAGTACCTCTGTTTTGTTACTCTTAGTAAGAGTGAGCGGTACTTAATTTCATTCTTTCACTCTTTCCTTATCGTGGATTTTTTCCATGTTTGTGGTTAATACCTTCTCAGAAATTAACTTTCAGATTCCCTCTCCGTCGCGTCTGGCCCTCCGAACCAGGCTCCCCATTATAGGGACAGTATATAAAATGCACATAAAAGCAGAAACCAGTGATTTGTAAATTCTTTTTTACATAATACATTTTTCGAAATATACGCTAATTCCGAATTTGATGCCTGCAACACGTTCCAAAAAAGTTGGGACAGGGGCAAAAAAAAGACTGGGAAGTTCAAAAAACACCTGTTTGGAACATTCCACAGGTAAACGTGTGTTGCTATCATGAGTATAAAAGTAAATCAAACTCTTGATATCTTATTTTCAGGTACTCTTACAAGCCATGCTATAACCTCTGTATATGAATTGATCTCTCTGGGAATTGGGGGGTGGGACTAGATTAAACTGTAAATTACACAGGAATAGTATGGAACCCAATTTTGGCTAAATGGCTGTAATCATCAAGGGTCTGCGGTATCAAATGAGCCTCAAACCATCACTCTGCTGCCAGATATGCAGTAGATATGGATGGATCACTTAAAGGGTTGTTTCTCCTGACTTATTTTTCCATAGTTTAATAGGAAAATGATTCAGGAGAAACAACCATTAACGTGACCCATCCATATCTACTTCATATCTGCCTAAGTGATGATACTTGGTATTGAATAGTGACTGCATCAGTACCAACTGTGGCCAGCAATCAGGCATACTGTAGCATTGTTTAGGAATCAATGTTTTCAGTAGCAGTGTTTGTCCTTGTCTCATAGAGTCACAGCTCTGGATTCTTGGACATCTGCTATCTCCCTGCATCAGCTGTGTATGCAGTGTTCTCCTCTGATGCAAGGACTGCAAAGCTCAGCTAGTGGACTAAGGAGTGAAAGGATGTGGAGAATGGCAGACCCTGCTTTGGAGGAGTGCTTTCTGCTTCCTCTCATCTGAGGGCAATTATAACTGGTACCTCTATAATGCTGATGACTGTGCTTCTATCTGGCCCAGAAAATGGCCAATGGAATTTTTCCAATGTTAATTACGTCAGGAAAATTCTGCCCAATGCCGAGTTTGAGTCAGCACAAAGTTGAATTGTGATATACTGTAAAGCCTGATGATCAGATCTCCAGGGCTCAAAGGCATTGGCTCTGTTTAGTCTCAGTAAAAGCAAGCTTTTATTGGCACCTACCGTTTTACTGCTGTCAACCCTCAGCAAAATTATAAAATGGTGAATTAAATCTTCAGTACTAACTGCTTACGAAGGAGGAATCTTTCTGTAATTACACTTGTTCATTTAACTCATTGATTGCTAATGAGTTTTTCCCTGCAACATTAACAATTGATTAAATGCTCAATGAAGTTCCTGCTCAAAACAAAAATAATTATTTTTGTTTGTGTTATTTATATCAAAATAGAAAACCTGACAAACACAGGAGAAGGTCTTCATTGGCTTGGATAAGCAAAACTATCCAACAGTTTGCTAAAGCATTGCAAAATTGCTTTAAGACTTCACCTATGCCTGCTTGGATTGCAATCATCTGGCTTTCTAACGCGAAACATTTTATGTAGAATAAACAAGTGTGGGTTGGAGCTGTATGGAAATGCAAGAAATAAAGCCTCTTTTTAGAGGAAATAGTTATTCCCTAAAGTATCTTTGTTTAATCACAGCATGAAAACTACAATTCTACCAGTGGGTGGTTTCATTGCTTTGTTTAGTCAATCTTTCCTCTACTGACTACAAATCCACAGGCCATCTGCTAAGTACCTCAGCAAACAACTCCCTAGTCTGACAACATTTTCAAATCCAAAAAAGGGTGACATATTCAATTCACAAGATTGGCCTTTGTAGCTTTTCCTTTGAAGTTTGTTAATATAGATTGAGTCAATTTGACATATTGCTTAATTTAAAATGCCACTTTGCTATATTCCTGACATTCTAGTAACTTGGACATTTTGTGCAAGTCGCAGTTTAGAGAATAAGCAGTCAGGGGGGGTGAGGGAGGAGAGGGCTACACTTTGTGGACAGTTTGTGTTAGGTTAGTGATACACTAAGCTATAACATCAAGTTAGTTATGTTTCAACCAGTCTCGTAAAATGACAATTTTCGTAAATTTGTTTTTTCCCCCCCATCTAACATACATACACCCAGCAATAAAAAAATAAAAGATATTTTACAATTTTATATTTGCCTATTTATCAATGCTGGTGTTAACTAAATACGTTTCAATACTTAACAGCAGGTAAGGTGAAACCCAATCCCAGTTTCCCTTAGCACTTCAACTGCAGGACTCGCAAACAACCTAGAACAGTGGCTTTTGCTGTCAAATGACCGCTGCTCTAATTTCAATGAGAAAAAGGGAGAAAATACATTATAGGGACAGGCTGATATTAGTGGCAGGCTATTATTCTTACCCATAGCATTTTTTGTGTGTATTTGAGTCAAATTAGCGTTTATAGAACTTTATGTCAGACTTTGAAACTTACACAGAAATTCAGAAATATCAATAGTCACGTAGATTTTGAGTACATCTAAAATGTCTTCCATGTTATTTTCACTTAGGATATGTGCCTATACCATAATTTAATTTAGAATTTATTCAACAAATGCCTGGGGGTCGTGTCTCTCCTGTCAGCGCCTAGATCCTAATTTATTGAATACAATCAGATAGGCAAATACTTTAAACATTCATAGAGTTCAGATGGAGATCTCTATTCACCCTGCACCACACAGGTTCCCTTTGTTGCACAATGAACAATTTGAAGTGCAAATAGGACAGTAGCTTAGGCTCTGAAAGACTAATAACTCTTGTAGCACTTTGACATACCAGCAAGATGTGCACACTGCACCTGCATGTTTCCCCAAAATGAAAAATGTTATCATAGAGCTCTCCTGAAAAAAAGAACTATTGAAAACTTCCCAATTTAGTTGAAAACTTAAGTGAGAGTCAGTGCAAACAACCCAGTGGTCCTGACAACACATTCCACATTTCATGCAACATACGTTGTACGGTTTGTTCCCAGCGCATTTGCCCAATTAGCACTGCCTTCTCTTCAAGAGTAGCTTTGATGTATTGGAAGTCTGGGAGCATAGAGTGCCATAGCTTACACTAATAAATCATATAAACAGTTGAAATGCAAATAATTGCAATTGATTGTACAACCCCCATTCCGAAAAAGTTGGGACAGTATATAAAATGCATATAAAAGCAGAAAGCAGTGATTTGTAAATTATATTTTGCATATATTTAAATCAAAACAGTATATTTTAAAAGATATTTAATGTTTTACCAACTTTATTGATTTTTGTAAATATACGCTAATTCCGAATTTGATGCCTGCAACAAGTTCCAAAAAAGTTGGGAGAGGGGCAAAAAAATGATTAAAAAAACACCTGTTTGGAACATTCCACAGGTAAACAGGTGATTCTATCATGACCGGGTATAGAAGGATATCAAAAGACTCTTAATATCTTATTTTCAGGTACTCTTACAAGCGATACTATAACCCCTCTGCATTTCAATGGATCTCTATGGGAATTGGGGGGTGGGTCTAGATTAAGCTGTAAATTACACGGGAATAGTATGGAACCCATGGTTGGCTAAATGACTGTACGTCATCAAGGGTCTGATTTATCAAACAAGCCTCAAACCATCACTCTGCTGCCAGATATGCAGTAGATATGGATGGATCACTTTAAGGGTTGTTTCTCCTGACTCATTTTCCCATTGAACTCTATGGAAAAATAACAGGACCTTCATTGATGACTTACAGCCATTTAGCCAACCTAGTAATTGGCTAAAGGGCAAGACCTGGGCCCTGTTTCACGTACTTCACTTTAAACAATCCAGGATAATTTGATGTGTATTATGATTCATGATTACTTAATCTTGCATTGAATCATGCACGCAGGCTCTCTGCTATAAAGAGATTATTTGCACACCAAAAACAGGATCATTGCCTTTTGCAGAATCACATAAGGTTAACGCATTGAAATTGACAAAAGCAATATTTTCGACCTCTAATAATGTAACCTACATGCACTGTTCTGTTTAAAGCTTTATTTGTGAGGGTTAGAGAACCAGACGCGACCGATAAGTATTCCCAAAGCGTATCTAGAAAGATACGCCACAAAAGCAGAAGAACCACACCAGGGTGGAGATAAACAAAAGAACGGGAGCAAAACTTCCCTAGCACAAGGCAAATCAAAGCAACCTCAAAAATGGAGGCGTATTTCGATAAACAGCGAGAGTAACTAACAAAAAAAACTCACACACTAAATCATTAGGCGTTACAGGAGTGTAGTGCATGTCTAGTGGGAATCAAACCGCATTTATGTGACCCTGGACTGCATTTCCAAAAGACTACATGTACTGGCATGCGACAGTCATGTGATCCCGGGCAGTCATGTGATCCTTGACCAATCAGGACTGAGTCCCCGGTTCCATAAAACCTTGAGCAAGCTTCTTGTACTTCCCACTTCCCACTTCTTACCATTTTCACTTGTCTGAACAATCGTCCCTGGGAAGGGACAAGACTAGGCCGACATTGGCAAGGAACACGCGGAGAGAACCCTCTCTCCCTCGGGTTATGCGGCCACAACGACCGCTATTTCACCCAGCTCTCAGTTAGCGTGTTCGCGAAAGCCACTAAAACGGCTACCGTCATAAGACGTAGCTTTAAAGCGACAGCCAGAGAAACGTGTGTAGCCTATGTTACCACGAACCGCAAACCGCAAAGGAACCCAAGGAAACCACTTGTTGAACTGACAGAAGGACTCCAACGACAAGTTTCCAGCAACGACTCGCCAAAGGAGCTGGAAGCAAGCTACTCTACCCGCGAGGAAACCGAGAGAAAGTCCATTCCAGACCATAGGTTCAGATGCTGCCAAAGGAAATAACTTTCTGGACATCATCAGAGCCATGGACTCGCCTGTAGCAACTTCAGTAAAGTAAGACTGACATGAACATTCAGGCAATAGTTAGGAAAACTTTTGTGTAATGTTTATTGTCAATGTAATTGCATATTTGATTGTATCCATTGTGTGTATTTAGAGTAACGTTAATTTATAGCTCAACACATGGCTTGCAGGCTATCGACAGCTAATTAGCCTTGCATAAGCTAAAGTTACAGAGCCTACTCTTACTCTAAAACTAATTTACAATCCGCCTCCCTTTAAATCGAGATCGGTGCATGCAATCTTTCTACTAATACCTAACCCATCAGATATAGGATAGGGGCCTGGGATTTAGCTAGACGTAGCTAAATTTCTATAGCCTCAATACACGCCAGGTTAAGGGCCACGTTAGCTTCATGCTAAAGCTAGATTTGTATTTCCCCCTGGAGGTACGGTCTTGTGAGGTCTGAACACCACGTGTCTGGCGCACATACAGAAATAGAACTGTGAATTCTATATGCCTCATTCTTTGTCTACACTTCATTCCGCTTTCCATATCATTCACTGTTTTTAGGATGTTAGTTTAGATGTGTTTGTTGTTTAATAAATTGTATTTTATCAAACCTGGTCATCGGTCTGATTGTTGTTTGGATAACCATTTGAGCCTATCCTCCAAAATAACTTACGCCTTCAGATTAAGTTATTGATTATTATTTTAATATTTAACATTGAAATTTATAATCATGATTTAATAATTAATTTTATGAGACTGATTAATTATACTTTTGCACCTAGTGTGAAGCCATATATAAATATATATATTCTGCACATTCATTGGTGCCTCCATGTGATGACTGTTAAGACGTTTTAACTGTCTGTCCTCACTGCCAAATTATGAATGTACCGAACGACACTACAGGAGGTAGAGAAACAAATCAAAAACTCGAGAAAACAAGTGAAGGAATGAAACAGAACTAAGAACCTGTTATCCAAAGCTCATGAGGTGAAAGAGCTTGAACACAAAAGGTAACAGGTAAAAAGAAAAAAGGATAAAGAGAAAGATTGGAAAGAAAAGAGAAAACCAATCTAATCCTAATTTTTAACCGGACTTGCTGCATTTCTTATTTGTACAAACCATAAATGCAGTGACTGAATTCCTATACAGGTGAAAGGGATAATTGTCGGGCGAGATTCAAACACCGAAATGGAGGCGGAAAAAATCAGATCGAGCGTCCCAACGACGCCAAAAAGAAAACCGAACGCAGAAACAGCAGAGGCTGCTAATAACCATGACATTATTACCTCAGATGTGCACATCACACAAACATGTGTAATGGCTTAAATTGAAGAAGGTTATTTAAATGACTTAAATTATTTATTTCCATAATCTTTTTATATACATTAAGTGCAGAAAATACGTCCAAAAAATGTAAAATGGAAGTTGTAATTCTAACTTTACAGTGCACCCCTGAAAGGCAAAGATATAAAAGAGGTCATACTTTACATTTCCTGGTCCATAAACCACATACATCAACAATTGTTAATGTTACTGAGACCAAAAAGTAGTTATGTCTGCAGCTACATGTGTGTTTAAAACTGTATAAAACAGGTCTCACTTACTTCAATTCAATTTTATTTGTATAGCGCTTTTTACAGAGAACTGTCACAAAGACGCTGCACAGGGAAACAGAAGGAAAATTGAGCAAAAAACCAGGCCTTAGCCCCCAACCAGCAAAATGAGGTAAAAAAGTCCCCGGTAGGGGAGAAAAAAACACTGAACAGTGGCGAGAAATAACTCCCCAGTGGGAAGAAATCTCGGAAGGAGCCTGGCTAGAGAGGGGGTGCCCATCCTTCGCTGACCGGCCCGGTTTAGACTAAAGGTGGACTGAATGGTAATAGTCAATTCAATAATCAGTTCAAAGGGGGACTCCGGTTGCGTGAAGTCGGGAGGATAAACCAAAGGAGGGACAGGTCCGAAGCAGTCTGCAAACTCAGGGTGAGGGGCATAACTGGAGCAGTCTGCAAACTCAGGGCGAGAGGGGGACGGGCCGGAGTAATCTGCAGCTCAGGGTGAGAGAGGAAAAGAGAAGGTTAGCCCCTCCCCGACATACTTAACTATAGGATTACACTTAAAGACAGAAAGTGTGTCTGAAGCCCGTACATACATGGGAAGAGTATTCCATAAGGAGCTCTGTAAGAGAAAGCTCTGCCACCCATTGTAATTTTAGATATAATAGGAATTTTCAAATAGCCAGCACTTTGAGAGCGAAGTAATCTAGGAAGACAGTAAGGAATGAGTAAGTCACACTAAGATATTCAGGGGCCAAGCCATTTAAAGCTTTAAACGCTCTAAGTAAAATCTTGTAGTCAATTCTGAATTTGACAGGCAGCCAATGAAGAGTTTTGAGCACCAGGCTGATATGCTCACATTTCTTGGTTCTAGTAAGAACCCTAGCAGCTGCATTCTGTAAAAGTTGGAGACGATTCAGGGCTGAGCCAGTGCAACCAGACAATAAAGCATTACAGTAATCTAGTCGAGAGGTTACAAAGGCATGAACCATTTTTTCAGCATCCTCCAGGGACAACACCTTCCTTAATTTAGATATATTCCTCAGGTGGAAGAAGGCCATTCTTGTGATATTGTTAATATGGGGCTTAAAGGAGAGATCTGAATCAATAATTACACCAAGGTTTTTAACAACCTTGTTGGCGGAGACAGAGAAGCAATCTAAATTTAAGGGAAGCTGTAAGAATTTATCTCAAAGGGAAACTTTGGGTCATCCAGGCCTTTACATCTTTGAGACAGGTCTCTAGTTTAGACAACTGATCAACTTCACCTGGCTTAACTGATATATAAAGTTGTGTGTCATCTGCGTAGCAGTTAACACCATGTGTGCTTATAATGTTCCCAAGAGGGAGCATGTAAAGAGAAAAGAGCAGAGGACCCAAAACCGATCCTTGTGGTACTCCAAAGTTCCCCTTACAAAATTCAGAGGACTGATTGTTTACCCTAACAAACTGGGATCTATCATAGAGATAAGATTTAAACCACATAAGAGCATGCCCGGTAAGACTAACTAAATTTTCTAGCCTGCAGAGGAGAATATGATGGTCTATAGTATCAAAGGCAGCGCTCAGGTCAAGTAAAACAAGAATAGAAATACAGCCACAGTCCAGAGCAAGGGCGGTCTCGGTGCTATGGTGCTTCCTAAACCCAGATTGAAACCTCTCATACATGCTATTAGTATGTAAAAATGAAGAAAGCTGTTGCGCTACACATTTCTCAAGAATCTTTGATAAAAATGGGAGGTTTGAAATGGGTCTATAATTAGCCAGGACAGTGGGATCCAAATTTGGTTTCTTAAGTAGTGGCTTGATTTCTGCCAATTTAAAGGATGTAGGAACATGGCCCGATAGCAATGATAGTTAATTAAATGAAGAATTGGTTTGATGAGCAAAGGCAACATCTCCTTCAATAACTTTGTGGGTATGGGGTCTAGAAGACAGGTGGATGATTTTGAAGAAACTAACTTAATTAGTTCGCTCTCAAGTATGGGAGTAAACGATTCAAGACGTTCAGTGTGTCTAGGAGGCAGTTCTATATCGTCAAAACCATGGTCACTAACTTGTGTGATCTTTTTCCTAATTCCAATAATTTTACCACTAAAGAAATTCAAGAAATCATTACTACTACATGAGACTGGAATTTGAGGGTTAGTTGCTGCATGATTATTAGTTAGTTCAGCAACTGTTCTGAATAGAAATCGGGGATTGGTCTTATTTTCTTGTATAAGCTTTGAAAAGTAAGAGGACCTAGCATTGGAGAGAGCATGCTTACAGGTACTAAGACTCTTTCCAGGCCAAGTGGAAAACCTGCAGTTTAGTGGAACGCCATTTGCGTTCAAGCTGCCGAGACTTTTGTTTAAGAGCCCGCGGTCGGTGTACCAAGGGGCAAGCCTCTTCTCAATTACTTTTTTGCTTTTTAACGGAGCAACTACTTCAGGGATTTTGCGTAGAGCAGTAGCTAATTCCTCTGCCAGATCATTGGTTGACAGGGAGCTGGATGAAGTGTCTAAATCAAAGTAATCAGGTAGCACATGACTAAAGTTTCTAGTAGTGGAGGTAGTGATAGTGCGACCTGTATACGTTCAGATGCTATAGAGCGGGCTAATTTTAACCTCAGAGTAATGAGGAAATGGTCAGACAGAATAGGATTATGTGAGTGAGTTTTAACATTAACAATATCAATACCAAAACTTAAGACCAGGTCTAAAGTATGACTATGATAATGTGTGGGGCTGACAACATTTTGAATGAAACCAATTGATTCCAAAATGGCCATAAATGCTGAGGTAAAAGGATCATCTGTATTTTCAAAATGCAGGTTAAAATCACCCAATATTAACACTTTGTCATGACTTACAGCTAAATGAGAAAGAAAATCTGCAAATTCATAAATAAAGTTAGAATATGGGCCAGGAGGTCTATAGACAGTTACAAGTAAAATAGGCTGAGAAGAGGGGCGGTTTCTACCAACTACTGCTGGCTGAGTGTTCATAACTAACACTTCAAATGAATCAAATGCATACTCTAATTTTGGAATTGACTGAAAGACAGATTTATAAATAACAGCAACCCCACCCCCTCTTCGACAGAGACAGGGTTTGGCTATATGTATATGAACCCAGGTGGAGAGGATTCATTTAATGTAAAGTTCTCATCCGCTTTCAGCCATGTTTCAGTTAAACATAGTATATCAAGAGAGCAGTCTGAGATTAGTTCATTCAAAAGAGCTGCCTTGGAATTAAGGGATCTTATATTTAATAAGCCAACTCTTATGGTAGTAATATCACTTGAGCTAATAGGATTGTGTTTTGTTTTAATCTTAATCAGATTATTAAAACAAACTTCACGGTTTTTGACAGATTTGACATAGTTTTGTATACGGGGGACAGACACAGTTTCAATTTCTAAAGGGTGAACCCTAGCTGACGGTTCTGGGGAACAAGCAGACAAGTAGTTCTGCTTCCTGGCCTTGGCTCTAATTAGTCAGGGACTTGAATTTCTAAGACTATAGGCCAGATTTTTAGAGATAAGAGCTGAACCATCTCTTTTTAAAAGATTAGGCCTCCCCCAAAACGTGTGCCAATTATCTATATAGCCGACATTATTAGACGGACACCACTCAGATAGCCAACGATTTAGTGACGTTAGTCTACTATAAGTTTCGTCACCACGCCTAGAAAGAATGGGGCCAGAGCAAATAACAGTGTTAGACAACCGTTTTGCTACTTCAACATGCTGATTCAAAATTACTTTTTGTTATCTCCGATTGCTTCAACCGGACATCATTTGCGCCAACGTGAATAACAATGCTAGAAAATGTATGATTAGCTTTAGCCAGCATTTTTAAATTTGCTTCTATGTCGGTCACTCTAGCACCCGGAATGCACTGAACTACGGTCTTTGGACTCGCAATTTCCGATTATCAAAGCTTTTTCAGCCGGTTTTACCGAAGGTGCATTGCTCAGGGTAGAGAACCTATTTGAAACCCGAATTTGGTGGTTGGTGGAGTACCGGGGGCTTATGAATACGTTTGCGAACTGTAATCCACCTGCTGTTACCTTGCTGCGGAGGCATTTTCGGAATTCTAACATTAGTTGGGGACGGGCTAGCTGGAGCACCCGAAACCGAGAAGGATTCTATGAACTTTTCGCTTTCTCGAATTTCATGTAGGGTATGGATACGAGATTCCAAATCGGCTATCTTCTCAGTCAACCTAGCATTTAATTTACACTTATCACAAGTAAAGTTCCCACTAATGGCAGAGAAGGAATAAGTAAACATGTCACATACCGGGCAAGAGATAGCCCAATAGGGTGAGGAAGGACAAACCGAGCGAGGAATGGGTCAAATTAGAAGATATACAAAATTCGTCGGAAGCAGGATCAACTCAGGATCAATATTGCTGGTTCTGTAGAGGCCAGCTCGGCAGCAACTTTGTTTTGTTTTACCTAACCTAACCTAACACTGCTGGCTCCTTTGCGGCCCGCTCAGCAGCGAATTTGTCTTACCTAACGTTAGTTTGTAGCCTAATATATTTTGTTTTGTTTTTAAGAACAATCACAAATTTGCAGATTTGCCAGCACAAAACGATCACCACCAAAGTTTTCTACAGCACAGCTCAGTAGCAAAGCTCAGTCACACACCAAACCTGAAATAGGAAACAGCCTTACAAACGTACTTGCTAGCGCATCTATGGGGTGTTCCATAGTTGTTAGAATTAAACTAATCGGTAGCTTAACATTTGAAAGTTTACTGTTTGCCTCTGAATGTTTCTTAGTTAGCTAACATTAGCTATATCTCCAGCTACAGTACCAGTCAAAAGTTTGGACACACCTACTCATAGAAAGTTTTTTTATGTTATTTTTACTGTTTTCCACATTTTGGAATAGTAAAGACATCAAAACTATGAGATAACACAAATTAAATTATGCAAAAACAAAAAAAGGGTTAAACAAATTTTAAAAAGTCTTATATTTTAGATTCTTCAAAGTAGCCACCCTTTGCCTGGATAACGGCTTTGCACATTCTTGCCATTCTCTCAAACAACTTCTGTGGTAAACAGGTATTCCACAGGTAAACAGGTGATGCCATCATGACTGTATAAAAGGATATCAAAAGACTCCTGATATCTTATTTCCAGGTACTCTTAGAAGCGATACTATAAACTCTGCATTTGAATGGATCTCTGGGAATTGGGGGGTAGGACTAGATTTAGCTTTAAATTACACTGGAACAGTGTGGAACACATGGTTGGCTAAATGGCTCTAAGTCATCAAGGGTCTGACGTATCAAACAAGCCTTAAACCATCACTCTGCTGCCAGAAATACAGTAGATATGGATGGATAACTTGAAGGGTGTCTTCTCCTGACTTATTTTTCCATAGAGTTCAATAGGAAAATTTGTCAGGAGAAACAACCCTTCAAGTGATCCATCCATATCTACTGCATATCTGGCAGCAGAGTGATGGTTTAAGGCTTGTTTGATAAGTCAGACCCTTGATGACTTGTACTGTACAAGTTTCGGGCGACAGTTATTGTTGAAGCCTGTAGTTCTAACTATCCATATTACAGTCAAGCCGGAAAGTCTGCACACCCCTTTCACCTTCTCCATGTTTTATTACGTTACAGACTTATACTACAATAGATTGAGTTCATTGTTTGCCTCAAACATCTACACACAATAGCCAATAATGACGAAGTGAAAACAGGTTTTTAGAAAATATGCAATTTTATTTTACTGACAAAAATAGGTTATTTAGGGGTTACATATCTGTACACACCTTTAGCCTAATACTTGGTTGCTGCACCTTTGGCAGCGATTACAGCTTCAAGGCGTCTTGGGAAAGAAGCTACGAGCTTGGCACACTTGTTTCTGGACATATCCTCGCAAGCTCCGTCAGGTTGGATGGGGAGCGTTGGTACACAGCCATTTTCAGCTCTTTCCACAGATGTTCAATTGGATTCAGGTCTGGGCTCTGGCTGGGCCACTCAAGGACATGCACAGACTTTCTCCGAAGCCACTTCTTTGTTCTCTTGGCTGTGTGCTTCGGGTCGTTGTCATGTTGGAAGGTAAACCTTCGCCCCAGTCTGAGGTCCAGAGCGCTCTGGAGCAGGTTTTCTTCAAGGATCTCGGTGTACTTAGCTGCATTCATCTTTCCCTCTATCAGGACTAGTCGCCCCGTTCCCGCTGCTGAAAAACATCCCCACATCATGATGCTGCCACCACCATGCTTCACTGTAGGGATGGTATTAGCCAGGTGATGAGCGGTGCCTGGTTTCCTCCAGACATGACGCTTGGTATTCAGGCCAAAAAGTTCAATTTTGGTTTCATCAGACCAGAGAATCTTTATTCTCATGGTTTGAGAGTCCTCTAGGTGCCTTTTTGCAAACTCCAAGCGGGCTGTGATGTGCCTTTTACTAAGGAGGGGCTTCCGTCTGGCCACTCCTTTATGGTTGATCTTCTGAAAGGTTCTCCCATCTCCACAAGGATACGCTGGAGCTCTGTCAGAGTGACCTTCGGGTTCCTGCTCACCTCCCTGGCCAAGGCCCGTCTTCCCCGATTGCTCAGTTTGGCCGGGCGGCCAGGTCTAGGAAGATTCTTGGTGGTTCCAAACTTCTTCCATTTACGAATGATGGTGGCCACTGTGCTCTTTGGGACCTGTAAAGTTGCAGAAATTTTTCCGTACCCTTCTCCAGATCTATGCCTTGACACAATCCTGTTTCTGAGGTCTGCAGATAATTCCTTTGACCCCATGGCTTGGAGTTTGCTCTGACATGCACTGTCAACTGTGGGACCTTATATAGGCAGGTGTTGGCAATCCCCAATCATGTCCAATCAATTGAATTTATCACAGGTGGACTCCAATTAAGTTGTGGAAACATCTCAAGCAGTATCAGTGAAAACAAAATGCACCTCAGCTCACTTTTGGGTGTCATATCAACACACTTGTGTACATGATATTTTATATATGATATTTAGATTTTTAATAAATTAGCACAAATGTCTAAAAACCTGTTTTCACTTTGTCATTATGGGCTATTCTGTGTAGAATTTTGAGACAAAAAATGAACTCAATCTATTCTAGAATATGTCTGTAACGTAATAAAACGTGGAAAAGGTGAAAGGGGTGTACAGACTTTCCGGCTTGACTGTATGTGACATTTATTTAGCCTACCTGTTAAAAAGTGCTTTCCGCAGACATGTGGCGATGCAGAACAACATATAGGCCTAGTTTCTTTCCACGTGCTCTCTCGTAGCATGTAGCCACAGGGCTCGTCTTTTGGGATTTCCAATTGGACATGGCAATTTGTGCAAAATGCAATTTATTTATTTTTAAATTGAATTGGCTGTGCAGTTCACAATGCAACAGCTTTTGGGAATTTTATAGTTTTTTTTCCCGATCTTTGTTGTCTTCTTCCTGCACCGTTGTTTTCTACAGGAGCGAGTCTGAATTATTCCCCCAAAGTGGGGCGTGGCATTCACAGGAACGCTTCGGTGACATATGACCGCGGTTCTCTATTGGCTGAGAGAACTTGATGACGTGTGCTGGTCGCGTTTTATCCCGCCCAATCAAAACCTTGCCTGATCAATTGCAGGCAATGGTGAAAAAAAGGAAGGATATCTCAATTTAGGCATGGTGGTGCAGTGGTTAGCACTGTCGCCTCACAGCAAGAAGGTACCGAGTTCGAATCCCGGCCGAGGGCCTTTCTGTGCGGAGTTTGCATGTTCTCCCCGTGTCTGCGTGGGTTTCCTCCGGGTACTCCGGTTTTCTCCCACAGTCCAAAGACATGCAGGTTAGGCTAACTGGAGACTCTAAATTGCCCATAGGTATGAGTGTGTGAGTGAATGGTGTGTGTGCGCCCTGTGATGGATTGGCGGCCTGTCCAGGGTGTATTCCTGCCTCTCGCCCAGTGCATACTGGGATAGGCTCCAGCACCCCCCGCAACCCTGATCAGGAATAAGCGGGTTAGATAATGGATGGATGGATGGTTACACAGGGACATTTTGGGACTCTGGCGTTCTGATCATGAGACACAGGCCCCCTGTGGAGTCCTTCACAATTAACACTCCTGATCAGACTGAGGCACAATGGAGTGTCTGTACCCTTCTTCATGTGACTCTGAGATGAACACAGACTGCTTGATCAATCAGGCAGCAGGTTGGGTAGGAACACCCCCCTCTTTAGAGAAGGAGAGGGGAGATCGCAATTTAACACACACACACACACACACACACACACACACACCCTGAGGTGATTGCAAATAGCTGGTCCATCTATGTTTCATTGTAGGTTCCAAGGGAATGAGCCAATATATTGTATGTGTGCCTTAAAGCCATCTACCAATTGGGATCAAAGGGATTTTGACCATAAAAACTCATGTAACTTTACCAACTTTGCTCTCTCTGATGGGAAAGGCGCAGCCTTACCCCTACCAGACGCACCCAGACGGCTCTGATGGGAAAGACGCAGTCTTACCCTTACCAGACGCACCACTGAAACCCTGATGGACTTCTGCGTTTTCCAACCCGCATCTCGTCTGATCACCGAGACAGAGTTGGCCTGCCACCGTCCACAGAATGACCCAAGCTGGTTTATTCTCAACAGCTGTTTTGAGGACACATTTCTTCAAACTGTTCCTCTACTGTCTCCCTTGCGGCCGGACCCAAGTGGAGACCTGTGCACGTCCACGTCGACCTGACTGGAAACCTGTCGCAACCCTACTTCGGAGAAGAAGTCTGCAGGAGTCCACGCACCTGCCGGGACCTTGGATCAGCTGACGAGCTGACATCACTTACGGAATTGGGACTGGCCTCCCTTTTTTACCGTTTACAGTATTAAAACGCATTTTATTTAGCACTGACATCAATTGATAGGCTAGCATAAAACCTGTAATACCCTGTTGAGGTCATTTTACTGCTGGTTCCTATTGTTGTTTGTATTTAGTTTTGCTATGCGCGTTTCGGTTGGGAATAGCCAATTTCCCTGAACTTATAGTTTTACACTGTTAAAACTTTATATGTATGAGACTGATAAAATGAGCTAACCACAAAATATAGTTTAGCGTGTCATTAACCCATAACACATAGTAACCTTTGTTAATGGTAGGACTTCATTAGCTTCTATATCTAGCCGTCACATAATTGTCATTTCCTCTGATTAAGATTAAGTCATAGAATGTTATATCAATTTATTAAACCAGGCCGTTTCAGTCTTGACTATCCTAGGACGGGTACCAATTACATATTTAATTAATACCCCCTTTACGTCCTTTAGTCAGTAGAACCAGGTTCATTAAACCAGGCTGTTTCAGTCTTGACTATCCTCACACGGGGCACCAAAAATGTAGGGACGCATACAAATCTGATAGCAGTGAGCAAGATGATTAGTAATATGATTTCTCAATGATCAGAGTCCGTACGCGGGGCCACAAAAATGTAGGGAATATTAATTTAAATCTACACACAGGGCGTCACTTATGTACTGCGATACGCCACTACCCTCCTTATACAACTGGTGGCATAGTTTTTGTATAATAAATCAGTCTCATAAAATTTATTGGGATGGCAGGTATGTCATCCGCCAAGTTATGACTTGGCGGGGCATGCCCCATACCTACACAGCACCGAGAGTTTGGCACTTTTCAGGGTTTCCTACAGAAGTAACCACAATTACCATAGACTCTCAGCCCTTAAAAACATTAACTTCTGTATGTTCTGACCTCATGTAACCACACAGCATTCAGATACAACTTCACACATCCACACAATAAAGCCGCAAACTTGGGTTATTTTGCCGTTTTTCTCCTTCTTCTTCCTATTTTTCCTGCCAAACTGCCTGCGTCCGTCGCAATGTTATCCAATGGGGAGAATTATTATTTGAGGGTATGGTCCGTATACCTGCTCATCAAGCTTATCGCCCAATAATAATGCTTCATACTAATGTTTTTTAATGTCAATATAGCTAATGGCTTCACTCATTCCAAGAAGCTACTGCAGCGTAACGGTCAGAATTGCTGTCTCTGACACAGAGGATTGTGGGTTCGAGCCCAGCAGGTCACATGCTTATTTTCCACAAAAACAATGTGCAACTGTTAAGTACTTTTCATTTATTACACTGTTATTATTTTCACATTAACACATTAACATATTTTTATTGCAAAGGCAAAAGAGGTTTCCAATATTAACTGTTCAATGTTTCACTTGTATTTCACTTGTACTATATCACACCCTCCCCAAACCGGACGCTCGCTCTTGTCTGGTTTGGGGAGGGTGTTACGCTCTGCTCTTGCGGTCATGACTGACTGAAGTCCGAACCTCAACGTACCCTTGCCTCGGCCAACATTTCTTTATTCATTAATTTCTTTACTTCAGCTCTGTTCACTTTATCCTTTTCACAGATAACACAATATCACCATAAAATGAACTACTAGGAAAATTAAGAATTTATGATAATACATTAAGAATTGATGATAGTCTACTATAAACTGCAATCCTTTAAGACATCGGATTTATAAACCTCTAATTCCCCAAACATATCTGATTCATAGTTAGTCACTTTAAAAAAATTCCTATAGCCTCCGAACATTGCGCTAGTCTACGCTACTCTGCAGACAATGTAGCTTACTGCAAACACTTTTAATTATAATAATAATAATAATAATAAGAATAATCTCTGGTAAGATACTTTCTTAGTAGTATCTATTGTTTTCTTTCTGGCTAAGATGGTTAGCGTCAAGCCTTAGTATTGCAAGAGACGTGGGTTTGTACCTCGCCTGGTTGATATTAAAGTGTAATTTCATTTTGGACTCAAACAGTGTGCACATGTTCTGGTTTTCTCATGCAAGAATGTTTTTTTTTATTGCAAAGGCAAAGACACGCTTACAATATTAACTGTTCAATTGTAGCCCATTAGTTAAACAATTCAGTCAATGGACACCACGACAGTAATGCAATGGGCTAGCTAATGTTATGGGAACAGGAATCCCATGGCCATTAGTCAAGCAAAGAAAAAAGTTTCAACGCAGAATATCATCTGGTTAACATCGTGTTCTTGCATTAATTTAAAAAATAAATTCTATGAATAACAGTGCCATTGGATACATGTTTTAATCTCACACAAATGCCGACAAAAAAATGTGTCTGTGTGGAGCCTGCTGTCCTCTTCCGCTGTGGTCATGTCTGACTCTGTGGAAACCGAAGCTTCAACGCTCGCCTCGGCCAACATTTCTTTATTATGTCTTCATTCATTTCTTCACTTCAGCTCTGTTCAGTTTATCCTTTTCACACAGAACACAATTACATTACATTACAGGCATTTAGCAGACGCTCTTATCCAGAGCGACTTACACAACTTCTTATATCTTATTACAATTATCCATTCATACAGCTGGATATATACTGAAGCAAGTCAGGTTAAGTACCTTGCTCAAGGGTACAACGGCAGTGTCCTACCTGGGAATCGAACCTGCAACCTTTCGGTTACAAGTCCAGTTCCTTAACCATTATACTACAACTGCCGCCCAATGTCACCATAAAATGAACTACTAGGAAAATTAAGAATTTACGATAATACATTAAGAATTTACAATAATACATTAATAATTGACGATAGCCTACTATAAGCTGCAATCCCTTAAGACATCGGATTGATAAACCTCCAATTCCCTAAACATATATGATGCATGGTTAGTCACTTTAAAAAATTACTATAGCCTCCGAACATTGCTCTAGTCTACGGTACTCTGCAGACAATGTATCTTCCTGCAAACACTTTTAATTATAATTATAATCAGAAGAATAATCTCTGGTAGGCTAGTTTCTTAGTATCTATTGTTTTCTTGCTGGCTAAGATTCCTGGGAAATATGCGCTGTCCAATTAAGCTGCCAGAGAAACGTCAGTCAGCTGCTAGTCAGGAAGCAGGTACAAGCTAGGCTACTACGAAGCGAATCAACATGCCTTACATCCATTGCACTACAGAAAACTAAACTAAACCTAGCTACATGGTCTGGTACCAAAAGATTTCCCGCAGACAACGTTAGACTACACTACAGGAAAAAAAAAAAAACGCGAAGGTATTATGCTGTGCTTATGAAGTTCAGCAGCTCGTAGCCCACACATGTAAGCTTGGAGTTACGCATCCGACAAGCCAGTGTTGAATAGCCTAACGTTATTTCTATAGAATACTAATACGCCTATTTTACAACTGTATTTCCATATTTTAGGCTGTATGTATTTCTTTCAGATACAACGTGTTTGCGTCTAGCCTATTGTGCATGCATGTCTCCATATAGACTTGGCTAATTAATTTACATGCTTCTTCATGATCCATAGTTCAGGTGGTGCTGTTCATTGTATTTCATTAGACATTAAATACAGCTCATCTACAAACTCTTTTAATGTAATTGTGGGCTATCGCTAATAAGAGAAATGGTATCATTCTCATCAGTAGAGGGCGTTATGGTTACGCAAATGTCTGCATGCATTTATTTGGAATGCATGTACTATTCTGTATGCATGTCTCTTTCGATGTCATTATCTTGATGCATTGTTCATCATTAGTTAGCTACCAAAAATAAGTGATATCCGAACAAAAACGTCTCTGACGTAAAAAAAAAAGCCAAGTTACTCACGCGTAGCCTACAGAGCGCTGTCTATAAGTCCTTAATTCCAACTTGCAAAAACTAGGCCTGCCTTTAAAAGTATTGATATCAAAATGTGGCCAAGTTACAACTAACAATATTGCCTATCGTAGCTCACACTAAATATACTAGCTCTATTCCAAAGCAATGCTATCCAAACTTTCCTAAATTATTTAATGCAACTTGGCCCTGTGTTTCTTCATCTTACCATCTCAAGAGAATGTGGTCAATGAAACTGTATGTTCCACATCAAACTGCAAAATGAGAATAATTTATAGTGGAAATACTCTGATACAGATGTGTTGCACTTAGAAATTAAACAGAAGAATTACGACACTATAGGGCATTTGAATAATTGTCTGCATCCACTCCTTTGGGACTATGAAAAGCACAGAATGAATAAAATGTATTATTATTATTATGTATTTATTGATTTATTTATTTGGAATATTTGGATTTCTATCAAAACCTGTGTGGTCCTACAGAGCATAGATATCCTTGTGTTCACAAAATTCTGTTTTTATAACAAAAAATGGGTAATTTTAATTAATAATTAAATTAATTACCAATAAAATTACACATTAATAATTGTCATAGCAAAATCACAATATTATGTACTCAGTTGATACCGAATTAATATAAATGATCCAGCTAGAAGGTGAAGGCATTTTGGGGAATCCTTGCGATTAGTATTGGCTGATTCAGTTCACCACAAGAGCAAAATTAATACAGGCAATCTTGGATAAATGTAATAGTTTATTGAACACAAAGTACCAAACAGAGCAAGGCACGATTCACTACTATAATGTACAACAAACTATGTGTGTGTGTGTGTGTGTGTGTGTGTGGCACGTTGGGCGCATGTGGGGTTTCCATGTTCTCCTGCGTGTGGGGGGTTGCCTCGGACACGTGTTTAGAGAGAACAAAGAAACTAAAATGGATGGAGGTTTGAAACTAGCTTTCGCTGGAGCTAGCTAATGGTGCCGCATGAACCATACCTTACACATAGGGGATAGCCATAAGCTTATCAATGCGTGTGTGTTGAGATCAGCGTGCAGTGTTAATATTACGACTGGTTAGTGTTTAAAGACAGATCACATGCAAGATACGTTCTGTGCATGATGCATTAAACCTAACGCAGCGCAGTGGATGGCTTACAGCCATCCAAAGTAAAACGGTAACACAAAACTTTTACATAACACACATTAACCATTCAATAGTACAGTTACATACATCAAGTCCCAACATGTTGCGGTTGCTAACTAATATGCTGTTGCCCATGTTACAGCCTTACTTGAATCATAGTCTTTTGGATGGTTTCCTGCGTTGCATTGCACACTCACAACGAAAGGGGAAAACCGGTCGCCCAATCCTGTGGTTGCAGTTCGTAGGGTTGTGATAGATAGGGGAACCGGCCGCCTCATCTTGGGTCCCTGGAACAGGTTTCTTTCGTCATCAGGGTTGCAGTTCGTAGGGGTGGATAATGGAACCGGTCACATTATTTCTCCCGAACTATGCAGCGTCATCCTACTGCAGACCGCTTGCTTCTTTGGGGACTCACTGGCGGTGCTCTGCTGCAGGATCAGGGGCTGCTTGGTCCGCTTGGTGGTTCTTCTTCACCACCGGGTGCTTGCGTTGCCTCCTTGCGTCTCGTCTCCGGTCCTCCGTGGCCGATAGCCAGGGGTAGATGAGCCCGCCTCGCTCAGTTGGATCGGTGTCATGGACGACCGTGCTTCCTTGTGGAGCGAGGGCTCTTCCCCGGGTGTGCAGGCCGCACGGGGCCTTGAGACGAGACAGTGGAAGACAGAAGAACTGGGAAGAACTGGCCGTGTTGCCCCTTTTATCCACTTTATTGCCAATTGTGCATTCCGCTGTGCAGTATCACATTACAGTGCGGACATCACAACTGGTACAACGTCCTACGTCACTTCCAACGTGGAGGAGGAGCCTCCTGTGGACTGTATGGAATTGTAGTTCCTGTTGTCCCTACACATACATGGAGAATAAACACATCGTTCACAGTCAGTGTCCATTCTAAAGTTTCACAAAACAAGCCTTCATACATTTGCACTTTTGGTTATACACCAAATTGTAGGGTTTCCCACCCTTAATTGTTTTGGGAACATCAACCTTCTTGTTTCTCACCCTCAGCCCCCCTGACCCAAGGCCTCACGGCCTTTGTTCCAGACATTTAATGAAAAGTATGGAAAATGTTTACTTTTACAGTATGAGCCAGGGGTAGCGGCAGAGATTTTTTCTTGTTGGTGCTATGGGGGGGTGCTCTGGGATTTGTAGTCAATACTTGTGTATGCAAGGCTAGGCGCGGAATACGAAAGTCAAATTTCAAGTGTTATACTGCAAACACTTCTGTTGATTCACATAATAGATACATCTATTCAATATATGCATGGACTCTGCATTGACAGGCTATATAAACATAAGCAAACCAACCGAGCACCCGTGCAACACCTCAACACGCACAACATATCACCACCTTGCACGCACAAATCCAGCAAGCAGCGTGAAATACTTAATTTTCAACCGAAAAATAAATAGGTCTATATACAACACATTAATACAATGTCCAGTAGAAAATTATTTGCATCACATAAACAGTGAAGACCTAGCCATTTAAAATAGGCTATAATGGGGGGTATACTACGAAGCAGGATTACTGAGTTAGCTGGATAACTGCACTGCACTGAGTAAAAACCGGAAGCCTCCCAAATATGGAACATGGACCGAGTAAAAAGAGCCGTTCCAGGTTTGCAGTAATCCACCTATCTCAGTATTCTTTCTTCGTAGTATAGATAGTCTAACATTACTATCCTAAGGTAACATTATACAGGCCCCAAAATTGTAATAAATAATAAAATCTTATGAGAGGAAAAAGAAAGTTTGGCTTCATTCTGAAACTGTGGCGAAACAAGAGCTGCCACAGTTTAGTTACCTGTATGTAATTTATCGCACGCCAAACCAAAAATAAAACTTTATATTTCATCCATAATTTTACAAACAGGCATGTCTAGCCAAGTCTGATCAGTGATCACTCTGAGTGGGGAATCTGATTTACAAACCTCGCTTAGTGGGGTTTCAAACGGCGAACAAAATTCAAAATTCTACATCCTTCATTGGAGATCTTTGTTCCACACGTTTTGCGTATGACCGTTTTTTCATTGTAGTTTGGTAGTCTCGTCTTTATATCCAAACGCAATCACAAGTTGTGCATCGCTTGCAGACATGGCGCTCAAAATGATCATAGCACGGACACCAGAGAACAGTTCTGTGACAGACACGCATACACATGCATAGAGTGAGGAGAGCAACAGGATATGTGTTCCCACAACAATGTATGATGGGAAGATTGGTGTTCAACAACGATTTATGGTAGGAAAGGAGGGCAGACTTTATCCTGTGTCTGCGTAGCTAAAATGTATAAGTATGATGGCTTGTTTATGTTAACTTCTGAATGGACACTGACTGCCATGTGTTTGTTCTCCATGTACGTGCATGAATAAAACTTCTTGAATTTCACCAGTCCGAACCTCAGAGTGGCTTTATTCCATGACAATTTTGGTGCCGTGACCCGGATTGCAAGATACCTCTGCATCACCATCCATCATCTGGTCCGACAATCCTGCAGACATAACTGAAGGTAAGGGGGCCTTTTAAATCCCTATTAGTTGTGTCTGCTGATCGAAAGGCTATGATTCTGTATGATGCTGACTGACGTTGATGCAATCCACTTGAAATGACTGGGTGAGTTCAGAAGAAAAGAATAAAAACATTTTAAAAATAATAAAAAGAGAAAAATATACCTTAGAAAATTAAAAGAAACCCACTCCAAGTACAATGGGCAAAATATCCTTTTGTGGTATGATGTGACATCGAAAAGATGAACTGAGTCAAATAATAAGGGACTTTTCGACACACAAAATAAATTAAGACCAGGTTTGCAAATTAAAACAGAAAATAAATGAGAAAAATAGAGCTGAAATGGAGAATGAATTACACTGCACGAAACCTAAACAGCTCAAAAACAAAACCTACGCTGCCTCCGTATGAGAAAATTTACCCCGATTTTGTGGCTAATGATTAACACTAATGACTCTAGTGACTCGGATTCTGATTCAATAGGCGATCCAGATCGATTTGCTTCCCAATCCCAATTGTACCCACGCCACTGTCAGAATCAGATTCAGATTCGGAAGATACTAAAACAATTGTGCAGGCTCCACTGAGAGTAATAGCGCAGAACCGAGAAGATAAAATAATTCATACACCCTGGACTAGGAGACCCAGGAGATAAGAAAATTGGCTAAAACACACCCTGACCCAAGAGAAAATGTAACAGATACCATAGACGAGTGAGAAATTATGATTGTTACAATCAAAATGAGACAGATATGCATCAGTTGTTGCATGCGTGTTTGCCGGAATGGTGACCCCCTTACTACCCTGGAGATAAAAATGCGCACCCGTATTGCGGCAGCTCTTAGAACTGTTTGCCAGAGAAAAACTCATTTGTTACGAGAATTGATCAGAACCAATCACAGACACCAGAAGTTTTAGGAATAGGCTTTATTCGTGGTCGACAAACACAGGTCAATGCCCAGTGCAATAGAGGACAGGCAGAAACGTAGTCGAATCCAGGGAGGGGTCAATGTCCAGTGAACAGGGCAATGCAGGATGAGCAAAAGCGAAGTCCAGGAACAGGCAGGGGTCAGAACTGGGGAATTCGTCAGAGCAGGGGATCAGGAGAGCGAAGGGTAGGAGCAGGGCTAGGACAGGGAAGGGTAGGAGGGCTGGAGCAGGGCTGGAACGGACTGGAACACGGAACGGACTTCCAGATAGAAAATACATATAAACGGAAAAACCAGACGTAGACTTCAGACGTGGAGGCACGGGATGTGACACTAATTGGGATAAAATATATACTGTACATGCAAACAAAGAAAAGGTGAACAACCTGCAGATTTCATGGATAGGAAGAATTGTCAGGAGCAAAAGAAAAAACCTGCTGAAATAAAATTGATGGCTATGTAGACAGCGCGTTTTGTTGGACATCGGGCTGAGGTATAACAGGGAGTTTCAGGGGGAGAAGTAGAGGCAGAGGGGGAGAAAGACAATTTTCTCCTATTGCCTCACAGCCAGGTCAGTGGACAAATGTACTATAATTGCGGTCAGCCTGGACATTTCGCTAGGAGTTGTTCTAACCCACCACAAGAATTCCAGCAACAACAGCAATTTCCCCGCAACAAAATGCACAACTTAATGCTGATGCCCCACCTTTCATGGTGCAAAACCCATTTAGTCCGCAATAGGTCAGCAGAAAGAAGCCTGACGTCATTTGTCCTTTAATCTCACTACCTAAAGATGAACCATATATTAAATGCAGAATAGCTGGGAAGCCAGTAAATACAGGAGCTTGTAGGTCTACTTTAGGGCGTGTGATTAAAACTAGGAATTGAATTATACCACACCCAGAATCGGCTCCCTTAAATTTTCAGATAGGACCGGTGACTGCTGACCATGCCTTCCTCTTAAGCCCAGTGTATCCTATTAATTTGTTAGGGCAAGATCTTATGCTGTACTATTTTTTGTACACCAGACGGAGTATTCCTGGATGTACCAGAAAATAATTATGATGCTGTTGAATCTGTATGGAATTCCCGGAACCTGTCTCACCTCCCACTTTAGTGCATTTTTCAACAGAAAAAAACTCACTGATGCAAAGGGATCCAGCTTCCTTGTGTTCTACAGATCCAAATAAAGTAGACTGTATGTACAATGCAGAACCTGTGGTGATTACAGTAGATACAAATAAAGATTTGCTCCAAAAACCGCAGTATTCTCTGAGACCCGGAGCAGAGGAAGGTATCGCTCCAGTAATCACTGCCCTTCTGGAACAAGGTATCATTATTCCTACCTTTAGTAAATGCAACACATCTACCAGTTAAAAAGACAGGTAATACACATAGATTTGTACAAGATTTAAGAGCTATTAATCAAGTTTTTATTACTTCCTTTCCCATTTTAAATGCTTATTTACTACCTCAGCCCTCAGACGGTGAACAGCATGACTGCAAAGCTGCTATCCATGCTGTCACTAAACCACGTCAAGATCTATCTGATAACCCTCTGCTTAATCCCAAACCTCCTTTATAATTATTTAGAGGCGTATCCTCTCCCATCCACCTGTACAGGTTAGATGGCGGAACTTTACACGCATGCATTATCGCCACAGGGAAAACAATATATAGATTCATGATATGCATTTGGTGTAGCACATGATTATGGGTCTCTCTGGAAACAGCGAGGTTTCCTCACAGCAGCATGAATTCCCATTAAAAATGCTTATCTGGTAGATAATTTGTTGCAAGTTATTTCTCTACCGAAAAGTTTAGCCATTGTCAAATGTGCAGCACACACACCAGACAGATGAAGTCAGTAAAGACAATAATTTGGCTAATAATAATCATAATAATAATCTCTGCAATCCTCCAAGCGGTATCTCAGATCCCTGATGTTTCTGCCCACAATGATGTACCTACCTGATGATCGGGAGAAACAATCTTGGATCTCTTTAACCTCTTCCTACTGTCAGGATGTTGTCTTTAATGTCTGTTGCTCTCTCTGTTTCTTTCTCTTCCTGTCTCTGCCCCCCCCCCCCCCCCCCCAAACACACACAACATGTATTAGTGGACAAACGTAATTAAATCATAGAATTAATAGATAATCTAAAGGATGGAGTTCTTGAATAGACTATTTTGGCTCAGATTCTCACGTTTATGCAACATCAAAACAGACAGGGGTTTAATAATATAATTTATTAAACACATGTCAAAATACAGAGCAATCAAAACTAATCTAACAGGGGAAGGCTACGCTAACTATGGAAGTGTGTGTGTGTGTGTGTGTGTGTGTGTGTGTGTGTGCGTGCGTGCGTGCACATGTCCTTTGCCTCTGAACAAAGGGGAGAAAACTGCGCGTGTAGGCCTCACATTAACCTCAGTTAAGACTTAACTGTAGCTACTGCCTGGGATGCTTAGTCTTACGGAGATCCTTCCACCCGTGTGTGTCATCTCCGGTGGTCGCTGTTGCACTCCTGGGAACACACGGTCGTGGAGTTGTGAATTGTGAAGGTTTTCCAACAGTCCGAGCCGGTGTCCTTTTCGCGGCGTGGGTGGCGATGACAGCTGGTCTCCTCCAGTCATCTGGGGGTGTCCCTCTCACTGTTTGTAAAGTTTGTTTTGCTGAAGTTTCTTGTGGTCAGCTAGCGCAGTGCTGCACGCACGCTAGTTTCCACGTGAGATGAAGTAAACTTTAGTCACCGCAAGGCGAGCTAAATCAGCGGCCCCTTGGAGAGCCACGTTCTGTGTTTTCACAGAAGTCTCCTCAGCAATAGCAGCAATCCTCTGCGTTCTGTGAACCCCAGTATTAGGAGAACTCCACAGAATTGTGGGAGTTCCGGAGCTCTGTGAACTCCACAGTGTTGTGAGAGTCCCAGGGAAAAGTGACTAAGTCCGCTGGATGCAAGGGCGAGAAGAGAAGGGGGATGGTCGTCACTCAGTTTTATTAACTTGGTGGGGGGAAGGGAACCTTCACACCGGTTCACTGTGTGATGAGGATTTTAAACGCCGCGCGCGCATATGACATCATCAGACGCGCCTCCATGTTCTTAAAGTGACAGTCAGTGTTTGTGTAAGGACTGTCAGCTGGCTGTTGGTCCCTACAAAAGTATTTAGGGCCCAGCGCGGCTTAGAATATCTTTCTAAGCTTTCCCTTTTGATTTTATGTTGAATGCCAGTCGGCGACATTTCATATAAATAATCAATTGAAAGTCTAAATATCTATGCAGATAATGGTTGTGAGGGGCCTGCCCATTTGTAATTTACCTTTTTACCTCCAGATTCAATCGAATACCAGAGGTCGTACCACTGGTATTCTCACATGGACGGTAATATTTTGCCCAAATCGAATGATTGTACAACAATCATTCAACTTCTGTTGTTAAAAGCAGGAGCAAAATGTCTCTTTTGTAGAGGTTCTCAGTTATTGATCTGAGTTGTTTGATCTGATCCAGGGTTGTTTAGTGTCATTAGAAAGATGTTAAAACCCTGGATTTTTAAATAATAATATCATGGGGATATGAACAACAAGTTTATTTCTTAATTAAAGTTTCCGCTTTCAGATGAGCCAGTCTTGCCATAAAATATGCCTCCCTGCTGGGTAAAGTACTTAGGGGGAGGCCGAAGGAAAGAGTTATGAATTGGGAGTTAGTTGGGTTGGAGTTAGTTTTGCAGTTCATAGTGTCGCTGAGTTTGAGTTGGGGCTGTGGAGTTTTGGAGCCGTGAAAGTTCTGTGAGTGTCACACTGTGCAGTGGCATCTACAGACAGAGACAAGTTTTTCCTTGGTCCTTGGAGCTCTTACAACTTTGTTCCTTACGTGCTGGAGGAGGGCAATACTGGCAATTTCTGGCTTATCAGTCTCTCTCTGTTTTCTCATAATTTCAATTTAATGTTTAAATGTCTTCTTTCTTTTTGTAAATTATAAGCAGTGAGCATACGTTCATCACTGATTCTAATTCATTATTCAAATTGACTGTTTTCCTGTAATAAAACTACTTAATCTTCAGACCTGATTTAGACTTTGTTTTGACTTGTTGGTTGATCCACCAGGTTACTGTTTGACTTACCTATCAAATAATTTGGCAATTTAATTGATGATTGTCATTTTGAATAATAATAATAAAATTAAATCCATTAAATATATGGTTGAGTGAGGGGGTTTCAGCACACGATACCGCTTGTGTTCAGTATTCAGAGTGCTGGGCATTTTAACAAGGGCATTGAGTGCTGGAACTGCTGGATTCAGAATATAAATGCATTTTTACTTAATCCTCACTTCCCCGACACTACCAAACGTCCCCTAGTGGTAACGTGGGTGTTACGGAAGTTGTTAAATTACATATTTCATTAATTTAATAATATACAATAAACTGCTCGACTCAATATTTTGATTACATATCCTTAAAGGGATAATTCGGAATTTTGGACATAATGTCTGACCTATGTTCTCTGTGGAAGTATGGCGGCGGAGCGAACGTGGCCATTGCAACTTGTGGGTCTTCTTTGTTGTTGTAGTCGACCAGTGCCGGCACTACATTCGTAGGTAACGTAAAGTATCGCTCCGCCGCTGTACTTCCACAGAGAATATAGGTCAGCACAAAGTACAGGATTCAACTATAGTTTGACTTCAAAAATGATGGTATAATCACTCAAAATAACCCAGATAGACTGTCGTCATATTTAATTTGCTTTGGGTGCACTGTGGAGTGTTTAAGTGCGTTTGGTAGTGGATGCTAGCAGTTACCTTAGAGTTGCGCTAGCATTAGCAATGTGTGTATGTCCAAAAGAAGGGACAGCATGGAATTATCTGAAAATGGTTTCCATCAATCAACTACATCATGGGTAAGTTGTAATTGATACATTATGTCCAAAATTCCGAACTATCCCTTTAAGATACATCCATTCCTTCTGAGAAAGTGTTTTTTAAGCCCAAAACGTCGAGTTAAAACTTAAATAACGTTGGAAACTCTGACCTAATTACCAAACATGTATTGCAGCTTGCTGTCATGCCATAAACAATGTGCTGGTAAACTGTCCTGCTTAATTGTATTTCACAAAACTTTGGTTTGAAAAATCATTATACCTTTAGGCTTCAAGAAAAACAGTTCAAAACTTTCATACGGCTGTACATGATTTTTTCAAATTACGAAACGGACTTGTGCTTTTCAGCACATCGTCGCGGGTAGTTTGGCTGTGTTCAGTTTGGCATTGTGAAAATCAGACAGTTGCTGGAGTACCAATCCCTTGGCTTAGTACATTTTAGGCAAAGGGGTTTTTCGACATGATTGCAAAGTTTTATGCAAAACTGTCGTCAATTGGGTGTATTTTTTTGACTGATAGCACAATAGGCCTATCTGAACTGGGAATCACTAGCATGGGCCTGCCGCCAGTGTGAGCCATGTTTGCTTTCCATTGGGTTTTAAAACTGTCTGTCAATTGTTCAGCCAATGGCCAAGACTCTTATCGTTCCGGTAAGCCCTCATTCAGCACAATCCCTTCGGAAGTCACATACAGTTGAAGTCGGAAGTTTACATACACTTAGGTTGAAGTCATTAAAACAAATTTTTAACCACTCCACAGATTTCATGTTAGCAAACTATAATGTTGGCAAGTCAGTTAGGACATCTACTTTGTGCATGACAAGTAATTTTTCCAACAATTGTTTAGAGACAGATTATTTCACTTTCAATTCACTATATCACAATTCCAGTGGGTCAGAAGTTTACATACACTAAGTTGACTGTCTTAAAATTTTTTATATTTGGTCGCATATCCTTTGCATGCCATGACATCCTGATGTCTGTGACCCAACTACATCAAAAGACTCTTGATATCTTATTTTCTGGTACTCTTACAAGCGATACTATAACCTCTCTGCATTTGAATGGATCTCTATGGGAATTGGGGCGTGGGACTAGATTTAGCTGTAAATTACACTGGAACAGTATGGAAGCACATGGTTGGCTAAATGGCTCTAAGTCATCAAGGGTCTGAGGTATCAAACAAGCCTTAAAACATCACTCTGCTGCCAGAAATACATGGATGTATTAATGCATAACTTGTTATGGATGCATAACTTGAAGGGTTTCTTCTCCTGACTTATTTTTCCATAGAGTTCAATAGGAAAAATGTTCAGGAGAAACACCCCTTAAAGTGATCCATCTATATCTACTGCATATCTGGCAGCAGAGTGATGGCTTGAGGCTTGTTTTGTTTTTTTTGTATGAAATGGCATCTGGAAGTTTTGTTTAGTTATTGTTCCACATGAGTAAAATGGAGACATGTCTCCGCACCACACCGGATTATCTTGGGACATACGTCAGTGTGTCCATATATCTGCTGGCCAGCAGATCACAACGGGACTATTAAACTGGGCATGGACTAATTGTTTTAAAGTTGGTTGGTGAACCGTTTGGACAGTTGTTTTTGTTGTTAGCATGTAACTGCATCTTCAATGTGTAATGTGATTCCTATTTGGTGATGTAAGAATAGGTTTGTAGTGGGTGCATGCACCTATTCTTACAAGAGAGGGAATGTAGGATATCTAATATTTAGATATAAGTAAACTACCCAGCTTCTCCATCTCTTGCTCTCCCCCCCTCTCCTTCTGTCTCTCTCTCACTCACTCACCCCCACAAACATCAAAGATAAGCCAGTCTTTGTCATAAATTAGCGTTTTAACAAGGGCATTGACTGTTGGAACCGCTGGATTCAGAAAATACACATTTTACTTAAATCCCCACTTACCCGACAACGGGGATGTGCCAGGTGAATGGATGTCTCGGCCGAGATGTTCTACTTTCTGATGGCGTTGTTCATAGCGTGCAGAGTAACTATGACGACAATGGCCTTTGTCATATTTCCACATCCTGAGATGCGGTCCTAACCAGTGAGACAATGCCAATGGACCAGGAGAGCTGGTTCAACAGCGGACGTGGTGTCCTGTGCCAAGGGATCCGTAGTGATGGGCCAGAATCGGGAATCGATTCCAGGCAACCAATTCCAAAAGCGGAACCGAGGAACCGATTCCAAATTGTAGAATGTAACGATTCCGCTTCTTCGTCGTCTTGCTCCAAGTTATCCCTGCCTGAGTGCAGATGCAGATTTAGAGGTAATAATACATTTGGCAAAAGTGATCTTACCGAGTTATAACTCAGTGATACAAGTCATCTGACTGAGCTCATAAGCAACTTCCGGCTACTTTTAAGAGATGATTGGATAGCACAGTGATCAGTGCCGCTTGTCGTAATGCAACACATGGCGCATGCTCAAAACAAGCACTGAATGTGAAACTGAGAGAAACGTAGAGAAACGTTAATCCGAGAGACCAACAAATAAATATGACAACGATGAGCTGATGATGCCATTAAAAATCCAGATGTTGAAATTTGTGGAACAAAGATGGTTACTTGGTATGCATTATACGTAAATAAATACGTTTTGTTAAACAATTGATCATTGTGGTATGATTTACATCATTATTCTGCGTGTAAAAAATTTTAGTGGACGTTAACCAGTAATTCCTGTGTATAGCCTTCGGTTATGCAGTGTCAGGTGCAGTATCGGCTTGATATGCGATTATGATGACCAAAATATGGAAACTTAAACTCCAAAAAGGAAACGTTGTGAGCAAATGGGACCAATGCACTATTTGATTTGGTAGCCTAAGTGTGGTCTCATCTTATTCAGCTAACATTGGAAAGAAACGGATAGCTCTATCAAATCGGTGGTTCGGTTCTGTGCAGGGAAGCAAGAACCATTTTTAAGTGGGGGTGCTGGGGTCAAGTTCATGCCTATGTTAGGCCATGCCTATGTTAGGCTCCTACTGATGTGGCTGATATTGCCGCATATCACAAATTTGTCTTTCTTCATCTGCATTGTTATACTTCATGATTGATACATAAAATATTAATTATAGCCTGTAGCTAACAGCAACACAACCAGGGGTGGATTTAGCCTGGCCTATAGCCCGTCACTTGTTTCACGTGTTTTCTTTTCCCCCATTGTCTAGGTGACGTTTGATTTAAAACCCAATTTTCGTCTAGTTTTTACTAGTGCCAATATCTCAAAAACTATTCACTGCACATCCATGGTTGAAGGTTTCAATGAAAGAAGAGGCTTGTACCATTCCGAAATTTGACATTAACGAAACGCCTTTTGTTTTTATAGTTTATCACTGAATATCTCAACTTCAAGTTATTGGAGCAAGCCAGTGCACTAATATGTTGTCCACTTGTGTATACAATTTGATAAAGATATCTACAGGCTTTCCTTATCCATTGGTATTTTTCCCAAAACGGGGCCCAGGTGTCCCAAAAGCTATCCAAACCTCTCCAAATATAAAATATGTGCATATCTTTCTGTCTAGGCATGTCAATCATCAGAAAACTATTTTTCTTTTAAAACAGTTTTTGTAATACAAAATGTGAAGAAAATGAACCAACACGTTTTGTGTTTATGTATGAGGGTATTCTCTTACAAAGCATGCCAAAAAGTGCCCAAATACCTCTCCGAAAAGGATTACTTACCCTAATGTTATCCAACCAATCTGCTTTACATTTAAAATGGCACTGTACTTCAAAATTAGATACCAGAGCCCCATAAGCCAGCAGAATAACAGGTTTATCTATAACAAGCCTTCAACATTACTTTTTACAGCAAAAGTAATGAATTATACATCACTTTATTTGACAAACCTGTCTGTTACCACCTCCAGGTGGGGGAGGGGTGTCAGGTGGGGGAGGGATGTCTTCACTGTCCTCCCTGAAAAAGACAGATTCAAGTACATTACTAAGTAGAATCACTAAAAAATGAGAACAGCAATTATCTCAAAAGGACATATGGCAAGTATTACAATTAAGTGAAAAAATAAATATATATATATATATATATATATATATATATACAGTATATACATAAACAAATCTTACATCCACAGTAAGTCTGATATTAGCTCCAACATAATTAGCAATTGTAGCTAACTAGGATTTATGAATTTGTTTGTCAGCTTGCACGAACTAAATTACATTATTATAATACTGTAATGTCTTGACTGAACCGTGAAATAAAGTACTGAGAATGGATGTAGTTTCATGCGTGAATTCAACAACTAGCCCTTGTGTTGGTTGCTACACACAAAAAAAACTGCGAATGAACGCTACAAAACAAATCCCCTTCGCAGACCATGAGCTCCTTTCCAGCCTGTGACAACATAGAAGCTAACTTGCAAACTTCTGCGAGAATCCATTTATCACCAAACTAAAAATACTCTAGATAATAGTGCTCCATACTGTTGATGATTATGATAATTATGATGGTAATAATAATAATAATAATTTGTATTATATATTTTTTAACACTTACATGTCCAGACACGGGTCCATGCCAGAGTCATTGCTATCCCGGAGGACTGACTTCTTCACCTCCGAAATCACTGCGGTGCAGCACGTCCAAAACCTGAGCAACCGTGAAATAAGCGCTCTTCTTTCCACTGTTGCTTGCCACGTTCATGTATAAATGTATTAAATAATCGTAATCGTTGAAGCAGCAAAGACATATGACCAGCGCAATTACACCATACAGCAAACCACGTACGCGTAAAGAGAAAAGCTAGCCTATGATGTACATACAGCTAACAAAAGCGCTACACATGGCTAAATATCATCTTGATAGGCTAAAAACGTATTTGTACAGCAATCCAGTCCATCCCTTCCAGGATAAGCTCAGTAAAAATGGCCACAAGCGTAATATGATGCTAACAGCAGTGTCATGTGGCCGAAAGCGCACCCACGATTGCCCTATGGTCTGTCGTTACGCATGGATACAGCGCCGTTCCCAGTCACTCGAATATGACATATTTTATTTCATGTTAAAGGGCAGGAAACTCCATAGAAGATAATCTACGTGGTTTACATTAGATCATCCCTGAAGCAGTCTAGTAATGTTTTTACGCAACGGTAGTAACGTAGTACAAACGCAAATGTGATGGGTATGCACCGTGGAAATGGAGATTTTGCTGGACAATGGATAAATGGATTACGAAACAACGTTCAGGATTCTTCAGAAAACAGTTATAACTGCATAACCAGGTAGCAAATTTGGTTGATTAAACATGTTTATCAAGAGATTTTGTAGAAAATAAAATATATTTATACCAAACCGGAAGTACATCGCTTGTATGCATAGTGAAGTGAGCCCGGGGAAAAAACACATAGGGCCCTATCTTGGCGATCTTGGCGCTTAGTCTAAGCGCATGGCGCTAAGTCCATTTAGGGGCGTGTCCAAGTCCACTTTTGCTATTTTAACGGCGTGTTTTTTGGCGCTAAGCACGGCGCATGGTGCAACTGGGCTGAACCTAGTCGCTTCATTAATTATAGGTGTGTCTTGGGCGTGACATTCAATAAACCAATCAAAATGTCATATCCCATTCCCTTTAAAAGCCTGCTTTTCCACCTTGGCGGATTGCTTATGATGGCAAAACAGACATGCTCGTGCGTGTTTAGTGTGATCAAGGAATAGGCTAAATGGAGTATGATCAATATTATTCAGACTAACCATTAGCCTATGAGTTCCCGGTAATTCCAGACAGGGCTGTTATTTTACAAAATATGTGCGGTTAAATTTCGTTAAAAGGACCTGCAACAGCTGAGAATAAGCTATCAATGGCTTCAGTCTCACCTTAGAAAAAGCCAAAATTAGCCTGCTTGTTCAGCGAATTTCGTTTGATTATGCAATGAAAGTGTCAAACATCAATTCCAAGAGGCTGTTCTCGAAGTTCAAGCTTCATCCAAAATTCATTAGGCTACCTGCATAGTAGGCTAATATTGATTAATAACATACATACCGTTATTTTGCCTTAATGATGACACTAAATAGCCATACAATAAAGCTGTCAGGTTCGCAACCCATAAGTTCACGCATATTTCCCCTTGTTTAATAATGTCCTGTTTATGGAAATGTGACCAACCTGTTTTACTCGTAGCGTAATCCTTTAAAACAATCCACTTTCCCAGGAAGACCGTTAAACGTGCAGAGAATGGCATTAAAATTAATTGTGTAACGTGCTGCAAATTTGTTTTAGTTTCTAATTAGACGCTTAGTTCTCTTTAAAATCGTTTTGTTCAGTTAAGGAATAACGGGTGAAATCAGCTGGGTTTTAAATGGTGAGAGTATGGAAACCTGGTCACTGTCATTTAAAAAAATATGAAGGACGAAGAATAGCTAAGGTTACAATTTAGTTAACATGGTGACATCTCCGTTTCTTAACCATAGGCTATCGAAAAAAACCTTATGCACAGCGAATTCGGTGTAGCCTAGGCTATTTGAAAAAACAATAAATGCAATATTCACTGGACAAGGTTTTAAACTTTTTTCAGTCACAAACCATTCTATTTACTTACAGGCTGTATTCATAGATAAACAGAGCTGAATTGTAATGACATCTGAAGCGCATTTTCAGAACTTAAATGTCCGTCTATTGCCGTGCGCGAGTTTTCCATTGAATGACAATTCACGCATTAGGTGCAAAGACAATTTGCGCATTAGGCTTGATAGCTATAGGTGTTATCAGCTCCTTTTTAATGGATAGCCATTGTCCCGTACCATCGCACATCGCCTGGATGTTGATGGAGTGGGCTGAGAGCAATGTAATGTGGCATTGTTTCCCTTCGCTGAGGGAAAGGTATGTGGACCCATGGAACCTTTTATTATTATGCATTTTTGATATAGCCTACACAATAATAATATTTCACATTGTGATCTAGATATTTTAGTCATGCCTGTGCACGCCCCTGTGTGTAACAGACAGGAGGGTATGCGCGTTGTGCACACGCCTATGTAGACGCACTTATATTGCGCCGTTAAAATAGCATGTAAACAACTGCGACATGACTTTAGACCAGGTTTGTGGTGGTTCTAGCGCAAGCGCTTTCTGCTGGGGGCTCAAGATAGCAATACGCCAAAAGAATCCTGGCCACTCCTCATCTTAAGACCAACACGCCCGGTTCACTAATGATGGCGCAAGAGTTACGCCGTCAAACATGGTAGTTTGACGGCGTAAGCGTTAGGCGTTATTATGGACCCAGCGCCGGGTGTAAGATAGCAAAGACACTTGCGTTTGCGTTAGCGCCGCTTTGCGCCGGGTGTAAGATAGGGCCCATAGGGCCCATAACGCCTAACGCTTACGCCGTGTAACTAGCATTGCGCCATTAACTAGTCTTGCGCCATCATTAGTGAACTGGGCATGTTGGTTTTAAGATGAGGAGTGGCCAGGATTCTTTTTGGCGTATTGCTATCTTGAGCCAGCAGAAAGCGCTTGCGCTAGAACCACCACAAACCTGGTCTAAAGTCATGTCGCAGTTGTTTACATGCTATTTTAACGGCGCATATAAGTGCATCTACATAGGCGTGTGCACAACGCGCATACCCTCCTGTCTGTTACACACAGGGGCGTGCACAGGCATGACTAAAATATCTAGATCACAATGTGAAATATTATTATTGTGTAGGCTATATCAAAAATGCATAATAATAAAAGGTTCCATAGGTCCACATACCTTTCCCTCAGCGAAGGGAAACAATGCCACATTACATTGCTCTCAGCCCACTCCATCAACATCCAGGCGATGTGCGATGGTACGGGACAATGGCTATCCATTAAAAAGGAGCTGATAACACCTATAGCTATCAAGCCTAATGCGCGAATTGTCTTTGCTCCTAATGCGTGAATTGTCATTCAATGGAAAACTCGCGCACGGCAATAGACGGACATTTAAGTTCTGAAAATGCGCTTCAGATGTCATTACAATACAGCTCTGTTTATCTATGAATACAGCCTGTAAGTAAATAGAATGGTTTGTGACTGAAAAAAGTTCAAAACCTTGTCCAGTGAATATTGCATTTATTGTTTTTCAAATAGCCTAGGCTACAGCGAATTCGCTGTGCATAAGGTTTTTTTCGATAGCCTATGGTTAAAAAACGGAGATGTCACCATGTTAACTAAATTGTAACCTTAGCTATTCTTCATCCTTCATATTTTTTTAAATTACAGTGACCAGGTTTCCATACTCTCACAGTTTAAAACCCAGCTGATTTCACCCGTTATTCCTTAACTGAACAAAACGATTTTAAAGAGAACTAAGCGTCTAATTAGAAACTAAAACAAATTTGCAGCACGTTACACAATTAATTCACAATTAATTTTAATGCCATTCTCTGCACGTGAGCTGCATGTTCTGTTTCCCCTGCTGTAAGTCGCACGTTTTAACGGTCTTCCTGGGAAAGTGGGATTGTTTTAAAGGATTACGCTACGAGTAAAACAGGTTGGTCAACATTTCCATAAACAGGACAATTATTAAACAAGGGGAAATATGCGTGAACTTATGGGTTTGCGAACCTGACAGCTTTATTGTATGGCTATTTAGTGTCATCATTAAGGCAAAATAACGGTATGTATGTTATTAATCAATATTAGCCTACTATGCAGGTAGCCTAATGAACTTTGGATGAAGCTTGAACTTCGAGAACTCCATGAGAACAGCCTCTTGGAATTGATGTTTGACACTTTCATTGCATAATCAAACGAAATTCGCTGAACAAGCAGGCTAATTTGGCGTTTTTCTAAGGTGAGACTGAAGCCATTGATAGCTTATTCTCAGCTGTTGCAGGTCCTTTTAACGAAATTTAACCGCACATGTTTTGTAAAATAACAGCCCTGTCTGGAATTACCAGGAACTCATAGGCTAATGGTTAGTCCGAATAATATTGATCATACTCCATTTAGCCTATTCCTTGATCACACTAAACACGCACGAGCATGTCTGTTTCGCCATCATAAGCAATCCGCCAAGTGGAAAAGCAGGCTTTTAAAGGGAATGGGATATGACATTTTGATTGGTTTATTGAATGTCACGCCCAAGACACACCTATAATTAATGAAGCGACTAGATTCAGCCCAGTTGCGCCATGCGCCGTGCTTAGCGCCAAAAAAACACGCCGTTAAAATAGCAAAAGTGGACTTGGACACGCCCTAAATGGATTTAGCGCCATGCGCTTAGACTAAGCGCCAAGATCGCCAAGATCTAATGTTAATGTAATTTATACAACTTTTCAGTAACATACAATTGTTCCTAAATCGGATCTTGATTTTTTAGCATGTAGAAACTGTACCAAGAGTTTTTGTGATTTGCATTTTATTGCCTGTGACTGCGGTGAGGTGAAGGCTGTAAACAGTGGGTTGGGCTATTAGCATCCTGCTGCTTTATGGCCCTGCATTGTAACCTGAGATCTGATAAGCATATAAATGAATGTGTTCGCAGGCTGTGACTGTTTTTAACAATTTTGCCTCGAAAGTTCCGTGTTTCATTAACGTTTTAATTTCGAATTTCCAAGAAATATGAACACTATGCGAAATTGGGACGGATACGTCCAACCACTAGGGGGCCAAAGCCCCATAGAGTTAAGGTTAGCTAGTATTCTAGGCTAGCCATCAGCTTTATATCAGCTAGCTAGCAGAGTTGCCAGGCTCATTTTTTTAAAACCCCAAACAAGTGACGCAATCTGTCTACCAAAAAGCCAAACCCATGACGTTACGTGGCGACAATAGGGAATAGCTAGGCCAATGGCTTTAGGAGAAAAGCCAAAGTCATTGTGAAATCAGCAATGCTGCTAGCAAATGGTTTGACATTGATATAGGCTAGTTATGTTTAACTGCAAGTGCTAATTAATACAGCAACGCAGTGACAGCATTTCATGAGAAACATTTTGAATTGATTTGGAATCGGAATCGATTCTTAAACCGGTTCCAAAACTGAGAACCGGTTCTGAGATCGATTCCCAATTTCAGACCAAATGCCCATCACTAGGGACCCCATGCAGGCCAGAAGGAATGGCCCAGAAGCAGAAACAAGACCTAATAAATCCACGTCCTTACACTGAAATGACACACACATGCACATGACTTGATTAAAAAGATATGTTAAAGCCGACGGTATAAGTCAAAGGAATATGTATGAATTATGCTTAACTTTAGTTAAGTCACAGAAATTAAGTAAATGTTATGTGTGTGGATTAATCCCTTGGTCTTCAACTGCAGTCTTACCTTTCATGGCCTTACAAGCTAGTACATGGCAGGTAGGAGAACAGTTTCAAGCAGAAACCGGTGTTACGGCTATAGAAGGTTAGAATAGGGGTAGAATAGAATGGAATAACTTTTATTTTCCCGATAGGGAATTTCAGTTGTAGCCACCCAGCAACAACAAAAAAAAGACTTCCTGGCCGCGCTGTGTTTTTCCGCTGTCAGGTGATTACTTGGCGCACCTGTTCCGAGTTTCCTGTTGGCTTTATAAGCACGCTGCTTCCTTTTTCTGGCGCTTGTGTGTCATTCTTGCCACTCTAGCCAGGTAACCGCGGTACAGGAATCTCGGCTTCACCTCATTTCCGTTTGCCTTTATTTTAGCTCTGATAGTTCCTGAGCTAGAGGCTATCTTTTCTCTGCTCGAACCTGCAAACTTCGCCATAATAATTGTGGTTGTTATTATTTTTGGCTTACGCCGGGACTACGTCCCTCTCTGTTTAATTCCTCGACTCGTCTGCCAGTCTCGCCCAATTTTATTTGGGTCGTTTTTATTTCTTTTGGATTTTAGACGGGAGTTTTCTTTCCCGTGTTTTCTCCTTTCTCCTTCCCTCTATTGGTTGTCCACGGTTCGTGGATAACTTTCTGAATCCCTTTCAGTCGCGTCTGATCCTCCGTCCCGACCCCCCCTACATTAACTTTATTGGTAGACGATTACTTGAAAATTGTAATATATTACATATTACTAGTTACTTTTAAAAAAAGTAAAGCATTATATTACTATAATACTTTACAATTAAGGTAATGCTTACCCGTTACTCTGTCATAAAATCACTTAAATCAGTGTTAAATTATTCCCCTTTCAGAAGTATGATTAGGACCATTTAACCTTACATATTCATTATAAAATGTTGTTGAAATATGTTGTAGATTGTTTTACAAAACAATTGAAAAATGTATCACCTTCCTAGCCAGTAGGCCTATAACAACCGATAAAATAAAAGTCTACCAGTATTCGTTCTTGCATTCTCACAATGCTTTGCACTTTTGTTAAAATCCTCACGAGGGCGCTACACGCCAACATTAGAGTTGACTGAGATTAATTCAACAGACAAGACATATAGAAAATAGCCTTTTTAATTAGCCTTCTTAAACGTATTCAGCTCATTTCAATTGACAATATAAAAGTAGTAACAGGGTGTTCAAAATGTTGCTTTTAAAACGACATTGACAAATATGAAAAGCTAATCAAATGAAATATAGGGCTTTCACACTCAGTCAGTGTGGATTCGTGGAAATAGGTATTCAGTAGTTATACTATATCTTGTCAAGAAATGTGGGTCAGTGTCTGAATATGAATTAAATTGGTCACTTTATCACATTAGAAAAAGCATGTGTTCAGTAATCTCTGTTCAGTTCTGTCGCCTGTCCCTTCCATAGGGTCCTGTAGTATAATAGGCACTCCTCCACAGCACTTTACAGCATCACTAGAACTGTATCCTGGTCTGGTTCAATTATGAACAATTCCTTTAAATTTCCCCAAGGTGACAGAATATACAAAATGAAATAAAAAATAGCCAGCATTCCCTTGAAGAAATGGGCTGTTGTTGTCGTTTCAGCTACTACTGTGACAATTTTAATTCACTTTGTTCCCCATTTAAATCAATCTTTGCAGCCCATTAAGTTTTCTCATGAGGAAACTTTTTCTTTTATGTCACTCACTCCCCTAGATTCAATCAAACATACTTAGCCAGTTTAAGGGATTGCAATGTGATTCAATCAAACTAGACTTGCATTTATTTTTTGATTCAATCAAACAAACCAGCAGCTCTTTAAGTCTGAAAAATCCATCCCCCTGTGAAATTTAATTTTCTACAACTGCTGACATTCTAACTCTTCGACAAAGCAGTCTCTCCATTTATGAGTTTTTGAATTTCTGCAATTTCCACAGCCTTTTAACTGCTCTTACAAAAATATAGGCCTTCCGGAAAATTTGCAGCAAGCTCATACATTCACATGCAAATTAGCTTTGTGGCAAAATTACAGGTGAACTTCAAATTTGCTGCCAGAAAAAAAATTGTTTGCCAGAAGTTCACAAAAGTAGGACTTGTGGAAACATTTTTTGGCAAATGTACGGTGAAATATTTGCCACTAGTGGCAACAACTTCCATTGTTTTCAGAAGTTCACCACTACTGGAAAAGTCCAGCAAACCTTTAGTTTTAGTTTGCGACAAATGCCTCATATTAGCTGCAAGTTTGCCACAAAGTATCCAGTTTTGTAGGGGAGCTGGGTGTAATTTTTGTGTTCAGTCCTTTTACAATGCATCCGGAAAGTATTCACAGCGCTTCACTTTTTCCACATTTTGTTCTGTTACAGCCTTATTCCAAAATTGATTAAATTCATTTTTTCCCTCAAAATTCTACACACAACACCCCATAATGACAATGTGAAAAAAGTTTTTTTGAGATTTTTGCAAATTTATTAAAAATAAAAAACTTCTCATTTACATAAGTATTCATACCCTTTGCTTTAACATATTTTTAAAGTATAATATTTCATATTTGGTCGCATATCCTTTACATGCTGTTACTTCCTGAAGTCTGTGACCATCAACATCAAAAAACTGTCGATATCTTATTTTCAGGTACTGTTACAAGCGATACTATAACCTCTCTGCATTTGAATGGATCTCTATGGAAATTGGGGGGTGAGACTAGATTCAGCTGTAAATTACACTGGTACAGTATGGAACACATGGCTGGCTAAATGGCTGAAAGTTATCAAGGGTCTGAGCTATCAAACGAGCCCCAAACCATCACTCTGTTGCCAGATATGGAGTAGATGTGGATGGATCACTGCAAGGGTTATTTCTCCGGACTCATTTCCTATAGAACTCTATGGGGAAAAAAGTCAGGAGAAACAACCCTTAAAGTGATCCATCCACATCTACTCCATATCTGGCAACAGAGTGATGGTTTGGGGCTCGTTTGATAGCTCAGACCCTTGATAACTTACAAAAATACGTTAAAGCAAAGGGTATGAATACTTATGTAAATGAGAAATTTTATTTTTTTATTTTTAATAAATTTGCAAAAATCTCAAAAAAACTTTTTTCACATTGTCATTATGGGGTGTTGTGTGTAGAATTTTGAGGGAAAAAATGAATTTAATCAATTTTGGAATAAGGCTGTAACAGAACAAAATGTGGAAAAAGTGAAGCGCTGTGAATACTTTCCGGATGCACTGTATGTGTGCTGTAGTTTTTGTCCTCTGCGTTCTTGTCTTGGCTTTGAACCGGTTACATCAGTGCTATCAGTAGTCTGCTGTTCTCTTCACCCTCCGCATACCATAACAGCATTGGTTGATTCCTCACACTCACTTCCTCTGACATGTTGTTTTGGCCAAATTGAGTCAGGGTTCAGCCGTGGGTACTCTGACAGCTCTGTGTCTTTTATGACAGGTACAGTTCAGTCCCACTCCTCCTGAAGAGCTTCAAAATTGCAGCACTTGACTAACGCAAGAGCTGCAGAAATAAACTTCTCAATGTTGTCTCTCTTTTATTGTATAGAATTTCGACCCCCTGAACTTTAAAAGTGGCACCATTTTTTAAAATAAAATCGCCCAATGGTGGTTAATTTTTCCACATCCTCAGCTCTGCAGACAAGGTAAACGTTCATTTTTTAAAATGGTTTCTTTCCGTGTTTATTGTTTGGACATTCCATATTTCAAATGGAATATCCAGACACAATGTTGAGCCATTGCTGTAGCATATTCTGTGAATTCAGGATAACTATTACACCTGTCCTTTAAAATGTCTTAAATGTATATAGCCGGCAACCAATAATTATTTTTCTGGAAACAATGAAACTAATGTGATTCAAATATTAATTTAACCTTAAATATATGTTGGCCTACCGTGGACAGAAATTATACTTAGAGTAAGTATACAGTACAGTGTTTCCCACAGGATTTTGTGAAACTGTGTGTGGGGGGGGGGGTGTTCAACCCTCTAGGGGGGTCTGGGGGCATGCCCCCCATTGAATTTTTTTTAAAAATTTTCCATACAGAATACAGTGAACATAAACATGTGGTATACAGTGTATACAACACATTTCACAATACAATACATTTTGAGTTCATATCCAATATTTACCGGTCCACACTATGCCAGAGGTTACCATAAAGTTCTGAGACAGACATGAGGTATTATTAAAGTCTCTGTTGTATATATCTACTATTACAGAATCATTCCTTAATGTGCGAGCCAGGTCACTTTCGCCATCACAAGCTCATTCCACAAAATATGTATTGATACCACTGATCTTTTAGTATGTCCCTGTCTAAGTATACAGATTATGCCCATATCATTTTCCAAATCCATCCCACCATCTTTATTTTCACTTCATTGTCCATTTCAGGTATCCACATGGCAGCTTTGTTGTCCCTATCAGTCACTGCCTGCTGCCCTGCTCTCTTTTCCTGGTCCTATTCTGCCAAGCTAAGGCAAAGGGGCATAACTTAATTTTTGGTCGAAAATGAGTTTTTTACATTTTCGGAACAATGAAGACCTGCTTTATCATGTGAACAAATATCCCGTGTCACTGTGTTGTTCTTTTTGAGAAAATAGTGGGCTGTGTTTGCAGTAACTTCAAAAAGGTCAATAGAAGTCAAGACAAAAGGGCATAACTTCACTTACGGTTCTCTGACTTTGTTTCACTGCGCTTTGGAGCACTCAAGCGGAGTTACCGTAGCCTACTCTGCCTTTGTTTTGCCGTGCAGCAAAGTGAAGCCACTGTTTACCGTGCTGAAGTTATGGTGTTTTGCCTTGGTATTGTAGGCTATATGTCAATCACTGAAGCATTTCAGATACATATAGGCAGACTGAATAAAGTAAAAACGTATTCACTTAGCCTATATCAGAATGGCCCATTGCTCTCGTGGGAAAATGTTGATGTAAATGGCTTTGAAACGCCAACACCCAGGCAAAGGTAAGAAAAATTACTGAAGATAGATTAGATAGGCAATCTACAAAATTACTAGCTTGCGTGAACAAAAACAGTTAACGTTACATGCTAGCTAGCTAGCTAAAATGAAAGAACGTAAGTTTCAGCGGTAACGTTAACTGGTTACCAACTCAACACACCTCCTTGCGAGAAGTAGGCTACACGCGCACACACACACACACACACATACAGGTTTTTATGGTTTAAGAGGACTTTTCCCCAAAACCAGTATAGGACATGGTTTAAGGGGACCCATCTTGCTGTCCAGATGTGTAGTTAACCTCTTCCTACCAAGGGCAAAATATACCAATTCTCGCCCGTTTTCACTAGTGAACAACAAAGCTGTTTATCTCAAAAACTGTAAAGGCTACAAATTTGGTTCATAGCTTTTATTAAAACAGAGAACTGCACTATTATGACTAAGCAGTCATAATTCATATACATACACTTTTTGCTACTTATTTACAACAATTTATGTACAGAAATTGTGAAAAAACTAAAAAACGGGTACCTGCAAATTCCTGATTTTTCACCTGATGAGCTACAAGAGCTATGGAGGAAATAACTCCTCTTTGTGATTCCTCAATATTCTACAGAGCTTTTTTTCAGGTGAACCATTTCGGTTACCAAAGTTGGCCCAAATTGTGCAAAATGGCAAAGTTCCAGAAAAGTCTCAGTATGATTTCCTTTTTTAAGTTTTACAATAAAATTTGATAATTGGCAATAAAAGTTCATTTTTAGATGTGTTTTTGGTGTGTTTCATATTACACAACTAACTAGCCTACCCGTGGTCCCCAAAAAGCTCTCCAACCCCATGTAGCAGCACAGTGAATCTTGTATTCCACCAGAGCCCCATTAGCCAGAAATGAGTCCAGGTATATGCAAACGGGATATAAAATCAAATGTCCACCAGTTTCCTAGATAAAGTAAACCCCTGTATAATAATCAACAACAAACCCATCCTCATGTTATCTCTCTCTCATGTGACGTCATGCATAAATTGCTCATTTGTTTACCTGCACAGCCTGCTGTACTGCATACAGAACAATTTACTTATGTGGAACAATAAATACTAAATAAACATATTCCAGCCAGCAACATAGCCCCATAAAACACCAAATTCAGCACTGGCAAGCAAGCTACGCATTGAAAATCTATCTGGCTCTGATCTAACACAGCTAGCTATTAAGGAACAATGCACTAAAAACGAAAGAGCTTTCTAGCCATCTTACCAAAAGTAATTTCATACAGCAATATATTCACGCACTATGGATAATGAATACAACAAAAGCTATAACTAGCTAATCTATGGCTGAAACTACACCTAGGGTGGGGGGTGATAGTCGGGCTGGGTTGGAGACAAGAGGACATAGTGAGTTGAGGGAGTGTAACCCAAGCCCCTATGGAAAAAGAATATACTGCAGTATATTGTAAGTATATCAAAATTACCTTCACAATATATTTTAAATATACTGCAGTATATTACATTTCCATAACATTACATTACATTTATTTAGCAGACGCTTTTATCCAAAGCGACGTACAGTAAGTGCGTACAGAGACATCATCAAGATCACTACAGAACAGACAAGACAAAGCACATCCTTCGCATAATGTAGCAGCTATCCCTAGCAATGAACGTCGACTGTAGTTCACAGTAAGCTGTGGGCAAATCAGCAACACCACACTTCCATTCCAAATACTATTATAAACTATAATAAACAGACAGGAAAACACAGGGAACTAGTAAACAGGGAACTGATATTCCTAGGTGAGGATATCAGTCAAGGTGGAGTCTGAAGAGGTGTGTCTTCAGGCCTCGACGGAATGCAGGCAGGGTTGGAGTAGAACGTAGGGGAATGGGAAGTTCATTCCACCACTGAGGAGCTAATGTGGAAAAACTCCGCAGTCGGGACAAGCGAAAGCCTTTGACACGGAGGGGGGGAAGTGCCAGTCGCCCTGCTGTAGAAGAGCGAAGTGGTCGAGCAGGAACATAGTTCTGGATTAAGTCCTGCAGGTAGGCGGGGCCTGTCCTATTGGCTGCAGTGTAGGCCAGGGTCAGAACTTTGAACCTGATCCTGGCTGCAACTGGCAGCCAGTGGAGAGACCTCAACAGGGGGGTTACATGGGAAAATTTCGGGAGGTTGAACACAAGCCGGGCAGCTGCATTCTGTATTAGTTGAAGAGGCAGAATGGTGCAGGCCGGTAGGCTTGCGAGCAGGGAGTTGCAGTAGTCCAGGCGTGAGGTGACCATGGTCTGGACAAGAAGCTGGGTGGAGTAGGTGGTCAGGTACGGTCGAATCCTCCTGATGTTGTACAGGAGGAACCTGCAGGACCGTGCCGTTGCCCTGATGTGCTCTTTGAAGTCCAGCCGGTCGTCCAGGACCACCCCCAGGTTCCTTGCAGAGCGGGAGGCAGCCACCATCGTCAGCATAGCTATGGTATGAGAAGCCATGTGAATGAATTACTGAGCTAAGAGACTTAGTATACATAGAGAACAGCAGAGGACCCAGTACAGATCCCTGCGGGACTCCTGTAGACAGGGGATGGGGAGCAGAGACGGAACCCTTCCAGGAGACTTGGTAGGATCTATCAGTGAGATACGATACAAACCAAGAGAGGGCAGTTCCAGAAATGCCCATCTCAGCGAGTGTGGAGATCAGGAGTTTGTGGTTGACCGTGTCGAATGCCGCAGACAGGTCAAGGAGAATCAGAACAGAGGAGAGGGAGGAGGCTCTAGCAGTGGCGAGTGCCTCAGTCACAGCCAGGAGAGCAGTTTCAGTCGAATGGCCGGTTCTGAAGCCAGACTGATGCGGGTCAAGCAGGTTGTTCTGGTGGAGAAAAACAGACAGTTGGTTAAGGACAGCACGTTCAATTGTTTTGGACAGGAAGGGCAAGAGAGATACAGGACGGTAGTTCCTGACATCAGCGGGATCTAAGCTAGGTTTTTTAAGGAGTGGGGTTACACGGGCAGTTTTAAAGGCAGCAGGAACATGGCCACAGATTAGGGAGGTGTTAATAATGGAGGACAGATATGGAAGGAGCTCAGCAGATATAGACTGGAGGACTGCTGAAGGTATGGGGTCTAGTGGACAGGTGGTTGCGCGATGGCGCGTCACCAGCTCGAGCACATCGGAGTCCTCCAGAGTCTTGAAGGACAACAGTGTAGCGATGGGTTCAGTATGGGGGATGTGGGGTGTCACCGGATGCGTGAAGGAGTTCCGGATCACGGCCACCTTCCCCTCAAAGTGGGTCAGGAAGTCATCTGCAGAGAGGGAGGAGGGTGAAGGGGGTGGAGGGGGAGTGAGCAGGGAGGAGAAGGTGGAAAAGAGTTTACATGGGTTAGATAGACATGTATCAATTTTAGACTGGAAAAATGAAGTTTTAGCTGATGTGGTTGCAGCTGTGAAGGCTGCCAGCAGAGTGTGGTAGGAGGCCAGGTCATCTGGGGATCTGGATTTCCTCCACTTTCTCTCAGCGGCTCGTAGCATGGTTCTGCTGGATCTGAGAGAATCCGTCAGCCACGGGGAGGGGGGTGATAGTCGGGCTGGTTTGGAGACAAGAGGACATAGTGAGTTGAGAGACTGAGAGAGGCATGAGTTAAACACAGAGGTGGCAACATCAACAGGCATTTTAGCAAAGGTAGCAGTAGGAGGAAGTGCAGAGAGCGCAGAAGTAGTGAGAGAGGTGTGAGAGAGGGTGCGGAGATTTCTCCTGAACATAACAGCGGGTGGGTTGTTAGCGGAGTTGAGGGAGAGTGGGCAGGAGAGAGAAAATGACATAAAGAAATGGTCCGATACGTGGAGGGGGGTCACTGTGAGTTCAGATGTGGTGCAACTCCTGGTGAGTACAAGGTCCAGTTGGTTACCACCATTGTGGGTGGCAGGCGATGGGGACTGAGTGAGGGCAAAGGACTGGAGGAGTGAGGTGACACTGGATAGCTGGGCACTGTCTGGTTGGAGGTTGAAGTCTCCCAGTAGGATTACAGGGGTACCATCCTCAGGGAAGGAGCTAAGGAGAGTGTCCAGTTCATCCAGGAAAGCGCCGAGCGGACCTGGGGTGCGATAGAGAACAACAATGTTAAGTGCAGATGGGTGAGTTACAGTGACTGCATGAAACTCAAAGGAGGAGATATTCAGGCAGGGTACAGTGGGAATAGAGAATTTCCAGGACGTGGAAATGAGCAAACCAGTACCCCCGCCTCTGCCTGAGGCCCTGGGGGTGTGGGAGAAGGAGTAGCCAGCAGACAGAGCAGCTGGAGTGGCTGTGTTATCAGGAGTGATCCAGGTCTGATTGCACTCTGAACTAGGAATGCAAAAACACGCTATTTATTCACTCATGTGAATCTATTTCCAATTAGCAACACAAAAGACTAGCAGCTGACCTAGAAACACAAAGCAAGTAAACAAGTGACCGGTAATGCTGCAATTTACATTAACTAAACAGTGACTACACTACAAACAGTTCAATCAACTAACGCACAGCTGAACCAAATGAAAAACACGATACTTTAGCCTATCCGACGGTAGATTGACAACGCTGGCCTGATTGCACATAAAGGAGGAGCTCCAAGCTTTACTACTTTTTTCAGGTCTTCTCTCTGACCATGACAAGATTTTAAAAAGGGCAATAACAGGGGCAGGAGAGCACTCTATGACCATGGGGTTAGGGTAGCTCATTCACTCATCCCTCTCGATTGATCATAGCAGTTTAGCGATATTTCAATGCTGAAAATCTTACATATTGCACATTAAATACACAAAAACAACACTACTGTATCAAAGCTAAATTAAATTGCTTTAAATATGTTTAAAATGAATGTACATCCTATCATACACACAAAATTATAAAAAGTTATAACCTATAGATTTTGGAAAAAAATCTTTATTAAATACTGAAAAAGACAGGTTTTACCTCTTTTCAGTAGCCTCAAACTCAGGGAGGTTCTTCAGAGATGCTCAAATAAAATAAAAACAATCGTAAAAATATGACTGATTCCAACACTCGGAAACGCTGTTAAAGACGATCCAATATACAAATCATGTAAATTTGAAGCGATACTCAGTGATTTTGAATCAGTAGTCTTGTTGCCACTAAAATCATAACAATATCAAACTGGGCTTCGTTTATGAATTAATCACCTATTATATGTTTGAGACAAAATACATTTATTTTTTCTTGATTTGGCTCTGTACTACACAATTTTAGATTTGTAATCAAACAATTCACACATGGTTAAAGTGCAGTATTCTCAGCTTTTATTAAAGGGTATTTTAATGCATTTTGGTTTCACCAAAAACAATTTCCATAGTGCAGGTATGCCATGACTTTTTGATGTCTGTGACCCAACAGCATCAAAAGACTCAGTACCTGAAAATATCTTTTATACCATTTCAGGTACACGTACAAGCGACACTATAAGCTTGCTGCATTTTAATAGATCTCCATGGGAATTGGTGATTCAGCTGCACGTTACGCTAGCACAGTATGGAACACATGGTTGGCTAAACGGCTGTAAGTCACTGAGGTATCAAACGAGCCTCAAACCATCACTGCTGCCAGATATGCAATAGATGTGGATGATTCACTTTAAGGGTCGTTTCTCCTTACTCATCTTCCTATTGAACTCTATGGAAGACGGGCATTTAGGATAACATCACCGTGACAATAATGGTCACCTCACTATTGCTGGAAATTATCATTATATATTTTGCCAGTTTACATAACTAACTTTTTTTGTGAAAGGTAATCCCTCGATTTCTAACAAAGTCTCTGATGTTCTGTGCAGTGCGTCCTGCAAGCCTTGCACTGTTGCACTGTTGACACCAATGCCGGAGTGGCTAATCGGGAGAATCGGGAAGAATCCCGGTGGGCCGCTGGTTTTTGGGCTGGTGGCGAGGATCGGTAAACACAATAATTGTAGATCATATACGTACTTGCTGCAGTGTGGGCCGCGTGAGTTCTCACTCGGCCCCCTCTCTCCTCCTCACACACGCACGAAAAGCAACCACGGCCCACACCAGAAACTTGGATGCTGATAGGGGGGATAAGAGTGCCCCCTCCCAAATTCCATTATTGGTTGAACCCAAGTTTGTTTTAGATTATGAATATGATTGATCACCTGATGTAATTAGCTTAGTTTACGAGTTTGTGCCAGACGAAGATGCTAAAATGGAGAATAAAATAAGAAGAGGAGGAGCAGAAAAGGTTAGGATAAAAAAAGAAAGGCAATGGAAGAAGAAGCGGCCAAATGTGCCAAATTAACCGACATATTTCGAACACAAACACAAATGCAGCTGATGAGGAGAAAGGTAGCATATAGTGTTAAGATGTCATTGGCGTGTAAAGCACAATATCATTGCATGCCAACCACAATTAAAGTTTATTGTCAAGGAATTTTAAAGCATGACTGGCGTATTTACGAATCAGATCAAAAACGTCTACGACGTAAAAAAAGCCAAGTTACTCACGCATAGCCTACATAGCGCTGTTCATAAGTTCTTAATTCCAACTTGCAAAAACTAGGCCTGCCTTTAAAAGTCTTGATATCAAAATGTGGCCAAGTTACAACTAACAATATTGCCTATCGTAGCTCACACTAAATAAACTAGCTCTATTCCAAAGCAATGCTATCCAAACTTTCCTAAATTATTTAATGCAACTTGGCCCTGTGTTTCTTCATCTTTGCATGTGAAGAGATTGTGCCTCATGGAACAACATATGATTTCAATGAATGTTTTTAACAGTTGATGAATAATTACACTCCAGAAAGGATATGGTTGTACTTTGTTCGCAAGTTTACTTTAGAAAATGTACAGGTTTTAAAATGTTAACTGCTGCTACCGCATTCTTTACAATTCACAAACATTTATATGAAGAAACATCATATACAATAGAGAAAGGAGTGATGAATAAATAAATGCAGATAAAAATTAGTAATATTTTTAAGTAGAAAATAGTGTACATAAAGCATTTTTACAAACGTATCCAGACATGTTTGTGGGTCAGATGGTGGCAAATAAGTAATAGTACCAATTTTCTTAACATAATAGTATTTATGATATTTGCAAACAGAATTTTGTGAACACAAGGATATCTATGCTCTGTAGGACCATACAGGTTTTGATAGAAATCCAAATAAATCAATCAATAAATACATAAAAATAATAATAATAATACATTTTATTCATTCTGTGCTTTTCATAGACCCAAAGCAGTGGATGCAGACAATTGTTCAAACATGCCCTATAGTGTAGTAATTTTTCTGTTTAATTTCTAAGTGCAACACATCTGAATCAGAGTATTTCCACTATAAATTATTTTACTTTTGCAGTTTGATGTGGCACATACAGTTTCATTGACCACATTCTCTTGAGATGTAAAGATGAAGAAACACAGGGCCAAGTTGCATTAAATAATTTAGGAAAGTTTGGATAGCATTGCTTTGGAATAGAGCTAGTTTATTTAGTGTGAGCTACGATAGGCAATATTGTTAGTTGTAACTTGGCCACATTTTGATATCAAGACTTTTAAAGGCAGGCCTAGTTTTTGCAAGTTGGAATTAAGAACTTATGGACGGCGCTATGTAGGCTATGCGTGAGTAACTTGGCTTTTTTTACGTCGTAGACGTTTTTGATCTGATATCACTTATTTTTTATAGCTAACTAATGATGAATAATGCATGAAGATAAACACGGAGAGAGACATGCATTCCAAAGAAATGTATGCAGACATTCGCTTAACCATAACGCCCTCTATTGACAAGAATGAGAACAGTTATCCTATTACAGACAGCACACAATTACATTAAAAGAGTTTGTAGATGAGCAGTATTTAATGTGTAATGAAATACAATGAACAGCACCACCTGAGCTATGGATCATGAAGAAGCATGTAAATGAATGAACCAAGTCTACATGGAGACATACATGCACAATGGGCTAGACGCAAAACACATTCTAGCTGAAAGACATACAGCCTAAATAGCTAGTACAGCCTAAATAGTTTGCATCAGTAAAATATGGAAATACAGTTTTAAAATAGGGCTATTAGTATTCTGTGAAATACATTTAACGTTAGGCTATTCAACACTGGATTGCCGGATGCGTAACTCCAACCTTCCATGTGTGGGCTACGAGCTAGCAAGCGAGCTACTGAGTTTATAAGCACAGCAGTTAGGCTATTCAACACTGGATTGCCGGATGCGTAACTCCAACCTTCCATGTGTGGGCTACGAGCTAGCGAGCGAGCTAGTGAGTTTCTGCACAGCAGAGTTTTTTTTCCGGTAGTGTAGAACGTTACCTGCGGGAAATGTTTTGGTACCGGACAGCTAGGTTTAGTTTAGTTTTCTGTAGTGCAATGAATGTAGGCTATAATGCATGTTGATTCGCTTCGTAGTAGCCTAGCTTGTTTCTGCTTCCTGACGAGAACAAGCTTAATTGGACAACGCATATTTCCCAGGAATCTTAGCCAGAAAGAAAACAGTAGATACTACTAAGCAAGTACATACCAGAGATTCTTCTTCTTCTTATTATTATTATTATTATAATAATTAAAAGTGTTTGCAGTAAGCTACATTATCAGCAGAGTAGCGTAGACTAGAGCTACATTCGGAGGCTATCTATTTATTTATAAGTGACTAACCATGAATCAGATATGTTTGGGGAATTGGCGGTTTATAAATCCGATCGCTTAAAGGCTTGCAGCTTAAAAGAGGCTATCCTCAATTCTTAATGTAGGCTATTATCGTAAATTCTTAATTTTCCTAGTAGTTAATTTTATGGTGACCTTGTGTTACGTGTGAAAAGGATAAAGTCAACAGAGCTGAAGTGAAGAAATTAATGAATAAAGAAATGTTGGCCGAGGCAAGGGGTTTCCACAGTCAGTCAGTCATGACCACAAGAGCAGAGCGTAACACCCTCCCCAAACCAGACAAAAGCGAGCGTCCGGTTTGGGGAGGGTGTGATATAGTACAAGTGAAATACAAGTGAAACATTGAACAGTTAATATTGTAAACCTCTTTTGCCTTTGCAATAAAAATACGTTATGTGAAAATAATAACAGTCTAAGAAATGAAAAGTACTTAACAGTTGTTTTTGTGGAAAATACACATGTGCCCTGCTGGGCTCGAACCCACAATCTACTGTGCGGGAGCCGAGAATTGTTTAGCTAAACACCCCTAAACCAAAACCCATTCATTCTCAATGGTAGTTATAAACCACTACCGATGCAATATATTTCTGGCCACAACGTAGGTTGCGATGGAGCTGTGGCGCTGTTTCGCGCTTTACACTGGATGCAATGAGACTGCGAGCAGTCCTCCCGGAGCGCGAGAGAGAGAGAGGTCGAGAGAGCGCGAAGCAAAGCACTGAAGTCCCTGAGGAGAATCGATTTATTTTTTTAATCACACGTAACTACATTTCATTACCTTTTAAAACCAAGCGAATTTAAGGTTGATTTTGTTGACTTCCATCGTCAGGACGAAAATAGCCACTTCATTCATTCGTCAATCTATCAACATTGAGGTAAGTCATCCGTAACGTTCACTGACAGTGACATTTGTGACAACTCAGTTATGGCTTGGTGCCAAATGGGGAAGATACAGTGTCGCATATGTGTAAGGGGGAGATAAACCGTTTAAAAGAGTTGATGGGAAAACACTTTTCGTTACTTACTACAGTAATGTTTACTTTTATTGGTAACATTATCGATCTAGGGACGCTGTCCACATCAGCTGATCACCATCGCAATATCAACACAGTCTAGGTGTTAGGCTAACGTTACTTATAGTGGTAGGTGTGTATAAATTAACACAGAGAAGAATGAATGAATAAATAAACATGGGGTTATCTATTGATTTCTGTGTCCATTTACTAATTTTTATATGTATTTTTATCATACTTTTATAGTATTTATTGCAATATTTATTCATTTAGCTATTCATTTATTAATTCTTCATTTTGGTAGCCTATTTCTGGTCCTCCACATAAGGGACCGGCTTAATATGTTTACATTGGAAATCAGTCTGGAATCAATAGTCTCTAACTTTCAGTTGAGCGCATAGACTCATGTCAGCCTGTATGCCTTTTTTTGTTTATACCTTTATGATTCTGTAACTACCGCATGTGACTAATGAGGACTTTTAGACCGCAAACATTTCTCACAGTCAAACAATGCAAATGGTAGATTGTCTTGTACTATAATGCTATGAATGTTTAGCGCTAACACAAACAGGATATTGCATAGCTCAAGGAGTTTCAGCTGATATCGATACATTATGTACACTTTTCTTTCTTGTTTTTGTACAGATGGCCCAAAAAGCAGGCCCTTTCTTCCCTGGGAAGGTGACGGTTCGTTTTAGAAGGGGGACCCTGGGCTTTTTAAGGCAGGATCCCACTGAATCAGCAAGACTCATAAAAAATAACCCCTCCTTGCAAGACAGGTCAGCGCCAATCAAACAGGAGGTGGTCAGACATAATGGACACGCTGTGGTCTTCCAGAACGGGGGGGACTTCACTGACCGGACTGAGTTGCTGGGGAAATACATCCTCCAGTTCGGAAAGTACAAGGGCAAGAGCTTCAAATGGCTTTTAGAAAATGACGTAGGGTACACCATATACCTGAGCAGAAGAGTGGACAAAGAGACCACGGCTGGCACATTTACAGCAGCGGGGCACAGCAAAGACAGCCTGTTGTCTTTCCTGGAATATGCCCACAGCTTCCAGGAAATCCAGGACCTGTTGGCATATGAAGGAAAGAAACAGGCACCACCTGTGACTGTCGCCTCTGTCGGAGACAATTTGGTTGGTTTTGGGCAGAGGGCCCTTAGCACCTGGAAAGACGTGTGGGAGAGCAGGGCTGATGGCTACGCGTATTTTATCCTGGCAACGAAATGTGCTCCTGGAACACAGATGCACAAGCTGCAACAATTCCTGCTACTGCAACAACGGCAACAGGAAGTAGCTACGGCAACTGTTGTGGCATCAACCCGCTCTGCTCAGGGCTCACAACTCGGTAAGTTGATCAAATACATTTAGATCCAATACATTAACAAATAATGCTCAAGACACAAGCTTAATATAATGTTTCATTATTTTAACAGTCATGGATGATGACGAGGAGTTGGAGGCAGCAGTGCTGAGCTTGTCACCCTCCAAGCTTGAGACTCAGCCATGTAAGTACATTTATGCTTTGTTTAAATTACAACAACATTTTATTTTTTACAAACTTTTTTTGTATCTGTCAGATAGGGTTATTTCTCAAGTACAATGAAGATTTGCATATCTTCTGAGCAAAGTCTTGTCTATTTCTTCAGGTTCAGTACCAGCCGCAGTCACAAGAACTCCAGCTACATCTACAGACAGAGGTTCTGTTTTCTAAAATATTTGTTATTCTCCCATAGCAAATATTTTATTACCTTGGTTTGTTTTTTTGGCTGTGTTCTAACTGTGTTCTTTGTTCTCCTCTCGTGTTCTATTAAGAGAGAATCTTGCTGTGTCAAACAACTTTTAAAGGAATGGTGAGTTCACAATTTTTATCTCTGAAATATAGCATTCATAATAAGGGATAGAAATAGTATGGAAAGATGAGAGTGACTCTGGCTTTTTCCTTCAGTGCTGAGCCGTCCCACATCGACGGTGTCCAAACCAGGCGCCACTTCTGCAAATGTGCTTGCCTCTTCCTTACATGGTAAATATTCATAACCATTACATCTTGTGCATTGAGTTTTACTTGCATATGCTACAATTAGACCCTAACATACATTTTTCACCTGATTAGCTTCCCCTGCAACCTGCACCAAGAATCTGCCGACAGCCCCTGCATCAAGAACAGAAAGCCCTGATGTGCCTTCAGCACCAGTGAAGACCCCTGTTCCAGTCCCAGTGGAACTGCTGCGCGTGTTCCCTAAGGCAACTGAAACAGTAGTGCAAAGTATGTCATTGAATCCTAACACAATAGCAAATATTCCATTAAGAGCCATTTACAAAACTTATTTTGTGATAATATAACTAGATGTACAAATAATATTACAATCTGACTGATGACCCTGTTTCTCAAAGTTCATAGCAGGGCTGCTACAACAGGACCACGTGTCTCTGCTGACACAACATTGTCTGCTCCTGCTCCTCCCTTATGTGGTAAATAGAATTTAACTTGTCATGTTATTATCAGTCAATTTTGGCACATTTCCTGTTTTACTATATGAACTCTATTGACATTACAGTATGTCCTCTTGCAGATGCTCCAGCCCCTGCCAAAAATTTGAAAGAGACACTACTGCATGAAGGTGAGCCTCACTCCACTGATTATTGGGTGTTACTGTGCCAGTTCATAGATACTTGGTTAATTTACCACCCCCAGATCACAATTATGATCACAGGCAAATAGCCAAATTAATGTATAACTGTGATTTTCAGAATTACTTTAAATTGTTTTAAGAGAAAGATGTAAAAATACACAAAATTCAAGGTAGGGGGAATGTTTAGTTGAAGAGCGGTGTGCGTGCGTATGTGTGTGTGCAGATGTGTGTCTATGGAGGGGTTAATATTGTTTTAGGTCATTAAAGATATAGTACATACTGTGTTTTGCAGCAGTAACACAGCCAACAACACTTCCTGCCCCTCCGCCTCCACTCCCTCCCACCTATGATCAAGAGCTCCTTCACTGGAACTGTTCACAACAGCAGAGGGTGTGGATGAAAACAGAACTGGGTGTTTTGGGCCTATGGCCAGGGTCGCTTCCTGTGCGACACCCCATGAATATGGTCTCTCTATGGCAGGGGTGTCAAGATCCGGTCCTGGAGGGCCGCAGTGTCTGCTGGTTTTTGGTGCGTTTAAGCACAAGTGATTAATTTAAGTCACTAATTGGCTAAGAAGTCCACACACCTTGTTCTCAATGCTTTAACTGGGTGCTGATTGAAAGGAAACCACAAATACCTGTAGACACTGCGGCCCTCCAGGACTGGAGTTTGACACCCCTGCTCTATGGCGTCACCCTCCTCAGCCAGAGCTTTGACAATTTATCAGACCTGCCCTCTCCCAAATATTTCAGCTCCATCCATATTTTATTTGGAAGCCGGAGAGCTCCCTAATGGAGAGGGCGAGAAACAATTATGTGCTGCCCTGTCTCCATGGCTGCCCTCAACCCCAGATTGTCTCTGCAGGTGTGGGAAGGCCACAAGCAGTTGTGGGAATTAGTGGGCAGTACTACGTGTTTGCGTCCAGGCTTTGCTGAAAAGCATGCAGGAAGCACTGGTTTGCAGATAACCCCCAGTGGCTGTGCAGGCTGCCACTCAGATTGAGGAACATCCTCCCAGCCATACTCACTTACAAAAAGGCTATATGCAAAACCATCATGCACGAGCTGAGACGGACTGGGAAGTCTCCAGGTGATATGGCAAAACAGGTAATGGAGATGCTTCACGTAAAATATGAGCAGGCACACTTGGCCTACTTCCACAGTGTGGAAAATGTGAGAGATGGCGAAGCTGGAGTGCTTGGACATCGTACCATCACTGGCTTCATTAGGGGTGATACTGAAGCCGCACCCTTCGGAAGGTACAGCGATGCAGACGGGTGGTCTGGTGTGTCAATATCGGCATTTTACCTGACCAACTGCCTCCTCCACGAATTCCAATGGCAAGAGGAGGATATTAATCTCCTCCTCCAGGGCACCTTTGGCCAGGTCCTCAGATCTGACCACACCCGGAAGGTCGCCAGGAAGGTGACCTTGACATCAGGCACCATGTCCTCATACGCGGTCATGAATGAAAACTGGATGATCCTTTCCTGGGTGATGGTCCAGTCTGAGAGCGACGCATCGCTGGAGCCACTTTATGAAGGCTTGGCACAGAGATACACCACGGCGGGAGTACAAAAAGCCAGCTACCAGTGGATGGACAGGTAAGAAATTCAATATTTCTCAGGCCTGTCACATTTCATTTCAATCTGTGTCAAAAATGTGTTTGCTCTATACGGTCACAATACCTATTTCATGTATTCTGTTTTTTTCTATATTTCTTTTTCATCAGGGATTGTTGTGCAGCATTCAAGGTGTTGGATTCCAAGCCTAATGAGCACCTCTCCTGGGACTCCTGGAAGACCACAGAGGCCATTGTTGCAGAGGCGACAGGTGGATTTTTTTTAAACAAATGCGCATCAAGGAGCAAGTTCAACAAGGACATTGTTGTGAAATTGGACTTGTTCCACTGCATGCAGCGGTTCTGCAGGGAGTGTGTCTCAGAGCACCATGCACTCTACAGCTCTTTCTGCCAGTTCCTGTCGTATGCATTCACTGTGGTGGACCAGCAGGATCTCCGGAAGCTGAAGGAGGCATACACCTTCTGTGGAATTGTGCCAGCAGAACCCACAAAACAGCACATCCGTGACCACTGCCGGATGAAAATCCCACCCCCAGCGGAACTGGCAGAGAGGGTTGAGAGTGTCCTTTGGCATTTCCACCTTGCCACGGACCCCAACAACCTCCCTCTCTTTAAGCCATCCATGTTAAAGACCTGGCGGATCCAGCGGGTGCACATACTCAGGGGCTGCCTCAGTGACCCAGAGTTGTAGGATGGTATCCAGTACCGTTACGGGGGCACACTGCAGCTCAATCATGTCCAGGGAGAGGGGGCTGTCGTGCCCATCTGGATTCCTGTAAGAGGCACCTCTCAACAGGAAGGCTACCACTTCCACCAAGCACAGTGGGTGACAGGCAACAAAGTGTCTCCGGAATTATTCCAGGCACAGGGGATAACTGGTGTTGCTCGCTGGAATTTCCAACGACTGGTGGACCTCAAACAGCCAGGTGTGGTTTTACCGGCAGTATTTGACCCGCTGCTTATGGCAGAGCTCAATGCTGTCTCTGACAGAGTTACTGGGCAACCTAAATTTCCAGCACTCCAAGTCTCCAACAAAGACACAGGAGAGAGATTTGGTCTGAGATACCACGAGCCTGGTTGCCGACCTACGCCAATTGACTGGAATAAGCACAGGACCCTTAAACACAAGGACATGTCTGTGTTCATGACCCCTCTCCCCGTGGCAGATCTAGCACAGACGGCCCCACATCCTCTGCCACTCCAGCCTGCACCACAGCCTCCTCTCCTGCACCAGCCTGCACCACAGCCTCCTCTCCTGCACCAGCCTGCACCACAGCCTCCTCTCCTGCACCAGCCTGCACCACAGCCTACTCTCCTGCACCAGCCTGCACCACAGCCTCCTCTCCTGCACCAGCCTGCACCACAGCATCCTCTCCTGCACCAGCCTGCACCACAGCATCCTCTGCTGCACCAGCCTGCACCACAGCCTCCTCTCCTGCACCAGCCTGCACCACAGCCTCCTCTCCTGCACCAGCCTGCACCACAGTATCCTCTCCTGCACCAGCCTGCACCACAGCATCCTCTGCTGCACCAGCCTGCACCACAGCCTCCTCTCCTGCACCAGCCTGCACCACAGCATCCTCTCCTGCACCAGCCTGCACCACAGCATCCTCTGCTGCACCAGCCTGCACCACAGCATCCTCTGCTGCACCAGCCTGCACCACAGCATCCTCTGCTGCACCAGCCTGCACCACAGCCTCCTCTCCTGCACCAGCCTGCACCACAGCATCCTCTGCTGCACCAGCCTGCACCACAGCCTCCTCTCCTGCACCAGCCTGCACCACAGCCTCCTCTGCTGCACCAGCCTGCACCACAGCCTCCTCTCCTGCACCAGCCTGCACCACAGTATCCTCTGCTGCACCAGCCTGCACCACAGCATCCTCTGCTGCACCAGCCTGCACCACAGCATCCTCTGCTGCACCAGCCTGCACCACAGCATCCTCTGCTGCACCAGCCTGCACCACAGCCTCCTCTCCTGCACCACAGCCTCCTCTCCTGCACCAGCCTGCACCACAGCCTCCTCTGCTGCACCAGCCTGCACAGCCACGCACTGTGCAGTCAGAGGGCTCTGGATTGCATGAGATGGATACAGGTGATTTCTCTCTCTCTCTCTCTCTCTCTCTCTCTCTCTCTCTCTCACACACACACACACACACACATACACACGCAGCCCGGGTCACATCGGCTGATAGTACATTTTACATATTTTTGTAGTTTATTAAAAACTCACGTTCATGTGAATTGTTTTACATCATCATAATTCATATTTCTTTCTTGTGCCAATTTCTCTCTTTTGTAGGTGTGCCAAGATCTCTTCCCCTCCCTGTCTCTGCTTCACCATGAAGCATACGTACAGGGCCTATAAAAACAGGTGGCAGGCTGTTTGTTCTGGACCACAGCAGGTGGACACAGGCAATGCGGGCAGCAATAGATGGTCTACTCACCAAATATCATGGTCAGAAAGACTTCCTTAAATTAGTAGATCATGACTATGCTGCAATGGTGCACAACTCAAGCGCTGATCCCAATAGCCTCCTACACCCTACAACAAAGGTACACATCTCCAGGTATGTCAAACACCTTGCTAAGCTACAGAACACCAGCTCTTCTCTGAATACAAGCCCAGAGAAGCTTTTTGAAACTCAACAGCTGTGGAAACGCCTGACTACTGACAGCGTAGTCAGCATACCAGTCGTGCCTTTGCCCCCTGCACCTGTCAACCCCCCAGCAGTAACTGCTCCTTTAACGGAAGCTGCTGTGGAGAAGATGGTCGTCAACATTTTGCAAAAGCAGCAGCAACAACAACAGCAGCAGCCTCCACTAAAGAAGAGGACCAAGACATGTCTAGCATGTGGCCAACCAAAGTCGCGCTATGAAAATGAGGGGTCCTCCGTTCATTTTTTTTACCAGGGTGGACAAGAAAGGTATTTTTACTGCTCCACAAAAGTATATAATACTTACAAGGCAGAGGGGCTTACAAACCCACAAATGAGCTTTGTGGACTTCATGCAAACACCCTTTTTCCAAAGGGAGATGGAGGCCATGAAGCTCATAGTCCAAGAAAAGAGACTGAAGAGGACCAGTGCAGAACAAGTGCAGAAGGGACGGTTGTGCAGGTTTTGCCACAAAGAACTGAAACAGGGCCCAAATAGCCCACATATCCATACAGGATTCCCAGGTGTGGCTGGGAAATACATATACTGCCCTGCTAAAGTATTCTCAGAATACGAACAAGGCATGGCAAGGGAGATGACCTGGCGAGAGTTTCAGGCCTCCACTTTTTATGAGAAAGAGAAACAGAGATGGTTAGCTGAGAAAGGAAAGTAAGGCACACACACACACACACACACACACACACACACACACACACACACACACACACACACACACACACACACACACACACACACACACACACACACACACACACACACACACACACACACAAATACAGTAAATACTACCAAGTGGCTAAGAACTTGTAAAATGCCTTTTTTAAGCACATTTTCATGCAGTCAAAATGTACAGTATATTTCATAACTTAAAATAATTTAAGTGTGCAGCTTACAAGTTGATTTTGCAGTTTAAACATTTAGTTCTGTCCCTTTTTGGTGTGAGTGTATTTTTGTGCTGTTGCTACACTTGGTTGTTTTACAGAGCGGTTGCTTATATATATATATATGGGTACTGGATTGGGATATACATAGGTGTGTATTGGTGTATATAAGTGCTGTATAGGGGTGTAGTATATGTTTGTGCATATGGGTGTTTGCGGGTACTGTATAGAGGTGTGTTTATGTGTGGGCATGTGGGTGTTTGTGGGTACTGTATAGGGGTGTGTATATGTGTGCCTGTGTTAATATGAGTGAATTGAATGAATTATATTTGTATTTAAAGCAATGACTCCAGTGTTGTACTGTCTTGATGGTATTTATGATTAATTTGTTTGACTGAAATGTTGTCAAGAAAACAACAAGGACATATACTTGCATACAGGTAGAAGACAAGGATTAATTTCCCATCATTACGGCCTACCTGAATTGTTCTGAAAAAGTTATTGTGTCCTTTTAGGTGGTTATTATCTCTTAGGCCTGCATAAAATCACTAAATCGTAAGTGCTTTTAAATATTTTATCGATATTACCGCTTGACAGTCCAGAGCCTGTCGTTATTTGTATGTTTCAGAGGAAGCACTTACAATGACACAACCATTGCAGTTAGGTATAAGGGGCCACATAAGGTCAAAATTCATGTTATGCGCATTAGACCTGGGTCAAATAATCATTTCAAATATTGCATAAATATGTTATTGACTTTGTTTATTTTTAAGTACTTTATTTTTTACATTTGTTAGATACAGAAAACACACTCTGGATTCAGCGGAGTTAATATTCATCCAGTTATCAGGACTGAATGGCTTTAAATACTTGAAATACCCTTTTTCAGGCGTTTTCTGAGGTTTAACACAGAAATGTATATTCAAAGGAATGTTCTTTGATTTAAGGAAACCAGCGTCTGGCTTCCTTAAATCAATCAGTCTGCTAATCATTGGGGGGGTTGATGTTCCAGTTTCCAGAGGCCTAGAGAGGAAACAATCTATTGTAGTGTTAATCAAGAGTCCTTGTTTGGAATAGTTCATGATCACCCACTCCCAGTTGAGTACTATGCCTTATACTTATGAACTCTATTTTTCTTACCAAAAGTTGCCCAAAAATATCAGGGTGGCAGGCTTAACTTAGAATCAACTTAGAATCTTACAAAGGTTAAGTTTATAATGCTTAAACAACAGACAGATCATGTTTGAGTTTTGTTTATTAAGGTTTTTCTAGAGATTCCATATTATACAAAAAAGTAATACACGGGGAAAACAAAGCATACATGGGAAAAACAACAATGGAACTGAAACAAAGAATTGCTGAACACCAAAGTACAATCAGGTGTTGCAATGCCAGTTATCTCATGCTTATTGAAAAAACTATGCTATCCAAATGTAGTTTGATAATGCTATATTAAAAAGATTTAAAATAATTTATGAACACATTGAGTCCTTTTGGTTTTAATATTGAATCTGACCTTGCACACAATCATTGATAAGTGATTGTTGGGTCTCGGCTGGATTCAAACCGATATTTGAAGAAAGGGGTAGCCTGAGGTCAAAATCGCTGTTACAGCAATCCGCGACTGGCCCCGCGTGAGAGACTGCAGTTTTAACCACTAAGCCACAGTAGCTTCTTGGAAAGCATGAAGCCATTAGCTACATTAACATTAAAAAATCACACCCAGGTGGTGAAGTAAGCGGTGCAGGTTTTGAGCAATTTAATAATCATTTATTTAAAAATGCAATAGAAAATGTGTGTGTTGTTTACATGTACAAAAACAATGGCCTCTGGTTTGGTGATATTTTTACATTATGCTTCTTATTAATTAGTATACTTACAGACATTGCATTTACCAAATATGTAAAAGAGAGATAGAGATAAAAGGACAGCAATGGACCTTATTCACACGGCGGCCATCTTGAAATCGAAAGCGAGGCTGAGGTGGGAAAATTCCGGAAGTCCATGTAAAAAACAATGGCTTGGACAACAAACCTGGAGCTCTTGCCGAATTTCACTGCCAGTACTATTGATACCTGGGCCGACGAGGGGTCCCGTGTGCCAAGAGCCGTGTTGCTGAAGGGCTACAGTAATTGGATGGAGGGGTACATCCATGATATTAGGTAAAAATTAACGTTTACGGAGTGAACGATCCGTTTTAATTGTGGCGACCTAGCGAACAGCGTAGCCTATGTCATGAGCTGCTATACTAGAGGTTTTCTAGTTTTAGTTCTGTTGTTAGGCAAACATACATTTAATAGTATGCTTGTAAGCCATATAAACGCGTTGTATTTCAGAATTGTATGAAATATGGTCGGTTTGTGTCTGTCAGCTTGTTTACTTGTCTTAGCTTGTTAGCTGGGTAACTTAACGAACGTTAGCTAACGTTGTGATAACATTTCTGAAGTTACTGTGAAAAATTCCCGGCCTGTTTACATTTTTTGACAGATGTCCTGTTACCACGGCGGCACTTTCCTCAGAAGTCAGCAATTATATCGAGAAATACCTTCTTTGAAAACAAAAAAATAAAGAAAAAGAAATGACTATGCTGTTAAGTTACTGCATACCGGTTTTTTACAAATCTGCATCATAGCGCGGAACTTTCAAAACCTTAACAACGTGGCACCCCCTTTAAAACATAAAACAAAGAACTGCAGGATACACGTAGCCTATAATAATTTTGGGACTAAACGGGCCATTTTTTAGTTCATAAAACTAAAAAGTAAGCTAACTTAGATAGTCAGTGAGCACAAGTGCCTTACACGAGGCTAGCCTACCAGTTCACTTTCTTTTGTAATTAAGCTCTTTTTTTCTGTAAAATTAAATGAAATTATGCTGTCCTGATTCACTCTGCCCGTGCTCATTGCGAGACGCGACGTAGTATGTTCGGATACAGTGGCTTTTGATTGATTTGTTTAGCCTTTTTTTGTTTCCAAATATGGTATTTCTCGATATAATTGCTGACTTGTGCCGCCGTGGTAACAGATTGACGTAACATCTGTCCTAAAATGTAAACGAGTCAGGGATTTTTCACGGTAAGTACAAATTCTTATGACAACGTTAGCTACATACCTCCTAGCAGACAAGTCAAAGTGAAGCGCAATATGGACCAAAACGTTTCGCTCTGGCTATACCTGGCTTCCGAGATTGTTTTGTTCATCTGGCACGGGTCTTTTAATTATTCCAAGAGTTAGAACCAAAACTGTAGGGCATTAGCTTTCAGTTTCTACTCACCCTCTCTTTGGTATAACCTGCCAGTTGAAACATTGCACGGTTTCAAGGAAAAAAACTGAAAACATATCTTTTCAGTGCAGCTTTTGAATAAGACATTTTTTGATTGTTTTACTTTGATTTTATGGTACATACTTATGTTAATTTTATTTTATTTGTTGTATGTTTTCTGTTAATTATTTGTGTAAAGAACACTGAGTTGCTTTCTGTCTGGAATGTGCTCTATAAATAAAATTTGATTTGAATTGATGTGTTGGTATTGCTTGTGTGCTAATGTTAGATCATCCAATGCAATGGTTTTACAGTGAGAAGGAGCGAGGCAGGCAGTGTTGTGAGGGCAAGATCATTTCGCTCAATGCGAAAAAATGAGACCCCTTACATGATTCAGGTAGCTGGTTAACAGAGATAAGTGCTCAAGTTCAGCCTGCCCAGTTCGCAGCATCTAGCATTTATGCTTGCTAAACCTTTCCCTGCTGGATGAGACCATACAACATAAACATTAGCATATAATTGATTTGGTATAGCTGGATACTGAACCACACAATTGATTCATCACCTAGATATACAGTGGGCTCCAGAATTATTGGCACCCCTGACTGGCAATGCACAAACAATACTTAAGAAAAAATAAACAATATAATTATTGAGAAACTCAAAATGGCAAGACATGAAATAGGTAGTCCCAGCAGGGCCAGGTGCTGCTTGAACTCCGAAGGATTATGGATTCTCAAGTAAAACATTGATCAGCTAGTCGAGCACCATTTGGTGAAATATCACAGTACAGTTCAATAGCCTCCATTTGTTGAAAATCCATAAACCCGCTATATGCAATATTCTGCTTATAATGCATCATGGAAGCTGATTACACATTGGAATAGGTCTATGGGTCATTCCATATACTGTTAAAGTGTTGACCCCATAGTCTACATTCCATATAATGAGATTAGGATGGGGTTTGGGAGAGGCAATTTATTTAGATTCTTCATGTCTAAATCATCAGTAGGATGGATTTTGTTGCATGTTGGACTTAGGGTGCTATATTTAATGATTATTATGTGAACTATATCAAGCTGAAATGTCCAATCTGGGTGCAATCAATCGGCTTTATTTCTCAAATTATAGTTATACAAAATAATGTTACATGAATACTTATCTTAACTGTTTTTAACTACAGGAAACATTTCAGAACAATCTGAGATGGTGGGGATCATGGTGTATGAAATGACATGGAATGACGCCTATGTAATAGAGCTTATGTTCACTAAACTTATAGAGTTTTGAAAAAAACACTTCCATAATGTTGGATCTCTATGTAATGGAAAATCCATATTATTCTGTTTTCTTGTGGCTGCTTAAAGGCAAGGCACAGTGTGTTGTTTTAAGAAAGCATATCTGCACTGTTTAATTATTATGTTCCCTGATTCCTCAACCAACACACTTGAGACTGTTTTGCCAGGTGGAGTTCCTGTCTGAGAGCCCTTTCATTGGTCAATCAAAGTGCAACTGCAAAGCTGGCCTGGGACACTGCAATCACCAGATTGGGCTGCTGTACACACTTGCACACTTTATTAAATTAGGTTGCAAATCAGTCCCACCAACAACCAGTAAAACCTCTTTGCCGCAAACATGGCATGTTCCCTCCCGTACATTAGGCCTAACACCCAAGCCAATTAACATTGTAACAGTTTCAAAATTGAAACCACCTATTGGCAATGCCCCTTCCAAGAAGTACAAAAGATCATGTGATGCCATCATGCCTAACCTTTACTGCCCTATTCCAGTCCCATTACCATGTGATAAATTTGCTCAAGACCTCCAAAAGAACCTTGCAGCGATTGGAAGCAACAGCCAAATTTATAACCTAATGCTAGCATCAAACAGGCACCCAGTGGATTACGTCTCAACTGAGTTTGGAGACCTGCCCCTTGGATCTGTGTTGACGTATCAAGTTCTTGCCCCGCCCATCTCCACCAGTGACAGCTACCCTACATTAAAAAAACTAGCTTGGGTTAAATGTTTTTAGCTCTGTTTTTAACTATGTAAATACCTGTTTTCTATTAATCCATTGACACTCACAGCATGCATAGTATATTCTTATTCTACAAGTTGTAATTTTCCATCAATGATAGCCTACTGCTCATAGAACAACAAAATGCAATTGCACATTAATGATCTAGGCCCGGGTGATTAAATAGGCCTAACTGGTGACTAAATTGGGGAGAAAAAGTAAAATAAATACATTTTATAAAATAATTATAATAAAAAACCTATAATAACCATTATTATACCAGGTGAAAAAAGATTATACTTGAAATATACTTTTTCAAAGTATAGCCTACTTTTAGTAGTTTTTGTACTAATTATGTACTTTTGCTAAATTGGCAGCGCTTTAAGTATACTTAAAGTAGTCCAATGTAGAACTTAAGTCGTACTTAAGTGTACTTCAAGTGCAGTGTGTATGTTAAAATGGGACTATTTTTAGTGTACTTAAGTATATTTAAGTGCACTAACAAAAAGTATGATTTGTTGGTATCTTAAATACACTTGCAGTACAATTCCATTATGTCACCAGTGCGTTTGAAACAAACTTTAAAAAGTATTATGGTATGTTTGAAGTACACTTTTTAAAAGTACATTTTAAACATACTTCAAATTAAGTAGAAAAAGGAAAATCATACTTGTAATAACCTTCGTATAGTCCACTTAAATAATATTTTTATTACACTAAAGTATACTACTTTTTCACTTGGGTACTGTAAATGATATTGCATTTTTTAATGTGATATAATTGTTTAGTAACCTTGGTTGACATTATTCAATGATATTGCGATCATTCTGTTTCACACACTCGTCAATTACCTTATTTATTCCAAAACGCGTTTTTTTAATAGATTGTAGTTTGTGCGTTTAGGGCACTGTACAATAGCCTAACTTTTTTTTCTTCTGTTCAGTAACATTGCCTGTTTCCAGCTACACTCCAGCAAGTAGTACCCTAGCTAAATTCACGAAAAGTAGAGATATCGCTCAAACTAATTTAGAAATATTTTAGCCATTAAATTAATCTTTTTTCGCGTCGTATCACAATGCCCGTGCAACAACAACAAAAAACACGCATAATTGGGGAAGACTTGATAATACCCGCGATCAAAGATTATTGTTCGGGAAATGGAGGCGTGGATGCTGCCCGGAAAATTGACGTTGTTCCTTTGTCAAACAATACGGTCAGTAGAAGAATATCGGACATGGCCGAGGATATATTTGAGAAACTGCTTGAACAGGTAAAGGCCAGTCCCTTCTTTGCGTTATAATTATATGAAAGTAGCCTACAGATGTAGCTAATGTACACATACGATCGTCACTAAGTCAACTACAACCCAGAATCAACAAATTGTGCAGGAATGTCCATGCACATCGAGTGAAGGTAACGTTTATTTTGTTGTGAGATTTGCACTTTTTGCCACCTTTTGAGAGGTTTAAGTTAAAATGTTTCTTCAGTTTTATTTGTGTAGCATCACTGATTTTATATTGTTTACATATATGCACTTCACACATACTGCATGGCAGTCTATTTGTGGGGAGAAAAAATGCGTAGGTCCTCAGCCAGAACCTAGTCTGTTAAGGGGGCCTTGACCTTGGCATAAATAGCTACGTTTGGAAACCCGTGATCTAGGCTACATTGAGAGAACAATCTCGAGTTAAAGTGTTGACCCCAGTTTAAAAGAGCCAGTGTTACATGGACTCGGACGGACCACTGGCTTAGAAGCAACACGTTCCAGACCTTTTTTTGTTGTTGTAGTAATTCCTTTTTATGTTTTATATTATTAAAACTTCAAGTAGCTGGCTAGTACGATTCAGGTTTTTGACTTTGCTTTTATTTGCTGGTTATGTAAAAATATATACATTTGTCATAATATTACTCAACCATTTAAAGTGTATGTTTTTCACTGTTATTTATAGGATATCTTTAAAAGCCATTCTGTAATATTTTAGAGGCGTAGCTAAACTAACGTTTAACGTGTAACGTTACCTACGAGTCGGCGACATAGTCTAGACATATTCTCAACATAGATGGTTGTTAATGGAAATATTTGGGCCAAATGTTTTTAGAAAAACAAATGTGTCTTCACTGGTTCTGTTTCCATCATAGCATGTTGACAACCCTGTAGATGAGGGGGCACAAATAGTAAAGGAGAGCTAGCTAACGTTAGCTATTTCGGCTAGCCTGTAATAACCTGGAACCGATATCCCTCCGTATTTTCGCAATCCACTGACGACGTATATGTGGATCCTGTGGGAAACGATGAAAGGACACCCCTCGGTCACTTTCTCTCCTTTGATAGGAGTGACATCCTGGCACACAGCAGTGAGACATTATTCTAAAATACAGGGTACCAAAGATTTTAGATAATGACAGCTCCAGTCTATTATGTGACAGCTACCGTATCTATGACAGCTACGCTCAAACACTTCTTGTATTTTTCCCACCTCAGCCTCGTTTTCGTTCCAAGATGGCGTCTCGCGTGAATTGGGTGTATTGGTATTTCAGAAGAAACAGAAAATATGACAGTTAGTACTCTGATAACAAACAGGAAAAATTACAGTTATTACTTGAACAATAACAATGGAATTCCAAACTCAACAAGAGGGTGCATGGATTGTTGGGCCGTTCCATAACTGCTGGGTCCAGCAGAACACTGGTGGTAGATTTTGTATTGATTTTGCTTCGGGGGGTTGCTACGGCGACTCACCTTGCTAACAGGTGGAATGTTCAAAACTCCACTCTAGCGGCAGTTGGTAATTTCAATTTCGAACCCATTTTCTAACTTGTGACGACGACTACAGTTTTTAAGGTACACAGACATAATATGTATCAAAATTTTCATGTCGTTCCCAGGATTCCTATGGTGTAAATATCTAAGCTGTGACATGTACATTTTTTGAGATAGAGCTGTCTGAAGCTAGGCATGCTTTTCTCAAGCTACTATTGTATGCTACGGATGGACGGACGGACACACATGTCACGTATAGAAGCGGCTGCACCGCTTAAAAACATTAGTATGAAGCATTTTTATTGGACGATAAGCTTGATGAGCAGGTATACGGACCATACCCTCAAATAATAATTCTCCCCATTGGATAACATCGCGACGGAGGCAGGCAGTTTGGCAGGAAAATGGGAAGAAGAAGAAGAAGCGGAAGAGGAAGGAGAAAAACGGCAAAATAACCCAAGTTTGGGGCTTTATTGTGTGGATATGTGAAGTTGTATCTGAATGTTGTGTGGTTACATGAGGTCAGAACATACAGAAGTTAATGTTTTTAAGGGCTGAGAGTCGATGGTCAATGTGGTTACTTCTGTAGGAAACCCTGAAAAGTGCCAAACTCTCGGTGCTGTATAGGTACGGGGCATGCCCCACCAAGCCGTAACTTGGCGGATGACATACCTGCCATCCCAATAACTGCTTTGATAAATGCAAAATGGTATGGGATCATCTAATTGTGAAAGGCATTTTGCTATATATAGTCTCTGAGCAGCCAGGATAAAAAAAAATATATATATTTAGCGAGGGGGGAGTTCATTGTGTTGGAAATTATTATTCTTGTTTATCATTATTAGGCCATGAAAGGTATTATAATAATAATAAGTAAATTATGAAGTAACACTGTTTTAGATGTAGCTAACGTTAGCTAACATAGCCTAGCCTACTTGCTGTATCTTGCTGTCGCTTCTTGTTGGTTTTGTTATAACGTTAGTAACTTTTTATTTATTTGACGTCTAATGTCACCCTTCAACCGTGAGGTAACGTTAGCTATCTAGCAAAAGTTAACAGCCAAATTAAGTTAGTTTAACTTCATAACTTACTGGAGATTTAAATGCTACATTCAGAGAGCTAACGTTAGTTAATCGTCATGAATGGACGTTTTATATCTTTCTGGCCATTGTCACGAACGTGAACATCTGCCAAGTTAAGAGTGTTATTTACTAAATTAGAAAAATGATGACTAAAACAGCAATTAAAGGCCTTATGATAACGGTCACTTCTTAACGTTCAAAAACAATAGTTGCAGCAGTTTTTATTAATAATCAGTGTTAACATTATTCCAGTGAGTCATATATATTGTACGTGATTCAATAACGATTTCATATTGAGTAGCCTACCCCTGAAAAATATGGCTTTATTACTTTCCCAGACATTAAATGCCTAACGTTAGGACAATATTTGCTTTATTTGCACAGCATTAGCCTACTTATTGAAGTTGTACATTAGTACCTATCAGGCAATGAAAGGTATTATTCTTAATTATTATTATTATTATGTTTTAAAGAGATACTGCAGAGCCTTTTCTAAGGCCTTTTTTACCGCTTCAATTTGAACTGAAACTCGTGAGTAGGTGTGGTCATATGACGATAATGCCACGAATGCCACCATTATGAATATTCATACGGTCAAGGAGTGAAAGGGTGTGTCTTGGTGAACTGACTCAGCCCCACTGAACTCAATACGCTCTATGCTCAGCCCCCTTCCTGCTCTCTCCTCACTACTAGCTAAACAAACAACAAAATGGCAAGTGACAAGAGTGACAGCAGTACTGCAGGGAGTTTTGAGTTGGAGGAGTTTGAAGTGGAGGAAGAGGTTTGCTTCGTGGTGGAAGACTCTCCTCGCGAAGATGTTGCTCGGGAAATACAGCCGTATTCATTCGAGCCACTGCCAGCAGCAGCCTGGTTAAGCAACGTCTTTGCGAGGAGAGGACCGGGGATATAACCGAATGGTAGAGCTAACCTTACCTAGCTAAGTTAGCTTGTTTGTCTGCCTAAAGTAATGTTACTATTGAATATATTCAAATACACAGCAAAACCCAGTCACACAGCACCTAAAGCACAACACTGGCGCTGCCAAAATTCTTAACCCCCCTGCAAAATGCTACCTGTTGTAAGCATGTGCTTTAGGGTATCCAGCGATCTAAAGATGTAACAACAATGAATGTGAAGTGTGTCAGACTTTGCAAACAAGAGATGGCTGGGGGGGGATAAATAATATAATGCATAAATGTATTACTTGTAAACTATTATGTATTCCAAGTGCTCTCGTAGTTTATTATCGTGGATGTTAAAGCGTAGCCTACATTATGGGTCGCGTATCACTAGTGCCATTCGGTTTGCATTGCGATGTGTCCTTGCTGGCCACACGTGTAACATGCTCGGGTTTCTCCTCCAGGTCGCTGTTGTCCACCCCGCCCTCGTGAGTGGAATGCACTTTGGCCTCTTCCTCTTGCTCTTCCTCTGCCAGTTGCATGCCTCTGCCTTGCCCTTCATTTCCCTGAAAGTGGGTTATCTGAGCGGCGATAAGAACCTTCTTTAGCTTGTCAGTTTTCTCAGCTTCTTGCCTTTCCGCATGTCTGGCATGGTTCCTCACTTCGTCCCAGGGCTTTTTGTTCCCAGCCTATGCAGGTCAGCCTGGTCTTGTCCACGTAGGGGTCCATTTATCATGCTCCCACGTCACCTTGGCTGGCGGGTCTCCGTGCAGACTTCCGAACTCTCCTCTCAGGCTTGCCCAGCGCAATTTGAACACGCCGCAAAGCACCATCTCCCAGTCAGCACTGGTGGGCTTATACATGGAGTCTACTGGGGCAGACCTTCCACAAAGATCTGGCAGGTCAGCCAATATGTCTCTCACCTCCCCCAATGTCCATGGTCGATGCAGCTGTACTGTTCCTGCCTGTCCTGGGAACATCACCATCGGCATCATCAGGGGTGGGTTGGCTGCTGAGCCCTCCAACTGTCGCTGTTACTTCGGTGGAATGAGCTGTGGAGAGTCTGGAGAAAATACTGGTAAGAGAGACGGAGTGCCTGCAATATCTACTAATGTCGCTGGCTTGTATCGTGTGCCCGACCATGTGGTCCCTGCCTTCAGAGTTAGATTTTCGAGATGATGCATTACTTTATTCAGATCTGCTATTGGGCACAGGCTGGGCCCCTCAGATGGGGCGGGTGTCACAGGTGGGGCGGATGACACTTGTGAGGCGGATGGCAGATCACAAATTTCTTCTCCTCCTTCTGCTCCTTAGCCAGTTCTCTGGGCTGCAACAGGGGCGCTGGCCACAGGCAGTCTCTGGATACCGACAGAGTCTTCGTCACCTTCATAGCTACAGGGCGCCCTTTATCGGGCACGTCCTCGTTCGACCATATTTGAACTTCCTCGAGAGCTGATTTGCCAACGAAAAAAAGAAAACCAGTATTTCCCACCCACTTCAAACCAAACAAGGTATGTATCCGCTCATTTTCATGAATATTTAATGATAATTACACATTTTATGAGCCTTTTTATCACGCCCCCTATGTGAAAAAAATGTCCGAAATCTGATTCTACTTCTGCGCTGGTGTACTACACTGCATAGTCTTGTTTACTTCGGGGGATTTAATTAAATAAAATGTTGCTAAAACTTTAGCTAGATAGCTAGCGATGTTTCCAACTGTTGAGAGAATGTCATATTACCGTGATATGAAGATACGATTATTATAGACAATCTGTACAACGCATATGAATCGATGTTGTTCATGTTTCCTATCGGATTTTTCACCTATCTCGGATAATGTTTATAAGCACCTGCTGCGTTGAGCGATATGTCTGTTAATTCGCCCATTAACTCTGTTAAACTTTAAGCTACAAATCGTATTTGCTTTTTGACATTACTGTCTCATCTAAAAGACGTTAAAACAAAAAACTACCGGTCACGTCTACATGTTTAATATTGGCTTAAAACTTAGTTTATCGTTTTGTGAAGAAATAAACCCAATATTGACATCTTTCGGACTGTCAGGTAAACTATCCAGTTAGCCAGCTATTTTGCCAACATATTGGTTATTCAAACGGTATCTTTCTTGATGAAATAAACTATTAATTGATTATTAAAACAACAATAATCGCGAGCTTGTTTATGCACTACAAGAGCCGCCCGATAAAGGGCGCCCCTTTTTTGACAGTACTTTCTCGTCTAAAAACCGTTAAAACAAAAAAACTACCGGTCACATCTGGTTATTGGCTTAAAAGTTAGCTTATCGTTTTGTGAACCTAATAAATATAATATTTTCAATGGTATGTGCCAGAATAATATCAGTATCGTACGTTGATCACAAAAATGTCTGGTTTCCGCCCAATAACAGGGTTCGGTACGCTATGGGGGTGGCAGCAAACAGTCATCTCCTTCTCGCAACCATGAGCGCTTTCCCTTGCAACATTTATTTTCCTGACCCTTTTCTACTTTTGTTTTTACCATCTGCTCTGTTCCCTGCCTCTTTTTTCTACTGTCTGCCTCTGCTTCCCACCTATTCCACTGTGTCCAATCTATTTTCACACGCTTTTTTTGCTTTACTTTTGCTTTTCTCTCATAGCTTTCCTGCTGCTCTAGAAGACGTCTACATGTACTTAGTACTGCTGTACTGAGAGTGGAAATATTGGAAATATACCTTCAGTTATTTTGTGCCAGAGAGGAATCTGCTCCACTATCCCCTTTCCCCACCTACTTTTCATTACCTTTGATGGTCCCGTAAGGCGGTCTGGTAATGGCAGTAGATTCTTTCTGCTGGTTGAGCCTCCCATGGTTTCACACCCTTGTTACTCACACAAACACAGACAGTTACAAAACAGTTTATCACACTTAGATGCTCATTTTCCATCAGGGAGTTGCTGAGCGTTGTTATCTACTGCACTATAACCGGGAACCAAAGTCCCGTTTCCCACGCTTCCTCTATCCACTTTCTACGGCTAACTCTTAAACTCTTTTTAATCCTCCGGGCCCTATCTCTTCTATCAGGTACCAATGCTGATTTACCCTTTCATCCGCAATGAAGTGGATTTCAGTCACTCTGCCATCACCATGGACAGACAAAATGTGGTATCTCACTTAAACCCGTTTTGTTGGACTAAGACACTGGTAGTCCTACTATTACTAGTAATTTACCTTTCCTTAAGGGCTTCTTTCCTTAAGGTCTCCTTTTTCAGGACAAACAACCTTCTTACTGTCAGTCTATTTCAGTCTTAATTTTCTGATCGCGTATTCAGACTTACCCACGGACAATACTAGGGTTTCAGGCGGACAATCTTCCTATCTCAATTTGGAGTGGGCTTTTTCCTAGGTCAAGATGCTGCTGACCCCCGTGCACGGTTAACCGTCAACCTCTAGTCGTCCGTAGGTCCGTCCGAAGTTAGCGATCCCATCCTCGTCACCAAATTAACTGTCATGGAAATTTCACTATTTCCAGCCCAATTATTCAACTGAAAATAGATTGTCAGAGAAACACTTATAACACAGGGTCTGGCTGTATTATATCAGTAAACTTTTCATGCAAGATCAAGCAGGAGAGTCTACTCCACACAGCATGTGGAGTTAGTCTCAACATTTCATTCAGTGAGGTGACCTTTTATATAGTTCTTGTTCCATCAACACACAGGGTCGGTACTTTTCCATGACATTATCTTGTTTTGATGGGTAAAGTTCTTCTTTCACAAAGACAGACGAAATTCCCACTTTTCTTCCATTACCCGATAGTTTCTTTACCATAGTCAGCAGTTTATACATTCTTATAGATTGATGTATCAACAGGATTTAGCAAGGAGCATAAGGTCAGCACTATTGGCCGAAAAACAAGTTTATATAACCTTTGCCTTTGTCTGACCCTCGTATAACTGGTCAATCATACACATGTACCTTCTTTGGTTTAAACATAAGCACATTAGTATAATTAGTGATGCTGCAAAAGCAAGTATATACCCAAATTTCTCTTACACACCTCTTACGTGCTACTTAACGAGGTGTAAAATCCGGGTTCAAAAAGTAAAAGTGTTTTGTTTACAATCACCTGGATTTGCTAATTAGCACAATTCTTCAGCCAGGAGGTAGAACTAATTAATGAAATCTGCTGGCTGAGTTCATGGGTGGAAGAAACACATGACAGGACTTTTCCTTTCTGATCCCTGGATTTTACATCTCTGTACTTCTGTCTGTGGTGCTGCTGATACGGGAGGAGGAGGGGTGATAGATTGGGAGATGCGAACCCCACTGTGATGCCCAATACATGGCCGGTTAGGCACGTCAAAGTTTCTTTTGAAATAAAATCTTTTTCCTACTGATTTTACTTGTGTCAAACTTATTTATTTATTGGCCTATTTAAGGAATGGCTTTTGTGGGTAATTTCCAAATATAAATTAAAAATAAATAAATAAATGTAAATATAGTTGCATCTAACATCACTATAAAAAAAACAATCAGTGGTTATGGTAACCGTAAAATGAAATGAACACTAACAAGAAAAATAAAATAAAATACCTGATTTATGTGCTTCTAAAATGCACTTAATAATCGTTACTCTATGAGCATTTGTTAATCTATGAGCATTTCTAAGAGCGTCTCAAATTAAGATGCTTTTGTGAAATGCACCCAAAGTTCAAGAAGCTTCGTACGAAGGGTTTTACGATGTCTTAGCCTTACGATACTTTTGGGAAACGCACCCCAGGACGAACTAACCACCTGCCCCAAGACGTGGATGGACTAGTAGACATCGGCATCCGAGTTTACGCTCGTCTGCAGGAGCGATGGTCGGATAGAGGGATCCAGCGCCGAGTCTCTCCCATCCCATCCCCTGCTGCTCCTCGCTGATCCTGTCTCCCCGTACCTCCAGAGTCATCTGCCCCACCTGAACCCATGCAAGTGGATCATACCCGGCTAACACCCCAGGAACGTCAGCGGCGCCTCTCCAGCCATCTATGCCTGTACTGTGGGGGCCCGGGCCACTTCATCCACAACTGCCCAGTAAAAGACAACGCCTGTCAGTGAGAGAGGAGGTCCTGACAGGCGCTTCCCTGACCCCAACTTCCTCCACTTCCTGACCCACTCATCATGCCCTACCCACCTGGAATGGGATCCAGCTACCCGTACAAGTTCTCATCGATTCAGGGGCGGACGCTAATTTCATCTGCCGTTCCCTGGTCCGTCAGTTGGGCATTCACAACGCCCGGATGAAGGAAGGACTCAACCGCCTCAGAAGGAAGAGGCGATCGCTCTCACTAAGGTGCCCAGTAGGGGTGTATCCAGAGCCAAATACCCAATTCGGGAAAGCACGAATAATACGTTGGAACATTTTTTTTTTTTCTACCCGAAGTTGCTCGTAATAATATTTGGATTCGGGGGGAAAAAAAAAAAAAAAAACAGAGAGAGAGAGACACTAGTTCAGCACAGCTAGCTATCTGCCAGAGATTTAATTCATTGAGATAGCCACTAACAGGAGTGATCAACACAAATGCCCTATCAAAATCAGTATTATAAAACCAAACTGTGACTTAATGTTTATTAAGATATTTTTCTAACGTATTACTCTAGATCAGGAAGGTCTCCTGTATGCTACTGATAGACTAGCGTATGTTACATTAACGTTACAAGTCCACAGTGTGGATTCATTGCGAGTTGAATGTTAAACAATTTGGGCAGAAACAAGCATTCACAGAATCCGTGATATAGGCTAAATATTAATTTAAATTAAGTTACCACAGTGCGATTGTCGCAAATATGTACCTACATGCAAATCCACTTTTGATGTTGTTTTCTCTCCACCCATTAACAGCACATTGAGAGCTGGTTCTAGTTAACAAGCTAACATGAACAGTAAGCTGAAAGTAAGTTTAATGAATGAAACGTATAGTGGGTTGGAAACGGATATTTCTCTTGACTTCACCAGGCAGTCTGTCATTAATTTTCTCGTATGGAGGGCGAAAGCGTGTGGCTGGCTAGCTACGCTGATTGTAGCTTGCTCTGCTGCAAGTGCAAATGTTATGCCAAATCTCAGCGCAAAGGCTAACGTTAATGCCAGTGGGCTCCGCAACAAGCACTGTCACTGCGGTTACACAAATGACACAAGCACACATATACACACCCTCGCCTCCCACTTCGTGCAACCTACAATCTGTCATATGTTAAACCATCGTGAATTTGCCATCGCATTTCACGTAATAACCATTTCACCTTTCATTTCACATAGCGCAAAAGCAAAACAAGAGGGGAGGATTAGCTAGCTAGGAGCAATACAGGGGCTGAAACCATTGAGGTGTGTGTGTGTGGGGGGGGGGTTCCAAGTTCATATAGTAAAAGAAATAAACTAACAAAAAAAAGTAGGCTACAATATGAAATCACAACAGGCAGAAAGGTTTGTTATTGTGGAAATAGTTTCCTTTCAATATAATGTATAATGGAATGGTTTCATGTTTTTATAAAACTGCCTTTTCATTCTGAGTTGATTATATATTGTACCTCAAATTTTTTCCAGTTCTTATCCAAAATTATTGTTCAGTGTCCCCCAGTTAGGGGGTGGGGGGTTAGATAAATAAGTATAAAGTCCAGAATATAGTTCTTATAAAAAGTTTTGAAAAGATAAAAAGACAGGGAGGGGGGTGAATACTCATAAATTCTACTCAATAGAAATTAATTTTAGACTAGAAAATATGACATTTCCAATCACTGATTTTCTTTTTGAAAAATGCTAGTTACAGATGACAAAATAAGCTACAATTGCATATAATTGGTTCATGAGCTTAGTGGGTGGGGATTTATTTCTTGACCACTAGATAAAACCGCACGTCAACCACGTAAATATCTATTTGCCTCACTGCGGGCGGAGCAGACCACCTCGGACAGAAGACTATCGTCTGAAGACTTTACTGCGATTGAGGGAAAGCCAGTAAACCCCATGAGGTAAGAAGTATTTAAGATAATAATTAACCATAGATATTACTTCAGAAACGTTTTTATTTTGAATAAAATCCTGTTTTTGTACCGCAGAATTTCTCAGATTTCCACTTGAAATTTGGTAAGGTAGCTGACGTTCGGCTCTAGCTTCAAATGATGCCACTGTGTTATTCTTCCACCAGCTCATTTCGAGATGAAATTGTGAAAATGTTATTTTTTGACCCTCGTTTTTGAATTGAGCAAGATTAGCCTGTTAATAATATGACAAAAAGACATTCAGTTGAGCCAATGTCACTGATTTAGGTCTGTTCATTCAAAAAAATATTTTATATCAATGGACATTATGCTAAGTAGTCTAACATTGTGTTATTGTTGTGCTTTTTATCTAAGGTTATTCTGGAGCATAAAGTGTTTTCTGTAAAATGTCGTTCTCACTATACAGCCCGTTAATGACTCAGAAATGGTTTTAAATGTTATGGATTAATGAAATGGCAACTGATAATATATTTATCTATTACAGCGATGGATGGACATTATGCTTGTGTCCAGAATAACTATTTTATCAATTCCTGACATAAGCATAAAGTGTTTGCTGTAAGATGATGTTATTGCAAGTATACAGCCCTTTAATGACTCAGAAATGGTTTTATATGATATGTTATGGATTCATGAAATGATAAATGATTACATATTTATGTATTGCAGCAAAGGATGGACATTTAGCCATCTGATACAGTCCCTGAAGAGAAGGAGGGTGCTGAGGGTCATTGCAGAGCACGACACGGAGGACAATCAGGGCATGCATGCACTTACTGTTATCTTCTTGATTTTTCAATACATTGAAGGTATTTATGCTTGACCATAGATTTGTCTGCTGTAGCTGTACTAACACATTAATGATTTTACTGTAAATAAATCCAATGCATTAATTTTCATCTAAACTGATATTTGCCATGGGTTGTATCTTGTTTTTATTTGTTTTGCAATGTTATCCATTTACTTAGTTCATCCATTCACTATGTTATACTTTAAAAAAATAAATAAAGTGTGTGTTTCATTGAACACATAAATTGTATATTTCTGTGTATGTGTCTTTCAATTTTGCATTATATCAACCGATTCTCAACAGTGACCCATTAGGAGTATGGATAAGTGGTAATGTGAAATGTCAATGAAGCTAACATTCTAATTAATTTTTTATTTAGCCTTTTCCCATACATCACTAAGAGGTTATAACTTTTGAGCAGTAAATGATAAATCTCTTATAATTTTTACTCTATATCACTTACAAAATTGGGATGGCAGGTATGCCCTCCGCCAAGTTACGGCTTGGTGGGGCATGCCCCATACCTATACAGCACCGAGAGTTTGGCACTTTTCAGGGTTTCCTACAGAAGTAACCACAATGACCATAGAAGTTAAAAACATTAACTTCTGTATGTTCTGACCTCATGTAACCACACAGCATTCAGATACAACTTCACACATCCACACAATAAAGCCCCAACCTTGGGTTATTCTGCCGTTTTTCTCCTTCCTCTTCCGCTTCTTCTTCTTCCAATTTTTCCTGCCAAACTGCCTGCCTCCGTTGCAATGTTATCCAATGTGGAGAATTATTCTTTGAGGGTATGGTCCGTATACCTGCTCATCAAGCTTATCGCCCAATAAAAACGCTTCATACTGTTTTTTAATGTTAATATAGCTAATGGCTTCATGCTTTCCAAGAAGCTAGGTGGCTTAATGGTTAGAGCTGTTGTCGCTCACATGGAGGATTGTGGGTTTGAGCCCAGCAGGGCACATGCTTATTTTCCACAAAAACAATGTGCAACTGTTAAGTACCTTTCATTTCTTAGACTGTTATTATTTTCACATTAACACATTAACGTATTTTTATTGCAAAGGCAAAAGAGGTTTCCAATATTAACTGTTCAATGTTTCACTTGTATTTCACTTGTACTATAATCACACCCTCCCCAAACCGGACGCTACCTCTTGTCTGGTTTGGGGAGGGTGTTACGCTCTGCTCTTGCGGTCATGACTGACTGATTGTGGAAACCGAACGTCAACGTACCCTTGCCTCGGCCAACATTTCTTTATTCATTAATTTCTTCACTTCAGCTCTGTTCACTTTATCCTTTTCACACATAACACAATGTCACCATAAAATTAACTACTAGGAAAATTAAGAATTGACAATAGCCTACTATAAGCTGCAATGCTTTAAGAGATCGGATTTATAAACCGCAAATTCCCCAAACATATGATTCATGGTTAGTCACTTAAAAAAAATTTAAAATAATAATAGCCTCCGAAGGTGGCTCTAGTCTACGCTACTCTGCAGATAATTTTGCTTTCTGCAAACACATTTAATTATAATAATAATAATAAGAATAATCTCTGGTATGTACTTTCTTAGTAGTATCTATTGTTTTCTTTCTGGCTAAGATTCCTGGGAAATATGCGTTGTCCAATTAAGCTTGTTCACCAACGTTACTGTTGCCAGAGAAACGTCAGTCTGCTTCTAGTCAGGAAGCAGATACAAGCTAGGCTACTATGAAGCGAATCAACATGCCTTATAGCCTGCATTCATTGCACTACAGAAAAACTAAACTAAACCTAGCTGTCCAGTACCAAAACATTTCCCGCGGGTAACGTTCTACACTACCGGAAAAAAAATTGCGAAGGAATTCTGCTGTGCTTATGAACTCACTCGCTCACTAGCTCGTAGCCCACACATGGAAGGTTGGAGTTACGCATCCGGCAATCCAGTGTTCAATAGCCAAACGTTAAATTTATTTCATTTTCTATAGAATACTAATAGCCCTATTTTAAAACTGTATTTCCATATTTTACTGATGCAAACTGTTTAGGCTGTAATAGCTATTTAGGCTCTATGTCTTTCAGCTAGAATGTGTTTGCGTCTAGCCCATTGTGCAAGCATGTCTCCATATAAACTTGGTTCATTAATTTACATGCTTCTTCATGATCCATAGCTCAGGTGGTGCTGTTCATTGTATTTCATTACACATTAAATACTGCTCATCTACAAACTCTTTTAATGTAATTGTGTGCTGTCTGTAATAGGATAACTGTTCTCATTCTTGTCAATAGAGGGCGTTATGGAATAGAATGTCTGCATGCATTTCTTTGGAATGCATGTCTCTCTCCGTGTTTATCTTCATGCATTATTCATCATTAGTTAGCAATAAAAAGTGATATAAGTGATATCAGATCAAAAACGTCTACGATGTAAAAAAAGCCAAGTTACTCACGCATAGCCTACATAGCGTTATCTATAAGTCCTTAATTCCAACTTGCAAAAACTAGGCCTGCCTTTAAAAGTCTTGATATCAAAATGTGGCCAAGTTACAACTAACAATATTGCCTATCGTAGCTCACACTAAATAAACTAGCTCTATTCCAAAGCAATGCTATCCAAACTTTCCTAAATTGTTTAATGCAACTTGGCCCTGTGTTTCTTCATCTTACCATCTCAAGAGAATGTGGTCAATGAAACTGTATGTGCCACATCAAACTGCAAAATGAAAATAATTTATAGTGGAAATACTCTGATTCAGATGTGTTGCACTTGACTACACTATAGGGCATGTTTGAACAATTGTCTGCATCCACTGCTTTGGGTCTATGAAAAGCACAGAATGAATAAAATTCATTATTATTATTATTATTATTATTATTATCATGTATTTATTGATTTATTTATTTGGATTTCTATCAAAACCGGTGTGGTCCTACACAGCATAAATATCCTTGTGTTCACAAAATTCTGTTTGCAAATATCATAAATACTATTATGTTAAGAAAATTGGTACTATTACTTATTTGCCACCATCTGACCCACAAACATGTCTGGATACGTTTGTAATAATGCTATATGTACGCTATTTTCTAGGTAAAAATATTACAAATTTTTATCTGCATTTATTTATTCATCACCCCTTTCTCTATTGTACATGATGTTTCTTGATATAAATGTCTGTTTGTGAATTGTAAAGAATTCTGTAGCAGCAGTTAACATTTTAAAACCGAAACATTTTCTAAAGTAAACTTGCCAACAGAGTACAACCATATCCTTTCTGGAGTGTAATTATTCATCAACTGTAATGACTTATAGACAGCGCTATGTAGGCTATACGTGAGTAACTTGGCTTTTTTTACGTCGTAGACGTTTTTGATCTGATAGTGAAGATACCACACAGTTTGTCTCCCTTGATCTTGAACATGAAATGTTTAAAAACCTAGGTTTCTCATGGAGAATAGCCATTTAGAAAGTATCTATTAGGCCTTTTCTGTGACAGAGTAACCAGGATTCACCGTGATTTTTAGTTTTTCGGGGCTAAATTACAGTATACCCACTTCTCCAGGGACCACTACACCACTGGTTGTAACACTGGGCATAGCATATCAGTTAGCAACTGCAACATGTTTGACTGGATGTATGTAACTGCTTTTGAATGGTTAATGTTAAAAGTTTTGTGTTACCATTTTCTTTTGGATGGCTCGAAGCCATCCACCGTGCTGCATTAGTTTTAATATACATCAACAGGATCTTGCATATGATCTATCCTAAATACTAAACACTGCATGCTGATCTCGACCCACACACAACGATAACCTTACGGTTATCCTTTATCTGCTTGGTACGGTTCATGCGCCATTGTTAACTAGCTCCAGCTAAAGCTAGTTTCAAACCTCCCTCCATTTTAGTTTCTTTGTTCTCTCTGAACACGTGTCCGAGGTAAGCACACGCAACCCCCCACACGCAGGAGAACATGAAAAACCACCCACATGCCCGACGCACACACACACATGAACTCGTATATAGTTTGTTGTACATTATAGTAGTGAATCATGCTTTGCTCTGTTTGGTACTTTGTGTTCAATAAACTGTATTACATTTTCCAAGATTGTCTATTAATGTTGCTGTATTAATGAGTCAGCCACCGCTAATTGTAGGAATTCCCCCAAATGCCTTCACCTTTTAGCTGAATCATTTATATTAATTTGGTATCAACTAAGTACATAATATTGTGATTTTGTAAAGATAATTATTAATGTGTAATTTTATTGAAAATTTATTTAAGTATTAATTGAAATTTGCCATTTTTAGTTAGTATATTCTCTTTTTTAAATGGTGCCCCGTCCGAGCATAGTCAACACTGAAACGGCCTGGTTTAATAAACCAGGTTCTACTGACTATAAGACGTAAAGGGGGAATTAAATATATACACGTTTACTTCCTCCACCCTTATAACTACATTTCAACTGGGTTTTCCCTATGAGATTGTGTAATATTAATGCTTTAAATCTCTGGACCAATTTCGGAATTTGAATTCTGAGCACTGGAAAGTGTAGAACAATTCCAAGCCCCACCATTGGGTGGTGCCAAATCCATTGAGCCTGCTACAAAGGAGAAATAGGAATTGTGCTTATGAAAAGTGAATTGTGGTGATTGTGTGAATTTATTTTAAAATCATACTTAGCTAACAAGCTAGTACAAGATCAATGCAGTGATAACCATCACTTTTATGAACACCTAAACATCATTAATAGTGTTACTACTCAGGATTAATAAATTGCCGCTACTGCTGCCCTAGTCCTTTGATTTATGTTTACAGCCAATAGAAACTGAAAGTTTCCCTCCTGCATTGCAGAGGCATTCGAATACCGGGATATTCAATGCTAGTCCAGCTGGTAGAATTAACCGTTTTCATTCAACTATTTGGTTAATTGAGTAATTGCATTTTACTGGCCCTGTGACGCCCCAGTAACCTTTACCATAGGAGGACATTAAGCTTGCTACTGCCTAGCTGCTACTCCCATGTGTTTCAGCTAGCTGCATTTCTTAAACATTAAAGCTAGAGTATGCAGTTTTTCCCCACATTTGTTGTCACAACATCCTTGGCCCTGCCCACAGAGAAAGAGACACACCCTCACCCCACAGACCTCGCTGGGGAAGTCTACAATTGCAGGATTACAGATTGGTATTGCTAACATTACAGTAAAAATGTAATCTAAAATTCCAGGTAAAACAACATATTCTTTTCTGTTGTTGCATAACAATGAGTTTGTGTAGCATTAGTCTGAACCAGGTATTTTCTGGCTACAGCTGGTAGCTACGCTTTGGTAACTTATAGCCGCGTAGCCAGTTCAAGCTAACGCGATCTATACGACATAGCTGTAATGCAAGCATGCCCTTCTTCCAAGAACTAGATGCCAAATAAAATAACATTATCAATAATACCAATTACCAACCTAGCTACAATTCAATACAATTCAACATTCAATTCATACAGTAGGTAATTACAGTTGTCTGGCAAGCAGAAAGTCCATTCATGTTGAAACTTTTGACCTAACTGTCCAGTCTGTTTTTAAACCAATTAGTTCCCTAAAATCTCACCACCTTCTGAAATGGGCATCTACGTATGTTTACTCAAGTTTTCGAGCAAGCTTTATCCAATTCCTTTTTATTTTTCTTTCCGTGTAATACCGCCGGTGTAACGGGTCGCTGTGAAATGTCTAGCTGGTGAACTTGCTAGCTACTGGCAAGGTCAATCTCACAGTTGATTGGTCCGCAATGTGGTCATGGTTAATCCACTGTTTTGAAAACAAAATTCGGAGCGAATTGCTGGTTTTAGAATGCAGAATTTGAGGGTATAAACATAGTCTATGGTGCTGGATTTCTCTCAGAACAGTTCTTTCTATGAATGCTAACAACTAAGCATGACCGTTCCCCAACATTTTTCAAAATAAAAGTTACATACTTCAGCTTTAAGCTTGCTACCACCTAGCTGTCACTACCGTGTATATGAGTCTGTGTGACTTTGGAACCATAAAACTATCTGCCGCCTAGCTGTTACTCCCGGGTATTGCAGCTTGAGTGAAATTGTAAATGAATAATGCTTTGTACCTTCTAGCTGCTGCTTGCATCTAGTCTTAGTGATCGATCCAGACAAAATATTTCATCCCAGACTCTAGACCACCCTTTGTATTGCAACACAACCAAAGGGGGGCAAAGTTTGGAACGTCTGGCAAAGTCATGTATCTCCCATAATTGCTTAACGGGTAACCCAGGATTACTGACAACAGTAGCATCCTAAAATGCATGCTTACACACTAATGGCTAGACCCACTCAGCTGTTGTTGTAAAACAGCTACATGACATCTGGTCCAGACCAGATGCTTTCCACAACTTTACTGAATGTTTATAACACCCGCTGACCTAACATTCCTGTTCCTCACTAACCTGATCAATAGACATGCATTCATTGGTATTCTGTTTGGTGCTACTGTCCATCTTTTGTTTACTGTCATATTTTGTTTATTTGGACCTTGTCTGTATAACTGTATTATGCCATGTTGTTCTTGCTTATCCAAGTTTAAGTTAGTACCAATGCTATGCCCAGAATGTGTACAGCCAGTATGAATATGCTCGATATGTTAACATTCAATATGAACTGATCAGATGTTACATGCCTGAATGAACTGTTAAGATAATTTTGTTAAGACAATTTTGACTGTGCTGACCTCATGTGGTCTAAAGGATTACACCAGAAGTGAAATCTTGACACCAAAAGGGGGATATGTAGGGCTGGCAATAAGTTTATAAAAAGGGCAACACTGCCTGTTGCTCCCACAATTTTGTTGTTGTTCGCTGAACTCGTCAGACCTGCATTGGCTGGTTTCCTTTCTCCCGTGCGAGATGCGTGCCCGGGGAAGAGCCCCTGCTCCACGAGGAAGCATCGGCCGTACTTAGGGCTTATTTAGGATGGAATCTGTATATATTCAAGATTTGAATTTTGGGTCTTGATTCGCATACTTCATTTGCATTAGTGATTTAGTAATGTTACGTGACATACAGTTAAATGCAAAAGTACTGGATCAGTGGCAATTTTCCCCAGCACATTGAATTGAAATAAAACAGTGAATATGAGGCTTTAATCAAGTCGGAAGTTTACATACACTTATAAATACAAGACTATAACGTCTCTGCATTTCAATGGATCTCTATGGGAATTGGGGGGTGGGACTATATTTAGCTGTAAAGTATGCTGGAACAGTATGGAATACATGATTGGTAAAATGGCTGTAAGTCATCAAGGGTCTGAGGTATGAAACAAGCCTCAAACCATCACTCAGCTGCCCGATATGCAGTAGATATGGATGGATCACTTTAAGGGTTGTTTCTCCTGACAAATTTTCCTATTGAACTCGATGGAAAAATAAGTCAGGAGAAGAAACCCTTCAGGTTATCCATCGATACATACTGTATTTCTGGCAGCAGAGTGATGATTTAAGGCTTGTTTGATACGTCAGACCCTTGATGACTTAGAGCCATTTAGCCAACCATGTGTTTCCATACTGTTCCAGTGTCATTTACAGCTAAATCTAGTCCCACCCCCCAATTCCCATAGAGATCCATTCAAATGCAGAGACATTATAGTATCGCTTGTCAGAGTACCAGAAAATAAGATATCAAGTCTTTTGATGTTGTTGGGTCACAGACATCAGGAAGTCATGGCATGCAAAGGATATGTGACCAAATATTAAAAATTTAAAGGCACAGTCACCTTAGTGTATGTAAACTTCTGACCCACTGGAATTGTGATATAGTGAATTAAAAGTGAAATAATCTGTTTGTAAACAATTGTTGGATATATTACTTGTGTCATGCACAAAGTAGATGTCCTAACTGACTTGCCAACACTATAGTATGCCCTTGTTAAAACGTTCGGCACTCTGAATACTGAACACAAGCGATATTTCATGCTGGAACCCCTCACTTAACCTACATTCAAAATGTATTTTACGTGATTTCATTTAATATTTATTATTAAAAATGACAATCATCAATTAAATCGTCAAATTCTTTGATAGGTAAGTCGAACAGTAACCTGCTGGATCAACCAACAAGTCAAAACAAGGTCTAAATCAGGTCTTAAGGTTAAATAATTTTATTCAATGAAAAAACTGTCAGAATAATGACTTAAAATCATACATTCACTCGAAAGGAACCAACACCACAAAAATAAGAGGAAAAGTTTAATCCACTAACTCCAAACTGAACCGAGGCTTCTTTCCTTCAGCCCCCATAAATACCTTATTCCACAGGAAGAGCATCCTTGCCCTGATTGGATTAATGTGTGAGAAAAGGGGGGGTGGGGTCATTTATGACAAGGACTTGAGGATTCCCTTTGATGTTTGTGGGGGTCAGTGAGTGAGAGAGAAACAGAGACAGACAGAAGGCAAGGAGGGAGAGGGAGCAAGAGATGGAGGAGCCAGATAGTTTTACCTATATCTAAATATTAGATATCCTACACCACCTAGGATCAAAACAAATCCGCCTGTTTCTCAGCCGGGACAACATCAGTGGGGGTATGCATATGTGTGAGCATTGATATTTAATTTACATAATAATACTGTATTGATATTTACAATTGTTCCATATGTACTGTATGTTATTCACATCAATACTAACTTATTATTTTGGGCATTGTTAGCCATTCTCGCACAGGTCCTAAGTTATCTAGAAAGCGTAAGCTTGTTGCTGTCTCCTTCTTCCCTTCTTATTTTGACATGGATGATCAGGCACCTAAACCTCTTTACACCCCATCATCCATTAGTTATAGACTTGAGTTGTCTACGCAGAGCAGTGTGGTCGGCTACCAATACAATGTTGCTGCAGCTGATATCTTCATGTTGTTTTTTATGCAGGCTGTAGTTGCTGAGATTTACGGCTTTACTAACCGTCAAGGGTGCATGGGAACTTGAACTTGTGTTGAACTGTGTTGTTATGTTGTTATGTTGTTATTAGTGATTATAGTAAACACATGGGGGGAGTTTATGTGTCTGACCAGGTTATTAAAATGTAGGAGGTACTGCAGAAAACACAAAAGTGGTAGAAGACCACTTGTTTGTTAATAGTTCCTTGCTTTTTCAGGATTGGCAACATGCAGCACCAGGGGATGAGAAGCACTTCACAAACTACTCTCAGATAGATTTCAGATAGTGAAACATGATGCTGTCTGGGAGAAGCCAGTTGTCCGCCAGCCCAAAGTGATTAGTGATCATAATAAGCACATGGGGGAGGGGGGGGGGTTGATATGTACATGACCACATGTACAAGGTCCTGCAGAAAACACAGCAATCAGACTGAACTCACTGGCTGTCAGTTGCCATCTCCTGGGACCGCATTGTGTCACTGAACTGGTCCATCACTTGGACATTGATTATCTCGTTATTTTGGTTCTGTACTCTAGCACTTTGAGTTTGAAAGGATACAATGACAATGAGGTTGAAGTGCAATATTTGTTGATACCCAAAAATTGGGGGGACTATGTACAAAAGGTTATATCATTTCTAAAAGGTTCATGTTACGATCCCAGATATGGATTGGACTCAGACCAGAATCCCTCCTGAAGCATAGGGAGAATAAGCAAAGGCAGTTATCGTTCCAAGCCGGAACTGGATTGAAATAGACAGACAATATAGAGAGCGCTAAGCTCTAATAAATTATTTCTTCGACCAGAATTCCTCCTGAAGCATAGGGAGACATAAAAGACTAACAGTCCGGGTAATGGGTACAGCAGGGGAACAGCGGGAGCAGGAGAGGCCGGGGGCTGGTGATGGTGACAGGAAACCAGGCAAGCTGAGCAGAGGAGGAGCGGGGAGCAGGAACCAGGGCAGAGCAGAGTGGCAGGAGCAGTGCAGGTTAGTGGAGCGGGGTCCGGGCTGGGAGTATACGCAGCAACAGGACAGCAGCGGCAGCAGCACAGGCAGGAGGCGGGCACCGCCGCAGAGTGGAAGAGCTGGGGCCCCGACTGCATGCACACAAGGCAGATGGTTTGGCAGGAAATAGCAACACAGGCAGGGAATGCAAACAACTGCAGGTTGGTAGACTCAAAGCAGACACGGTTAGTACAGCGAGGCAGGACAGACCGAACAGTGAGAAGCGCCGTTCCTGGCGAGAGCTGGACGGAAACCTGACGGAGTGGAAAGGCGAGTTAACGCCGGTAGCAAGAGAAAAGGTCTTAATTACCAGACTTGACTAGATACCAAGTATCACCAAGACAAGACCAGAGGTTCACACAAGGAGAGTTAACGAACTGGCACAGGATAAAGAACACCGGGTGACTAAATACAAACATTAACGAGTATCAATTAGGTGCCGATGCGAATGTATGAGAGAGTGATTAACGGAGCAGAGAGTGTGTGGAATGCATGCGAAACGGAGGAGTGGGATAGGCGGTTGAAGAGTAGTGGGACAGAGTGACATGAAAGGGAAAAAACCACGCCCAACCTGCAGCACAAGGGAAACAAACTAGGGAGAGACAAACATGAAACGAAGGGAGAAGGAAAACATGGGAAACAAGAGGACGGGAGTGAGAACATCACAGTTCATCCGATATGAATGAAAATACCCTCAAATTAAAGCTGAGAGTCTGTACTTCACCCTCATTGTCATTGTATCCTTTCAAACTCAAAGTGCTACAGAGTACAGAACCAACATAACAAAAAATGTGTCACTGTCCAATGAATTATGGTGCTCACGAGGGACCAAAAGTTTGAGGGCAGTGACACAATATTTGTTGTTTTGGCTCTGTATTCCAGAACATTGGATTTGAAAAGGAACATTGGATTTTGAACAGTGACTATGAGGTTAAAGTGCAGACTTTCAGCTTTAATTTGAGGGTCTGTACATACAGGACATATCGGGCGAACCGTGTAGCAATTGTAGCCCTTTTTATACATACAGTCCCCCCCATTTTAGGGGACAAAAAGTAATTGGACAAATTAACATAAACGTAAATAAAGTCCTCATATTTAATATTTGGTTACATATCCTTTGCATGCCATGACTTCCTGATATCTGTGACCCAGCAACATCAAAAGACTCTTGATATCTTATTTTCTGATACTCTTACAAGAGTTACTATAACCTCTCTGCATTTGAATGGATCTCTATGGGAATTAGGGGGGGAGGGGGTGGGGGGGGTCTAGATTAAGCTGTCAATTACGCTGGAACAGTATGGATCATATGGTTGGCTAAATGGCTGTAAGTCATCAAGGGTCTGAGGTATCAAACGTGCCTCAAACCATCACTCTCCTGCGAGATATGCAGTATATATGGACGATCACTTTAAGGGTTTCTTCTGACATATTTCTCCATAGAGTTCAATAGGAAAATGAGTGAGGAAAAACAACGCTTAAAATGTGTTTTTTTGACATTGCGAGGAACTGTACTAGAATGTGGTTAAGTAGATTATGACAGGTCACTTGACATGTAATCTGAGACACTCACTAAAAGCTCTACTGATCTTAACAAATCCATACAGGTCAAAAGTCCCAAGTAACAATGGCTGGCTCACTCCCATTTACAGATAACCTTTTAATCCTATTTCAGAACTCCATAAGTAAAGGCCAAGTGTACATCAATTGAAAAGCAGGGTTAAAGAAAAAAACAGTATACTGTATACTTCCATCTTTAGAACAGCTAACATGACAAATAAAACAAAGGCATCGGCATACCTCTTGCTCTTGTTTCAGCAGAACGAAAACTGACAAAAGCACCAAGAATGGACCCGTCTTTTAGGTGTTTTATATCTATTGCTAACAACAATGTAAATAGTTTACAATCTTAGCTTTCTGTACTTATCTGTTAAAGGGCAGCTTGCAGTACCCATTTGGAGCAGCTGATACTGTCAGTTTCTGAGATGTAAATCCTTGGAAAATCCCGGATGTTGCCGTTTCAGTGTCCAGTTATGCACATTTGCTGTTCCTACAATACAAAAAACAGGTCCAAAAATGTAGACTGCTCTGCTATCTTCTGGCATTTCTTTGAATGGTTCAGGTCAACATAAATGGCAGTTTTTATTTAAGCTGTTCAGGCCCCCCTAATGGCGTAGATCCTGTCTACATCACAAACATCCTACTGTACCACGTAAATAAGTGATATCATGGAAAACATCATCGTCATCAGTGCTAGTTGTGCTATTATCAGGAAAATGTCTCATAAAGTATGGAATAAAGTGATAGTCTTACCTACATTATTAAAGCCAGACATGTCCTTTCTAGGATTCTGTAGCTACTACCATGGTGCTTGAAAGTATTCATACCCCTTCACTTTTTGCACACTTTATTGTGTTGTTGATTTAATTTTAAATGGATAAAATTGACATTTTTGCCCATCAATCTACACTCAATAACCCATAATTACAAAGTGAAAACATGTTTTTAGAAATTTTTGCTAATTAATTAAAAATCTAAAACTGAAATCTCTTGTGCATAAGTATTCATACCCTTTGCTTATAATGTATTTTTAAAGTATCATAATTTCATATTTGGTCGCATATCCTTTGCATGCTGTTACTTCCTGAAGTCTGTGACCCATCAACATCAAAAGACTCCCGATATCTTATTTTCAGCGATACTATAACCCCTCTGCATTTGAATGGATCTCTATGGGATTTGGGGGGGTGAGACTAGATTCAGTTGTAAATTACACTGGTACAGTATGGAACACATGGCTGGCTAAATGGCTGTAAGTTATCAAGGGTCTGAGCTATCGAACGAGCCCAAAACCATCACTCTGTTGCCAGATATGGAGTAGATGTGGATGGATCACTGCAAGGGTTATTGCTCCTGACTCATTTTCCTATAGAACTCTATGGGGAAAAATATCAGGAGAAGAAACCCTTAGGGCTCTATTTTAATAAACCAAACGCAATGGTGAACACGAGAGTAACCGCTTGGCGGTATCGCTCTGAGGGCGTGTCGGCGAGAAATTTGGTAATTTCATGACGGCAATCTTGGCGCACCTTATGGCGGTATTGCTAAAAGGCTGGGTTTAAATGTCCAAGGTGTGTCTCTATGGTAGCCAATCAAATTGTTGTTCTCATGCTTTAAAAAGTCGCTGTCTGTGGTGCTGAAGTACATCTTCCGGCAGGCGCATTTCACATTGGTGAAGATGTGCGATATTATGCAGCACACAACAGGCCACCATGAAGGCAGCTGCTCTCTCAGGGGTATACTGCAGTGATCCACTCGACCTATCCAAACACCTAAATCTCATTTTGAGTAGGCCAAATGTTCTCTCAATGGCAACGCGACCCTTTGTTAGTCGGTGATTAAAAATGTGTTGTGCTCTAGTGCTGGGTGCGATGTATGGTGTCATCAGCCAATTCTTCAAAGGGTACCCGTTGTCTCCCAATAAGCACCCATCCACGTTCCCTTCGAAGGCTCCAGGAATGCCAAAATGAAGGAGTCGTGAGCTGAACCTGGGTAATTGGCAAATATATGTGTGACTTTGCAGCCGGCATCGCATGTCACCTGGACGTTGATGGAATGTGTTCCTTTGCGATTGACGAAAACTATTGCATGCTCGGGTGGTGCGCGGATTTGTATGTGCGTGCAGTCGATAGCACCAAGCACCCCAGGGAACCCACACTTGAGAAAAAATGCGAGTTTTGACTTTTTACTGCATTCATTGTCCGTATAGTTGAGGAAGGACACCCGCTGAAAGTATATCCTTTCTGTGTATTGTCGTCGTCGCCGCAAACGTCGACCGATCACGTACTCCATCGTCAGTGTCACGGGATTGAATCCTTATGCCACTAACACCTGCCTGCATAAATAGTCACTTATATACCCTGCTGATGATTGATTGAAGACTAAATTAATCGTTTGTTTAATTAGCCTACATTAGGTGATGTAGGCATAATTATGATTCAAGTGGTAGGCTTATGATTCAACTGTGCCAATGTGTAATTTATATATTATAGGCTATTGGCCTACATGATCGCAAGTTTCTTGTAAGCTGTCCTGTTTTATTCTAGTAGTTTAAATTAAAATTAATTAATAATAATTATAGGCTATTTGTTAATTAAATGGAAGTGTAATGTTGGCATCACCTATAGACACTACATAGAACTACATGACTAATAAGTTACCAAATTGCCAGAGTCTATTGCGTTTCCGCTAAGAGGTGGTTCCAGCTGATCATAACGCAATGGGTTTTCGTTGGTTCAAATTGTCACTGAGCCGAAAGTATTTTAGAACACGCCCCAGACAGCGCCACCCATCCCACTGCAGCGCAACCGAAAGGATGTTATGTTGAGAATTTGTTGATCCTAGCGGTATTGCTGAGAAACGCCACAGCGCCAGTTTTAAGACGTTGATGCTGTCAACAAGCTTGCGTTTGACTATACCGTCCCCTTGCGCTGGTTTGAAAATAGAGCCCTTAAAGTGATCCATCCACATCTACTCCATATCTGGCAGTAGATTGATGGTTTGGGGCTCGTTTGTTACCTTAGACCCTTGATGACTTACAGACATTTCGCCAGTCATGTGTTCCATACTGTACCAGCGTAATTTACAGCTATTTTACTAGTCTCACGCCCCAATTCCCATAGAGATCCATTCAAATGCAGAGAGGTTATAGTATCGCTTGTAACAGTACCTGAAAATTATGGAACACCGAGAATAAATAAATAAATGTGGAAATATAAAAATGAATAAATACAATTATTTGGAAATAAATAAATTAATCTGGGAATGAATACAGAAATGTATGTAAATGTATGTGCAATTAATTTATTACACTTATGTTTTTATTTATTTTCAAATATATTCATTTATTTACTTCCATATATATTTATTTATAATTTATTTCCCTATTTATTTCCATATATATTTACCGATTTCCCAGCGAGCACAATCTGTCAATCAACTTGCTTTGCTCCACCCACTAAGTTTGCCTCGTTCCCTCCCTTTAAACTTATGTGTTCAGTGTTGCCAGACTGGGCATATTCCAGCCCAATTGGGCTATTTCTTTTTATGTTATTGTGCGGGGAAAATTTTAATTTTGCGGACCCAGTGGGTTGTGAAAATTAGAAAGAACGCTGACTATCAGTTGCTTGTGGAAAAGTAGGCTGGTAGCTGTTATACTCTGTTCATGCTTTAACGGGGAGACGGGAGACGTGGCTGATCTGTAAACTTTACTGTTGTATAGACCACCGTGTCTTATCTTTGAACGGACATTGACTGCCGTGTCTTTTGGTTTATGCAGCGAGAAATTAGCAGCCTATATTTCTATGTTGCTCAACTTGCATTTTCTGTGTGCAAGCATACTTTCCCTGATTTTGCGTAAGCACTAAACATTTGATTAGGAAAATAGAACTAGCCCATAACTTAAATGCGTGTGTGTGCATTCGCACATCATATTCATAAACATTTCAGAGTCTATCAATTGGCTACCGTTCTGACAGTAGGCTACCTCCACCTCCAGTCCACAATCTCACTCGCCTGCTCCCCGGTTCACGATCACATCCATATATCCGTAGCCCCCCCCCTCCCGTTCATAACTTAATGTATTTTATCCAAATTGGGCTATTATTATTAAGATTCTGCGTGCTTATAGTTTTAAAATCTGGCAACACTGTGGAAAAATGGTTCCGAGCTGCAGACAGCATTTCTCAATGTGAGCAAATACATTAATGGAGACGTCCTCAGAGAGAAACGACGGATAGAGAAAGCTAACTAGCTAGCTCAATCTGTCAACTTGCTTTGGTCTACCCACTAATTTCGCCTAGTTCCAAGTAAATCAGGTTCCAACCCTCCATGTAGCCTATTCAGGGTTACTGTCAGCGTTTCTTATGAGCAAGTCAATTTCTCAAATATTGAAAGAAACGGCAGGCGGATAGATTATATATTGCTGTGATCAATGTGGTGATCTGGTATCCGAGAAAGCTAGTGACATGACCATGTTCAATGTAGCCTACAATGTTCGCTGGCATCCGATGCAAATCTAAATCTAAAACAGATTGCTAGCTAGCTTTCTCTATCCGTCATTTCTCTCAATATGTGAGGAATCTCAATGAATGCATTTGCTCAAATTGAGAAACGCTGTCTGCAGCTCTGAACCACTTTTCTACAGTCTAGTCTCTATGTTGGAAAGGTGGGAACGTGGCGAACTTAGTGGGTTGAGCAAAGTAAGTTGATTGACAGATTGGGCTCATTTGGAAATCGGTAAATATATAGTAAATAAGTAAATAGGGTAAATAGGGAAATAAATTGGGAAATATATATGGAAATAAATAAATGAATTTGAAAAAAATATTTGAAAATAAATTTAATAACTTAAATTAATTGCACATACACATTACATTTCTATATTCATTCCCAGATTTATTTATTTCCAAATTATTTTATTTATTAATTTTTATATTTCCACATTTATTTATTATTTTATTTATTTATCATTGTGGCACTCTCGGTGTTCCATAGAAAGATATTGAGAGTATTTTGATGTTGATGGCTCACAGACTTCAGAAAGTAACAGCATGCAAAGGATATGCAACCAAATATGAAATATGATACTTTAAAAATACATTAAAGCAAAGGGTATGAATACTTATGCACATGAGAGATTTCAGTTTTTGATTTTTAATACATTTGCAAAAATTTCTAAAAACATGTTTTCACTTTGTCATTATGCCATTATAATTGAGTGTACATTGATGGGGAAAAATGGCAATTTTATCCATTTAAAATTAAATGTACAACACAATAAAGTGTGCAAAAAGTGAAGGTGTATGAATACTTTCGAGCACCACTGTCTGTTCGGCCTTTTCTGACTATATGTGGTGTACACTCAATCTCAAAAATAGGTCTGCGTAGCAGTCCGCAATTCAAATTGGAAGTAGTAATATCTTGAAACTCATTATAATTGATTGACATATTATCCAAAAAGAGCTCTTGCTAAGCTTTCCACTTTACCTATTTATACAGCAGTTATTCAAGAGTAAATGAGAGTATCTCAAGTGCAGTGAACCATTTCTAAGTGCAAATACTGTGCAGAAACACATTTCATATGCAGTTTAACCTTTTGTGCAAGTTTAATAAAGGATTGATCCCTTTTCCTAATATACCTGACAAATTTTGTGCCAAGGTTTTAAAATAAAAAAATAAAAAATTGCAGCCAATAATTATACATGGACATTAACTGACCAAGAGGCAAATAGAATAGCAATAACAATAGATTTCCTATAGAACTTCAGGTTGAAGTGTTCAATATTTAAACAGTGATACAAAAAACTCCAGTGTAAACACTTTAAAACAGTCTTTTTGAGAGATAGCAAGAAATGCTATATGTGAGTCATTAAAGTCCTGTCAGAAAATGTCTACATTGACATCCATACATCTTAAAGGTGTCCAAATTTGTTGGTTGATGCCTCCAAGCTTCTTTGATTTTGAGTCAGGGTTAATTCCCAAGAAGCACCTGTAAACAAAAGGCCAAGACTAAAGGTTTCAGTTTAATATACATTTTTTGCATTGCATACGCAGTTAAAAATATCCATATGACCCCCAGGTGCACATGGGGTCACTGCACTGACCTCCAAGAGAGAAGGGACGTTGTTGTAGGGACGTTGCAAAGGTAAACGTTTAGCAAACGTTTAGCAAAGGTAAACGTTTAATGTAAATGTAATGTAAGCATGCATATACTACAACTCCTGGCTCAACTATGCTATATATATTTTTATATATATATATTTATTTTTAATAAAGTATATATATATATTTTTTTAAATAAACTAGCTAGCTACATGCTAAGCTAGACTGAAAAATGAACTATCAAGCTAACTAAAAAATATACCAAAAAATAAAGCTACTAAAAAAAAGGCTACTATAACTAGAATATTCAAAAAAGCTGAAATGTAAGCTCGCTATATATATTGCTCGCACTCTCTCTCTCTCCTATCTCCTCTTCAGTCTCCACGTAGATCAACCACTGTCCGCTGATGATATTCGTTTTTATAGCTGGGGCGTAGCCTGCCCTTGCTCCAAAACTTCAGGGAGTAGCTGTACAGGTTTCAATTTTATCACCGGGAGTCATACATAATGTATCAGTTTTCATCTAAAATAAGTGGTTTTAGTCAGTGGTGTAGTCTACGTGATACGCAGGTATACGCCGTATAGTATACCCACTAAGAAAGCTCCAGGATTTCCGTATACCCACTTAGAAATGCGCAAGGATAGGTAACAATATAGTTTTGTGACAGAACTTTCACTTTAGTGATTTTGTTTCGCAAATACTGGGTAGAGTATAACTGCAATAAAATAAGTTTTGCAGGGGAAGGCATCTCCTCCATTCACAAAATTCATAAAATTCACCCTGTGCGCTCTGTGTTACGAAGCACGGAACGTGGTGGCTTCACATATAGGAGGGGCTTTGAGTTTGGCTGTGACCCGTGACCTAGACCTGACATCACCTACCAACGAACACAGTTGCTTGACGGTCATTTCCCCGGCTCGACAGTATCTCTGTAGCGTTTAAAATTAGTCACCGTTAATGTAGAATCACTATTCTATAGTATTGTAGCATACTAAATGTGATATGAAACGAAAGCAAACTACACTCTTTCAGTGTTTTTGTAAGTCTGGCCCTGAAGCTACTGCCGCTTCGGATGACACTGCAGATGACACTACAGAAACGGAGCCTGATGCTAATGTTACACCTGGTAAGTGAAAGTCGTATACAAGTTAGCAGATATTACTGTAACAGCAGGGGATTGTTGGTGTGCGTATTGAATTATATTTACTGCCATATCTAGTGTAACTGAAGTTAGCTAGTTTTGTGTGTGTGTGTGTGTGTGTGTGTGTGTGTGTGTGTGTGTGTGTGTGTGCGTGTATGTGTGTTCACTGTTAATACTGCTATTAAAACTGATAAGCCTATAGAGAACAGGCACGACGTCACACCAGTGTTGCATTATTGGTATTTTCAGCCATTTTTGCAGACTAAACTATAAACATTAATGGTATTTATTTATTGATGTAGCCTATTGGTCTAATGTCGACGTTTGATTGTAATATAATTACTCTGTATTATTTACTACTGAACTGATGAACGAAGTGACTTTTAACTCGCTAGCTGGCTAACTTTATTCAGCAGACCTAATCAGACTGCCTGTTTACTGGTGAATATATCCATGAACGCTTCCATCAAATTTAGAGATACGGACGATTGAATTACATTGGCAGAAAGTTGTGGTTCTTGCCGTTCCGGGCACATATACCTTTGCGGTGAGACGACGGTAAAGGTTCGAAATGGAGGTTAAAAACAGGACCTGCAAACATTCTTTTTTCAGTTGTTATATTGCCCCATTGCTGGCAATATTGACCATGTACCATCAGCTTAAGGTTAACGTTAGCCACCTTGGTTGTGTTGGACTCACTCATGCACCTGCTGAAAATTACCCCTGGTATTGTCACACATGCAAACAAAAGAGTGGAACAAAACTGTAACCGATGGTGAAGCCTTAAAGAAAGACTGACCACATATGCCTATTGAAGCACTTGTTCAAGTTTTTGGGCGTTTTAACTCTTGGTTCTATTACTTTTTACTTATTGTTTACTTTGTGCTTTTCAACTTATCCCACGTGGATTTACAGTTTATTGGATTGATCCCTTAGCTTTTCCTATAAGGCAGACCCATTTAATATACCTGACAAATTTTGTGCCAAGGTTTTAAAATTTAAAATTAAAAAATTGCAGCCAATAATTATACTTGGACATTAACGGACCAAGAGGCAAATAGAATATTTTACATACATAGTTTACATACACTTAGGTTGAAGTCATTAAAACTAATTTTTAACCACTCCACAGATTTCATGTTAGCAAACTATAGTGTTGGCAAGTCAGTTAGGACATCTACTTTGTGCATGACAAAAGTAATTTTTCCAACAATTGTTTACAAACAGATCATTTCACTTTTAATTCACTATATCACAATTCCAGTGGGTCAGAAGTTTACATACACTAAGTTGACTGTGCTTTTAAATTTTTTATATTTGGTCGCATATCCTTTGCATGCCATGAATTCCTGATGTCTGTGACCCAACAAGATCAAAAGACTCTTGATATCCAACGGCGTGCAGTGTTTTATCCTCAAGTTAGAGACCGGTCAACCATAGTGAAAGGTAAGCAGACACCTTTTTCATAAAAGGTCTGCAGAGAGGAATGACCCGTACTCTGTTGGCCCCAAGTGTGGCCTCACCTGGGTGACGGGCTCCAGTGGGTGAATTGGAGAAAAAGATAAATAAGTATCACAATTCCAGTGGGTCAGAAGTTTACATACACTAAGTTGACTGTGCCTTTAATTTTTTAATATTTGGTCGCATATCCTTTGCATGCCATGAATTCCTGATGTCTGTAACCCAACAACATCAAAAGACTCTTGATATCATATTTTCTGGTACTCTTACAAGCGATACTATAATGACTCTGCATTTGAATGGATCTCTATGGGAATTGGGGGGTGGGACTAGATTTGTGGGTTCAGCGACTTAAATTGCCAAATATTTATGTAGGATATGAACCACAAAAACGGACTGGCATTTTGTTATCCGTTGTAGGATGCTATGTCCTTTGTGAGCTAATAGCCTACTGAAGCACACACAATTTAGGCTAAATATCTTGCATTGGGGCATCATTATCTTGGGGAAATTCATATAAGGCATAGCTACGCATCATCACTGTTGCCTCTGTGGGCGTGAGCGCAATGATGTCACCCAAAAATGTGAAAAAACTTCCGCAGTAGCATACATCGATGTATGCTTCACTGGAGGGGAGGAAAAGCAGAGTTTAAAGCCGCTTCGCTGGTCTTCTACACTATTGGGACAGTGGAGGGAGGGAGGAATGAAAGATCAGTTTCCAGGGGCATGGAGTAGAGGAGTGGTAGTGGAGAAGGAAAGGTTGCATTTTTCGACTATTGGGACGCACCCCTGTTCTTTATCAGCTTTAGTAATACTTGCACTCTTAAATCGTAATCCATACTTTGCATTGAAAATTGCCAGCTGGTGCTCCAGGGGCCGTATTCATAAAACATCTAAAGCTAAAAGTAGCTTCTAACTGGCTGAGTTAGATGGTGATGAACACTAAAACAGTAGAAAATCAGTCCAAAGCGTTTAAATCTCCCCAGCTGTAAATGTCATTGGCTGTTAAAGTCGTGTGTTGCTTATAATAAATTGTTGATAACACATACCCAGTCTTTCAGAATGCTCTCAATTATGTGTGGATACATGTACTGTATGCGTTAGTGAGTGTGGTGCTTATGGGGTGTTGCTTCAGGACGGGTGTGTATGAGGTTGGGAGGGAATCATCACAGTATACCCACTACAATAAACTAGACTACACCACTGGTTTTAGTGCTTTGTTATCCTTTAAATCCCCAGGTAAGGATTACCTGTCTGTCTGTTTTTTTATTAATTCTGGAACACTGAGCACTCAGACTGCCAAGCCAATATGGCCGCCCAACATTCTAAATGATTAAACTCAAATGACAAATGTTTAAACCTCATACATGGTCCTTGTTTTAGCTTTAGACATTTAATTTGATCAGTGATTAGTAGACATTAGGAAATGCTTTGCCACTCCTTGGCCTTCATAGCTACACATAGCAGTCAACATCATCACAGAGATGCCAGTAATAAGGCTTTTTTCATTTTTTGTGAAGGACAACTATCAACAACTATAACATCAAGACCAATAACAATGTAAACAGTTAAATGCATTATTTTATGTCAAATGTATGCCATTCAATTAAACATGAGATTCATTGATAAATTTAACATATTAGCAGAGAGACTAAATTTAATATTAGTGAAGTTCAAATGCATTGAAGTAGACTATCATCTCTGGACATTTTTAGATTGGTAATGATGAACAATAAATTCAATTATAGAGATGTGTAGATTGGTAAAGTTATATAACAATAGTAATAATGAACACTAAATAACGTTAGACATTTGAAAATATAAGCATATTGAAAATGAACAGGTCAGCACTGATCATGAACGGATTGCATAAAATAAGATCCCCATCTCTCAACGGCCCAATCAATTAATCGTCCGCTCCCTCCTCTTCAGATCACCTCTCTCAGCACTTAATTTACAGATCCTTTCCAAAAAATTAGAATATCATGGAAAAGTTTTTTTTTTTCCATAATTCCATTCAAAAAGTGAATGGAAGTAAATGCTGATTTTCGACACACTATTCTAATTTCTTGAAATACTGTTTTGGGGGTTTTCTGGAGCTGTAAGCCAAAATTATGAAAAATGAAACAAATAAAGGCTAGAAATATTTCACTTTGTGTGTAATGAATCTATAATCTATGAAAGTTTCACTTTTTGAATGGAATTATGGAAAAAAAAAAAACTTTTCCATGATATTCTAATTTTTTGGAAAGGATCTGTATTTACTCATCTTCAAATCCCAAAAACTACTCCTCACAATATCCAAATTGAAACTGACTGCTTGCTCCCATCTCTTTCTATCGTGCTTGCTATAGCCAGTGTTTGAAGTGGGAAAGACAAGTTACGTTGTCGAAAAGCAGTGAGAAATCAGGAAAGATAAGTTTTTTTAAATATAGAAAGCATGTACCGTTTGAATGGCATGTCAATGGACTTGCTCACTTGAATGAATCAGTATGGACTTACGTACAGTGACTATTGTGGGAATGAAAGAAAGAGAATCTCACGGACGAAGGTTTGTGAGAAGTCGCGGAATGCGAGAAAAATTGCCGGTAAGTTAGCTTACTCTGAGCAAAACATACAAGTCATGGCATGGTGTAGTGGTTCGTTCTGGCTCATGTCAAGCACTGGCTATAGCGCATTAAGTTAGCCAAACGAAGGATAAATCATTTGGACAGAAAGTTAAGTCCAAATAAAAGTTGGGAAACTAGAAACCCTAGGTAACGTTAGCTTGTTAGGTGTCTACCGTTAAAGTTGGCTAACGTTAACGTTACAGCTTGTTGAAGTTAAGCATATAACGTAACGTTAAATCAAAGGGAATTTTAAGCTTCAAAGTTTCCAAATGATTTACGCTTAGTTTGTGTTGAATACCAGCCAATGTTCGTACACAGCAAAATATGAAAAAGTGTAAGGCAGCTGAATACTTTTTCAACCCACTGTAAATAATAATAATAATAATGCCTGGCATTTATATACTTTCTCGATACACAAAGCGCTTTACAATGATGAGGGGGAAACTCGCCTCAACCACCACCAATGTGTAGCACCCACCTGGGTGATGCAACGACAGCCATTTTTCGCCAGAATGCTCACCACACATCAGCTGAAGTGGAGAGGGAGAGAAGAATTTTTTAGCCAATTAAACTGGGGGATGATTAGGTGGTAGATTGAAAGAGCCTGGGTTGGGAATTTAGCCAGGACACCGGAGAAACCCCTACTCTTTACGATAAGTGTCATGGGATCTTTAATGACCACAGTGAGTCAGGACCTCGGTTTAACGTCTCATCCGAAAGACGGCATCTCCTACAGCACAGTGTCCCCATCACTGCACTGGGGCATTGGGGTTTATTTGACCAGAGGGAAGACTGCCCCCTATTGGCCCACCAACACCACTTCCAGCAGCAACTTAGTTTCCCCCAGAGGTCTCCCATCCAAGTACTAACTGTAGGGACAATGGACTACATTTCAATTCACTCCACAGGAAACCCAAAAGACATTTAAAACACGGCCACAGCCAATCAGCCAATCTCTTGGAAATACGAGACACTAAGGGTCATAAAACTAAAACAGATAAGTCTGAACGCATTCCAGTCCCCCGACCCCATTCACCTCATTCTTCCACTTCTCTTCCTCGATAGTGCTGCACAAGAGGCAGCACTCCATTTTTGTCTTCCCGCTTTTGCTAGCTACACAGCTACAAAGGTGGATCTCCATTGCACCAGCAGCACCGCGGCAGCAGCATCAAAGGCCGCGGAGAGAGATGCAAACGGGTTCGCTTGCCTACAGCATCTAACCATAGAACTGAATTAACGCAACTCCGACCGAGGTGTGTTCCAGCCACGGACAAAGACACAGGGCGATAACCAGACGACCCGCATCCCTACCAGGATAAGAAAGGCCAAAGCAGGAGACGCCCTCACCATCCACCTCACGGACAAGCCAGCTATAATCAACTCACTGCGGACTTCAGTAAGACTGATCAAACATCCCAGGCATTAGTTTAGGATTTTAGTCTGAACTGTTTATCAGTAATTTGATTGCATCTCGACTTTGTGCGATAATAGCTGTATAGACGTGTTGCGCTGGTTAGCAAGCTAGCCGGCTGGCCTACCGTTTCATTGCTAATGTGGTAGTACTGTTAACTAACTAAAGCAGGCCTCGTGGTTTGCTCCTCTTTTCTTTAACACGTACTAACATTCGCGTGATATGGTCTCAATTCAACTTACTGTAGATAAATATGTTATTTTGTGAAAGAAATGCATGAACTTATTTATAGTAACGTCAGATTTGAGATCAATAACAACCATCTGTACAGTCTATGGCTGTGACACAGTTAGCTTGCTCCATGTGATTCCTTTGTTCCCTGAACGCACACGTGGCATAGGCCTACACACCGACACATACACACACATACAGTGGTGTTCAAAAAAATAGCAGTACAACATCAGTAACCTGATGAACCACTGTTATTAGTAGTAGTGATATTTCTGCATGGCAAATAATTTACTTGTAGATGTAGTAGTGTAATAGAAAAACAACAGACCCAACTGTCATGACATGCATGCTGCTTGTTCTGAGTAATTGACTCATTCATTGAAAGGGGCGTGTTCAAAATAATAGCAGTGTGGAGTGTAATTAGAGAATTCATTCATTCTGTGAAAAAAAACAGGTCAAACAGGTATTCCGCAGGTAAACAGGTGATGCCATCATGATTCTGTATAAAAGGATATCAAAAGACTCCTGATATCTTATTTCCAGGTAATCTTAGAAGCAATACTATAACCTCTCTGCATTTGAATGGATCGCTATGGGAATTGGGGGGTGGGACTAGATTAAGCTGTAAATTACACAGGAATAGTATGGAACACATGGTTGGCTAAATGGCTGTAAGTTAACAAGGGTCTGAGGTATCAAACAAGCCTTAAACCATCACTCTGCTGCCAGAAATACAGTAGATATGGATGGATAACTTGAAGGGTTTCTTCTCCTGACTTATTTTTCAATAGGAAAGTTCAATAGGAAAATTTGTCAGGAGAAACAACCCTTCAAGTGATCCATCCATATCTACTGCATATCTGGCAGCAGAGTGATGGTGTGAGGCTCGTTTGATACCTCAGACCCTTGTTGACTTACAGCCATTTAGCCAACCATGGGTTCCATACTATTCCCGTGTAATTTACAGCTTAATCTAGTCCCACCCCCCAATTCCCATAGAGATCCATTCAAATGCAGAGAGGTTATAGTATTGCTTCTAAGAGTACCTGGAAATAAGATATCAGGAGTCTTTTGATATACTTTTATACATAATCATAATGGCATCACCTGTTTACCTGTGGAATACCTGTTTGACCTGTTTTTTTCACAGAATGAATGAATTCTCTAATTAAACTCCACACTGCTATTATTTTGAACACGCCCCTTTCAATGAATGAGTCAATTACTCAGAACAAGCAGCGTGCATGTCATGACAGTTGGGTCTGTTGTTTTTCTATTACACTACTACATCTACAAGTAAATTATTTGCCATGCAGAAATATCACTACTACTAATAACAGTGGTTCATCAGGTTACTGATGTTGTACTGCTATTTTTTTAACACCACTGTATGTGCATACACACACACAAATGCTACAATACGCACACAACACAATATGTCTATTTAGTAGAATGTAATATTCATGTTTTTCCTTGTTTAATAAATCTATTTTTGTTAAACCTGGTGTCTGTTTTGAAGTCGTATGAATACGAGAGCTGAGTCAAACCTAATCATTAGAACATAATACCTTCAACCCTTATGAATTATTAGTTATTAGTGCTTTGATGGTAAATTGAAGTAGTAGTAATTATAATCCATGATAATGAAATGAGACTGATTTAATTTTAACCTAACTTAAGAATAATAAGGGTAAACCTCATTATTCCATAGTTATTGCCGATATTTATGGCATCCCATGTAAGAGTTTATATAAACTCCTCAAAAAAAGTTTGGAAACGTTATTTCGGTCGATTATTCCTCCCCTTTAATAATACCAATTGGTATTGTATTTTATATCGTTGGAAAGCCTGATTAGTCACCTTTAGCTAACAATTATTAGTCACCTGTCTAACAATTATTACCTATATTGACATTAAGACTTTCAATTGATGATTTCAATTGAATGTAACACAATAGCATTCAAACTTAAAATGGAGAAGGAAACCATGTGGCCATGTGGTATTCTCTGGAGATGCTGGGCTTTGACCTCATGAATAGTTTTGTGTCCTGGTCTTTCTCCTCACCCGAGCCACTCTCATTGGCCAGCAGCCATACCACCATGCAATCTGCGCCTGCTGAATGGCTGAAGCTAAGCAGGTGTGGGCTTGGTTATGTAGGGAACATGCCTCTATATTCCTACATGTGGAGTATTACTCATGCAAGGGGTTTACATATACATTTAGCAGTAATGGCAATAGACATATAAAACATGTTCGTTTTACCACCACTTCTTCACCCGGGCACCATAAATGTAGAGAATATCCTCGACAGGGCGCCATAAATGTAAGGAACACGCCTCTGTATATAAACTCCTCAAAAAAGGTTTGGAAACGTTATTTTGGTCGATTATTCCTCCCCTTTAATAATATCAATTGGTATTGTATTTTATATCGCTGGAAAGCCTGACTAGGCACCTTTACAATGAGGTACAACTTGTAAGGATCATGCATTCGTGGAATGAGCAACACAGCTAACCGTGTGGGTAGCGGCCCAAAAAAATGTGCCAAAATCCCCTGCAATATTCTTCTGTTGGTATTCACTCTCGTTTTGAGCTTCAAGTGCTGGCAGGTGTATGCCAGTCACAGGTGTGTGACTGGCACCTGATTGGCACCTAATTGACAGCACTTGTGTGCATGGGTCCTGCAACTTTGTTGAGTTTGTGTGTGCTCCAAGCATAAACATGCCACGTTTGTCCCTTCAGGATAAGGCCCGTGCAATAGGGCAAGTGGAAGCTGGTGTTCCGGTACGCAGAGTGGCAGCATTATTTGGTGTCAGCCCTGGTACCATTTCCAAACTTAGGACCAAGTTCCGTGAGACTGGTGAAGTCAAAGACAGACCACAAAGTGGCCGTCCCAGGAAGACAACACTCCAAGAAGACCGGTTCCTCACCCTTGCTTCACTGAGGAACCGTAGGCTTTCTTCCAGAGATTTACAGGCAAGATTTGCACAACGGTACCACAGACAGATCTCTGATCAGACGGTGAGGAACAGACTGCACATGGCCGGTCTTCGTGCTTATAAGGCTGCCAGGAAGCCTGCAATGACTGCCCTTCACCGTCAGGCCCGTTTGCGCTGGTGTCGACAGCACCGACAGTGGAACCTAAGAATGTGGGGCAACGTCATGTTCAGTGATGAATCAAGGTTCTGTCTGCGGAAGCTGGATGGCAGGATCAAAGTATGGAGACGGCGTGGAGAACGCTATGCAGATTGCTGCACAGATTGCGTGACACCTTTCAATGGGGGCATTGTCATGGTGTGGGGCGGTATCTCTCTCACAGGCAAAACAGAACTTGTCATCATTGAAGGCAATCTCAATGCAGTGAGATATCGGAATGAGATTCTGGAGCCAGTGGCGATCCTATATTTCCAGAATCTGGGACCTAACTCCATCCTCCAGGATGACAACGCTCGCCCCCACAGAGCCAGGATCATCACAGAGTACCTCCAGAATTTGGGAGTGGAGAGGATGGAATGGCCTGCCGTGAGTCCAGACCTCAACCCAATTGAACACCTGTGGGATCAGCTTGGGCGTGCTGTACGTGCCAGAGTGACCAACGCAACCATTTTGGCTGACTTGCGGCAAATCCTGGTTGAGGAATGGGATGCCATCCCACAGCAGTGTGTGACCAGCATGAGGAGGAGGTGCCAAGCTGTTGTGACTGCGTATGGATCTTCCACACGCTACTGAGGTCCCTGACAGTGTAAAATGAATAAAGTGTAAAAATGGCCAATATGTGTTGTTTTTTCCTTATTACTGTGGGAGAGTGCAATCATCCAATCCACCAAGCAACTCAAAACGAGAGTGAATACCAACAGAAGAATATTGCAGGGGATTTTGGCACATTTTTTTGGGCCGCTACCCACACAGTTAGCTGTGTTGCTCATTCCACGAATGCCTTACAAGTTGTACCTCGTTGTAAAGGTGACTAATCAGGCTTTCCAGCGATATAAAATACAATACCAATTGGTATTATTAAAGGGGAGGAATAATCGACCAAAATAACGTTTCCAAACCTTTTTTGAGGAGTTTATATACAGAGGCGTGTTCCTTACATTTATGGCGCCCTGTCGAGGATATTCTCTACATTTATGGTGCCCGGGTGAAGAAGTGGTGGTAAAACGAACATGTTTTATATGTCTATTGCCATTACTGCTAAATGTATATGTAAACCCCTTGCATGAGTAATACTCCACATGTAGGAATATAGAGGCATGTTCCCTACATAACCAAGCCCACACCTGCTTAGCTTCAGCCATTCAGCAGGCGCAGATTGCATGGTGGTATGGCTGCTGGCCAATGAGAGTGGCTCGGGTGAGGAGAAAGACCAGGACACAAAACTATTCATGAGGTCAAAGCCCAGCATCTCCAGAGAATACCACATGGCCACATGGTTTCCTTCTCCATTTTAAGTTTGAATGCTATTGTGTTACATTCAATTGAAATCATCAATTGAAAGTCTTAATGTCAATATAGGTAATAATTGTTATAACATGCCAGTTTGGAATTTACATTTTTAAAGGCAGGTCCAGATTCAAGCGGGGATTAGAGTGTTACTACTAATCTTGTTAGGTGGATGTAATATTTGGCCTGAAATGTAATATTTTGAAGACTGGCTCAACTTAATCATTCTGGGGCCCACTATACTCATGTTTGGATTTGTTAAGAAGAGGCTAAAACCCTGAATCTTTTAATAATAATATTATGGTGCTTGGCTCTGTTTTGAGCAACATAAGTGCACATTAATTAATAAGTACATTTGTCAGCTATTAGATAAGCCCGTCCTGGTCATAAACGAGTCTGACCCCCCTACCCCCTCCTTCCAAACCTTACCTCACATCACCAAATCAGGGCTGCAGAGGTAAGTCTTTACTTTCTCTTTACTTTCTGCAACCATCTCATTTTTGCCCTCTTCTTTCAGAGGGGGAGTTACCCCACAAGCATACGCTGAGCCACTGTAACTGTTTCTCATGCACACCTACATGCTCTCGCTAGTGCTACCAATTCTGCTTGTTAGGCACTTGTCCCTGGGCTTAGGGCTGATTCTTCGATCGTTTGGTATGTCCATGACCCTTCTTGTCATACTACCGCATATCCGGCTCTCCTTTTTCCTGTGCGGGGATCAATGGATGATGAACCTTCCACAAAATACACGTGGTCTGGACCCATCAGTGGTTCATAGTGCAGGTCTTCTCTAGCTTTTGCTTCTTCTTCCACCATTCTCACATTCATGTGGTTGGCCTTCTTCTGGGTTTGTTATTAATTCCGCCGGCTTCACGGCTTTACATCTCACAATGGTCAATCCTGGTTGTGTGAGCAAGATCTCATATGCTGATACTCTTCGGTGAGTTAGGGACAATTTCCCTCTACTGATTAGTGCTTCTACTGCATGTGACACATACAGGGTGACTTCATGCCCTGCCGTTATTGACGTCGCTTTCTCTACTGCGAAGGCGGCTGCTGCCAGTCATTTTTCACATGTGTGGAGTCCTCTTTCTACTGCATCTAGTCTTGTACTGTAATAGGCAATGGGTTTATGTCTTTCTTGCTCCTTTTGGGTTAGTACTGCTGTGGCAAATCCCTCTCTTTCTGCACAGAATAGGTGGAACAGTTTGTTGTAATCTGGGAGTCCTAGGGTTGGTGCTGCTTGCAATGCTCGCTTAAATCCTGTGAAAGCAGTTTCTGTCCCCGGGAGCCATTCAATCTGGTGTCTTCCTGCTTTATTTAGGCACAGGTCTCTTAGTGGTCATGCCATTTCCACATAGTCACAAATCCATTGCCTGCAGTATCCTGTCATTCTTAGGAATCTCTGCATCTCCTTCACCGTTCTTGGTCTGGGCACCTTCATGACTGCCTCAATTCGCTCTGCAGAAATGCTTTTACTCCCTTTCCTAAGAGTGTGACCCAGGTACTGCACTTGTTCTTGACAAAACTGTAACTTCAATTTGGATACCTTATGACCTTTTAGTGCTAGTTCTTGTAACAGCTTCTTACTGTCCTCCAAGCATGCAGTCATATTTGGGCTGCATAGCAGAAGGTCGTCAACGTTCTGGATGAGGGTGCTTCCCCCCTTCGGCGCAATGTCTGCTTGGTCATTTCTGACCATTTAGTTGAACAGGCTAGGTGATTCTACATATCACTGAGGTAGTCTTTGATAGGTGTATTGCTGTCCCCTGTATGTAAATGCAAACAAATACTGGAACTCGGGGTCCACTGGGATTGAGAAAAACGCTGAACACAGATCTATAACTGTATAATGGGTTGTTTCACTTGGTATGTTGGTTAATATGGTCAAGGGGTTGGGTACAACCCCTTACCAATGCATAGGGTAGGAACTCATTATCTAACAAGCTTAATTTTGCCTTTTTATCCATTGGCTGAAAGAAATTATGATGGAAGGGTGTCACCTTGACTCATTGGAATATTGGCTAGGAAGAGGAGGGGTTATGAAAGTATATAAGCCATTGTTTGTTTTTGTTCTGGGAACTCCTGAATCCTCTGCATAGCAGAAAGGACTTCCCACTGCCCAGTGCTCAATAAAAGGATAGACTGAATACAAGATTATTTCCTTCATCTTCATTCGACCAAGGGTGAGACTTCTCCAGCTTAAAGCCCACCTCAAATTGAACCTAATGAGGAGAAAGTAAAGACTTACCTCAGCATATTTGGCAAGCCAGCCAGGAGCCCAAGATCCCGGGAAGGACGCAGGAGGGAACCAACGGCGTGCAGTCTTTTATCCTCAAGTTAGAGACCAGTCAACCATAGTGAAAGGTAAGCATACACCTTTTTCGTAAAAAGTCTGCAGAGAGGAATGACCCGTACTCTGTTGGCCCCAAGTGTGGTCCTCACCTGGGTGACGGGCTCCAGTGGGTGAATTGGAGAAAAAGATAAATAAGTATCACAATTCCAGTGGGTCAGAAGTTTACATACACTAAGTTGACTGTGCCTTTAAATTTTTTATATTTGGTCGCATATCCTTTGCATGCCATCGCTTCCTGATGTCTATGACCCAACAACATCAAAAGACTCTTGATATCTTATTTTCTGGTACTCTTACAAGCGATACTATAACGTCCTGAATGGATCTCTATGGGAATTGGGGGGTGGGACTAGATTTAGCTGTAAATTACACTGGAACAGTGGAAACTATCTTATGCAGAAAAGAAGGGAAAGGCAAGTTAGGCCAGAAGGGAAAGCTGAGAACCCACAGAATGCATCTAAATCAATGGAAGAATGCAGCCTATCCTCTCCTGACTCTCTGGACTGCCAAGAGGCATGCAGAGGGTCAGACTTGTTACGCTATTTGAGGAGTTTGCCTTGCTTCCTCAGTTCTCACTCCGGGCTGCCTCTGGCTTCCCTTCCTCCTTCCTCAATACGGGATACAGGCCTGCCGCCTTAATGGTCTTGTCCACTGGCCACTGTTTGTCTGGGTTGTAGGGTGGTGGTTGCTCTGGTGCCGTTGGTTGGGGGTTCTGCCTCCGGCTGGGTCTCCTCCCCCTTTTCCACAGAGAATGCTGATCTCCTCTGGGCGGACTCATTCTTCCATTGATTTAGATGCATTCCCATAGAGATCCATTCAGGACGTTATAGTATCGCTTGTAAGAGTACCAGAAAATAAGATATCAAGAGTCTTTTGATGTTGTTAGGTCATAGACATCAGGAAGTCATGGCATGCAAAGGATATGCGACCAAATATAAAAAATTTAAAAGCACAGTCAACTTAGTGTATGTAAACTTCTGACCCACTGGATACTTATTTATCTTATTTATCTTTTTCTCCAATTCACCCACTGGAGCCCGTCACCCAGGTGAGGACCACACTTGGGGCCAACAGAGTACGGGTCATTCCTCTCTGCAGACTTTTTATGAAAAAGGTGTCTGCTTACCTTTCACTATGGTTGACCGGTCTCTAACTTGAGGATAAAACATTGCACGCCGTTCCCTCCTGCATCCTTCCCGGGATCTTGGGCTCCTGGCTGGCTTGCCAAATATGCTGAGGTAAGTCTTTACTTTCTCCTCATTAGGTTCAATTTGAGGTGGGCTTTAAGCTGGAGAAGTCTCACCCTTGGTCGAATGAAGATGAAGGAAATAATCCTGCAGAGTCTTGTATTCAGTCTATCCTTTTATTGAGCACCGGGCAGTGGGAAGTCCTTTCTGCTATGCAGAGGATTCAGGAGTTCCCTGAACAAAAACAAACAATGGCTTATATACTTTCATAACCCCTCCTCTTCCTAGCCAATATACCAATGAGTCAAGATGATACCCTTCCATCATAATTTCCTTTAGCCAATGGATAAAAATTAAGCTTGTTAGATAATGAGTTCCTACCCTATGCACTTGGGGGCACTCATGGCACTCATACTCATATTTAATATAGATTTTACATATGTGGCTTATGAGCCTGAAGACACCTTACTTCTACAGGGCTCAGGTCCTTAATGCTTGGGGAGAAAAGTATTTATGGTGGGGCTGAGGGAGAAACTTGGCTTTTTCTTACTTGGGTCTTTTATTTTGTTTTTTTAGCTAACTAAGTTGGGGGCTGTGGAGCTGGGAAGTTCTGTGAGTGGTGGGAGCGCTGCAGCATTTCCTGGAGTCTACAAACAGAGAAGTGTTTCCTTGGTTGTGTAAACTTGTGACCACTGAGTTTTTATTGCTGGCTGTTCTTTTATTCCTCCTGGGCTGAAATTAGATTATTCTGGCAATTCGGGCTTCTCTCTTTCTTTTCTGGTAATTTTAATTTAACATCTGTTTTAGGGTCAAAGACATACAAGGTTTTCAAAGTAGCAAAACATTTTTACGGCAATTACAATTCCCTGACAGGCTTTTTAAGTTCATTAGTGTCACCTACATTGAGCACCATAATTCATGACAGCAATGACACTAAATTTACTGATTGTCTGGATCCTGATTCTAATTGTTTTAAACTATCAAGTAGAACTCCCTATTATAATGAAAACATATTTAGGAATTTATACAGTAATTGATCAAATTCTGAACAGTTTTTTTTTTCAACATTTCATGTGAATGTCTGTAGTCTCTCTAAACATTATGATCAATTAACTCATTATTTGTCTTCTCTGAAACATGAGTTTTCCGTTATTGCTTTGTCAGAAACTTGGTTATCAGAAGACTCTGTAAATTACTATGATATGCCTCCATAGAATTCTCTACATTTTTGTAGAAAAAAGAGAATAGGGGGTGGAGTATCTATTTTTATTCGTAAAGAATTTAATTTAATTGAAAGAAGTGATCTTGCTCTCAAATCAGATTGTACTGAAATGGAATTGCTCTTTTTAGAAATCCCACCATGCACCCTTTTCAGTGGGAAGAAGGTGATTACTGGGTGCATATATCGCCCTCCTGACACAAGTATTAGTATCTTCAATGATGCCCTTGCATCAACTCTAGACGTCTTAAATAACGAGGAAAAAATTTGCTTTCTTTTAGGCGATTTCAACATAGATCTATTTAAAAATGAAAGTCATTTACAGATAGCTGATTTTCTAAATACCCTACACTCCAGCTATTTATATCCTCTCATCTACAAACCCTCAAGAGTGACGGATAGATCTGCAACGCTAATTGACAATATTTTTTACAAATTCTTTAGGAAATGTGGCAAAAACTGGGTTGCTTTTAACAGATATTTCTGATCACTTTCCAATATTTCAGCTAACATTATCAACTGTGAAGTACCAGGAAGGGGCTGTCAAAAATGTCAAATTCAGAATATTCAACAAAAGAAATACTGAGTGCTTTAAGATGTTGATTGATGATATTTCATGGGATAATGTCTATAATCAACCTGACACGTCAACCTGATATGATTTAGCATATCAGACTTTCTTCTCTTTATTCAATTCTGCCTTTAATACTTGTTTCCACTAATACTTGTGAAACTACGCAAGAGAATATCTGAATGCAATATCTGAATATCTGTTTGCTACATCTAAAACAGTGTTAATAATTTACTTATTATTATTATAAAACCTTTCATGGCCTAATAATAATAAACAAGAATAATAATTTCCAACACACTTAACTCCCCCCTCGCTTAAAAAATAACAAATTAATCCTGGCTGCTCAGAGACTACGTAGCAAAATGCCTTTCACAATTAGATGATCCCACAACCATTTAGCATTTATCAAAGCAGTTATTCGTAAATACGCCAGTCATGCTTTAAAATTCCTTGAGAATAAACTTTAATTGTGGTTGGCATGCAATGATATTATGCTTTACACGCCTATGACATCTCAACACTATTCGCTACCTTTCTCATCATCAGCTGCGTTTGCGTTTTTGTTCGAAATATGTCGGTTAATTTGGCACATTTGGCCGCTTCTTCTTCCATTGCCTTTCTTTTTTTATCCTAGCATTTTCTGCTCCTCCTTTTCTTATTTTATTCTCCATTTTAGCATCTTCATGTGGCACAAACTCATAAACTAAGCTAATTACATCAGGTGATCAATCATAATCTAAAACAAACTTCGGTTCAACCAATTATGGAATTTGGGAGGGGCCACTCTCATCCCCCCTATGAGCATCCAAGTTTCTGGTGTGTGCCGTGGTTGCTTTTCGTGCGTGTGTGAGGAGGAGAGAGAGGGGGCCGAGAGAGAGGGGGCCGAATGAGAGCTCACGCAGCCCACACTGCAGCAAGTACGTATATGATCTACAATTATTGTGTTTACCGATCCTCGCCACCAGCCCAAAAACCAGCGGATTCTTCCCGATTCTCCTGATTAGCCACTGTTGGCATTGTTGGCACCCCTGGTAAAGATGAGTAAAAGGGGTTATAAAACATTCACCATTTGGTGAATTCGGTGAATTATCTCACACTGAAAAAATGAGAAAAATCCAACCTTTAATTGAAGTAAATTTATTATGAGAGAAAAAAAATCCCTCATCAAGAATTATTTTTAAAAAAACACGTGTCACAATTATTGGCCCCCTGTATTTATATATACAACCCCAATTCCAAAAAAGTTGGGACAGTATGTAAAATGCACATAAAAGCAGAAAGCAGTGATTTGTAAATTCTCTTTTACATATATTTAATTGAAAACAGTACAAAGAAAAGATATTTAATGTTTTACCTGATCAACTTTATTGATCTGTCATGGTTTTGACCCTGATTCCCCATGCGGTCGTTTTCCTCGGTGGTCACGCGAGGGCGCTGCCCTTTTGGTGGATGCTTGCTCCGCCCTGCTGAGTTGGGGGAGTTTTCTGTTAAGCGTTTTCACCTGTTCATAGTCACCTGAGAGTTATATAAGCCTACCGTTTCCTTTGTTCGGGGCTTCGACATTAATTGTTCATTGTTTGTTTATTGTTATGTACTGTGGTGTTTTTGTTGGCTGTGAGTTATTCGTACCCTGTGGGCTACTCGCCTTTTGTTAACGTCTCTTTGTTGAGGCAGGGCTTATTTTCTTACTGGCTTGGCAGTGCTTTATCTCGTAGAAGTTTGGGACCGTAAATCTCTGCTCTATTTCGCGTTGTTGTGCTTAATCTCCGTTTATGGAGATTTGGGCGATTCTGTTGTTAACTGTAGTTCTGTTCGCCCCTCGGCACATGTCTTCCCATAGGGGATTCGGCCGTTTTCGCTTCTACTTCGTTTATTAGCTCGTAGAAGTATAGAGTAGCAGTTTCTCTGGTCCATTTGTTCGCCTTTTGATTGGTTTTCTTATTGAGAGACCTGGCGTGTTAGCTTCTACTCATTTCCGGGTTACGGTAAGCCAGTTAGTAGCTTCGGTACGTTTATTCCCTGTTTTGTTCTCCTTCTCATGGACTACGTTCCCCTTTGTTGTGAGTCGGGGTTTTTCGTTACATTTTCCGTTACTGTGAGGCTAGGGCGTGTGTTTATTTTAGTTCGCTGTGTCTTTTGGATAGTAAGTTTTGGGACGACGGTGCTCCGTCGGCTCACCTGTAAAATGTTTCTCTCTCCTGGGAGATCGGGTGTTTACCCAGGTATGTTTGCTGCATTAGACTGCGAACTTATTTAAATAGCCATAGAACGTTAAATCTCTGTTCCTGTTTGCCTTGTTACATTTCCCCATACTGAGAGGCAGGGCTTGTGCTTGTGTTAGTCAGTTTAGCCGATGGTTAAGGTGCAGCTGTCCTTCATCTTTTTGTGCTTTCCTTCTCCGTGTGTGGAGATGTGGGCGATTCGGTTCGGAACTTTAGTTCTGTTCGTCCTTCGGTGCAATTCGTCTCTTAGGGAGACCGGTTGATGATGTTGGACATGTTTGCGTGTGACTGCAAGCCTATAAGCCTTGGAACATTAATTATCTGTTCCTTCGCCTCTTTACATTTCTCCTGTCTGAGAGGTTAGGGCGTGGCTCTATTTTTAGCTTAGTCATTTTGCTGGTAAAGCATTGGGACGACGGTGTTCCGTCGGCTCACCTGTAAAATGTTTCTCTCTCCTGGGAGATCGGGTGTTTACCCAGGTTTGTTTGCTGCATGTGACTGCTAGCTAATGGAAGTAGCCACGGAACGTTATCACTGTTCCTTCGCCACCTCCTATTCCTATAGGTATTAGATAGGTATTAGTTTTCTGTGTTTATTTGCTGTGTGTTTTTGTTTGTGCCATTGTGCTACTCGCCTGTTCTTGCGTCTCGTTATCGAGACAGGGCATTTTATTTCTGGCTCGTGTGTAACGGTGAGCCGGTCTGTAGCTGTGGTGTGTGTGTTCCTTGTCTTGTCTCCTTCCCTTATCTGCGGGGTATCCCGCCTTAGTGGCCTAAGGGCTTAATGATTCCCCTTGCTGCGTTTGGCTCCTCCCGGGCTCCTCCCTGCGTTTGGAACATTCCACAGGTAAACAGGTGATGCTATCATGACTGGGTATAAAAGGATATCAAAAGACTCTTGATATTTTATTTTCAGCGATACTATAACCTCTGCATTTGAATGGATCTCTATGGGAATTTGGGGGTGGGACTAGATTAAGTTGTAAATTACATGGGAATAGTATGGAATCCATGGTTGGCTGTAAGTAATCAAGGGTCTGAGGTATCAAACGAGCCTCAAACCATCACTCTGCTGCCAGATATGCAGTAGATATGGATGGATCACTTTAAGGGTTGTTTCTCCTGACAAATTTTCCTATTGAACTCTATGTATGTAAAAATAAGTCAGGAGAAGAAACCCTTCAAGTTATCCATACACTGTAAACCTTTGATGTAAATTTACAGTGAAATTCGAACAGCAATCTACTGTATTTAGTTTGTACAGTACAATGCTGTGATAAACAGTGCATTGTGGGAGTCTCGTGGTTGTTCAAGCATTTCAACGGTCAAATGTTTGAATTTACAGCAACATACAGTCAAATGTTTGAATTTACAGCAACATACTGTGGATCGCAAGGGGTCTCGGGAAAATAACGGTTGCCCCTTCAAATCGCGCGCCCATTCGTATAGCCTACTGCCTGCGAGATATCCTCCACGGAACGAATGTTCTTTTTGGTGAATCATTTGAATGTGAAAAGACAGGTAAGGTAAATTTATTTATTGAGATTTTGTGTTACACTACAGTAAATAGTTTTAGTTTTATTAGAATTATTATTATTATAGCTAGCACTAGTGCTGCATGGCAGACGTTGAAGACGTGATGTACGGAGGACATGCAAGTTAATGTAATGTTAGCCTAACTCAAAATCTAGTCTTAGTTCGCTTGTGAAATTGTTTTGAGCTGAATGATGAACACTTTGATTTTTTTGAGTGTCCAGGCATAACGTTAGATAACATTACATAGGCTAGCTACATGAGCAATTAGCTATTCAGTTTAGCACTACCGAGTTGAATTCCAGATGTTTCATTGTCAGTCCCTGTTCAGTTGTTGGCAGGAACACTCGGAGTGGGGATTTTCACCAGATGTGCCAGACATGAGCCAGGTAAGGTTAATTTACAGCTTGCACGATGGAAGTTTGGTTGCCACCTTCTAAACAATTTATTTTCTAACTGGGGCGTTATCGTTTGTGGTTTTGTGTGGCTGTGGTTGTGTAAAGTTAACTTAGCTATGGCTATTGCATTTCGAACAAAGTAGTTTGACTGCTAACGTTAGCTAGGTCACCATGTGCACGCTTTACCTACACACACACGTGTTGCATTTGCACGGTGAGTGAAAGGGATATATGCACAGTGAAAGGCAAAACGGTTTATAGTGTTGCATTTTAGTCTAAATTAATTTCTTTGAGGGGCTTTGTGTGCGGCAGTGGTTGTGGACGTGGCTGCTAGCAGTTGACAAAGTCGAAAGTGACCTGAGATTACTACAGCGTTGAGTCACGCAGCTATGTCGAGTCGTAAAACCAGCAGGAGTAGGCTACTTTGATTTGAAAGATGATGGGAAAGTTTCATGTAGGTTCAGTTGTGTCCGATGAAACTGGCATAAAACCATTCGACTGGATCGATGAGAAATCACGATGAGAAATCACATCCAACGTGGTCTGGTGTTGATATGTTGATTTCTCTGAACAAAAATGTAGGCCATAGTTTGAGTAAGCATGGTCCATTATCACTGGTCACTGTTCGTTTCATAATATGCAAAATTGCAAGTAGGCCATACCATCGATCTTATCTAGCTGCCTGTTATTTCAAATGCTTTTTATGCCATATTGGGCCTGTATACTGTAGCCTAGGCTACATCAAGTAGCCTATCTGCTGCGCTGTAGTCCGTTTATTTCAACTAATAGCGGTAACACTTTCACAAATGTACAATTAGTTTAGGCTATTTTTTGCACAGTACGTTATTATTTATTTCACTTTATTATCTGCACTGTTTTTACATATTTTTTTTGTGGACCAATGTTTGAATCAATTTGCCTGGTGGTTGCGAAAAGAGAGAATTAAGTGGGCGAGTCAGGTAGGTTAGGCTTAGAGGCTAGTCCCTCTCACCTCGGCCAGTAACGGTGAGATAGGCGCATATCCTATTTGATGACTGGCAGAGCGTTGTTAAGGTGACTGAATAAGCCTACCCATTGCTTTTCATTTGTTAATTTTGATTTGATTTGTAATTATGTCCCCAGTATAGCCATGGCAGTAATTGATTGGTGTAAGATTAATTTCGCTTTAATTTTAAGACTTGTTTAACCCTTGTGCAGTGTTAGAAAGCTGTTTCACCATTTTGTGTTAGCGGGTCTCCGTAGACCCATGCTTTAACTCAGCTCAAAAAACAATGATTATCATCCAATATTGTTCTCTACCTCATAACTACCTTATTATGCACTCATAACCATACAATCACCATTTGAAAAGTTATTTTATGGCCCCAAGACACACGATACCACTTATTTTCAGTTCAAAACGGGATTCAATTCACTCATTATATTCCCTATAGTGAAGACAATGGGTAATTATGTTATCTGACTATAATAGACTAACATTAGAATACAATTTCTAGAATAAATTGTTTGTGGGTTTTTTAGAACTTTATATTATTAACTATAATGACCTCTGTGGTATTACGGGTCAAAATTGACCCATATAGATCTATGTTAGAAAAAAGGTAAAAAGACCTTTATTGTTCATAAAACAACTTTGCTCATGGTGAAATAGACAGATGCTGCTGCAGAATGAAATTGACAAGAACTCAAACAAGCCTTAGGCTATTTATAGATGTTGCTGCTAGAAAATCTGTGTAATGTTGTTCATGCCACGCCCCACAAGATGACACTGTGCTTTTCTGCGAGAAAAAGCAAAGTTCCCGTGCATGTAGACATAATATTATGAAGGGGAGGAGTTGTGATGAAAGCAGTGTGTGTGTGTGTGTGTGTGTGTGTGCATGTGTGGCTGAGAGAGAGAGAGGGGTGTGTGTGTGTTCAAGTTCCTTTTTAGTGTGTGTGTGTTCACGTTCAAGTTCAATTTCAGTGTCCATATTCTGTGAGAAAGGTTGAGTTCCCGTGGGTGGGGGGGGGGGGGTAGCCTACAGTTCCATACTGTGAGAAAATAGTAGTTCCCATGGAGGAAGGGGGGTGGGGGTGGGGTGTCTAGAGTCAAAGATTAATCTTGATTGAGCCAAATTTGATCCAGAGTTACCCACAACATTTCAATGAAGCCTGCATGTAGACATAATATTATGAAGGGGAGGAGTTGTGATGAAAGCAAGGGGTATTCTTTTTGAGTGAGTGAGTGTGTGTGTGTGCGCATGTGTGGGTGAGAGAGAGACAGAGAGAGGGGTGTGTGTGTGTGTGTGTTCAAGTTCTTTTTTAGTGTGTGTGTGTTCACGTTCAACCATATTCTGTGAGAAAGGTTGAGTTCCCGTGGGTGGGGTAGCCTACAGTTCCATACTGCGAGAAAATAATAGTTCCCATGGAGGAAGGGGGGTGGGGATGGGGTGTCTAGAGTCAAAGATGAATCTTGATTGAGCCAAATTTGATCCAGAGTTACCCACAACATTTCAATGAAGCCTGCTACACTGCTGGGTCTGCCCCGACCCTAATATCACAGCTGAAACTTTTTTAGAGAGAGACCTTCAGAATTTGCTAAAATGGTGAAAAATAGTTTTGTTGTGTTTATATAGCTGTTGTGGAGGATATCATGAAGGCTTGTTCCAATAAAAAAAACTAGATGGTATTTATTACATATCTTAAATTGAAACGGGTCTCGGGAGACCCTAACACAACATAAGGGTTAAGACTTGTAAGGCTGCATAGTCTAACAAGGGTGGTGAAAAAAATCGATTCATGTAAGAATCGCGATTCTATTCTCGACGATTATAGATCGATTCACAAATCCCGAAAAAACGATTTTGTTTTTCCATTATTTTATTTTTTTCCATATTTAAAAAGAAAAAAAAAAGACAAAGGGATTTTATCCTGTTTTCACAATAATTTTGTGCTTGGGATGTATTTCAGTGTTTCCCCTAGCATTACGGGACCCCCTGTATTTAATGGGTTACTGCAGTCAAATGGTAGAAATGTAATTGAAAACGCTATCATAATCGAAGTGAAAATCGAATCCGCGATAATCGATTTGAAATCGAATCGTGACCCCAAGAATCGAAATTGAATCGTGAGATCACTACCGATTCCCACCCCTATTCCTTACGGCAAAAGACCAAAGTGATGAACTCTACATCTGTTCACTCTCACGTTTAATCTGAGTAATAAAAAAACAACTGCTTTCACATTTCTTTGACATGTTTAATTTCCCTCTTCAAACATGCTGTCCAGTCAAATATGCTGTCCAGTCAGATTTGAGGTTGAGCAAAGCGGACATTGAAGGACACAGTTAATAAGCCAGAATCCTCTCCTCTCCTCTGTCAGGTTGGACGTAGCGGAAACATTCCTGCTGGCACCACCGTGGATACAGACATCACGCACCCCTACGAGTTTGACTTTTACCTCTGCAGTCACGCTGGAATACAGGTACAACAGCACCCGCCATCTTATCCTCCAGCCTGCTGCTGCTTCACGCTACACTCTTCTCCCCCCAAAACCTGGGTAGAAGTCTGTAGAACATATGCTGGCTACTTGCTTTGCATTGTGTTGAGGATAGACATGTTAGTCTTAAACCGCCAATCACAAGGTGACAGAACCGTTGGAAGTTATATAGAACTGTTCAGATTGAGAGACAGCTCAGTCTAAACACTTATAGTTTTTACATGTTGAGAGCCAGAATTTCATACCGTTAATCCCCATGTCGCCACACTTCTTCGGAAGCTTATGGATTTCAAGTGCTTTGTGTAAATCGGTGATTACTACAACACACACACACATACTCACGCATACACACACAGACATACATACATACACTCTTAGACACACTCTCATTCACACATTCACGCTTATATATGAAGTGGATCATCACATAATTAATGTTTCAATTGTTTTCATTAATTGGTTATTTTTTTCTTCAATGGCTTTCAGACCCTGATTCAGACTCAAAACAGTGGACATCAACTGTGTTCTAGTGTAATCCGATCTGGAGCTGTGTTGTAGTGTAATCAGATCTGGAGCTGTGTTGTAGTGTAATCAGATCTGGAGCTGTGTTCTAGTGTAATGGACAGATCTGGAGCTGTGTTCTAGTGTAATCAGATCTGGAGCTGTGTTCTAGTGTAATCCGATCTGGAGCTGTGTTCTAGTGTAATCAGATCTGGAGCTGTGTTGTAGTGTAATCAGATCTGGAGCTGTGTTCTAGTGTAATGGACAGATCTGGAGCTGTGTTCTAGTGTAATCAGATCTGGAGCTGTGTTGTAGTGTAATGGGCAGATCTGGAGCTGTGTTGTAGTGTAATGGACAGATCTGGAGCTGTGTTCTAGTGTAATCAGATCAGAATGTTGTGTATGTATGTGATTGTTGGCATGATTGTTGTAGCCAGTTGTGTAAATTGTTGTGTTGTTGAAAATGGTGAATAAACAGGTTTTATTCAGAATTACATTTGTTCTGTATCTTTTTCAAACTACTACAGCAATTATCTGTATATCTGTGTAATATTGTAAAATTACAGTATTCTGCTGGCAACCCTGCTGCCAGTAATTTACTGTAAATTGAAATATTTACAGTAAGTTGCTGTATTTCACTATTACAGTAATATTCTGTAAATGTATTTTACAGTAACGTTACTGTAAAATTACAGTATTCGGCTGGCTACCCTGCTGCCAGTAGATTACTGTAATTTGAAATATTTACAGTAAATTGCTGTATTTGTCTATTACAGTAATATTCTGTAAATGTATTTTACAGTAACGTTACTGTAAATTTACAGTATTCGGCTGGCTACCCTGCTGCCAGTAGATTGCTGTAATTTTACTGTGAAATTTTTTATTATTTCTGGCAGCAGAGTGATGGTTTAAGGCTTGTTTGATACGTCAGACCCTTGATGACTTAGAGCCATTTAGCCAACCAAGTGTTCCATATTGTTCCAGTGTAATTTAAAGCTGAATCTAGTCCCACCCCCCAATTCCCATAGAGATCCATTCAAATGCATTTATAGTCATTACAGTATCGCTTGTAAGAGTACCAGAAAATAAGATATCAAGAGTCTTTTGATGTTGTTGGGTCACAGACATCAAGAAGTCATGGCATGCAAAGTATATGCGACCAAATATTTAAAATTATTTCTTTATTCTATATACAAATGCAGGGGTGGCAATAATTGTGGCACACGTGGTTTTGTTAAAAATATATATATTTTTAAAATTAAATATTAAAAACGTATTTCTTGATGAGGGATTTTTTTTTCTCATTATGAATTTACTTCAATTAAAGGTTGGACTTTTCTCATTTTTTCAGTTTGAGATTAATCTAATTCACCAAAAGATACATTTTTTATAACCCTTTTTACTCATCTTTACCAGGGGTGCCAATAATAGTGGAGGGCACTGTATATATATATCAGATCAAAAACGACTACGACGTAAAAAAAGCCAAGTTACTCACGCATAGCCTACATAGCGCTGTCCATACGTTCTTAATTCCAACTTGCAAAAACTAGGCCTGCCTTTAAAAGTCTTGATATCAAAATGTGGCCAAGTTACAACTAACAATATTGCCTATCGTAGCTCACGCTAAATAAACTAGCTCTATTCCAAAGCAATGCTATCCAAACTTTCCTAAATTATTTAATGCAACTTGGCCCTGTGTTTCTTCATCTTTGCATGTGAAGAGATTGTGCCTCATGGAACAACATATGATTTCAATGAATGTTTTTAACAGTTGATGAATAATTACACTCCAGAAAGGATATGGTTGTACTTTGTTGGCAAGTTTACTTTAGAAAATGTACAGGTTTTAAAATGTTAACTGCTGCTACAGCATTCTTTACAATTCACAAACAGACATTTATATGAAGAAACATCATGTACAATAGAGAAAGGGGTGATGAATAAATAAATGCAGATAAAAATTAGTAATATTTTTACCTAGAAATAGTGTACATAAAGCATTTTTACAAACATATCCAGACATGTTTGTGGGTCAGATGTGGCAAATAAGTAATAGTACCAATTTTCTTAACATAATAGTATTTATGACATTTGCAAACAGAATTTTGTGAACACAAGGATATCTATGCTCTGTAGGACCACACAGGTTTTGATAGAAATCCAAATAAATAAATCAATAAATACATAATAATAATTATTATAATAATAATAATACATTTTATTCATTCTGTGCTTTTTATAGACCCAAAGCAGTGGATGCAGACAATTGTTCAAACATGCCCTATAGTGTGGTAATTTTTCTGTTTAATTTCTAAGTGCAACACATCTGACCACATTCTCTTGAGATGGTAAGATGAAGAAACACAGGGCCAAGTTGCATTAAATAATTTAGGAAAGTTTGGATAGCACTGCTTTGGAATAGAGCTAGTTTATTTAGTGTGAGCTACGATAGGCAATATTGTTAGTTGTAACTTGGCCACATTTTGATATCAAGACTTTTAAAGGCAGGCCTAGTTTTTGCAAGTTGGAATTAAGAACTTATGGACAGCGTTATGTAGGCTATGCGTGAGTAACATGGCTTTTTTTTTTACGTCGTAGACGTTTTTGATCTTTGATTAAGTTGTAGAAACATCTCAAGCAGTATCAGTGGAAACAAAATACAAATAAATATACGTATATATATATATATATATTTGTTTAAAGCAACTAGCAAATGTTAATAGCACAGACAAGCATATTTAGAAGCTCGGATGTTGTCCTTGGTATTGAGGCTAATGTGGTGTTTAAAAGCAGCAGATGACCACCGGCCCATGGTTTTGAATATGACCACTGCCATGGTCGCTGCGCTGATCCTGAATGAGTGGGTGGGGTCGTGTTCAGGAGGGAGCCGACAGTGCTGGCAGAGACAACAGAGTTTGCACAGAACCAGGAGCCGGACAAGCGTTGCCAGCATTGCTCATGAACAGAGGCTCATGAGGGGTTGCAGAATGGGGACATAGCAACGCTCATATATTGGATGTAGGTAGCGGAACCCCCCAAAAACCGCATAGAGACAGCAGAGTCTGACCCGGCTATGTTAAGTGACTAGTGTAGCACCCACTGTAGAACTCGCCGATATCCCACTTTGAGAGACGCATTTTGCATTGCTATTGCATTCCTGGATTGACCTAGTCATTCTAATTTTTGTTTTGAAGCCAGGCTGTGCTGTGGCTGTATGGCTTACTATCAGAAGAGAGCTATTGGTGTCGAATTTGCCTTTAGGATTTCATATCCATTAGAATGCTTAGCCATTTGAATTCTTTGCCATTAGAAAAAAGCAATTAGCTCACCATTCCACCAGATATGCATAGCCTATAAAGCAGAATAAGCTTTGCCATAAGAAATTAACCTGGCGATCCAGTGATATGCAACATCCAGCAATCCATCAAATATGCAATATGAAGCAGCAAAGCGGAGCTTGTTAGCAGTAAGCTTTACGATGCATGAGAGCACATGAGCCTTTGAGCACGATAAGGATTTGTTTTTTTTTTTAAACTATCCGACGTAGGCAGAAGTCTTCCCAAGTCTTTCAAATTGAGCACATTTCGATTCTGCTCCCCCCATAAAGTATTGTCTTATGCTTTTTATTTAAACTTCACATTTAGCTGTTGTAGGGAACATGTCTAAATTGGTAGCAGTGGAGATGATTCCTAAATCATTCCTCATACGGGGCTCCAAAATATGTAGGGAACATGCCTCTATATTCCTACATGTGGAGTATTACTCATGCAAGGTGTTTACATATACATTTAGCAGTAATGGTGATAGACAATTAAAACATGTTCGTCTTACCAGTCTTCACCCGGGCACCATAAATGTAGACAATATCCTCGACGGGGCGCCATAAATGTAAGGAATATGCCTCTGTATACATATAAACTCTTACATGGGATGCCAGAAATATAGGCAATAACTATGGAATAATGAGGTTTACCCTTATTATTCTTAAGTTAGGTTAAAATTAAATCAGTCTCATTTGATTGTTATGGATTATAATTACTACTACAATTTACCATCAAAGCACTAATAACTAATAATTCATAAGGGTTGAAGGTATTACGTTCTAATGATTAGGTTTGACTCAGCTCTCGTGTTCATATGACATCAAAACAGACACCAGGTTTAACAAAAATAGATTTATTAAAAAAGGAAAAACATGAATATTACATTCTACTAAATGTAAATATTGTGTGGTGTGCGTATTGTAGCATTTATATGTATGTATGCACATATGGGTGTGTGTGTGTGTGTGTGTCGGTGTGTAGGCCTTAGTGATGGGCAGTTCGGCTCTATTTTCTGAGTCGGCTTGTTCCGTACCGTTCAGTTTGAAGAGTCGGATTGGAGTCGCGAGTTTTTGGAACTTCCGGTTAATAGGCTACAGTAGGCTACCGTTCGTTTGTTAGATTCTTTCTAACTACCCGAGCCGCATCGTTTTCTCCCAACTGCGCAAGCTGGAATTTGAAGATGTTTCAGACAGCAGAGTTTAGCTGGTAGCAAATTAAGAAAGTAAACCAGCTTTGATATTTTATTCAGACCTACATCACCTGATTGATACTCATTTTCTAATAGCCTATGCTCAATGTTTTCTGTTCACTCCCCCTTACTTTTCAAGCTAGTTTGCAATCGCATCCAGTTTACATTTATTTAGGCTACGACTTTCCCATCTCCGTTATTCTAGCAGAAGTGTAAAATATCGCTGTCGGTCATTGATCGTAACGTTAGATATTACATGTAAGAATAGACATTGAATGGTTATATTTGCATAGGCTATAGCCTTGCTATTTTATTAGTCTACGCAAATATAAGTCTTATTTTTTTCATCAGATCCTAGAATCCAGTAGCCTACTGAAAATGTGGTGGATGGATGGCTGTGTAGGAGAGATAGCCAGCCAAAGCCGACAAACAAGCCAGATCTTGGTGTGTGTGTGTGTGTGTGTGTGTGTGTGTGTGTGGCCTAGGCTACAGGAGCCTGTTTTGTTTATTACTTTTAAATAGTAGATTTGGTAAAGATTTATTTGGACACCATAAAATATGTTTATTTGAACCATTAGGCTATTTATTTATTCTACAAAATTGTATGTTCACTGTTGTTAGTCAAGAGTTCTAAAATAAAAATGCCACCACTTTTAAATAAGAATCTGTTTTATACTGCAATTCGGTTGCAAACAGCCACATGTAATAATTTTGTAATAAAAATAGGCGTCTCGGACTATCATTAGATATAACAGAATACCTTTGTCAATGTTTCTGGTTGATCCGACGCTAAGTAGGCTAAACCCGATTATTAATAATAAACCCGATTATTAATGGTGTAGGCGACGGCATTTGCTCTCTCTTAAAACTCGAAAGGACTTTGGTTTGTGTCACGGCTCTGGAACCGTGGGATATTGTCGCGGTTCACGACTCTGAGTCGAGTTGATTTTGTGCTGATGACAGTTGGGTAGTAGGTGACTGGTAGCCTACATCTTTTAACCGTTAGCAGTAGTAGCCTAATAATCACTTTGGAATGAGCTGGGGCGATTATCTAATTCACAAAAATGTGTACAATATTGTTAGATCAATGTAAAATGTATTCGTAAATGATTATAAAACAGATTTGTGCAACCTATTTTGTTGGGCGCGTCACTAGGCCTACTGCTGCTCAACCTAGGTTATAACTAGTGACACCAGCTCCCGGCTGTAGTAGAAAGCAGGCAGAGTCAAGAGCCAGAGCTAAGAGCCAGAGCCGTGGGTAAGCACGATTCCCTCAAACTGTCAAGTCAACTCAGACGACTCAGCATAAAGAGTCGTTCAAAAAGATTAATTCGCGAACTGCACATCACTAGTAGGCCTATGCCACATGTGCGTTCAGGGAACAAAGGAATCACGTGGAGTAAGCTAACTGTGTTGCAGCAAGATGTGATTATTGATCTCAAATCTTAGACGTTACTATAAATAAGTTCACGCACTTCGGTCAGGAAATACTGTTAACCATCTACAGTAAGCTAAAATGAGATCATATCACACAAATGTTAGTCAGTGTTAGGATAGAGGGGCAAACCAGTGAGGCCTGCTCGGGTTAGTTAGTACTACCACATTAGCAATGAAACAGTAGGCCAGCCGGCTAGCTTGCTAACCAGCGCAACACGTTTATACAGCTATTATCGCACAATGTTGAGATGCAATCAAATTACCAATAAACAGTTCAGACTAAAATCCTAAGCTATGCCTGGGATGTTTGTTCAGTCTTACTGAAGTCCGCGGTGAGTTGATTACAGCTGGCTTGTACGTGAGGGACGTCAGGGCGTCTCCTTTGGTCTTTCTCCTGGTTTGCGTCTTTGTCCGACGTCGTCTGCTTATCGCCTGCGTCTTTGTCCGTGGTTGGAACACACCTCTGTCGGAGTTGCGTTAATTCAGTTCTATGGTTAGATGCCGTAGGCAAGCTAACCCGTTTGCATCTCTCTCCGCGGCCTTTGATGCTGCTGCCGTGGTGTTGCTGGTGCAATGGAGATCCACCTTTGTAGCTGTGTAGCTAGCAAAAGGGAATAGAAATGGAGTGTTGCTTTTGTGCAGCTGTGCTGCTGCATGATGGAGGAAGAGAAGGAAGAGTATTGGATTGGGGCGACAGACTGGAATGTGTTCAGTGTTTATCTGTTTCAGTTTTATGACCCTTAGTGTCTCATATTTCCAAGAGACATGATTGGCTGTGGCCGTGTTTTAAATGTCTTTTGGGTTTCCTGTGGAATGAATGTAGTCCGTTGTCCCTACACTATTGAATTTAATTTGCCAGCTTCCCGCCCACTTCTTAATCTTGTTACAACGGGTACTATTTTATTTACGCCTCAGGACAAAATACAGCCAGGTTTTAGCTGAAAGTGGATTATAATAGCTACGGATAGCCAATTGATCATGAAGGTGAATTCTTAAGAGTTAGATTTGCTCATGCGAGGGCAAAAAAACATGAAAAAAAGAGGGTGAAAAAAACCACCTCAGCAAGAGGGTGGCTAATTTAGCTAACCGGCTGCTAGCCAAGTGCTTAGCGGAGGAAAAAAGTGGAAAATTGCCTTTCTGCCCCCTAGCGGCAAGAAAGATTTTTACCTTAGGAGCAAATCCATCTTGCCGGTTTATGATATGGATTTTAAAACCCAAAATAATATTAATTACACACTGAAGCACAATACGATCCTCCTCCATACTTTTCAAACTCTGACAAGTCTACCTCCAAACAGGAAGTGCGCACCTACAGCAGGCAGATGCAGAGCAGCAGTTGTAGGGGCGTTCTGAAGCCGCAGAAGAGCAGTTTTGTGCTGTCGCCATGTTTTACAAAAACTGGAGCCGGAGACTGAACAGCAGAGAGAAGGGGCACCCCCATATGTTCACCAAGTCCAAACGGCACAACTAACAAATCAACACATCGGAGACATTTAGACGAAGGGAAAGCACCGATTGCAACTACATGTTCTTGTGTGGAAATGTATTTATTAATTTATTTTTTATTAATACTATTTTGCCTGCTTTGGTAGCAGTGATTTACATTGAAGGGGACTGAAAGACCTATACTGGAGCCGACCGCACTGGCACCACAGAGCAAAGCTCTCAAGACCAGGAAGTGAGCGTCAAAAGCGAGCCCCTTGCTTTAGCTTTAGTTGCAGAGAGCGTAGGCTACACACCATGATGCCCCCAAGCACCAGCTGCAGACAGCGCACACACCATCAACCCAAATCCTTGAGGGGGCGGTCAAGGACAAATCAGAGCATCTGTAACTGACTGCATGTTTTCGTTCTAACCACAATTGCAATATCAAGATTTTAAAAAAGTTGCTAATTTTCTTAATTACGCTTGATCATTATGCTGCATTCGTTTATTAATTTCCAACTAGGAATCCTGCTATCCCACTAGGGGAAATAAAACGCCCTTCCAACTAGAAACTATGGATCGGGAAATCAACCGCCGCCCTCACGACTTGGAAGAACTTGATGTCACATCATCATGGCAGCTCACACCATAACCCACATTGTGAACAGCAAACAAACATTACATTTAGACGATTTTCATTTTTAGCATGAAATGCTTTTGTATCGGTCAACAGACTGATACAGAATGATGAACATATACAATTAAAAGTTAATTGTGAGCTAAGAGAGCCAATATCGTTTTGTTGCATCTTGGCCTCATTTTGATATCAAGATTTTTAACAGCACTATAGACAGTGCTTTGTATGTGTCAGTAATTTGGCATTTTTGTACTTTGAAAAAGTTTTTTGTTCAGATACATTGTACTGCAGGCACATTTAGCATCTTCTCAGTGCTAAATGTGTGTTTCAATACTTAACGGTGCAGGGGCATTCCTGGTGTCAATTAAGAAAATGGAGCAGTTCGTCCAACGTCCAAGTTTGAGTACATAGACTGCTTGAGGACTTCTGGGTCAAAGTCTGACAAAGGTCATGACAAAGTTCCAATTAGGGAAACCTGGAATAGAAGGTCTGAGAGGGGAACTGGGATTAGGCTGTTTGAGGATGGCAGCAGAGAAATCAGGAGTCAGGAATGTAGTTCCAAGGAAACTTTAATGCAAGCTTGTGAGAGGAGAGTAACCACTAGAGTTTCAATATTCTGTTTAGGGTGATAATCATCTCAAGGTCATCCTAGGTTTTTTACAGACATGCACAATCGAATGCTTTTTGATCGTACTGATCAATGGTTGGGCAGGCAAACGTTTATAGGCAGGCAAATATTGATTTCAAACAAGTATACAAATTATTAGTATGCACTTATGAACAAACAGTCCTTTATCCCATCACTTTGGCTAATGGCACCCTTATCTTCTAGAGGGCTAGCTCCCACATCCTGTAAATCAAGATGTTGTTCTGAGAGAAGGTCAGGTCATAGTTTTCCTCCTGATAGAGTTGCAATCAGAGTAAATTGGGAAGAGAAGGGGGAGGAACCTTGCCGTAGAATTACCAATGACACAATTTATTCCTATGGGACTGAGTGTGAGGGTTGCTTGCGTGTGCCCAAACCCCATCCATGTATTACACGTCATTCATACGGTTTTTATTTTTTGTTCTGGCTCGGTTGCAATTGCATCTGTCACATATTCGGCTGTTTGAATCTGAGCTGAAGGCGTGTTTGCTTCGCTTGCTCAACTGAACGAACTTTTAAAAACTTTTAAAAAATAAATAAATAAATATATATATATATATATATATATATATATATCTTAAATACTACTGCATTAATTTAGATTTTTCAACGACAATTTCCACGATTTCTACGTTTTCCCACTTTTGTGACTACCGCTCTAAGTTGATCACGTCCAGACCCAGAACATCTAACAACAACTAAGGATAAATACGGTAAGCGCGCATTATGGCTTCCACTGCAAGTGTTTCCTGCGGGGTGTGTTTCATGTTTAGCCTTAGTTCTGTTGCTAATTTTACCAGTAATGGTATATGTGCAAAGTGTCAGCTTAACTGCACGGAAAATAGCTGAGCTAGAGGCCCGCATCCGGACGTTATATCAGATCCAGGAGAGTGAGAGTTTGATAGATTCCCTCTTACCTGAGCCGGATGCCAGTTTAGATGCTAGTATTTCTCCCCCGTCAGAGTCCTCACTGCGGGGCGATTTTATCACGGTGCAAAAGAAACATAGCTGTCGGCTTAGAGCCGCCGAGCATCACCCTACTCGCGTTTCAAACCGATATTCCCCACTCAGTAACACACCTACTGAGAAAGCCCTGATTATAGAGGATAGTATTCTGAGAAACGTGAGATTAGCGACACCAGTGACCATAGTGCAGTGTAGGCCTGGTGCCAGAGCTACCGATGTTGAGGCTAGTCTGAGAGTGCTGGCTAAAAGTAAATGTAAATACTCTAAAATTGTTATTCACGTCGGCACAAATGACATTCGATTGAGGCAATCGGAGGTCACCAAAAATAACTTTGTTTCGGTGTGTGCGATGGCTAAAAAGATGTGTCGGGAAGTAATATGCTCTGGTCCGCTCCCAGTTCGTAGGAGCGACGAGGTCTACAGTAGACTCACGTCGCTAAATCGCTGGCTGTCTGAGTGGTGCTCATCTAGTGGCATAGGGTTCGTCAATAATTGGCCTGATTTCTGGAGAATGCCTGGCCTACTGAAGAGAGACGGACTCCACCCGAGCTGGAGAGGTGCTCTTGTCCTAGCAAATAACTTAGATGCTAGTCTTAGTAAGGCCAGATCCTGACACCTTATCAGGGCGCCGGCCAGGCAGCAGGCCTCTGATCCTACATCGGAGCCTGTGCGTTTCCCAACGCGTTTCCCAATGCCCGTGACTCAGACACTTGGCCCAACACCGTTGTCTGCAAGGTGCGTTTCAGAGCTAGAAATTGGCAATAGTACTCATCCCCATCCCATATCTGAGCTAGAAATTAGTATTCATTATATTGAGACTGTGTCTGCCCCACGCATATATGCCAAACGTAAAGCAAACCGTGGTGTCAACGCGGATAATCTTATTACTCTCAAATTAAAACATGTTGCTGCTAGCAGCTGTTGTGAATCACTCCTAAAAATTGGACTACTAAATGTTAGATCTCTTGCTCCTAAAGCACTTCTTGTAAACGAATTGATCACAGATCATAATCTCAAAGTACTATGTCTGACTGAAACTTGGCTAAGACCTGGTGAATATGTCGCACTTAATGAAGCGTCTCCTGTAGGTTTTTTAAGTACTCAGGTATCGCGCCAGTCAGGAAGAGGGGGTGGTATTGCTGCGATCTATCAGTCCACCTTAAGCTTAACCCCTAAGTGTGGACATACGTTCTCATCTTTTGAAGTTCTTTCTATGAATTGTGTACAGCATGACTTAGCTAAAATAAGGGGTAACATGCAGTCCTCTTTCCTAGTGTCTGTTTACAGACCACCTGGGCCCTATTCGGATTTTCTAATAGAATTCGCTGAGTTTTTGTCTTGCCTTGCTATTTCGGCAGACAAGGTTGTGATTGTTGGTGATTTTAACATACATGTGGATAAACCGGGTGATCCCCTAGGAACAGCCTTTGCCTCTATTATTGACTCTGTTGGGTTCAAACAAAATGTCTGTGGACCCACTCATTACCATAGCCATACTTAGTGTTATCCTATGGTATCAATGTTATTAATCTTACTATTGCACCCCATAACCCTGTATTATCTGATCATTTCCTTATTACTTTTGAAATCGAGGCAACGACCACTTCTATATTAGAGCCAAGACACTATTACAGCCGGTCGTTAAACTCTGACGTCATTCCAAAGTTTATAGATATGCTTCCGGAATCATTCCTTTCAAACAAAGGAAATACCACTGAAGTATCGCTGGACGAACTGACTAACCAGTTAAGTTTTACTCTCAGAAGCACCCTTGATATGGTTGCCCCTCTAAAAAGAAAGTTTTGTCGGAAAAAACGTACTCCCTGGTACAATGACACTACCCGTGCCCTGAAGCAGTCCACAAGAAAACTGGAGCGAAAATGGCGGTCAGCTAAACTAGAAGTATTTCGTCTTGCATGGAAAGATAGCCTCCTCCAGTACAAGCAAGCTCTTGTATCAGCTAGATCTGCCTTTTTCTCTAAATTAATTGAACAAAACAAATGCAACCCAAAATTCTTGTTTAGCACTGTGGACAATTTGACTAAAAAACCATCATCAGAATTTTCATCCTACCCCAGCGTTTACAGCAGTAATGATTTCATGAATTTTTTCAATCAAAAGATTGAAGCTATTAGAGACCAGATCTCCAAATTGCCTCATCCTCTAGGCATCACTCCTCCCATAATCAATGAACAGCCCAGATCCTGGTCAACACAGGAAGATGTATCAACAGTGGCACTAAACTGTTTTAAGCCAATTGACATGGAGGAGCTGTCTAAACTGGTTATGTCCTCAAAACCGACTACCTGCCTACTCGACCCAATCCCTACAAAATTAGTTAAAGAACTTTTCCCCATACTAGGCCAGCATATGTTAAAAATTATTAACACATCCTTAGTAACAGGATATGTACCAGAGCCACTAAAAATGGCGGTTATTAACCTCTTCCTACCGAGGGCCCCCGTCCACTTACCACAGGAGTCCCCCAGGGCTCAGTCCTTGGTCCCCTCCTTTTCTCCACCTACACCAAATCCCTTGGCCCTGTTATCACTGCTCATGGTCTTTCTTACCACTGCTACGCTGACGATACTCAACTCTTTCTCTCCTTCTCACCCTCTGACACTCAGGTGTCAGCCCGCATCTCCGCTTGCCTGAGAGACATCCAGACCTGGATGGACAACCACCATCTGAAGCTCAATCCAGATAAGACTGAGCTCATCTACATTCCTGCTCTAACCTCTCCCCCTCTCAATCTCTCCATTTCCCTAGGGGACATTCCACTGACCCCAACGCCCTGTGCCAGGAACCTCGGAGTGGTGATGGACAACAGGCTGTCCCTCTCCGAGAACATCGCAGTGGTAACCCGGGCGTGCAGGTTCTTCCTGTACAACATCAGGAGAATCCGCCCTTTCCTCACCACCCACTCAACCCAGCTCCTGGTCCAAGCGATGGTGCTGTCCCGCCTAGACTACTGCAACTCTCTCCTGGCTGGCCTGCCAGCATCGGCCATCAGACCCCTTCAGCTCATCCAGAACGCAGCAGCCCGCCTGGTCTTCAACCTCCCCCGACACTCCCATGTCACCCCCCTGCTCATTGACCTCCACTGGCTACCTGTGATGGCTCGCATCAAATTCAAAACATTGGTGCTCGCCTTCCAGGCAGTCCGAGGATCAGCCCCTCCATACCTCCAAAAGCTCATCAGACCCTACACACCTACCAGATCCCTGCGTTCCGCCTCCTCAGGACGACTGGTACCCCCCCCCACTTCATACTAGCACCCGGTCTCGACGTCTGTCTGTCCTGGCCCCACGGTGGTGGAATGAGCTCCCCGTGGAGGTCAGAACAACAGAAAGTCTGACCGCCTTCAAGCGCAGATTGAAGACTCACCTCTTTAAGCTGCACCTCTCTCCACCCCTCCCTACCTCCTTGTGACCTCCCTTGATTGTGTTTTATAAATCCTTGTTTAAGTGTTTCAAGCTTCTAGTTTAGTACTTGTAAGGTTACTTATTGGCTTACTGTTGTGCATGCCAATGATTGATATCGTGTGGTCCCCCCCCCCCCCCCAAAAAAAAATAAAAAAATAAATAAAAAAATCATACTGACTGCGCCTGTGTTTGAATTCGTATTTACCTTTTAGGGTGGTTTTAACGCACTTGTTTCAGGTTGGAAAATGCACTAATGTACGTCGCTCTGGATAAGAGCGTCTGCCAAATGTCTAAAATGTAAATGTAAATGTGAGGGCAAAATAGGCCAATTTTTGCCTGTTTTCACTAGTGACAAACAAAGGTGGTTATCTCAAAAACTATAAATGGTACAAATTTGATTCATGGCTTTTATTAAAGCAGACACCTGCAGTATTACGAGCAGTGAGAACTCATAGAAATCCAGTTTTTGATACTTAACTACAACAATTTATGTACAGAAAATATTTCTGTAGAACTTTTTCCACCTTTAATGTGAAATTGCAACCTGTGAAAATAAAGTGAAAAACAAACTGAAACATTTTCAGGAAGAAAAATAAAAACTTACAATAACCTGCTTGCATAAGTGTGCACACCCCTAAACTAATACTTTGTTGAAGCACCTCTTGAATTTATTACAGCACTCAGTCTTTTTGGGTAAGAGTCTATCAGTTTGTCATATCTTGACTTGGGAATATTTTCCCACTCTTCCTTACAAAAACGTTCTAGATCCATCAAATTGCGAGGGCATCTCCTTTGCACAGCCCTCTTCAGGTCACCCCACAGATTTTCAATTGGATTGAGGTCTGGGCTCTGGCTGGCCATTCCAAAACGTTGATCTTCTTTTGGTGAAGCCATTCCTTTGTTGATTTGGATGTATGCTTTGGGTCGTGCTGAAAGGTGAAATTCGGCTTCATCTTCAGCTTTCTAGCAGACGCCAGAAGGTTTGGCACCAAAATCGACTGGTATTTGGAACTATTCATGATTCCCTCCACCTTGACTAAAGCCCCAGTTCCAGCTGAAGAAAAGCAACCCCAAAGCATGATGCTGCCACCACCATGCTTCACCGTGGGCATGGTGTTCTTTTGATGATGTGCTGTGTTGTTTTTGTGCCAAACATACATTTTGGAATTATAGCCAAAAAGTTCAACTTTGGTCTCATCAGACCATAACACATTTTTCCACATAGTTTTGGGAGACTGGATGTGTATTTGGGGTTAATCAGAGTCACATTAATTGATGGCAGGCATATACTAACTACTATTTAACATGAGTTTGAATGTGACTAGTTGATTCTGAACACAGCCACATCCCCAATTATAAATTATGCAACCAGGTTATTGTAAGGTTTTAATTTTTATTTTTTTCCTTAAAATGTTTCAGTTTGTTTTTCACTTGAATATTATAGGTTGCAATTTCACATTAAATGTGGAAAAAGTTCTGACATGATTTATCTTGATTTCATTTTTTCACATCACAAAAGCCTGGCATTTTAACAGGGGTGTGTAGACTTTATATCCACTTTATGTTGTTTAGATAATTTTTTTTAGTTGTTGAGTTAGAAGACATTGTTTGACATTTAACAATATTTTTTGAAGTTCATCTCTGGTTTCGTTCAAGATCGGCTGGTAGCTAGCGAGCTAATTACACTTTGAATTAATCAGTATGTTGAGCTGCAATTGTGACAATTATAGCCTATGAAATGTGCAGAAAGCGCAGAATACACAGTTCATGATCATGTAGCTATTGTTAAAATAGCGGTCTCACAAGGTCCTGTTTTCGAAATCCCATCCTGAACTCCATCATATCCCAGGGGACATAATCCTCCTCCTTAAAATGTGCACCGCACACGACCGCGTTTTTGGACACAGATGCCGCAGTGAAGTCCCAATCCTCACCTGCACAAATCGCACCCACGCACGAAAATAGCTACTTTTCCTGAGGGGAAAAACATGAACTCTGTGCCCTGTCAGGCTAAAAACACAAAAGTTCACCATCCTAAATCGCTGTGAAACAACTAAAACGGAAACTAACTAAATAACTATGCAACTGACTGACTTCACTAACTAACTACTAACCACCAACCAACTAGGCTACTGCATTGTGTGGCTCGTTACAAACTATGGACCATGACGATGACGGGATAGCTCAGAGCTTCTGCTCTTTTCTATCCATTGCTGAACTTGGCCGAGGTGGGGTGGAGGACAAGGGAGGAGTAACGTTACAGTTTTACTCGGGGCATTCTAGTTGTGCATGCAAATTATGCCTATCCCGTGTTGTTCATTTGTCAGGTTATTTAATTAAAACAAACTTTATTGATCTTTAGTAAGAATAAATAATTATAATCAAATAAATGCATAAAATAAATCAGAAAATATAATATATAGAACATAAAATAGAATTGATAAAAATATAAAATATAATTAAGTAAAAAAATTAACTGCATTAACTCACTGCACTGTGCACTGTAATTATTAATTAATTATGTAAAAAAGGAATGTTTTAAGGGGGCGTGGCTTATAATGGCAATTTTTCCTCGATATTTCCGCCCTTGTGGGCTGTAAAAAAAAAAAGAAGAATTTAGCAGATTAGACATTGAAAACTGAACTAAATTTGGCCAGATAAAATCACAAAACAAAAACTGAATGCCACAGGTCCAAAGAGCAAAGACTAAAATAGTAAAACAAGATGCGACTTACACAAAGAGCACCCTGGTTCCTAGCTACCTACCCAAAACGAGTACGGCGGTGGAGCGATACTTTACGTTACCTACGAATGTAGTGCCGGCACTGGTCAACTACAACAACAAAGAAGAGCAACAAGTTGCAATGGCTACGTTTGCTCCGCCGCCATACTTCCACAGAGAATATAGGTCAGCACAAAGTAAAGGATTCAATAATAGTTTGACTTCAAAAATGATGGTATAAACACTCAAAATATGACGACAGTCTATCTGGGTTATTTTATTTGCTTTGGGTGCACTGTGGAGTGTTTAAGTGCATTTGGTAGTGGATGCTACCGGTTACCATAGAGTTGCGCTAGCATTAGCAACGTGGGTATGTCCAAAAGAAGGGACAGCATGGAATTAGCTGAAAATCATCAATCAACTACATCATGGGTAAGTCGTAATTGAGACATTCTGTCCAAAATTCCGAACTATCCCTTTAATCTACCACATATCAGCGCACAGTAAATTGGAATGAGCATTTGTCATGCCCTAAGAGACAAGTATATACGCCATAGCCTATATTATGTACGATAACATGAACATAAAATAGTATTCCACCATCTGCAAAATGCTGCCAAATGTTCTATCTTCAATAAACATCGGTAGCCTATATCAAAAATACATTTAACGCTTGCACTACAGTATGTGAAATTCACTCAAAATGCGAAAATAAAAATAGGGCTATCAAACATATTTGAAAGACAGTGCTCGAGTGGAAACACGAACGTACATATGTAGCCAGCGAGACCAACGGTATTTTAGACGCAAAAATACTTACATATCGGCAACCTGCAAAACCGTGACAGTATCAAGATACCACTGTACTAGCTACCTGCACTGACCATTAGGCCTAAGCATTTTCCCAAACACACGTGATTGGCGGGATCGGGGAGTAGCTGATTGAAAGTGAAGTTCCGTAAGAGTTATTTATTAGGTGTTTCTAAGAGTGCGCCTTCATCTCCCATCAGCCCCTTTGAGATAGTTTTTTTGCGTTGTTGAATGGGCCACTATCTAGGCCAAAAAACATTGCGTAATTATTTAATATCATTCATGGCTCTGTGTGCCGCAGATTACATTACATTACATTCATTTAGCAGACGCTTTTATCCAAAGCGACGTACAATAAGTGCATACAGAGACATCATCAAGATCACTACAGAACAGACAAGACAAAGCACATCCTTCCCATAATGTGGCAGCTATCCCTAGTAATGAACGTTGACTGTAGTTCACAGTAAGCTGTGGGTAAGTCAGCAATACTACACTTCTAAATACTATTATAAACTATAATAAACAGACAGGAAAACACAGGGAACTGATATTCCTAGGTTAGAAGAGGTGTGTCTTCAGGCCTCGACGGAATGCAGGCAGGGTTGGAGTAGAACGTAGGGGAATGGGAAGTTCATTCCACCACTGAGGAGCTAAGGTGGAAAAACTCTGCAGTCGGGACGAGCGAGAGCCTTTGACACGGAGGGGGGGAAGTGCAAGTCGCCCTGCTGTAGAAGAGCGAAGTGGTTGAGCAGGAACATAGTTCTGGATTAAGTCCTACAGGTAGGAACCTGATCCTGGCTGCAACTGGCAGCCAGTGGAGTGACCTCAGCAGGGGGGTTACATGGGAAAATTTCGGGAGGTTGAACACAAGCTGGGCAGCTGCATTCTGGATCAGTTGAAGAGGCAGAATGGTGCAGGCCGGTAGGCTTGCGAGCAGGGAGTTGCAGTAGTCCAGGCGTGAGGTGATCATGGTCTGGACAAGAAGCTGGGTGGAGTAGGTGGTCAGGTACGGTCAAATCCTCCTGATGTTCTACAGGAGGAACCTGCAGGACTGAGCCGTCGCCCTGATGTGCTCTTTGAAGTCCAGCCAGTCGTCCAGGACCACCCCCAGGTTCCTTGCAGAGCGGGAGGCAGCCAGCACGGTCCCGTCAATGGTGATGGAGAGGTCATGTAGTGGGGAGGTCTTGTATGGCATGAAGAGGTTGAGCTGTCTTGTCAAGGTTGAGCTTCAGGTGATGGGTAGCCATCCACCCAGAGATGTCAGTCAGACAAGCAGATATCCTCTCCTTAACCTGTGGGGTAGAGGGAGGGAAAGAGAGGAATCATCAGCATAGTTGAGTATCATCAGCATAGCTATGGTATGAGAAGCCATGTGAATGAATTCTCTATGTAGACTTAGTATACATAGAGAACAGCAGAGGACCCAGTACAGATCCCTGCGGGACTCCTGTAGACAGGGGACGGGGAGCAGAGACGGAACCCTTCCAGGAGACTTGGTAGGATCTATCAGTGAGATACGATACAAACCAAGAGAGGGCAGTTCCAGAAATGCCCATCTCAGCGAGTGTGGAGATCAGGAGTTTGTGGTTGACCGTGTCGAATGCCGCAGACAGGTTAAGGAGAATCAGAACAGAGGAGAGAGAGGAGGCTCTAGCAGTGGCGAGTGCCTCCGTCATGGCCAGGAGAGCAGTTTCAGTGGAATGGCCGGTTCTGAAGCCGGACTGATGCGGGTCAAGCAGGTTGTTCTGGTGGAGAAAAACAGACAGTTGGTTAAGGACAGCACGTTCAATTGTTTTGGACAGGAAGGGCAAGAGAGATACAGGACGGTAGTTCCTGACATCAGTGGGATCCAAGCTAGATTTTTTAAGGAGTGGGGTTACACTGGCAGTTTTAAAGGCAGCAGGAACATGGCCACAGATTAGGGAGGTGTTAATAATGGAGGACAGATATGGAAGGAGCTCAGCAGATATAGACTGGAGGACTGCTGAAGGTATGGGGTCTAGTGGACAGGTGGTTGCGTGATGGCGCGTCACCAGCTGGAGCACATCTGAGTCCTCCAGAATCTTGAAGGACGACAGTGTAGCGAGGGGATGTGGGGTGTCACCGGATGTGTGAAGGAGTTCCGGATCGCGGCCACCTTCCCCTCAAAGTGGGTCAGGAAGTCATCTGCAGAGAGGGAGGAGGGTGAAGGGGGTGGAGGGGGGATGAGCAGGGAGGAGAAGGTGGAAAAGAGTTTACGTGGGTTAGATACACATGCATCAATTTTAGACTGGAAAAATGAAGTTTTAGCTGATGTGGTTGCAGCTGTGAAGGCTGCCAGCAGAGTGTGGTAGGAGGCCAGGTCATCTGGGGATCTGGATTCCCTCCACTTTCTCTCAGCGGCTCGCAGCATGGTTCTGCTGGATCTGAGAGAATCCGTCAGCCACGGGGAAGGGGGTGATAGTCGAGCTGGTTTGGAGACAAGAGGACATAGTGAGTTGAGAGACAGAGAGGCATGAGTTAAACACAGAGGTGGCAACATCAATAGGCATTTTAGCAAAGGTAGCAGGAGGAGGAAGTGCAGAGAGAGCAGAAGTAGTGAGAGAGGAGTGTGAGAGGGTGCAGAGATTTCTCCTGAACATAACAGTGGGTGGGTTGTTAGCGGAGTTGAGGGAGAGTGGGCAGGAGAGAGAAAATGAGATAAAGAAATGGTCCAATACGTGGAGGGGGGTCACCGTGAGTTCAGAAGTGGCGCAACTCCTGGTGAGTACAAGGTCCAGTTGGTTACCACCCTTGTGGGTGGCAGCCGATGGGGACAGAGTGAGGGCAAAGGACTGGAGGAGTGAGACGACACTCGATAGCTGGGAACTGTCTGGTTGGAGGTTGTACAGGGGTACCATCCTCAGGGAAGGAGCTCAGGAGAGTGTCCAGTTCATCCAGGAAAGCGCCAAGCGGACCTGGAGGACGATAGAGAACAACAATGTTAAGTGCAGATGGGTGAGTTACAGTGACTGCATGAAACTCAAAGGAGGAGATATTCAGGCAGGGTACAGTGGGAATAGAGAATTTCCAGGACGTGGAAATGAGCAAACCAGTACCCCCGCCTCTGCCAGAGGCCCTGGAGGTGTGGGAGAAGGAGTAGCCAGCAGACAGAGCAGCTGGAGTGGCTGTGTTATCGGAAGTGATCCAGGTCTCAGTGAGAGCCAGGAAGTGGAGGGACTTCACCTTGGCATAGGCAGTGATGAAGTCAGCTTTCTGGACGGCTGACCGGCAGTTCCATAGTCCACCCACCACTGAGAGGTCCTTATGAGGACAGTGGTGGGCAGACCAGGTTAGCCGGACAGCGTCTGCGGTGGTTGGGCCTCCTGGAGCGAGGCATGGAGCACAGAGGAATGGGGGTTAGACACATGGTAGGGGGTTAGGATAGTAGTGTTTTCGGTTAGCTTTAGCAACTAAAGTTACATAACGTAGCCTATGCTTAGAGCGTGTGCATCAGACCGGCGCTAGCCGGATTTAAAGTTGTTTTTTGTTTCATAGTCATAATCATAACGTGTTGTAAGAAGTAGTACTGGGTCCTGACAACCTAGGCATATATAATGTAAAAAGAAAAGGGAGACTTTTGATTTTGTCTGTCTGTTAATGACTCATTTAGTAAACTGTTTGTAAAAACTCCAATGACCTCCGGTCATTCAATGAGCACCTGTTATCTGTCTAATAAATTCCAACTGCGGACGTTCCAGCCCCGAAGTTGGAACTCTTGATTCGCCTCCCTTTTTGGTGTGAATGCAGCATAGTTGCTAGCCGTCTGATGGTAAAAGGGGGTTTACAGCTTTAAGGAGGGGATTATGGGTAGTGTACCTGAGTGTCAGTTAGATGGCCGCGCCTTTGTCGGCAGCTAGTCGTCTGAGCTGGATGGTCGTTCTGTTTATCCTGTTTGTATGTTCATCGTTATGTGTGAACAGTGTAAAATCGGTGGCTGTGTATGACTGTCTTACCTTACTGGACATTCGTGCCTCGGTGGTATGCTCCCTGTCTCATCGACCTGAACAGTGGAGCTCTCACTGTGCTCTGCGTCTCCAAATCCCCGGGACTATCTGGGCGCCTTCCTGCTGTTGCCCTCGGACAAAGCGGGCTAGGAGACGGGGCAGACGAGCTGGAGCTGCGGTGAAGCTCCGTAAGCTAACCCGAGGCCGCACCCTGTCCGTGTTCCATACCACCTCCACGGCTACTGACTACGGAGTGAGGCTATCCTGCCTCCGGTCCATCCTCCCTGCATCTCCCTCGCAGCTACCGGCTCTTGATCCTGTGTTCCACCGGCAACCGCGCACGAGTGTGGCTTTGGTGCCTGCGTGTTGGCGAGCTGGGAACCGTCCTGGGTGTCTACGGTCGTTACCTCGAGCCTCAACATTCGGCAGAGCTGGATCCAACTCCATCTGTTTTGGATTACTAAACGCCAGATCCATAGCCAACAAATCGTTCTTTTTAAATGATTTATTTGTATCCAAAGACCTGGACTGCATGCTGATTTCGGAAACCTGGCAGAAAGCAAACGAATTCGCCTCGCTAAATGAACTCTGCCCGCAAAACTGCACTTATTCCTGCGCCCCTAGATCCGCAGGCCGAGGAGGATTAGCTATGGTCTACCGGGACTGTTTCTCCTCGCGTATGGTGAGCTGTGGAACCTTCTCATCCTTTGAAGTTCTCACGAATAAAATTGGTCGCACGAATCCCTTTTACTGTGTTTTAATCTACCGCCCTCCTGGCAGACATAGCTCGTTCCTAGCTGAGTTTGGTGACTTTCTAGCATCCATCATTCGCTTGGACAGAATTCTTATAATCGGGGATTTCAACATCCATGTTAATAAGCGCTCGGATAACTTTGCCGTCGACTTTCTTACTCTTACTGAATCGTTTAATTTTACCCAACATGTCTCTGGCCCGACTCACAACAAAGGCAATACCTTGGATCTAGTGTTCACGATTGGGTTAAAAGTCAGTAATGTTTGTACTGAGGAGTTGATGGTGACCGATCACAAATGTGTCCTGTTTAACTTGTCTTTCGACAACGACTTTGTGCCAGAGAAGCGTATTAAAAGCTCACGCATTGTAAATAGCTTAGCAGTTGAGAGTTTCAATGCTAGCTTCAATAGTAATGTTCTGGTGTCTCCTGATGATGACGTAGATTGTTTGGTTCATGTTTTTAACACTCACTGCGCAGCTATTTTTATATTGACGTGGCACCCCTTGTGACTCGCACTGTTCGCCCTGTAAATTCTTCCCCCTGGTTGAATAATGACATCTGTGAGCTTAGACGTAAATGTCGCAAAACAGAGAGGCAATGGAAATCTTCCAACCTCCAAGTCCATCGTCTCTACCTCAAAGAGCTGAGATCCGAATTTAATGATTTGGTTAAGTGTTAGAGCTGCTTACTTTACTAACCTCATCACCTCTAGCAAGCACAATCCTAGAATGTTGTTTAAAACCATAAATACAATTGTTAGCCCTCCTCTTCCCTCTGTACCTGTGTTTTCAAATGATGACTGCAATCGTTTTCTTTTGTTTTTTATAAACAAGGTTGCTGATGTAAGGGCGAGCATCACCCCCTCCCCCTCCCCCCTTCCCCTCTGCCCAGTCATCCAGTCATCGTTGAGCAGCTTTTCACCTGTCTCACTGAATGATCTTATAGACTTAGTGAGCTCTATGAAGTCCTCCTCGAGTCCCCTAGATATTATACCTACTCCTATGCTTAAGGAAGTTTTTAGCTCTGTTGGCCCCAGCTTAGTTACCATTATAAACAAGTCCCTAGTCTCTGGCTCTGTCCCATCCTACTTTAAGGAGGCGGTCGTGCAGCCGCTCCTTAAAAAGCCCAACTTGGACCCCTCCCTACCAAAAAATTACAGACCCATCTCTAAGTTGCCCTTTGTCTCGAAGGTGTTAGAGAAAGCTGTCGCTAACCAGCTCACCACCTACCTGACAAACCATAACATCTCAGACAGATTCCAATCTGGTTTTCGCAAAAAACATTCCACTGAAACTGCCCTCCTCAGAGTCTCAAATGACATCATGATGTCCTCTGACTCCGGCGAATGTTCTGTCCTGGTGCTGTTAGATCTCAGCGCAGCCTTCGACACGGTTGATCACGGCATCCTGTTAGATAGGCTCAGGGAGTGGGTGGGCATCTCTGGGAGCGCTCTAAATTGGTTTGCCTCCTATCTTAAGGAGAGAAGCTTCTCTGTGGCTGTTGGTCCCTTTAAATCTGACCCCACACCCCTTTCGTGTGGCGTGCCACAGGGATCCGTGCTAGCGCCAATCCTTTTCGCCCTATACATGCTCCCCCTAGGCCCCCTCATCAGTAATTTCAAGGGTATCTCTTATCACTGCTATGCGGATGATATCCAATTGTATTTCTCCTTCAAACCTGACAAAATGGAGAAACTCAAAATTTTACAGGAGTGTCTGTCCGCCATTGAGAGTTGGATGGGGAGTAATTTCCTCCAACTCAATGCGGCAAAAACTGAAGTGCTGATTGTAGCGGCTGACAACATTGCCGCTAGAGTAGCCACCCACATGGGGCCCCTTAAGGGAAACGTACACCCTTTCCTAAAAAACCTGGGGGTTATTTTCGATCAGTCTATGCAGTTGGACAAGCATGTCAAATCCCTTACCCGTACCTGTTTTTTTCACCTCAGAAATATTGCAAAACTCCGGTCCATTGTATCGCATGCTGAATTGGAAATGTCTGTACATGCATTTATTTCTTCCAGATTCGATTACTGTAACTCCCTGTTTACTTGCCTCAACAAATCATCTGTGGACCAACTTCAGTTGGTCCAAAACGCTGCTGCTAGGCTGCTCACCAGGTCTAAGAAATCATGCCACATCACTCCCATCCTTGCCTCTCTGCACTGGCTCCCAGTGCAACTCAGGATCCATTTCAAGGTCCTGGTGTTCACCTACAGAGCCCTCCTTGGTCAAGCCCCCATCTACATCACAGATCTCATCCACCCATACTCATCCAGCCGGTCACTGAGGTCGTCCGACCAGGGGCTCCTGGTGGTGCCCAGGACCAGACTAAAAACCAAAGGGGACCGAGCCTTCGGGGCGGTGGCCCCAAGGCTCTGGAATGCCCTCCCCCTGGACCTGAGAGCTGCACCCTCGGAGAGTACTTTCAAAAGTCAGCTAAAGACCCATTTGTTCAGGCAGGCATTTGGCCATCCCTAGCCAACCACTGTTTTTATGTATTTAATGTCTGTTTCTTGTGATTTTTCCTGTTTTTTATGGATGATTTTAAATTATTATTATTATTTTTTTTTTTATTGATGTTCTGATTTTATTATTGTTGTAAAGCACTCTGTGCACTCGTGCTGAGAAGGGTGCTATATAAATAAAATTTTACTTACTTACTTAAGATATCCTGATTGGTCCGTGTGAGTGAGGGCAGACATGGAAGAAAAACAAACAATCAAGAATGAACAAAGATAACAATGTTAGGTGAGTGCATTTTGCGGCTGGTTTTAAGGTCTCTCCCTCTAAACTGTAAGCTGTATAATGTCCATTGGTGTAAATAAAAAGCCACATGAAGGAAAACTGCATCCTCGCCATTTGCATGGGAACGTAACGTTGATAAGTTGGGCATTACCCCGAAGCTGTGAGCTAGCAGCTCGGTCCTGGAACCAGAAAATAGCAGCCACTAGCAACTATGGTTCGGAGGTTAGACGGGAAAAGGTGACACGCCATAGCAGTAGCAGTATAAACTAGTGAAATGTCCTGAATTAGTCACAATTACGTATTAGCTTTTACGAACCTAAATCAGCTAACGAATAACGTTAGCCTAGCTAATTGACCAACATCCACAATGTAACTTCACCAAAGTCCCGTTTTACTGGAGGGTGTCAGCAAAGCACAGTAGCCCATGAAAATATGTCCAATTAATGTTTTAAGGCAGATGGTGTAGCTCCCGAGGCTCATGTAAAACGTTAGCATGCTGACAGGTGTATGAAAGGTGGCTACTAACAAAATGATCGCAACAACCGGTTGGCAAATTTTGAGTAAAATTCATTGAAGCAACCGAGCGAAGAGAATAATAATGTTACACAGATGGCCTGAATTTGGCATCAACTTAGCTTTTCATGACATAGGAATCCGCTTCTAGTAAACTCCAAGAAGACCTCCGTCTTAACGAAAGCATAGGACGCCAGTGACGCAGCAGAGCTGATTAAGGTGGCAAATAAATGAAAATGCGACCAGTAGCATTATACACATAAACCTAGAGAGAGATGTCTTTACAATCCTAATTATATTTTCCTATACAGTACATTTTGTTTGGTTTTGGTTGAGACATTCGTTAAAATCCAAATTTCGGCTGTCAATATCTCCGCCGTTTAGCAGCAATTGCCAAATCAACTCAACTCAGCAATAGCTCACCAAAAAAACTAATTAGGAAAGATATATTCAGCCATTTTCATATTACATTCATTGCATTTATATAGTGAATGTCCTTAAGATTAAAGCCCCAGGGAACAATGCCTAAAACGTTAAAATGTATGTATGATATCAAACTTGAGTGTGTTATTAAGCATCCACCAAACTTTGAATGAAAAAAAATAAATATAAATATGATAAAACACTGTTCAAAAACAGCTGAATTAAATGATCAGACCTGTATTAGAACGGTCGGGGTGTGGTCGTAATATTCTAATGAGAACATTTGATTGACATTCCTCTGTCCAAGAAGACACTCGGCATCACACACAACAAAAATACAAAATAGGGGGGAGAATCGGGGTTGTACAACCATATACAGTGGGGTCCAAAAGTCTGAGACCACATTGAAAATCTGACATTTTTCATGTAAACTTGGAAAGAAACAATAAGTTTGTGGATTTTGGAAAAAAATCTAAAACAAAGAGAAGTTATGACGTGAAATGAAGAGTTTTTTTAGATTCTGCACTATTTCCATGTCACTAATCAAATTTCCTTGAGTCTTATCCCTTCCATTGAAGCATGTGTTCAGACGACACTCAAGTGGATTTGATCTACTCAACAGTGGCTTGTTAGTTAACCTCTTAATACCAAGGGCAAAATATACCAATTCCCGCCTGTTTTTACTAGTGACCAACAAAGCTGTTTATCTCAAAAACTGTAAAGACTACAAATATGGTTCATAGCTTTTATTAAAACAGACAACTGCACTATTATGATTAAGCAGTCATAATTCATATACAGACACTTTTCGCTACTTAATTACAACAATTTATGTACAGAAACTGTGAAAAAATAAAAAAACGGGTACCTACATTCAAATTTCTGATTTTTTACCTGATGAGCTACAAGTGCTATGGAGGAAATAACTCAATATGCTGCCTATCTCTGCTAAAGATCTGGTGTCAATATATCAAACCATTCAAATTCTACAGAGCTTTTTTTCAGGTGAACCATTTCGGTTTCCAAAGTTGGCACAAATTGTGCCAAATTGTGCAAAATGGCAAGGTTCCAGAAAAGTCTCAATATGATTCCTTTTTTTAAGTTTTACAGTAAAATTTGATAACTGGCAATAAAAGTTCATTTTTAGATGTGTCTTTGGTGTGTTTCATATTACACAACTAACTAGCCTACCCATGGTCCCCAGAAAGCTCTCCAAACCCATGTAGCAGCACAGTGAATCTCGTATTCCACCAGAGCCCCATTAGCCAGAAATGAGTCCAGGTAAACGGACCTTATGCAAACGAGATCAAATGTCCACCAGTTTCCTAGATAAAATAAAACTCTGCATAATAATCAACAACAAACTCATCCTCATGTTATCTCTCCCTCATGTTACGTCATGCATCATTTGCTTATTCGTTTACCTGCACAGCCTGCTGTACTGCATACAGAACAATTTACTAATGTGGAACAATAACTTCTAAACAAACACGTCAGACGCCATTTCATTCAAAAGAAACTCGGAACAGCTCGTCTCAGACACAAATAGATAGCCAGCTGCTATGTGTAATTTTGCTGGCTAGCTTGCCATTGTTACAATATAGTAATGTTAGCTATATTCATTTAATTCAGAGGGATTAGTTTTATACATAACAGTGAATTCGCACTGGTATACCGGCAAAAAAATATGTTTGCTTACCACTCAGCGTCACTGAGACAACATCGCAAAAACATCTTCGGGCTAGGACCTGCTGCACAGAGAAACGCCTGAATAACCTAGACATAACTAACCAAAAACTGTATGAAAGAGACTGTAAAGAAAAAAGATGAACAGCCGCCGTTACCTAATGAATCATACTTTGCTAAACGGGATGTAGCTAGCTGCTACAAGCGAAAAACACTCTGCGCCATCTTGGTAGGAACATTACGCTTGTACGCCTCCTCCTCTTACGTGCAGCTGGATTTATGTGACAACCTAACCCATTGTGTTGAATGAGGGCTTGTCTGAAAGATAAGAGTCTTCGCTATTGGCTGGAATATTTGACAGACAGTTTAAAAACCCAATGGAAAGCAAATCACACTCACAGTGGAGGCGGGTAGATGCGCCTTTTTCCCACTTCAGATAGGTCTATGGTGCTATCAGGCAAAGAAATACACCCAATTGACGACGGTTTTGCATATAACTGCAAAAAAGTACAAAACCCCCTTGGCTAAAATATACTAAGCCACGGGATTGGTATTTCAGAAACTGGCTGAGTTTCACGACGCCAAACTGAACACAGCCGAACGACTCATAATGAAGTGCTGAAAAGCACAAGTCGGTTTAAAATGTGAAAAAAATCATGTACAGCCGTATGAAAGTTTTAAAGTATTTTTTCTTGAAGTCTAAAGGTATAACGATTTTTCAAACCAATGTTTTGTGAAATACAATTAAGCAGAACAGTTTACCAGCACATTGTTTATCGTGTGACATCAAGCTGCAATACATGTTTGGGAATTAGGTTGTTGTTTCCAACGTAATTTACGAAGTTTTAACTCGACGTTTTGGGCTTAAAAACCACTTTCCCAGAAGGAATGGATATATCTTAAGGATATTTAATCAAAATATTGAGGTGAGCAGTTTATTATATATTATATTATTAAATTAATGAAATGTATAATTTAATAATTTCCGTAACGCCCGCGTTACCGCTAGGGGGCCTTTGGCAGGAAGAGGTTAATTAGCTTGCACCATCAGAAGACCAATACATAAAGCTTTGTTCACTGAGAGAGAGAGCATCAACTGCATCACAGATACAGAATGTGCTGAATAAAGAACGAGAGACTCCAATCAGTAAAAGTACTGTGAAAAGAAGGCTAGCTCGTAGTGGTCTCAAAGGACGAGTAAGCTGTCTCTAAGCCACTTCTCAGGAGGGGAAACAAGGCCAAACGATTGGCATGGGCTAAGATATACCAGCATTTCACAGTGGAGCACTGGAAAAAATGATGAATTTTGAGTTTGAGTTTGAATCCAAGTTTGAGATTTATGGCAGTAACAGAAGGGTTTATGTAAGGAGACGAACCAGAGAGCGATTGATACCACAGTGCATCAAAACAACAGTGAAACGTGGTGGGAATATTCAAGTCTGGTGCTGTTTTGCCTACTCTGGAATTGGGACACCTGCACCGAATCGACTACATGCTGACAAAAGAAAAGTACCATTCCATTCTTCAGAGACATGCTATACCCTCTGGTTTGTAGTCCAGTACTAATGTCACTTGACCTCCCACAAATTGCAACAAAACAAACTCAACAGATTTTGTGTCCTCAATATGTCCTGAATGAGGGGAAAAAAGTTGTAAGGAATTGAATGAAAGGAAAATCCTGAAATTCAAAATGGCCGCCATCCGCCCTAGTGACAATAATGTATCTTGAAAACCGAGCACTGTATGAAGTTGACATTCGGCAGGTGTATTTCCAAGGACCCAAAAAAGTGCAGTGTCAAGTTTGAAGTTGTTTGGATGAGCGGTTCTCGAGAAAGCTGCAATTAATCGACCCATTCCGAACAGGCACGTGTCCAACGGGCACTAGGACCAGGCACATGCACAGACTGAGAGTAACAACTGAGAGTTACTGAGGCAAACATCAGGTATGTGGCCAAAGTATAAATATCGCCTACTGCTGTTCATTTTCGTTTTATGATATTGATGCACTTTAGGAATTGCTTAAGTGTCATGTAGCAGTGTTTGAACCAACCATAGTCATGGTAATCCTTGATGCCAGCTAGCTAACGCAACTGGTTGGTTAAGCCAGCTAGCGTTTTCTTTTTATAGCTTGCCTTCCCAGTGCCCTAGCCAGTTTACATGCTAGTATGAAAGATTTTTTTAAAAAGCCATTACATATCATCACGCACAGCTGCATAGGATAAGTAATGTAATGTAATGATAAGCTAGGTAGTTTGCTATTTATGGCTAGTAGCCTATGTTGTTTATTCATTTAGTTACATTATATATTCTGCTAACTAATTAAAACATTTTGCGTGCCCATCCAGCGCGCCAAAACTACAGTGCCATTTTCTGAATTTGGGACCCTGCCCCTCTAACATCCTCTGCACGTCCCTGACTAGGACCCAGTTCCGAACATGCACGTGTTCAACGGCCACTAGGAAGATGGCCGCATCCTGAGGAAGGCATGACTGACGAATTTCACGTAAGGTCATGTAACTCTAGCTTGCTAATAGATAGCTACATAAGTAATGTAACCACAGTTTTTAGTCTATATCTTCTGATGTGTGTAGCTCTGTAGCTATGTGTTGTGGACAGTTCTAAATGGCCACGTTGGCATTCAAGTTACCTAACTAGTTGGCATTCAAGTGAACTAGCTAGCTACTTCAATTTGAATGCAACAGGGGACCTCTGCTGTCAAGATGCTTTCAAGCACACACAGGTCTGGTGATTGTTGTACAGTAAACCATACTATAATGGAAGGACCGCTCTTGCTGCAATCGGCCCGTTCCGAACATGCATGTTTTGAACGGGCACTGCACTAGTTATTTCATATTTGAAAGGGTTACAATCATATATAATACCACATTTCAGGGGTTTGTGGGGATGAAAAATCCAATTTTTAGTTTATTTCGTAATTAAACGTGTGTATTTTTTACATTTTCAGGAAATGGAGGCATATGAACAGTGTGTCATTTGCAAGCAGTCCGTGGACGGAGGAGGGTCGTCAGTATCAACACTTGGGAAGTTCATCTATCAACCAGGCAAGTAATACAAGGGGAGACAATATTCACGCTGTACCTGGTGAGAAGGTACACAAAGACTGTCGCTGGACATACATTCACCCACAACAGATAGCCAAGGACACCAGGCCAAAACCAAGTACAAGCAGTGAGAGTCATACACTAAGATCGACTACAGGGAGGTTTTCTTACAGTACTGATTGCCTCTTTTGTGGCACACCAGCTCAGTTTGGAAAAAAGAGAAAGAAGCCAGATGTTCTCCAAGTCAAGACAATTGTATTCAAGGACACGCATTTGGCAACATGTCGCGAACGAGGTGATGATTGGTCAGAGACTGTGAAGGCACGGATTCTGCATGTGCATGACCTACACACAGCAGATGCAGTCTACCACCAGACTTGCAGTGTGAATTTTCGCACGAAGAAGCAGATACCAGTAGCGTATCAGACAAACACACAAGAGTCCAAGAGGGTGAAGGTTAGCCGGCCTCAAGCTGAGCAGCATTCTTGGAGGTTGCGAAGTATATTGGAGAAAATGATGATGAGCAGATCACCATAAATTGTCTAATTGACCTCATGCAGCAGAAGCTTGCACACAGTGAACATGAAGCATATGGTTACACCCACATGAAGACGACGCCGCAAGAACACTTTGGTGTGAAGATAATATACACGAGATCAATGGGAAACCAAACATGGTTACCATCAGGACAACAGCCAGGGTGGTGCTGCAAGACTACTGTGAGACACAGCAGACACAAACAAACACAAATGAAGAGAAGATCAAGCTTGTGCAGGCAGCTGCAAATCTCATCAAACAAGATATCAAAGATATCGGGTTATCATATGAATCTTACCCAGCTATTGATGACATAGAATCGCAAGAGGTTGGCGTCAGATTTCTTCCAGATACTCTTTGCGTGCTCCTGGAAGAACTATTTGCCCGGACCAAAACTCAAGCCAAAGTGGCAGCAATTGGACAAGCAATGATGCAGGCAGCTAGACCAAGAGTCATGTTTGCACCACTTCAGTTTGGGTTGGGCGTGCAACTATATCACCACTTTGCATCGCAGTTCCTCATTGACACTCTTCATCATCTTGGGTTTTGTTGCTCATTCCAGGAGGTGCACCAGTTTGAACGAAATGCGGCCAAATTCCATGGAACAAACATTCCTGACTTATCGACAGAGTTTGTCCAATATGTGGCCGACAATGTTGACCATAACATCCGCACGCTTGATACATTCTTGGTAGATTCCATGATATGGGGATGATTGTGGTCATAACCCCTGGAATTAGATCAAGGCAGCCAATACCCAGGGTCAAGGCTACTTCTTTGGATGTGGCAATGGTTGGAAGGGTACAAGTACGGTACCACAAAGACGAAAGGCACGATTTGACAGCACTGACCTACCAGAAGCTTGTCAACCTTCAGGTCCAGAACAGCTGTGAAAATCTTGATGTCCTGTGGAAGGCATCCATCCTCTTTGGGTCTCCCAGACCTGCATGGTCAGGAATGATGCAGTTCGTGCATAATGGTGACCACCCTGGCAAGACGACTGTTATGTTTCTGCCGATGATCGATCTGAATCCCAGTGATAGCACATGCATATTCTCAACCCTGACATTTGTTAGTGAGCATGCACGATGCCACAATGTCACCCCAATAATCACTTTTGATCAGCCACTCTGATGGAAGGCTCTCATGATTATCAACTCCGAGCCAATGGAAAGTGATCTGAGAGGAATAGTCTTACGTTTGGATGGCTTCCATGCAGAGATGAGCTTCCTTGGTTGCATCGGACACCTGATGGCCTCACCTGGGCTACAAGAACTGCTGGAGTTGATCTATGCTCCAAATGCAGTAATCCACATGATGTGTGGCAAAGCTGTTGCGCGAGCAGTTCGTGCACACTCAGTTGTTGATGCAGCCCTCAATGCACTGATGCTAGCAAACGTGTTCAATGTCCATCTACCACAGCAATCTGGAAATGCAGACAACAGTAAGGATGGAGAGTCAGAGTCAGCCGAAGCAGCTCCAAGGCCGCCGGATCATCAGATAACAGATGTAAGCAGAGATGCGGACCTGGACGGAGTTTTTAAGATCTTTGAGAAGCTGATGAATGGGACTATATCTGCTGAAGAAGTCTGTCTGTCTGATGTTCTAGTGAGAATCAAAGACCGCCTTCAGAAGCACATCGAGTCCACCAAGAAGTCCTCTAGCACTTCAGCTCTCTGGGTTCAGTACATGGACATGCTAGACATCCTACAAAAATACATTGGTGCAGAACGCACTGGAAACTGGGCTTTAGATCTGCAGGCTATCCAGGACATGCTACCCTATCTGGCAGCATCAGGACACAATCTTTACACCAAATCTGCCAGGGTGTATCTTCAGCAGATGCACAACCTCAAGACTGAACACCCAGAAGTCCAACAACATTTTGAGGAAGGGTTCCACATGATTCGGCGAAGCGATCGCCTATGGGCAGGTCTCTCACCTGACCTGATCATTGAGCAGGTTCTGATGAGAAGTTTAAAAACCAGTGGTGGGCTCACACGGGGCGAGGGATGATGGAGCAACAACGTCTGTTGTGGCTGCTATCGATGCCCGCCTGTGCAGAAGTAAACCAGGCAATGGAGGGACTCACGGGGGTCAACTACAACACTGGAGAGCAGAACAAAGACATGACCAAAGCAAGGCAAGCCCGTGACTGGAAGGACACACTGACAGTTCTCAGTTATGTACAGGAGCGAAATTCATTCAGCAATGACCCTAGTCTGCGGAACATTGCCACTGGGGAGCATGCCCTTTCCACTGTCAACGTTGATACAGCACGGTCAGTTGGCGCTGCGATACTGAAGTCTATGGATGACTAACACCTGCTGAGTACGCCTTCAAGAGGAAGGACCAAGTTGTCACTCTCGACATGAAGTCTTCTGTAAGGATCAAATTCAAGTTGATCCACAGTTTCTCTTCCAGAGACTGGTCATAGTGGCACATGCGATGAACTCGAGTTAGCCCTCAAATACGAGCTATGTATCCCCCAGCCCTATTTGATTCCTCTCTACTGCTTCAAGAAGCAAAGAAGCCAGCCCTCGCCGATGCCATCTGGGGTCTTATCGGGCCTTATGTTCCTGCAGATAATGTAGTTGATGACAGCCAGCATGTCTTGGATGGTGGAGCACTTCTTCAACGCATCCCATGGTCCCATGGATCTACTTATAAAGACATATGCCACCAGTATACGGAGTATGTAAGGAAGAAGTATGGCAAGGCTGTAGTGGTGTTTGATGGGTATGAAAGTAACAACACAAAGGACATGACACACCACAGACGGTCAAAAGGGAAGATTGGCACCACTGTGACATTTACAGTCGACATGATTGTCACAATGCAGAAGGAACAGTTCCTGGCTAACAGGCAGAACAAGCAGCAATTTATTTCCATGCTAAGTGAAGAGCTGCAGAAGGCAAACTGTGAGACATACCATGCCTCAGGAGATGCTGACCTGGTGATTGTGTAGAAAGCTGTGCAGTGTGCTACCACCAACAATACTGTGCTAATGGGGGATGACACAGACCTCTTAGTCCTTCTCTGCTACCATGCTAGCCTGGACTCCCCTAACCTGTTCATTTGTTCTGAGTCGAGGAAGAACACAAAGAAGCCTCGTATTTGGAACATCAAGGCTATAAAACAATTACTCGGCCTAGACATATGTAATCTTGTTCTTACATGCGACACTACTCGCCTCCACGTGATCGGAGCGTCCCTCAAGAAATTCAAAGAAAGCAACATATTCCGAGAGCATCAGAGGTGTTCTATGCACATTCAGCTTCTACAGATGATGTGGCAGAAGCAGGAGAGAAAGCATTGGTGATTCTCTACAATGGATCAACGGACACCCTGGACTCCCTCCGATACCATCGGTTCTGTGAGAAGGTGGCATCTAGCTCTACTTATGTTCAGCCACAGGTCTTACCACCAACATCAGGAGCAGCAAAGTATCACAGCCTGCGTGTGTACTTGCAAGTACAAGAATGGAAGGGATCTACAGATGGACCTCGTCCTACAGAGTGGGGATGGCAGAAGTGTGACAAGGGGCTTGTGCCAATTCAGACAACCCTACCCCCTCCTCCTGAAAAGCTTCTGCGGGTCATCAAGTGCAACTGCCAGGCTGACTGCAGCACCCTGAGATGCACATGCAAAAAGAACAATATTGAGTGCACTCCGGCGTGTGGAAACTGCAGGGGATCCAGCTGCACTAACTCAATACAGATGCCCTGTGACGAGGATGAAGATGACATTGTGTAGTGTTGCATTGCGTGCACATATTTAATTGGTTCGTTTGATCAGCAGTTGATCAGTTATGTGATGATGTGATCCTAATAAATTCTCATCACTGATATTCTGTATGTGGTTTTTTTTTTGCTTCCAGGAAAAAAAATACAGCATGGTCAAATCTAGCAGAAAGGGCAAAAAAGCATTTTTGGTAGGATCATATTTAGGCCATTTTCAAAATTTTCCCTTCATACAATTCCTTACAACTTTTTTTCTTTCATTCTGAACATATTGAAGATACAAAATCAGTTGAGTTTGTTTTTGTTGCAATTTGTGTGAGGTTGACCCAGATTTTTGCGTAAAATACCTGGACTATTGGAGCTTTGTGGAGAAGGATTCATACTGGATAATGACCCTAAACACACCTCAAAGCTTTGTAAGAACTACTTGAAGACCAAAGAGGAGCAAGGAGTGCTGACTGTCATGGACTTTCCTCCAGTCACCTGACCTCAACCCCATCAAACATTTATGGGGGCACTTGAAGACAGAGAAAGCCAAGCATTCAGTAACATCACAAGATACTCTTAGAAACATTGTCAAATAATTTTGGGATAACATGGATCATCAGGTTCTGTACAAACTTGTGGAGTCCATGCCAGCTCGAGTAGAAGCTGTCATCAAAGCAAAAGGAGGACATACCAAATACTAATAGTTTTTTTCATTCATGTGAAGTTTTAAAATATTTAACTTTTCATTCAAATTGTTATACTGATAATACCATTTCTAATGAAAGAAATTGCATTAAATTAGAAAAGAATGCAAAATAGAAGCATTTTCACTTGTGGTCTCAGACTTTTGAACTCTACTGTATACTTTAATATATCATTAATTACTCTCCTCATACATTTGCTTTCCTATTCTTTCTCATGCAGAAAGTTCTAGCAGCACTCGGTGTGTCTTTTATTCGTAAAGGATCAAAAGAAACACTTATTTTCTATACCTCCATGTTTGCTGGTAATTCTGACTTCGGAGCACATGAATGGGTCAACCTTGTAATTACGATTTGGCAACTGGGAAATAGGAGCTTCCGAGGAGCACTTGAAGGCAGTATTAAACAGTGTTAATTGTGAAATTTGAATTAATCTTTGAGTGAATTAGAGTGAATCCCCAGGACCTTTAATAAAAACTTATTAAAATAATGTTATTTTAAATTTCCAAATAAATGCAATATATGCTGGATAACGTTTTGGACTTTTTTGAATCAAATTAAATTCCGGTTGCTTACCAGTCCGGCTATAGATGAAGCAACTTTCCTGACAGTTGATCCTTCTCACCGTGCTGCTGCTGGTGTGTCTGGCAGTTCAGCATTATGCCTTCTAAAGTCCTGTAATGTGGCCTCATTTATATCCGTGAGACATCCATGACTTTTGCCAATGTTATGCAACACACAACACGCTACAATGAATGCTCTGTTCTTTGTGGCGTATTGTGATGTTCCATCTTATCCAAACATCTGAAGTGCATTCTGAAAAGAGAATGGTCTCACATCAAATACCATTTATTAAATGGACACCTCACAAAACGCTCACGCGTTTCGGCTGAAACAAGCCTACTGATCAGTCCAATCAGATTGAAATGTAAGATACACGTTGTCTCTCTTTCTTTTTGCAATTTTGTCAGCTAACCTAGCTGACCCGTTACATTTACATAAGTGCATTTATGAAATGATGCCGATCAAACAATTAAATTCTCATTAGTTATTTTTTTCTTCCTCACTCAGTTGTCTGACATCACTGATGTGGCCTAAAAGTCGTTCAAGTGCAAAACATTGGCAAATAATACTTTATTCAGGAGAGGTAGAATACATCAATAATAAATATTAGACAATATTCGTAATTTTGCAATGATTTATTATTAATAATTATTATCAATTATTTATTTTATTATTATTTGCCTTTTTGGTGAAACACCCTCGGGAGCCATATGATTTCTGAAAGATACATGGATTTTTCATTTTTGCGGGTTAGCCTTAATGAATATGCAAAATTTGGTGTCGTTACATTGTTTTGTGAAATATTGGGAGGAGGTAATGCAAATATTACTTTAGCACGTGTAAAGCCCGAAAGCAAGTTTGGGAAAGTTCTTTGGGTGTGCATTTTAGTACAATGAAAAGCAGTAATTAAAAGACACGCAATCGATAAGATGACAGCTGTCATTGTAGCAAGACAACTGAACGTTCTGAATGATTGTGCAACAATGGGTGGTAATTAACTGGCCCATTCTAGCCAATGCTCAAAGTACAAAAAGAGAATTTGTGGATACATTCATCACGAACAGTAAGAATAAAAACATTTTTAATGATGAAGCAAGTCATGTTACAGAATACAAGAGTGATTGCTATTTGAATCAAGCAATACAACGTCTATTATAACAAACAGTGAATAACAAAGCAAATAAAAAAACAAAAAGCAGTGCTAGTAAGCATAGTTACAGTCATTTCAGTCCTGACAAACATCTGTAACTCCCGGCAGAAACCAAGAGACATCCAGTGAAACAGTTTGTAGAGCCTATATCACACACTGTAAAAGAAACAAAAAAATAACAGCAGCTTTGTTGCCAGTGAAAAGCAATTTAATGAATGGGGGAAACTATTAATTATGTTATACAAGTATTGTATAAAATGCAAGTGTTTGTATTGTAATTATTCAAAATACTGCGAAAGTGTGTAGAGTAATTATTTAATGGCCATCTCCTAAAATAAAAGGAAAAAGTTAAATAACAGGATTTATAGGCTACAGCTAGGCTACGGTTTCTGGCTGGAGTAATCGTTTGATGTGACACAAAGTTTGAATGACCACACTCTCTTCAGAGAAACACAGGGTCAAGCTACATTAAATAATTTAGGAAACATTGGGGGTTTTTTTTTCAATAGAGCTTGTTTAATTTGTGTGAGCTAAGATAGCCAATATTGTTGTAACTAGGCCTCATTTTGATATCAGTACTTTTAACGGCAGGCCTAGATTTTGCAAGTTTGAATGACTTAGACAGTGCTTTGTATATGCGTGAGTAACTTTTTTTGTACGTTGAAAATATATGTATGTTTTTTTTAGATTGCAGTTAACCATACTGAATCTCAAATAAAATAAATAAAAAAAGCCAACACAAAATACGTCTTCCCGATTGCAGCCAGCTGCATCAACCCAAACAAAAACCTTCATGTGAGGAAACCCTCCTCCCCAGGAAATCTCTCCCTAGCAACTACAAGGCCCTGCAATGTCTGATTACTGATTTCAAACAGGTGCGCCCCATTACCCTAAGTACCCCACTCCATTTTCCACAGGCAGTTCATAGTTTGCACCGGCATTATCACACATTGTCATCTAAAAGCCTTTTTATAATCATTTCCATTTACTTTTTTCCAGTGCAAACTGGTTTTTAAGCAGTCACTATTAGGGAAATTATTTTTAATGATGGCAGTTATTTGATATTTGAGACTGCAACATTCCTAAAGATGTGCCAAGGGCATTCTAGTGTTAAATATTTCATAATTCACACACTTCTGGGCTAATTAATCAGCGCCAAGTCAACACCACTAATGAAGCAAAAAAGGAACAGCAAATCTATGTTAATTCGAGGGTTGCCAACTCACGCATCTGGCGTGAAACATGCCAGAGTCAGACCTATGTGATGTCCCCCCACAATCCTAATCCCCTCTGGTCCAGGATTGTAACCACCTCGCCGGTTCAGGAGACAGTGGGTGGACTCGTTTTGCAAGTGGAAGGCCTCCTGACAATGCCAGAGTGGGCATGTTCTGGGCATGTACTAGTGACAGACCTTATTGACAACATTCCTAAACCCGCAAGTACTACATATATGTAATTGCCAAAATAAAGGAAACACCTACCACAGTAACCCTCTGTAAAGTTCTTGAGATTGTTATTGATGAAACTGCCAGCTCATGCCATAGATTGGCATTTGCCATAAACTTATTCAGAGTTGCTCACCTGTTTTGCCTCGCACCTGTAAGGAATTAAATTTTGTTGCAGGGAGAGAAACAAGTTTCTGACTCCATTAATTTCATGGATGTTTATGTGAATACAGGTTTGCATGTACGCACATTGACTGGGCAGTGGTTACATGAAATAATTGGCGGCAAGACTCTGTATCTGTAAGAATGAGACAATCTAGTGCTGCCAGCCATTCATCATAGTAAGACCTTCTATCCTAGGAGGTAAACGTACTCTTCGTCCGGGAATCTTGCAGACAGCGTTTCTGTGCCATGAAGAAGCAACTTTAACCTGAAGAATATGGATGTCCCGGTACCGAAACTAACAGCTATCCCAGGGAGCCCTAACTAAGGTTACTTCATCTGGCTAGTGAGACTGTCTAAATATCCCGGACTATGATCCCTCTATTATTTTATTAAATAACACTAGGATCCATCTGGACACTGACTTACAGCTATCCGAGGAGCAGCTGTAAAACCGGCTAGTGAAACTATCAATATTCCCAATGAGTAGCCCGTTCATGGTGTGAAGGCCTTTGCACACCAAGTCCGTATTTTTCAGCCGAAATTGTCGCACATTTAAAAATAAATACAAACTCACGTTGTGTAACATTTACACACCGACTCCGAAACTTTCATCCGTCATTAAAGTTTTTGGAACAGGTTTGATTTTATTTTTTTGATTTCTTTTCTGTGGTTTTCGCATCCGTCAAAAGCCTTTTGAGAGTTGTTTAACTTGTTTGAGCACTCAGAGCGACCTACATGCAAACGTCATCATCCAGAATGGCATCTGAAAAGCTGATTCACCTTGTCTCCCAGCACAAAGCACTTTACGAAAAACCCTTTTGGGACTTGCGCTATCCATTGGACACATGTAGTGGACAGCGCTAGTCCCAAACAGGGTTAATTAATTCAGTTGTTAGAAGGCTTTGACGACTCCATTTCGTCTCGTATTGCGAATTTTCACAACGAATAGAATAATAAAACGCATCGGACTCAGTGTGCAAGGTTTCGGTGCGTAACGATTTTTATCGGATGACGGATTAAAAAACCGCATACGAAAAATACGGACTTGGTGTGCAAAGGCCTTTACCCCTAAACCAAATATGAGACCAATACAGTGATTGGTTCTCACAGAGATGCACACCCCAGTCAGTGTCTATGCGAACCACGTACAGTTGAAGTTGAAAGTTTGCATACACCTTAGCCAAATGCATTTAAACTGAGTTTTTCACAATTCCTGACAATGAGGCCTCCTTGCTCGCACACACTTTTTCAGTTCTGCCCACAAATTTTCAATTGGATTGAGGTCAGGCCTTTGTGATGGCCACTCCAATACCGAGACTTTGTTGTCCTTAAGCCATTTTGCCACAACTTTGAAGTCCATTTTGAAGACCCATTTGCGACCAAGCTTTAACTTCCTGGCTGAGGTCTTGAGACGTTGCTTTAATATATCCACATAATTTTCCTTCCTCATGATGCCCTCTATTTCATGAAGTGCACCAGTCCCTACTGCAGCAAAGCACCCCCACAACATGATGCTGCCACCCCCGTGTGTCACGGTTGGGATGGTGTTCTTCGGCTTGCAAGCCTCACCCTTTTTCCTCCAAACATAACAATGGTCAGTATGGCCAAACAGTTAAATTTTGGTTTCATCAGACCATTTCTCCAAAAAGTAAGATCTTTGTCCGAATGTGCAGTTGCAAACTGTAGACTGGATTTTTTTATGGCGGTTTTGGAGTAGTGGCTTCTTCTTTGCTGAGCAGCCTTTCAGGTTATTTCGATATAGGACTTGTTTTACTGTGGATATAGATACTTTTGTACCCGTTCCCTCTAGCATCTTCACAAGGTCCTTTGCTGTTGTTCTGGGATTGATTTGCACTTTTCGCACCAAAGCACGTTCATCTCTAGTGTGAGGGGAAGTGTAAGGTTCGGAGAATCAAACGCGACCAATAAGGATTTCTAAAAGCGTATCTAGAGAAAGATACGCCACAAAACACGGAATAATCCGCACCAGGACTGGGTTAACACAGGATAGGGAGCAAAACTTCCCTAGCACAAAGCAAAACAAAACAACCTCCAAAAACTGAGGCGATCTCGATAAACAGCGAGAATAACTAACATAAGAACCTCACGCACTAAAATAATTAGGCGTAACAAGAGGTAATGAAACAAAACCAAACTCAAAACAAAAAAAAACGAGTGAAGGAAAGGAATAGAAAAGAAAACCTGTTAGCCAAAACTCTTGTGGAAAAAGCGCTGAACACAACTGGCAACAGGTAAAAAGAATAAATGATAAAGATTGGAAAGGTACGACAAAACCAATCTAATCCTAAATCTTTATAACCGGACTTGCTGCGTTTCCTATTAGTAACAACCAGAAATGCAGCGACCGAAATTTCTATACCTTTACCGACTTCGTATATCAACATAGCAAAGACAATCTCGAAGTGCGGAAATGCGGAAGTCCTGAGGTATTTATAGCCCACAGAAAACGTGAAACAGGTGAAGGGAATAATTGTCGGGCAAGACGCGAAAACTGGAATGGAGGCGGAAAAAATCCGATAGTGTCTTAACGACGCCAAACAGGAAACCAAAAACGTTGAAAAGCAAAGGCTGCAAATAACCATGACAGGACCCCCCTTCTAAGGGACGGCTCCAGGCGATCCCTCAGCCTTGCTTCTACGAAACTCCCTAATTAGAGTAGGATCCAGGATATTCCTGGATGGAACCCAGCAACGCTCCTCAGGACCATAACCCTCCCAGTCCACCAAAAATTGACAACCTCTGCCCACACGTCTCTTAGCCAAAATACGGCGAACGGTATACACCAGACCTCCATCCACGAAGCGGGGGGGAGGCGGCGGTTTATCAGCCGGAGCGAGAGCGCTAACGAGCACCGGTTTCAAGCGAGAGACATGGAAGGTAGGGTGGATGCGCATAGATGATGGTAACTGAAGGCACACAGTGACCGGGTTAAGTTTCCGGATGATTTTAAAAGGGCCTACAAACCGAGGAGCAAGTTTACGAGACTCTACTCGCAGAGGTAAGTCCCGTGTAGAAAGCCACACCCGTTGCCCCACCTGGTAAGAAGGGGCAGGCCGACGATGTCTGTCGGCCACGGCCTTTTGTTTAGCTGAAGCGCGTAAAAGGGAGGAGCGTACGCGCCTCCAGACCGCTCGACATCTGCGAACGAAAGAAGCAGCGGAAGGAACCTCCGCATCTCTCTCCAACTCAGGGAACAATGGGGGTAAATATCCTACCTGAGCCTCAAAAGGAGAGAGACCAGTAGAAGCATTAGGCAACGTATTATGGGCGTATTCGGCCCAGGCGAGGTGGCGACTCCAAGACGTGGGATTGGCCATACTCTGGTTGGTGCATTCCGTCTGTCCGTTGGTTTCGGGATGAAACCCGGACGAAAGACTGATGGATGCCCCCAACAGAGTACAAAAAGAGCGGCAGAATTTAGCAGAGAATTGTGGACCGCGATCCGAGACCACATCCAGGGGAAGACCGTGCACCCTGAAAATGTGGTCCACCATTAACTGAGCCGTCTCAGGAGCAGACGGCAATTTAGGCAGGGAGATGAAGTGAGCCGCCTTAGAAAACCGATCTACCACCAACAAGATAACGGTGTTCCCTTGGGACGGCGGCAGACCAGTCACAAGGCGAAAGACGCGAACCCTTGTTACGGGCGCAAGTGGAACACACGCCGACGAATTCCCACACATCGCTCTCCAGTTTGGGCCACCAAAACCGGCGAGAAATAAATTCTCGGGTCCGGTGAACGCCCGGATGGGCCACCAATTTTGATGCATGACCCCACTCGAGAACCCGTGATCGCAACCGAGGCGGCACAAACAGGCAATGGGGCGGGCCCCCACCTGGGCCGGGATCGGAACGCAGCGCCTTCTGCACAGCTGCCTCTATAGCCCACATAACTGGAGCCACAATCTGAGAGCTGGGAACCACAGGCTCGGGGCATGACTCCCCTGTCAGACCGGTCAAAACACGCGACAACGCATCAGGTTTAATATTCTTAGACCCGGGGTGATAGGTCAGAATAAAATTAAACCTTGTAAAAAACAATGACCAACGAGCTTGTCGTGAATTACGTGTTTTGGCCTGCTGAACGTACTCTAATTTTTTATGGTCGGTCCAGACTGTAAAGGGGTGCTCCGCGCCCTCCAACCAGTGGCGCCACACTTCCAATGCCAATTTGACCGCCAACAACTCTCGATCTCCAACATCGTAATTTCTCTCGGCAGATGTAAGGACACGAGAGAAATACGCGCAAGGGTGGAGTTTGCGGTCCAGCGGAGAGTGTTGGGAAAGGATAGCTCCAACTCCCAGCTCAGAGGCGTCGACCTCTACCACAAAGGAGAGGGAGGGATTGGGAGTTATCACGATCAGTTCGGAGCAAAACCTCCTCTTAAGCTCAGTGAAAGCGCCTCCGCCCTAGGATTCCACTCAAAACTAATAGGCGATGTCTTCTTGGTAAGGGCTGTGATGGGAGCGGCTACCATGCTAAAATTCCGGATAAACCTACGATAAAAATTGGCAAAGCCCAAGAAGCGTTGTACTTGCTTCACTGAATTGGGCGTAGGCCAATTCTTCACCGCTGAAATTTTCTCAGGATCCATAAGTACCTTACCATTTGCCACAATGAACCCCAAAAAAGAGACAGAGCTGGTGTGAAAGGGACACTTCTCAGCCTTAACAAATAGCTGGGCCTTAAGAAGTGCCTCCAGAACCTGCCTAACGTGGATGATGTGGGATGAGAGATCCGGAGAAAAGATTAAAATATCGTCTAAGTAGACGAAAACAGATTTCTCCAGCATCTCTCTCAAAACATCATTCACCAGCGCCTGGAAGACAGAGGGGGCGCTAGTGAGGCCGAAAGGCATAACCCGGTACTCATAGTGACCGTGGTGCGTGTTAAATGCGGTCTTCCACTCATCGCCCTCACGCATGCGCACAAGGTTATAGGCGTTGCGAAGGTCGAGTTTGGAAAAGACCAATGCCCCCTGTAAGCGCTCAAATGCGGAGTTCATGAGTGGGAGAGGATACCGATTTTTTTTATGGTTATGTCATTTAGCCCTCGGTAAACAATACAAGGTCTCAGCCCCCCATCTTTCTTTTTTACAAAGAAAAAACCAGCGCCGGCTGGAGACGTAGATGGTGTGATAAAACCATTAGCCAAAGATTCCTCAATATACTGCTTCATGGCAGCACTCTCAGGGACAGATAAAGAATACAGTGAACCCCTGGGAGGAACAGTACCCGGGTACAGCTCAATGGCGCAATCATATGGTCTATGGGGCGGCAATCTGGTAGCGCGTTGTTTCGTAAAAACCTCCGCGAGGTCTGAGTATTCCGCTGGAACGCCCGCGGGTAGAGCAAACTCGAGCGCCCCTACCACCTCCGGCGCACCGGAGGAAGTGTCAGAGAACCTGTCCCACTCAAAATCAGAGGTGGAAAACCCCCCTCCTCCATGGAACCCCCCGCAAAGTGGTCCCAGACGAGACTCTCCTCTCTACTCTCAGAGAGGGAAAGAGAGTTCTCCGAGTCGTAGTGAGACTCCGCTTCCTCTGAATCACTGTCCGAACCAAACTCGGAGAGATCAGGGGTGTGGCTTGATGAAGAGAAGGCAACTGAACAACAATGTGGCTGGCACTGAGGACCCCACTGACGAATAGGTCTCCTATCCGTACCCCAACAGATATGAGGGTTATGTAACCCTAACCACGAATGTCCCAGTACCAGTGGGTACGACGGAGAGTCAATTAAAAAGAATTCTATTCTCTCCGAGTGCCCCTGGAGAGAGATGCGCATCTCTACTGGATTAGCCCTCTGCTTAATGACTCCAGAACCCAAAGGACGACTATCAAGGGCAGTAACCTCACGGGCGCTAGTGAGTAGATTGGTGGGGATTTTTAATCTCCTAGCCCATTTGGCATCAATAAAAGACTCCACGGCCCCGGAATCAATAAAAGCGTTAACGCTTACAGAGCGTCCCTCCCAAAACAGTTGAACGGGTAACAGGGTCCGAGAGGGAGTACTATTTTGTCTCACTGGAGACCTCGGCCTCCCCCGTGAGACCCCCTCATTACCCGTCAACTTAGGGCATCGATCCTTAGTATGGCCCTTACACTTGCAATATTGGCAGCAGTATGCCCGTGGTTTCACTCTCCTAGGTTGGTGGAGAGACGACCCATCCACCTGCAAAGGCTCCTCCTGATCAGCAGAGGGATAGGTGGAGAAACTGGGTGGAATACCTCTAGGCAAGGTGGATTTAATACGGACCGAGTGATTGCTACGCTCACGTTCACGCTCTCTGATCCGGTTATCTAGGCGTATAGCCGTGATGACCAGGTCATTGAACGTAGCGGGTGGCTCAAGCATAGCTAACACGTCCTTAATGGGATCGGACAACGCATTTAAAAATAAGGATTTTAGCGGACCATCCGGCCAACCTGTCTCCCCGGCCAATGCTCGAAAAGCTATGGAAAAGGCCGCTACTGTGTCAGTTCCCTGGCGCAAACTGGTCAATCTCCTGGCTGCCTCTTCACCTGAGACCTCGTGATCAAAAACCAGCTGCATCTCATTCATGAGCTGGGTAGAATCACGAATAACAGGAGCATTGGCCTGAATTAAGGGGTCAGCCCAAGCGAGAGCCTGATCGGACAGAAGTGACAAAATAAATGCTACACCAGATTCTGGTGTAGTGAAGCGGGAGGGTTGTGCTTGAAAAAAAATAATACATTGGGTCAAAAATGGTCTACATTTTCCCGGTTCCCCACCATAACGAGGCGGTAGTTGGAGTTTAGGTTCTTTAATGGTACGGGGCATGGGAATGGAAGGAGTTTGTGCTTGTGTAACTGTGGGGGGATTCACTGTCACAGAAAGTCTATGCAAACTTTCAGTAACTTTCTGTAGGCATTCTCCCTGGTTGTGCAGTTGTTCCATCAACTGGTTTTGTTGAATTTGCAGGGAGAAAATAACCTCCTTAACGCTACCCCCCGTAGCGCCCTGGCTAGGCAGCGTTTTGTAAAAATTGGTAGACGTCGCTGATTCTTCCATACTGACTTTGAGATTCTGTGAGGGGAAGTGTAAGGTTCGGAGAATCAAACGCGGCCAATAAGGATTTCTAAAAGCGTATCTAGAGAAAGATACGCCACAAAACACGGAATAATCCGCACCAGGACTGGGTTAACACAGGATAGGGAGCAAAACTTCCCTAGCACAAAGCAAAACAAAACAACCTCCAAAAACTGAGGCGATCTCGATAAACAGCGAGAATAACTAACATAAGAACCTCACGCACTAAAATAATTAGGCGTAACAAGAGGTAATGAAACAAAACCAAACTCAAAACAAAAAAAAAACGAGTGAAGGAAAGGAATAGAAAAGAAAACCTGTTAGCCAAAACTCTTGTGGAAAAAGAGCTGAACACAACTGGCAACAGGTAAAAAGAATAAATGATAAAGATTGGAAAGGTACGACAAAACCAATCTAATCCTAAATCCTAAACCGGACTTGCTGCGTTTCCTATTAGTAACAACCAGAAATGCAGTGACCGAAATTTCTATACCTTTACCGACTTCGTATGTCAACATAGCAAAGACAATCTCGAAGTGCGGAAATGCGGAAGTCCTGAGGTATTTATAGCCCGCAGGAAACGCGAAACAGGTGAAGGGAATAATTGTCGGGCAGACGCGAAAACCGGAATGGAGGCGGAAAAAATCCGATAGTGTCTTGACGACGCCAAACAGGAAACCAAAAACGTCGAAAAGCAAAGGCTGCAAATAACCATGACATCTAGGAGACAGAACCGCTCCTCCCTGAGCAGTATGACGGCTGCGTGGTCCCATGGTGTTTATTCTTGCGTACTATTGATATATAATGAACCAGACTTGTGGAGTTCCACAATTTTCTTTCTGAAGTCTTGGCTGATTTCTTTTGATTTTCCCATGATGTCAAGCAAAGACGCACTGAGTTTGAAGGTAGGCCTTAAAATACATCCACAGGTACACCTCCAATTGACTCAATGTCAATTAGCCTATCAGAGGTTTCTAAAGCCATGACATAATTTTCTGGAATTTTCCAAGCTGTTTAAAGGCACAGTCAACTTAGTGTATGTAAACCTCTGACATACTGGAATTGTGATATAATGAATTAAAAGTGAACTAATCTGTCTGTAAACAATTGTTGGAAAAATGACTTGTGTCATGCACAAAGTAGATGTCCTAACTGACTTGACAACACTATAGCTTGCTAACATGAAATCTGTGGAGTGGTTAAAAATTAGTTTTAATGACTTTAATGACTATCAACCTAAGTGTATGTAAACTTCCGACTTCAACTGTATATTCTGGACTTTATACTTATTTATCTAACCCCCCCACACCCTAACTGGGGGACACTGAACACTAATTTTGGATAAGAACTGGAAAAAATCTGAGGTAGCCTACAATATATAATCAACTCAGAATGAAAAGGCAGTTTTATAAAAATATGAAACCGTTCCATTATACATTTCAATGGAAACTATTTCCACAATAACAAACCTTTCTGCCTGTTGTGATTTCATACTCTTTTTTTTGTTAGTTTATTTCTTTTATTAGGCTATAAGAACTTGGAAACCCCCCTCTCCACACACACCTCAATGGTTTCAGCCCCTGTATTGCTCCTAGCTAGCTCAGCCTGCCCTCTTTGTGAAATGAAAGGTGAAATGGTAATTATGTGGAATGCGATGCCAAATTCACGATGGTTAAACATATTACAGATTGGTTGCACGAAGCAGGAGGTGAGGGTGTGTGTTTGTGTGTGTGTTTGTGTCACTTGTGTGACTGCGCAGTGACAGTGCTTGTTGTGGACTGAGCCCACTGGCATTAACGTTAGCCTTTGCGCAGCGTTGAGCTCTGAGATTTGGCATAACATTTGCACTTGCAGCAGAGCAAGCTACAATCAGCGTAGCTAGCCAGCCACTCGCTTTTGCCCTCCGTACGAGAAACTTAATGATAGACTGCCTGGTGGAGTCGAGAGAAATATCTGTTTTCAACCCACTATCCGTTTCATTCATTAAACTTTCAGCTTACTGTACATGTTAGCTTACTAACTAGAGCCAGCTCTAGGCTGCTGTGCTGTTAATGGGTGGAGAGAAAACAGCAAAAGTGGATTTGCATGTAGGTAGGCTACATATTTGTGACAATCGAACTGTGGTAACTTAATTAAAATGAATATTTAGCCTATATCACGGATTCTGTGAATGCTTGTTTCTACCAAAATTGTTTAACATTCAACTCGCAATGAATCCACACTGTGGACTTGTAATGTTAAAGGGATAGTTCGGAAATTTGGACATAATGGGCTCTATTTTAATAAACCAAACGCAATGGTGAACACAAGAGTAAGCGCTTGGCGGTATCACTCTGAGGGCGTGTTGGCGAGAAATTTGGTAATTTCATGACGGCAATCTTGGCGCATCTGATGGCGGTATTGCTAAAAGGCTGGGTTTAAATGTCCAAGGTGTGTCTCTATGGTAGCCAATCAAATTGTTGTTCTCATGCTTTAAAAAAAGCCAGTTGGAACGCAATCGCTCCATGCAATTTCATAATGAGCAACCCAAACGCACTGGACCGTCAACGACAAGAGCGATTTTCCGCACAGGAATCAGACATACTTGCAACAGAAGTACAGGCTAGGACTGTAGTAATTTATGGATCACAATCCACACCACCTCGTCTCCCAGAAGTTCGGAAGGCATGGGAGGAGGTGGCGAATGCATTAATTAGCCTACATTAGGTGATGTAGGCATAATTATGATTCAAATGGTAGGCTTATGATTCAACTGTGTCAATGTGCAATTTATATATTATAGGCTATTGGCCTACATGATCGAATGTTTCTTGTAAGCTGTCCTGTTTTATTCTACTAGTTTAAATTAAAATTAATTAATTAATAATAATTATAGGCTATTTGTTCATTAAATGGAAGTGTAATGTTGGCATCACCTATAGACACTACATAGAACTACATGACTAATAAGTTGCCAAATTGCCAGAGTCTATTGCGTTGCCGCTAAGAGGTGGTTCCAGCTGATCATAACGCAATGGGTTTTCGTTGGTTCAAATTGTCACTGAGCCGAAAGTATTTTAGAACACGCGCCAGACAGCGCCACCCATCCCACTGCAGCGCAAGCAAAAGGATGTTATGTTGAGAATTTGTTGATCCTAGCGGTATTGCTGAGAAACGCCATAGCACCAGTTTTAAGACGTTGATGCTGTCAACAAGCTTGCGTTTGACTATACCGTCCCCTTGCGCTGGTTTGCGCCGGTTTGAAAATAGAGCCCAATGTCTCAATTATGACTTACCCATGATGTAGTTGATTGATGGAAACCATTTTCAGATAATTCCATGCTGTCCCTTCTTTTGGACATACACACATTGCTAATGCTAGCGCAACTCTAAGGTAACTGGTAGCATCCACTACCAAACGCACCAAACACACTCCACAGTGCACCCAAAGCAAATAAAATACGACGACAGTCTATCTGGGTTATTTTCAGTGATTATACCATCATTTTTGAAGTCAAACTATCGTTGAATCCTTTACTTTGTGCTGACCTATATTCTCTGTGGAAGTACGGCAGCGGAGCTAGCTGAAGATTAGCCAGGGTATCTGCCTGTAGGCTATCTGCTGTACTCCACAGTTGCTGACACAATCCGTTTTGCCGTAAAGTTACATATTTGGTAGACAACAAGTCAGCTAAACACAAACATGCTACAGAATAACACAGCATATACAAGCAAGCACACTGGCTACTAATTTGAGGGAAAAGTTTGACCACTTCCATGTCTTCCCAATCGTGGCAACTAGCTAGCTAAATTGAATAGATAGATCACGCATACAATCATTTATTAGTTACCTGCTCGTCAGTTGTTTTCGGTGCATGAAGAAAAACAGGTGATGACACAGCAGTCTCCTTCAGTAGAGGGTGTCCCGACTGTCCTTTTTTGATTTTCACATAGTCATCCTCCGTAAAATGGTCACTACACACTTTAAACTTTTTTAGAGTCTCAATTGGTGTGTTGACATCCATGCAAGCAGAAAGAAGCCACAGCTGTTTTCTTTGTTGATCTTCCACTGGAAATCGGTGAAAACTTTGTGGTGGCCATTTTTTTGCATTATTTGAACAACCTTGAAATACACACCGAAATACCATCTTACCTGAACGTTAGCTAACAATACTACTAGTCTGATTCTTTCACACGCGCAATATTGTTGTTGGCCAGCACTACATATGGCGGCAGAGCTATACTTTACGTTACCTATTAACGTAAAGTATCGCTCCGCCGCCGTACTTCCACAGAGAATTTAGGTGAGCGCAAAGTAAAGGATTCAACGATAGTTTGACTTCAAAAATGATGGTATAATCACTGAAAATAACGCAGATAGACTGTCATCATATTTTATTTGCTTTGGGTGCACTGTGGAGTGTTTAAGTGCGTTTGGTAGTGGATGCTACTGGTTACCTTAGAGTTGCGCTAGCATTAGCAATGTGTGTATGTCCAAAAGAAGGGACAGCATGGAATTATCTGAAAATGGTTTCCATCAATCAACTACATCATGGGTAAGTCGTAACTGAGACATTGTGTCCAAAATTCCGAACTATCCCTTTAACATAACATACGCTAGTCTATCAATAGCATACAGGAGACCGAATGGTTATGGCTGTAACTATGTTCTATGAGTTCCGGATGACAATTAGGGTCGTCAATATGGATGGCCTTCTGGGGCCAGATGCATTAAGACTTATACCAGAATTTGTCATGGTACATGACCCCTGCGTAGTGATGTAATTCCTCCCATAAAAGGGGGAGCATCACTGCGGAAGTCCTTGGAACAATTTTTTTACCCCTTAAAAGGTCCCGAGTGACCATAGGGTGCATCCCAATAGTCGAAAAATGCACCCTCCCTTCCTCCACTACCACCTCCTCCTCCGTGCCCCGGAAACGGATCTTTGTGTTTTAATCTAAAGTTGCTGGTTACATCTTAATTATGTATAAATTGTTACATATTAATTAATGTCTCGACGCAAATCACAATGCCAGGTACATTTTATACTGTACATGCAAATACTTCTACTCAAAACATTGAGGCAGTTTTGCATACTTCCGGGTAGGAGAGGAGTGGTAGTGGGGGAGTGGAGGAAAGGAGGTGGGGAGTGAAGAATATTGGGACGCAGCCCATGATTTCTAATGGTCATCTGGAATTCATAGAACATGGTTACACCCATAACCATTCGTTCTATTTAATTCCGTAGACCATTAGGGTCATCAATATGGATGACTTGTACCCAAAGTGTCAGGAGGGACGATCATGGATGCCAAGGCCGCAGGTAAGACAGTTGCACTGACCATTGAGCCTGGCGCCACATTGACGTGATAAAACCTCATAAATGTGCAGGGGGACACCCACGTCGCCGCTTCACAAATTTATTTAAGAGGTACGCCTTCCAGGGCTGCCCATGAGGTAGCCATACTTCTGGTGGATCAGCCCTGGATATCAATAGGCGAGGGTTTATTGTCTTTTAGGGTTTAGAGGCTTTGAGTCAAGAGCGCGGGGGACGAAATGCTGCAAGCTCGATCGGCTGGTTGATCTGAAATGCCAAAACGATTTTGGGCAGGAACGACGGATTAGGCCGCAACATGACTCCTGAGTTAGCCGGTCTCCACCTTAGAAACTCTGCGCTGATGGAGAGAGCGCAGAGCTCACCAACGCGTCTTGCTGATGCCATCGCTAGCAGAAACGCCGTTTTAAAATAAAGCCACTTAAGGCTGATCGTCTCGAGAGGCTCATAGGGCTGAACCGTGAGCGCTCTCAGCACCAAGGGGAGATCCCAGGAGGGAGCTACCAGTGACCTTGCAGGTCTCAGCCATCAGGCACCCTTCAGGAACCGGCTGACAAGGTAATGGCTCCCTGCAGGCTTGTTATGTACCCAGACATGCCTGCTGGATATGGCAGCCGCATAGGTTTTCAGTGTGCTGGCTGCTTTCCCGTTATCAAGTAAGGACTGTAAACAGTCCAATAGTACAGGGATCGGACAATGTATGGCGTCCGCAACTTCCCTTAAGCACCATGTGCTAAATAGCCACATATACCCATAGGACCTCCTCGTAGAGGGGACTCTGAAGTTGAGTAGCATCTGCTGGACAGGGGAGCCACACTCCATTATCGAAGGGTCGGGCTCCTCAGTGGCCATAACCAGAAACTCATCATGTTTGGCAGAGGGGACCAAACAGTGCCCCTCTGTTGTGATAACAGATCCTCCCGAACTGGAATTTTCCAGGGTGGTTCGGAAACAAGGCAGAGGACCATGGGAAACCAGGGTTTCATTAGCCATCTGGCGGCTACCAGCAGGAGCTTGTGGTGACTCGTGCTGAGCCTGTGCAGAGTCGCATTGATCAGCGACTCAGGAGGAAAACGTGTATAGCAGGCCGTCCGGCCATTTGTGCGCTAATGTCTCTGTCCCCAGGGGACTTGAATACGCATTCAGGTTGAACCACTGGGGGCAATGAGTGGACTCTTGAGAGGCGAACAGGTCCGTTTGAGCACGACCGAAGCGCCGCCATATCTCCTTCACCACCTGGAGTGGAGATGCCATTCGCCAGGATGAATCCCCTGGCGAGATAGTACATCTGCTGTGCTGTTCTGAATACCTGAAAGGCGAATGGCACACAGGGAGGTATGTCTGGGAAGTGCCCATGTTAGCAGATGCTGGGTCACTTCCAACGATCGGCAGGACTTTATACCGCCCTGATGATTTATGTGCTATACTGCTGAGGCATTATCCAACCACACTGTCACATGTTTGCCCCGTAGTACGGGCAAGAAATGTTTACGGGCTAGAAATACTGCTTGGAGTTTGAGCACATTGATATTGTCCGACTGATGCAGTCGGGACCATAACCCCTGAGGTGGGAGGTCCTGGCAGACAGCCCCCCAACCGCTCAGTGAAGCGTCCGTCGTAACGACCACGCATCATGAAGGTATAACCCCCATCTGGACCCCTTCTTTCAGGCGGCTCACTCGTAGCCATGGGCGGAGTAGCCGGCAAAATTGACCCGTTACCCTGATTCGGGTATGACGGTCCCACCTGGGGTGCAGCGACTTGGCGTTTGTTCAACCAGTGTTGAAGTGGCCTGGCTTTCAGGAGTCCGAGAGGTACAACTGCTGAGGCAGAGATTAGGCCCATAAACCTCTGAAAAGTCTTCATTTCGAGGAACCGATTCACTTGGAACTGAGACACCATGTCGAGCACAGTGATTATGCAATGGGGTGTCAGTGATCCCTTCATGCTTTTTGAATCGAGCAGCAGACCGATGTATTCAATTGACTGTATTGGAATCAGCCAGCTCTTGCCATAATTGACATTGACAATCGAAAAAGCTCCCCTGCCATATGCGGGTTGTGCGTCCCTTCTGACCATTAGTTGGGACCAGAATGTTGACGGGGGGGGGGCATCTGCCGCTCCTTGTGTCTTAATGCCTCTACAGACCATGTCTGGCTGCTTCAGTGAAAAACCTGGCCAGGAACCACCGGCCGGTCTCTGATTGTTCTTTTTGTGGCATCTGGTAGGTGTGACTGACCCAACCACACTTGACGCTGAGTCACGGTGAGCAGGGCCATTACTCATCGTAACTCACGGGTCATAAACGCAAACACTTGCAGCGACGCATCGCTCAATGAGGTATCAACCGCTGCATCAAGCATCATCTGAGACTGCGCAAACATTAGCCATGACAGCGAATTACCAATTTGCGCTGCTCTGGCAGCTGCTCTATAAGCCTTACAGAGTAGATTGTCTGTTGCTCTGTATTGTGGCCTAGGGCAACGGGCGTCTGCCCGGACCACCTCTTCTGGGAATACTACTAATGCCACAAAGGCAGGTTCCACAGAGGGCATTCCAACCACCACATCTGACATGGACGTAAAGGTCCTACAATCTCTGGCCATCCGATACATACCAGGGTGTGGCCAGCCTTTATTTAGCTCCGCCAGAAAATTGTGTGATGCTGGCATAACATCCGAGCCTCCTCTCGACCCTCTGTCAGATTAGTCAGAGTCGGTCCGAGGCAGCAGACCAAAGTAGGTGTTTGACGCTGCTGTAGAAAGGGCGTCAAAACCATCACATTCACCTGTTGTGCTGCTGCGCGCAGCTGCCTAACTTCCGTGGACAGGTTGCCGCCCTTGCCAGCCTTGCCCTTTTTCCGTGCAGGGGCCTCGGTGGCGGGAGTACCATTACGTTTGGGTGCAACCTCTACTGCCGCTGGCGTTCTGCCCGAGGGAGGCATGTGCACAAGGCGCTCATGCCTTTGAATAATAACGAGCACTTGCAGACGATAAGACGTGGCGGTGTTCCTTAATAGGGGAAGCCGAGGCAGATAAGGTAGCGAATCACACATACTTCTGCCTATATCAACAAATTGATATAGCACCGTGCTAAATGATTTGGAAGCCTCACTGGCATGCCGCCGCAGCCAGAACCGACTTAGAATCAATCACCGGAGCCGAAGCTCACCGATTGTATGGTAGCAGATCTCACTGGGGTACACTTTCCACCCCCAGGTTCAATCACTGGAATCTCATGCCTTAGCAAAAATAAAGAGCACTTTGCAGACGATAAAATGTGGTGGTGGTCTTTTAGTAGGGAAAACCAAGGCAGCTAGTGTAGCAAAGTATGCATACTCTGCCTTACAAACCAGTCGATATAGCCCCATGCTAACCGATTAGCCAGAGCTGTAGCTCGCCGGTTGTACAGTAGCAGATCTCACTGGAGTACACTTTCCACGCCCAGGTTCGATCAATAGAATATCGTGCCTTGGTACAATAAAGAGTACCTGTAGACGATAAAACGTGGCAGTGGTCTTTAGTAAGGGAAGTTGAGGCAGATAGAGTGCGCGTGCTTCGCTACACTGTCTTGTAAACCAATCGATGTAGCACCGCGATAACCGATTGGGAAGCCCCTTACTGGTGTGCTCGTGCAGCCAGTACAGACTTAGAATCAATCACTGGAGCTGCAGCTCACCGATTGTTTGGTAGTAGATCTCACTGGGGTACACTCTCCACACCCAGGTTCGATCAATGAAATCGCAGAAAGATACAAACCTGTACTTTACTGCATACAAACCTGTTCACCACGTGATTTGTTTCGCTAGAGTGAACGAAGTAAACGCACTTACCGCAGCAGTATCCAAGAAACGATATCCGTCTAGGCTAGCAAAGCTACCCGCGGATGTTGTTTACAAGTGCTTATCGCCACCTTAGGGAATACTAGCCCCGACCAAAGTCTCAAGGCGATGTGGGATTCACACAGGATACAAACAGTCTCATGTCTCAATATGCATTGGCGAGAAAACTGAAGAGGACTTCCGCAGTGATGCTCCCCCCTTTAGTCCCATAGCTAGATGCATGGCTGGCTATGTTTACGGTCACACAGATATAAGCTAACGTTAGTGGTATGTTTAGCTAGTAACTACATATATATATATATTTAAATCTTTAGCTAGCTAGCTAAATTAAAACGATGTTGAACTTAGCTTAGGCATTCGTAAATCGGCTGTTGGAGTGCCGGTACATCTGGTTGTTCGTAATGGGCAGTGGGCGGAGTCAACTCGGAGAATAGTGAATCACACAGGCCAAAACAAATAGACATTCCGACCCGGAATGGAAATTTCAAAGGAGAACATATACTGGCTGTAGCATTGTTTTCGGAGAAGCCAGTATTTCAATTTAGCATGTTTCCTTAATCTCTGATGACATATCATGGTCATTTTATGATTTTGTACAGAAAATCTGTTACATATAGCTCCTTTAACATCAACGTTACCCTTATTTTGGTGTTAATAGTTACCATAACTGAAAAAAGAAACTAGCTACACAATGGTAACCAATTGACTTAAAATATATCAAAATCAATTTCAAGTGTTTTCAATGGTCTAACAATGCAACGTTAATCACCTCCTTTCGCTTGGCTATCCGTAATGGACGTCAGCTATTATAGCTACTGTTTACGTTAGCTCTATCTAAAAAGTGAGACAATAAATTAAACTTTAAAAGAAGGAAAGAAAAGTCCCAAGTAACATTACCCAAACACTTGTTGCTGCTGTCTGTGCAACTACTGCTGCTGATAGTGGAGCTGCACTTACTGTACATGCTGACCAGAAATGCCAAAATTAGGAATTTATAAATAAAAAAATAAATATTGCAATCAGATATGAATAGATAAAATCAGAATAAATGTTTCTTTATTTATTTCTGTATTTATTCTTTTTTGTATTTCTTCGTCATTATGGTAATTAGGATGCGTGGCTTTGTTAGTCAATCCTAGAGCAGGCTACAGATGCACAGTCACTCACGTAACTTAGGCTAGTCGTATTAAAATTCAGTTTGATAATGGGTCAAAATAATCTCATAGTAGCCTGTTTTCTATCGTAGACAGCCAGCTAACCATAAACTGATTTTGCTTCAAAACTGCAGTATGCAATCGTAGCATAGCAAAAGTGAGATGGGACTGACAACCCAGTTAGCCAAATGGGTCTGACCGAGATTTGGCATTCTGACTCGGCCACAGAACTGTGGTGTTGGCCTTGAATTAAGGCATGATTCTGGGCATTTGTCCTGTTTGTACATCCAAAAACAATACAACAAGAAACCATATTGACGCCGTGCTACCCGAGATGAGCGGGTGAGCGAGTTCTTTCATCGGCTAGAAGACGCGGCAGCCTTCGTGGACCAAAACTGTCAGAGTTGCTTAAAGCTGCATCATGTTCATACCAAATATCGAAAGGATTTAACGCACAGTTAAATGCACACACATGACACACAAGCATATCTGTCATCTGTGGAAACGCAACAATCATATACTTTGAATATGTTCAAAAACATGCTCGCAAACATGAATGATAGGGCTTAGCCCACAAACGTTAACTAGCCACTGTAACGTTAATGTTACCGTCTTGGTTGCATCTCACATGAACATTAGTAAACAAGAAATGGGTTTATGTTGCCCCAGGGTTGCTTGTGCACCTCAGCTGTGACGCACTGAAGCGGTTTATAGTAGCCTACTTCAGTTCAGGGTGGTGCTACTAGTGGTTCAAAACAGTTTGAACATAGTACAGGAAAACCAGCACTCACAAAAATTATTATTATTTTAGATGGACAGTGTGTCAGTTTGAAGTTTCGGCTTAATCAGACGCTGTTGAAGGCTTTGTGGCTTTGTCGCTGAAACGTTCAAACAGACAAGCTACCTATCTAAAACAAATAGCCTAAGAAGATTTTTGTCAGTGCTGGTTTTCCTTCTAATGTTTGCCTGATGAATAGCAGGGCTATTGATGGCACCACTTAGCATGTAACTACACGGCAAACGTTTGTCACCACTGCATTGCATCTTTACTTTTAACATTTGTTATAGCCTACTATTATCTCTGTCCTGCTCATTAAAACACATCTGTGTCCATTATTGCTGAAATCTCCAACAAACTGTAAGTTACTGCCTCCACACAAAAAGTCTGGATCCTCACTTTATGCAAAGTTAGATTCGATAGCTGTGCTAACGTAGCCTAGTCTGTAGCTATGCAGCCATTTGTGTATCATCGAAGCCAGCAACCACAAGGCAAGTACAATTGATCTGACACTGGGGTCTATCAACCAATGAGAGTTGGTGGACAGCCCTCTCGTTATCATATGGGCAAAGAAATACAGAAATAAATAAATACGGAAAAGTGGAAATGCATAAATAAATAAAAACAGAAAAGGAAATACAGAAATAAACATTTATTGTAATTTTATTTGTTAATTTCTTCATTTTGTGTATTTATTTATTCATTTATTTATTTCCTTATACTTTTATCCATTTATGTGTATTTATTTATTTATTTATAAATTCCTCATTTTGGCATTTCTGGTCCTCTATAGACCACCTCCAACTAAAATGTTGGTAAGCTAAAAACATGAATAATGCAATAATGTAATGGCCACTAAATAGACAAAGTATTGGAACATTTAATAGATTTGTGAAATAATATCAAACTCTAGCTTGAGCCATTTAATTTGATACGGTAAATTTAATACAAAGCAATGTCCACTTCCGTAGCGTGAAATCAATACTGTTCTGTTGTAACTAGGTATTTTAAAGCCAAAGCGAGCGCATCTAACGCTAGCTGGCTAGTTACCACTTAGCTAATTACTGTGCTGAAACTGGACTTATTTGGATGTTTAGTTAGATTACTAAATCATATAAAAGACCATATGTTAGTGTTTGCAGATCTATTTTTACAATGTTAGCTAACGTTGAGTAACATTAAAGGAGCTATATGTAACAACTTTACTGGACTAAATCATAAAATGACCGTGATATGTCATCAGAGATTAAGGAAACCAGTATGTTCTCTTTTGAAATTTCCATTCCGGGTCGGAACATCTGTATTTTCTTTGGCCTGTGTGATTCACTATTCTCCGAGTTGACTCCGCCCACTGCCCATTATGGACAACCAGATGTACTCCGGCACTCCGACAGCCGATTTACGAATGCCTAAGCTAAGTTCAACATCGTTTTCATTTAGCTAGCTAGCTAAAGATTTAAATATATGCATATAGTTACTAGCTTAACATACCACTAACGTTAGCTTATATCTGTGTGACCGTAAACATACTGCAGCCAGCCATGCATCTAGCTAACATTGACAGAGTTATAAAAAATCCACGAGCTGGTTTATAATTTTCAAACAATAAATAATTTGCAAACGTATACATTAGCTGATCAACTTACAGTGTAGGACTTGTCGTCACTTGTCATTGTCAAAATAGAATAAGCTCGTCTCAAAATATAATGTTGCGCTCGGCTCGTCTTGCGCTCGTGTTCGTTCAGTGTCCTCATCCTGGCAACCCGCGTGAGCTTCGAGTCTGGAGAGGAGGGGGCGGGCGGAGACAACTCTCTCCAATATTGTGAATTTGGACTGCAGTACCCAAATTTTAAACGCTCGGTGTCAATGTTACATATAGCTCCTTTAATGTTACCAGACTCCATCTCGTAAACAAACCGATGATAATAACGTCTTCATGAATGAGATATGGTTTGCTATTTGATGCCTAGCCAAGCCAGCTTGTTCCTGTGCTGATGACGTCTGTTACATTAGCTTTCCACTGTCAATGTGGTAGGTAGCAAAAAAAAGAGATGGCACGCTGTGATGGAAATAATGCTGCCTAGCATCATAAAATCTACTTTGAATCATTTCAGCCAGCATTTTAACTACAATGCAAGTATAAGTTAAGTTAATTTAAGTTAAGTTTATTTGACATGTACATCACAATTACATTGGACAAACCAGATGCATTGCTTGAGTGTTTTAGCATACATGCTAATTCTCAACACTTGTCCACAGGAGGCTTTAAGAAAAAACATAAAATGTACAATTAAAATACAGGGGGAAAAAAGCATTATAGTCAGAATTGAATACATACATAACTATAGATCAAAGACAACATGATAAAAACAATAAACCAGTCATAATCTATTCATGGTGAGCACTGTTGTTTTGATTTTAGCCAGAATGTATAGGTGTGCAGTTTGACATGACAATTCCCTTCTAATAAAACTAAAACAATTTAAATTTGGTCTGACCTTCTTACAAATGTGCTTTACCTGTCTATCAAATTTTAAATTCTTGTCCAAGATAATACCTAAGTACTTGACTTCATTCAATTATTTCATTCTTAATCCGTACATCAAACAATTCAGTAACAGGCCTATTACATATAGAGAGACACATGGAAACTGCTTTCTTGGCATTAAGAGTTAAATGAGACAACTCAAACCATTTAGAAATGTTCTGTAATTCCCGTGTCAGGTGCTCAGCTGCCATGCTGGGTGTTTTAGTGGACACATAGATGACATCAGCGTACATCTGACAGCTGACGCCCAGACAACATTTTGGTAAGTCATTAATATACATGGTAAACAACAGTGGTCCAAGTACAGACCCTTGCGGTACTCCCATGCTATTAGTATGCAAGTGGGACTTCTCCCCATTGACCCTGACACACTGTTGTCTCCCCCATAGGTATGACTTAAACCAATGCAAAGCTTCTGAGGACATTTTAAAATGATTCACCTTAGACAGTAATATACTGTGATTAACAGTATCAAAGGCCTTTTTTAAGTCCAAGAACACTGCCCCGACAACATGTTCTTTATCCAGTAGACCTTTGACCCTTTCAAGCAAATAGCAAGTAGCTGTTTCTGTGGAATATTTAGGTCTAAATCGAAACTGCTGTGGATGAAGCAATTGGTTAGACTCTAAATATTCCACTAATTGCTGAGCAATGACCTTCTCCAGAACTTTTGAGACTACAGGGAGAATAGCAATAGGCCTATAGTTACCCGCTATGTCCTTGTCTCCTGACTTATAAACCAGGGTAATTTTTGCAGTTTTCCAGCTCTCTGGGAATATTTTAGTTTTTATTGACAGGTTTACCAGGTAGGTAATTGGCTCCAGCAGACAACTCTGATATTTTTTGATTAACGCAGCCTGTAAGTTATGAATGTCCTTTGACATTGAGTTACTCATGTTCGCAATAACTTTTTTGACTTTATCATGAGATACCTCTTTGATGTTAAAAGAATCTGAATGAACCTGGTCAAGTTCTTCAGTGGATGATTTATTTTATTTAAAATTACTCGCCAGTTCTTGTACAGACTCTGTAAAAAAACTGTTAAAGGCATTTGCAATAGACTCATTACTGTGAATAAGATTATTATCAACTTTAAGACAGTTTATTTTGGGGTGCTTTTAACCTACTTGAATTGATTAGTCTGTTAATATGTTGCCACAGTTTAGCACTACTGCCATTGGCCTCTTCAATGAGTTTGGAGAAGTAATTAGTCTTGGCCTTGCACAACTCAGACACCACTCTGTTCCTCAAGCCAGTATAAATAAAGTGGTCAGTATTGGTTTTTGTTATTAAAGACCTTTTAAGGGCAAGATCTCGCTTTTTAATGATCTGAAGAATATAGTTATTAAACAATGGAAGAGAGTATTTCCTGGGTCTACTTTTCCAGGTTTTTGTATTTACTTATTATATTATTAGATTGCACAAGGTTAAGGTAAAATTATTTACACTATAATTTAGATCTGGCTCTTTAGTTACTTTTTCCCAATTGTCTTTCATCAAATCATGTTCAAAGTTAGCTATTTTTGACTTCGAAATTGCTGTTGTCTAAATTAGATTTTCCGTTTTGTTATGGTGAACTAGACGTTTTTTAGTTAGCTTTCTTACAATCAGCGTCATATTATGGTCTGAAAGTCCAGTAATAAGATTATGTTTTTGTTACTCTCTCTGGCCTATTTGTAAAGATCAGATCAATAAGGGTTTCACTCTTTCTAGTGATTCGGGTAGGTCTATCAATTAGCTGTTTGTGTTTAAATTTCTCCATAATTGATTTTAAGTTTACCACTTTTGTCCATCCAGTTAATGTTAAAGTCCCCAAACAACATACATTCACAACAGTTATCACCAATAGAAAGAAGACTCTTCAGTTCACTATAAAATTTTACATCATGAGATGGAGGATTATAAAGCACAACTATATTAAAATTCATGTTTGGGGAGAGAATTACATTTAATCCCAAACACTCCAAGTTCACATTCAATTCAAGCTCTGAACATTTCAAATGCTCCCTAATGTAGATTAAAACACCCCCTCCTCTACCCATGGTCCTGTCTTTCCTATAGCATGAGTATCCTAGTATGTTAATTAAGTTAGTAGGAACATTGCAGTTCAACCAACTCTCAGGTATACACAATACATTAGAGTCAATTAGTAAATTCTGTATCTGATCTATTTTTGGTAGTATGCTTCTAATATTTATATGTCCCCCAAATATTCCTTTAGGTGTAGTTTCAGAGTTCCAGATGACTTTGGCATGGTTCACAGTTTGAAAGAATTTTAACTGTCTCTGTTTAGCTATTGCGCGATTAAGTAAAGGTCCTTTGACCCTTGCGGGACTCCGTCCTTGTTGACACTCTTCCACTGTCCTAGACGGATCATTGTAGTGATGATTGTCTGTTGTTGGTATGCTGTATGGATAAATGGCGAGCCACAGGACTCACCCCAGTGTCAATGCCAGCAGTCCGGGGCTGTTCAAACACTACTGCTGCCGAAGCAGCTACGAGTGCTGGATGACATAGCACTGTATTCGCCGCCGAACCCCCAGGATGTAACGTTAGCCGTTGCACGAGCCTAGCAGGCTCTGTTATAGCACCTGTGGATTCTTGACAGCCCGGTGTGTTATTTCCAGTGACGGTGGTTGGATTGGCTTGTCCACCCATCCATGCTTCCCCCAAATAACCCTGCTGATAAAACTCCCCTCCGCCCAGTTGATTCCCAAAAGCAGCGCTTGCTCTGGCTCCGCCAGGACAGACTCTATCCGGCACTGGAGTCAGGATGAGTTGCGGGAATGTTGTGGGTGTTGTAGCAGGTTGGAGGAGTTCCGTCACTGGAGATGGTTCTAACTGCATCGGGATGATGTCTTGCACCGTTGGATTGCCCGCTAGTTGAGAAATGGGCCCAGGGTTTAGATGAACCTCTGATAGTAGTAGCAGTAGTAGTAGTAGTATTTTGTACTGTATGCAAACTGTTGATCTTTCACCTTATTGTAATTTTGAATACTTGTTTGAAGACCTGAGCTCGGCCGTCCTTGAGACGTGTGTTTTTTCTGATAGAATGCCCAGTGGATCAGCGTTAATATAATGAGCGCCATGTTGCGCTTTTGTGGCTAGAGACCCTGGTGCGCTGCCAGTGAATAGAACGGGCACCAGTAGTAAAAAGCTGCAGATGAGGTACAGGCCGGTATTGTTATGTTCATGTTTGCTCTTGTTCTTACCGCACCATTTCAAAATACCCTGCGATAGCTTGCTCAAAGGCCAATAAAATATCTTTAAAAGTAAGTAAATGAGATTAAAAGCAGCGATGTTAAAAGATTTATGCACATGAGTGGAACCTTCCAAACCACTCATTGCAACTGCTTGAGATTCCAGAAAGGCCTCCTCCTGGGTTGGTGTACTTAAATGCAGTGCCTATAAATAGGTGTCAATAAATGCCTATAAATATGAAATTGTAGATCAATTTTTCCAAAAGTTTCTAGAGTTACCATTTTTCCAAAAGGGCAGTGGCCTACTTTCCTGGTTGAGAATGGCATGTTTGCTTTGACGGACATAGAAACATAGCAACAGTTACTAAGGGGGCGGGGCTTAGTGAAGGGTCAATTGACCTGTAAGTTAACATCAGCAACATGCCAACTGATTGTGAATGCGAGTTATATTTAACGTTACTTCACAAAGCGCGTTAATCGGTATAGGCTAGCCTATATATAGAAAACTTTTTATCCAGTGAAATTTCTTATATATGACAAGTTACATCTAACAAACACCGTATCTATAGTATTTTTCAGATGTCCCCATGCATATCATGATGTGAATCTGAAATGAAATGTATAACTTAGCTGTAGCCAGTCATTCCACTATCCAGCCCAGTAGGCTACTGTCAGTAAAATCCAACATGCAGAAATGAACGACAATCATTTGGACTAAACCATTTTTGAAAGGGGGGGGTGGGGTGCAGAGTGATTTCAAAATTATAGGTCTATTATAGACTATTTTACAGAATCATTTTCTTTACATTTTCACATTGTTTTTCATATTGAGTTTGAATGGGAAAACAGGCTTATTCAAGGAGCTACTGATAAATCATACATATTAATTCTGGAATTGGGCCAGGGCCAGCTACGGCCCTGAAACAACATTTGAATGACCGCATTCTCTTCAGATGGTAAGATGAAAAATCACAGGGCCAAGTTACCTGAAATTATTTAGGAAACATTGGGTAGCATTGCTTTGGAAAAGAGCGTGTTTCATTTCAGTCAGACAACTCACAATTAAATTAAGAAATATTTTATTGAGATTTGTTTTATAGTGAATGCAATTCTTTGGCATCAGGCTCTGCCTCTTATCACTCCCTGTTTGCGTAACATTTTTTAGTATAAACCCCCCCCCCCCCCCCCCCCCCCCCTGCCAGGTTGATGCTGGGGTGGTGGTGGAAGTGGGGGAAAAAACTTCCCTGAAAGGCATACATGTTGGAGTACTGCAGGGAAAGCCTGCATGTTAGCAGCGTAGCCAACATAGCGCATAGCAGGCAGCAGCAGCACAACAAAGCAAATGCATGAACAAGTAAGGTTGGTTATTTAAATAGCTCTCCCATTTAAGACGTAGCATCATGTGAGCTGATGTGATTTGGTGCTTCTCGAGAACTAGCTTCGCATCATTTCAGTTCGACAACTCACAATTGAATTAAGCAATATTTTATTGAGATTTAAAGTGAATGCAATTCTTTGGTGTCAGGCTCTGCCTCTTATCACTCTCCGTTTGCGTAACATTTTTTTTGCATAAGTCAGCCTCTGGTGTTCTCCCCTTGTTCCCATTTGTCCTGAGCTGCACATTCACCCGTCACTGGAAACTGCAGATTGTGGTAAAAAAAGTGAAATTACTACTCTTTATGCTAACACAGTATAGGAAGCAGAAGATCACAGGCCACTCAAGGTGCCACTGAAACATCCATAATGAAATAAAAGAGCCTACATATTGCCTGAGTGCAAAAATCATTCTGGTTCTCTGTATAGCGTATGATTACAAAAACGCAATATTCATAATGCCTGCACTCTGGTAAGCTCGTAATCATCCACCCAGTTGCCACATATACGTACGTATTTATTGGTTCGTTAAGAAACTTCCCCATATGGAGCCATATGGCAGTGGAAGCATTCCTCTGCAAACATACAGGGTTTCTCTGCTTGAGATAATCCACTTGCTTTCAGGAATTAACTGCATTGAATTGGGTTTATTTGACACTATCAGTAAAAAATCCATAAGAACTTAATTGAAAAATAGAGCTCAGCTGTATTACGTACTACCAACACATTAAGAAGCTACTCCAATCAAGCTGTGCAGTCAAATGACACACATGCTCACAGCTTATCAGAAACAAAATCCTGTCATTCTTTATTCTCAGTATATGCTCAGACCTGTGTGTGTGTGTGTGGGTGTAGGGCACACACACCACACCATTCACTCACTCACTCATACCTACGGGCACCTTCTTGCTGTGAGGGGTCAGTGCTATCCACACACACATATACTGTATATAGTGCACTCCAAAAGTGTTTCAGTCCCAGGATATTGCAGTTTTTTTGTGATTGTTGTGACCTAAAATGCTTGATTTTGCTTTTCTTAAAAGCTACGATGCAAAGTGCAATGTTTTGTGTGTGTTTGTTATGATGAAGTTGCGGTAATTTGCAACTTTCACTAACAAAAATTGCGATTTCAAAAATATATATGTAATTCAAGATAAAAGCATATGTAATATAAGTTTGGTTAGAATTAAACAGTACTGGAAATATTGTGGAGCTTGTGTTCTGAGTAACCATACAAAAAAGGCTCAATATAATAAAAAAGCTTTTGTTTTATTTGTAAAGTGAAAACTTTTTTTTTTGGACCTGAAAATCACAGCAGTGACACAGAGAAGGCTATCCTTCTCCACGGGTGATAAACCATGCACACCCCCATTTACCATCAGACGGCTAGCATCTATGCTGCGTTCACACCAAAAGGTTGGCGGAGCGGGTGTTACAACTTCGGGGCTGGAACGTCTATTAGACAGACAACAGGCGCTCATTGAATGACCGGAGGTCAATTGAGTTTTTTAGCACCGGTCTGATGCGCGCGCTCTAAGCATAGGCTACGTTATGTAACTTCAGTTGCTAAGCTAACTGAAAAACACTACTGTGCATGCCTGATCACTTCCCCTTGTGCAAAAAAAAAAATCATAATAAAAATTAAAAAAAACAATAGGGCAAAGTGCCAGTTGTATATCTTGTCAAATCTAAAATCTTTTGTTCACATGGTAGCAATATCATCGAGATGTATACGAACTGCAGACGGGAGCTTGGCGCATGAAGCCAATTAATGGAGGCTGCCATGTTAGACTATGGTGCTTTTGGAACCAGAGCATGCACACTGGCTAAATGTAAATGCTGCATTACTGCAGGAATCGTTTTCACATTTCGTATTTTTCAATGCATGCTCAATGCACCTAAATCAAAAGCAGCATTACATAATGGCTGGAGTCAGAATAAAAATGCTGCCTTCTTGCAAAATAAATTTAGAATTTGATTGCAAGATTTATGAACAATAAGGAGCTTGCATTTTGTTTTCAACATGCAATTTATTATTGTAAATTAGTATGGCCAGTCCGTAAGACCTTTAGCTTATGTGCTCTCTGCAGCCTACTAAAATAAATGCTAGTGCGTGCGCTATCTGTTCTGAAGCTAAAAGCGGCATTTGTGTGCGTGTTATATGCATTTGGAGGCTGCATTGGTGTATGCGGTGTCTGCAACTGGTGCTGGCAGGGCACCGTTGGTGCGTAACTTACATTCTAAAAGCAAGGGGCAAAAACCGGACTTAATTTTGACACTCACTTGACACACCCGATTCCCGGATTGTATGAGAACCCGCCCCATTACCGACCCTCGTCTGTCTGACAACCCTCCTCCTTCCTCAGCCCTGGACCGTAAGAGAACCCGACGACGTGTACCGAACCCTGGCAACGTACCTCGACTATTCTCACGGATTACGGATTGGCTGACGCTCCCACTAACCTCTACCTCTCTTCCCCGAAAAACAGCAATAAATTTGCAATTTAAACTGAACTGTCGCGGTGTGGACATTGAGATTATTGTTTTCAGTTGCGTGACAGCTCCAACCAGCTCGGAGTTTGCCACAACTGATTATTGGATTACTGCCTACATCATATAGCTTTAACAAAACAAACCTTTATCATACTCAAAGGCTCAGGAGTGTTAATTTCTTACAGCAAGGCTTATTCTGCTTTATAGGCTATGTGACGGAATGTTGGGCTTATTGTTTTATTCTAAAGGCAAACCATTTCTAATGGCAAATAATTAAAATGGCTAAGCATTGTATTGGTAATCAAATCCTTATGGCAAGTTGACACTAATAGCTTGCGTCTGATGGTATTCCATATGGCCACAGTGTGGCCTGGCTTCAAATCGCAAAGTTCACGTGAAAATTTGAATAACTAGGTCGATTCAGGAATACAATAGCATTGCATTTCATCACATGGTCTCTTGAAGCGAGTGTGGTATTGGCCGAGTTGTATAGTGGATGCTCCACTAGTCACATAACATATCCGGGTAAGACTTTTGGAGGGGGAAGATGCCCATGCTCCGGAGCAGTACTAAAGCAGATCCATTCACTGCCAAACTAAAATAATTATGCAGCACATTCATTCATTAAACATGTCATTTAAATACGTGAGTTGTCCTGACAGAAATGAGCAATGCGAATGAAGTTCGCAAAGGCAAGTTCTGTCGGAGAACCTCTCGCTGTAAACGACCATGTTCGGCTAGCAATCACGCGTCACATACCCAACCAATCACATGCACACACCTCTAATGGAGCGCCCTTTTAAAGCCAATAATTTGTTCTCTCTGTACTGCTTGAATGCTGATGCGCTGCTCTTTGTTGCTTACTGCTTGTGTTAAAAGAAATTTGCTGTCACTCTCCACCACCCCAGCTTCCACCTGTTGTTTGGATCTGCTTTAGTATGGGGGGTTTCTGGTCATCTCCTGTTTAGAGGGGGGAGATGCCTGTGCTCCGGAGCAGTACTAAAGCAGATCCATTCACCGCCAAACTAAAATAATTATGCAGCACATTCATTCATTAAACATGTCATTTAAATACGTGAGTTGTCCTGACAGAACTGTATATATAAGTCACATAAAGATCAGCGTATTTTGGTAGTGTATTGACCGATGGAGACTTCCCCTGAGAAAATACGCTAGCTATAACTCCCTTAATGTTGAACTAATTTTCGTGTTATAAACGTCAGAAATATCTGCATAACACAGGGTACCTTATTGCCAAATTTCCCAGAACAGCTATCATATTTGCAAAAGGCCTTTAATGATTATAGCCTACAGGAGTTGTCAAAATGTCAAGTTTTTTTTGTTAATTAATTTATGATTTCAGAAAAATATGAATAGGCTACTATAATTGGGACGTCAACAACTACCGCTAGGGGGCCACCGTGCATAGGGTAAGTGTAATTAACAAGGGGTAACCTAATAATGAATGCACACCCATAGTTTCTTATTCCACATTCTGCAGAATATTATCTCATACGTACAATTTATCTCATACGTACGAGATAAACTTAGGTTTTGGCCGCAGAAAAACATTTTTTCACCTTGCCGCTCAGGACTTCCATAGTTTTTGGTTAAATTAAATACATTTATATCTGCTCAGTAATTTCCCTCTGTGGTCTTCCTGTTTTGTCATGGCTCTACGAGTCGGGTCATGACACTTGGAAAGCTCTGAATTTGTTCTTTTTGGATAATGAGGCTGTCAATCCATTACAATTAGGTCATGATATTACAACTGCCGATTTGAATTGCGTAATTTTGCGCAGATGTTTCTTTTTTTAGATTTCGCCTGTGTTGAACTTACCCTGTACACCATATAGACAGAAAAGGCAGAAAATAACGACAGAATCTTAGAAAGGACATGTTTGGCTTTAATAATGTACAGTATGTAAGGTTATGAATTTATTCCATACTTTGAGAGATTTTCATTGCAGAAAGAAATTATATAATGACAAAAATTCACTCTAATACGTGAGCAGGCAAAATAAGTTTAATTGACGTATATTCAGGATGTTGTGTTTTTTTACTGTTGCTGTGATAGTATACAATTTCTTGGTGGTGAAAGAAGAACTGTAACCAACTTCCAAATATATTTAAATTCAACCAGATTCACGCTGATGTTGATCACACTGTAGAGGGGTTGAGATACTTTTATGAAATATGGAAGAACCGTTGCACGTAAAAACGTCATAATAGCCCAAATGGCGCTTATGAAGATGATATGCAGTTTTCTATGATACCACACTTTCTGACATGGTACAGTAGGATGGTTGTGATGTAGACCCTGTGTCTACGCCACAAGGGGGCCTGAACAAAGTTGTTAAACGACTGAACCGTCCCATACCCTGTGCAACAGAATCGCCTATTGAACATCGCCCTATTGAGCTAACAGCCACAGTCAACACTGGCATGGTTTGGATTCGATCTGAGACTGTGAGGCTCATCCTTGCACCAGAGTGGTGTCTTAGTGGATTGAGCCACCCAGCAAGGAAACTATACTTCTTTTTGTTTAGCAGACTATTTACGCAACACAATACATACTCTACACTTTTCTTGTGATGCTCTGCAGCCAATAGGTCCATCGCTGTCAACCGAACCCATAAGAAATCCAAAGTAATAATGCAATTATGCCTTATCAAAATCAAGATCTGAAGCAGAAAATTGAGCATTAAATCGAAATGAATCAATTTCCATGATAAGATCAAAATATTATCAAAATTAGACTTAGAGGTATGTCTGAGAACTGTTGCTAATGAATTCAAATTGGAAAATGTACAGTGCTTGACATTAAGAAGGGAGAGGTACAAGATGCACTCAAACAAACAAAAACCCCAAAGTCATTGAAAAATGTTCAGAAAGCAGATGGAAAATGGTTCTAATGAGATCCCGTTTATCACTTGTTTGATTATTTGTTAATTTGAACCAAAGTTTATGGCTACAACATTAGAGTAGCCAATTTAAAAATAATGTCACTTATGATTCCAATTAAAGAGTTGAAATTCTGGCATAAGTTGCATAGAAACACTTCAGTTCCTATTAACAGCCTTTATTCCCTATGCTTAATAATGTTCGGGGTTCTACTCTACATGCATATTCTTTTAACAAAAGCATAACTTTGACATGTGTAGCTATGGTCTCTCTCAACATCCATCAAACAGTCTGTGTGATCACATGCCACATTTTATCGATGCTCATATGTGCACAGTGGTTAAGCCACTAAAATAGCACAGGATGTCTGCGATTGCATCTGGGAGATGGTCTGGGTGGGTTAAAGTATAACAAATTATTGAGCACCACATTAGCACTGCCAACCCATGTTAATGCAAAGGCCCTTAAGAAAACCTGGCAGAAGCAAAAATTATTTGATTTGTGCAGGAGGAAATTAGCAATTCCACTATTGTCCACCTGCATCTACACTATCGTTGTGGCTAAAATAGAGCCATGGGGCTTATTTAGTCATAGCCTTATGGTATTTCCTCATAGGAGTGTGAATGCATGAAACATATTGCATGTAGACAGTATGCAGGTTTTCAACAGTAAATTGGTTGTAAATTATAAGTTCATGAAAGATCTATCACATATAAGTGTTCCCAATTCAAAGATTTATTGTGAAAAGTTAACTTGTGCGCTGTGCCAACCTACATTAGGGAAGATTAAAAAATACAAAGAGATGGGCTCTAAAAGGCTCTTTTTTTTTGACAGTGAGCTTTTGAACAAACTGCTTATTGCTTTTATTGAAAGTGTTTGTATCTGCAATCACTGATGTGTATAACACTTGGAGATCACAAATGGCTTCCAACAATGCATTGCATTATCTTCAGTGACACAGAAATGGTGTCTTGTCAATCCTTCATAACAATAGCTTTTCAGTTCCCATCACCCAATCAATCTAGTGGTCTATGCAGAAAAGCAGGGGAAACACATAAATTGTGATAAAAAATAAAAAAAGTATTGGATCTTGACAGAAATGTCCAGGTTTTATTGACCCTTGAGGCAGCTTTCATTCTGCCTGCAGCAGAGTAAAACTGATATCGATTTTATATCTAATACTTTCATCTAGAATGTTCCACAACTGAAATGAGGTCACCCTGATCAATAACTGCACTTCTCTCAGGAAATTTGTATTTGAACAAAAAAAGTGTGAATGTTGTTCTGATGGGCTTAATGCCACATCTGATTTGTGTGGATTAAACAATAAATGATCATTTAGGTTTCTGAAAAAAAGAAAAAGATATTTTTAAGTTTGTGTTTTCACATCTAGGGGTCGATTTACATGTACAAAAACGTGTAAAACTGTTACCACCCGCAAAAAATCGTCCGAGGTGATCAACTAACTGTCATGGGTTTCGACCCTTTTTCCCATGCGGTCGTTTTCCTCGGTGGCCATGCGAGGGCGCTGCCCTTTTGGTGGATGCTTGCTCCGCCCTGCTTTGATTGTGGAGCTTCTGTCGGTGTCCACACCTGTGCGTGGTCACCTTGGAGCTATATAAGCCTCCCGTTTCCTTCATTCGGGGCTTCGATGTTGTTTTGTATTGTCTGGTATTATTTGTACTGTTTAGTGTGTGGTATTATTTTTTGCCCTTTTATCGCTTAGCCAGTATGGTATTTTAGGAGACCATTTTTGCTCCCTTTTGTTTGATTGGAGTTTTGCGGGACTTGCCTATGTGCGTTGAGCATTAAGGTTAAATTCCTTTTTTTCATGCTCGTTTCAGTCGCCGCTTCCTGGTCTTTCCTTTTTCTCATTACCTTTCCTCTTACTGAGATGTAGGGCTTTATCCATACGGTGAGTCAGGGCGTTATTTGTTATTTGTACCATTTATGCTACTCGCCTATTCTAACGTCTCATTACTGAGGCAGGGCGTTTATTATTGCCCGCCCTTTAGTTACTTAGCTCATAAAAGTATGGGACCGCAGATCTCTGCTCTATTCGCCTGTAAAATATTTCTCTCTCCTGGGAGATCGGGCGTTCACGCTTTTACTGAGTTACTTAGCTCGTAGAAGTATAGGGTAGTAGTTCTTTGTTCCGTTCGCCTTGTTTGGTTTTATTACTGTGAAACCAGTAGTTTGAGCTTCTACTCATTTGTGTGTTACAGTGAGCTGGTTAGTAGCTTCGGTATGTTTGTTCCCTGTTTTTTCTCCTTCTTGTGGACTATGTTTCCCCTTTGTTGTGAGTCAGGGATTTTTATTATATTGAGAGGCAGTGCGTGTTATTTTCTACTAAGCTTGTGTTAGTCATTTTTGCTAGTAAAGTTATGGGACGACGGTGCTCCGTCGGCTCGCCTGTAAAATGTTTCTCTCTCCTGGGAGATCGGGCGTTTACCTCTTTACGTTTTCTGGAGTAATGCAGGACTTGCCTATGTGGATGTAGTTATCCGGACTCTTCCCCCCTGGCGTACTTGCCTATGTGGATGTAGTTATCCGGACTCTTCCCCCCTGGCGTTCTTGCCTATGTGGATGTAGTTATCCGGACTCTTCCCCCCTGGCATACTTGCCTATGTGGATGTAGTTATCCGGACTCTCCCACCCTGGCGTACTTGCCTATGTAGATGTAGTTATTAGGACTCATCTCCCCTGGCTTTTTTCTGTTCCTGCTTCCTGGTCTTTGCATGTGACTGCGAGCTTATGGAAATAACCATGGAACGTTAAATCTCTGTTCCCGTTCGCCTCGTTACATTCCTCTTTATGGAGAGGTAGGGCGTTTATTTTCTACTAATCTCGCTTTGGTCTTTTAGCCGGTAAATGTCCGGTGCAGCCTGTCCTGTTCATTCCTTTCGGTACCTGTCTCCGTACATGGAGTTTTTGACGATTTTGTTCGGAACTGTAGTTCTGTTTCGTCCTTCGGTACATGTCTTCCTATAGGGAGGATTGGGCGATGTTGTGGACATGTTTGTGTGTGACTGTGGGTCAGAGTAGCCTTGGAACGTTACATCTCTGTTCCTTTTTCCTCCTCATACACTATCGTATTCAGAGAACAACAAGGAACTGGGTAAAACAAGGAGCACAAACGGGGACGGGGACTGAGAGGAACGGAGAGTGTAACATAACGCTCAAAATACACAAGAAGAGAATTTGTGGATAGGCTACATCATGAACAGTAAGAATATTTTTTTTATTCATGAAGCAAATTGTGTTACAGAATACAAGAGTAACTAGTTTTTGAATCAAACAAGCAATACAACTTCTACTATAACAAGCAAATCAAAACTTTATAAAAAATAAAACCCATGATCAAACGGAAAAGCGATTTTACGTGACACTTACGGCGAGAGTAGGCTTAGTGCTAGTAAGCATAGTTACGATCATTTCAGTCCTGACAAACATCTGTAACTCCCGGTAGAAACTAAGAGACATCCAGTGAAACAGTTCATAATAAACCGGCAGCTCGTTCAGTGCAACAGTAGCCTATACCCTACACAAAAAAAATACAATAAAAACAGCAACATTGCTGCCAGTCTTTTCACCGTTTTCTTACAGTATAGCCATTCCAAATCTCTCATTTAAATATGGCTGTTTGCGGCTACAAAATAACACCCTTTATTTGGGATCTTAGTAAATCAATATGTAATGTATTATAAAGACATATTTTTACTTTTTAAAGAAAAAGAATAATTAATGTAAAACAAATGTCAACATTTTTATTTTTTATTTTCTTGGTTGGAGTGCGATGCATTGAATGAACTTTTTTTTTCTCAGACATATGGGACATAATTGGCACAGATATTTCACTGGCTTTCCAAAATATCCTGGAAAATTGATACTTTATGGATGATCAGTGTTCTTACTTACACACATTTATATATAATATTATAATTCTCAAGACTTTTCTTAATTTTATTAATTGAATCAATTTTTGAAATTGACAATTGACAGGGGCTCATGAAGGGTAAAATATTCATGAAGATGACATCTATGTGACACAAAAACAAAATATCTGAAACAAAATATTCCAGTAAAATTTCTAAAACTCTATTTGAATGGGATAAGTTTTATGGGGGGAGGGGAGGTAATGTCCTTATTACTGGAGCGTCTCCGTTATTTTTAGTCCTGTCCGAATCTGCCATGCCGGACTGTGCGCTCCCATGCCAGTAGATTACATACTGATAAATTACGGAAACCGACAGTTATTACAAAACACAACAACAAATTGTAAAACGCGCCAACAAGTTATAAAACACACAGACAAATAAGAAAACAACCGCAAATCGGCCGACTGGTGCAAAACACAACGACAAATCGGAAAACACAACAAGAAGTTACAAAACACTTAATTCAGAGAACAACTGCAAATCAGAAAACACAACGACATGCAGGTTTAGATTGTTGAGAAAGGCTGAGGTGAATCAATAGGCTCCTCATCGGTACTGTGGACACATGGCCACTAAAACTAAGCATTAGTCGATGAAGAATTCAAAGACAAAGCAAATGACAACGAACCAAACCTGCGTAACACACAGGTTCAGGAAAAAACGAATTAGATGCTTTTTTTTTTGGAAAGAAAACGCTGTGTTTTTCGCCGTTTTTGAGTTCATAAATTCAATTCACAAGCTCAAAACGGTTAAAAATACTGTTGTGTGCGCTCATTTCACAATTCCATGCGTGCTATTCCATGCATGCGACGTACTGCTTGTCCAATCAGAAGGAGGCTACAATCTCCCTTCATCTAGGCCTAGTACCTACCCTTTCCGTAAAGTGATTTGTAAATGTGTTTCGGGTTTTGTCATTGTGTTTTCTGATTTGCAGTTGTTCTCTGAATTGTCAATGTATTTTGTAACTTGTTTGTGAGGACTCGGGTTACGAGGCCCAGGTGCGACCGTGAGGGGATCTTAAAGTTTACCCACCGGAGTGTGGGAAACCTTCCGCGAACGGAGCAGAGAAAACAAAGTGACAGGGAGAAAACGACCTCCTGGCGTAAGCCAAAATAAAAGCAACCCACAAAAGAGGGCGAAAGGTTCGTAGACTCAAGCAGAGAAGGAAAAAAGAACAGAAATGCCTTTTAGCTCAACAAACTAAGGATGAGCAGGAACAAAAGAGGTGAGAAAGCACAGGTAACAAAGGTTTACTACCTCAGAGTCTACTACCTTTGTTTTCTAAAAGAGAAAACAAAATCCTGTAGGATGTCTAATATTTAGAAAACTACCCGTCTCCTCAATCTCTTGCTCTCCCCCTTCTCCTTCTGTCTCTGTCTCACTCACTCACTCACTCACCCCCACAAACATCAAAGATAAGCCAGTCTTTGTCATAAATGCCCCCCCCCCCCCCCCCCCCCCCTTCTCACACATTAACCCAATCAGGACAGGGATGCCCTTCCTGTGGAGGTATTTATGAGTGCTGAAGGGAAGAAGCCTGAGTTCAGTTTTGGAGTTGGTGAATTAAGCTTTTCCTCTTATTTTTGTGGTGGTGGTTCCTTTCGTTCCTGTTCAGCTGGAGGGTAAATAATATTGACAATTTCTGGCTTATCTCTCTCTTTGCTGGTATATTCTAATTAATGTCTGGTTTAATGTCTTCCTCTTTGTAAATTATAAGTAGTCAGCCTACATTCATTAGTGAATGTACAGTGGTGTTCAAAAAAAATAGCAGTACAACATCAGTAACCTGATGAACCACTGTTATTAGTAGTAGTGATATTTCTGCATGGCAAATTATTTACTTGTAGATGTAGTAGTGTAATAGAAAAACAACAGACCCAACTGTCATGACATGCACGCTGCTTGTTCTGAGTAATTGACTCATTCATTGAAGGGGCGTGTTCAAAATAATAGCAGTGTGGAGTTTAATTAGAGAATTCATTCATTCTGTGAAAAAAAACAGGTCAAACAGGTATTCCACAGGTAAACAGGTGATGCCATCATGATTCTGTATAAAAGGATATCAAAAGACTCCTGATATCTTATTTCCAGGTACTCTTAGAAGCAATACTATAACCTCTCTGCATTTGAATGCACTCTGCTGCCAGAAATACAGTAGATATGGATGGATAACTTGAAGGGTTTCTTCTCCTGACTTATTTTTCCATAGAGTTCAATAGGAAAATTTGTCAGGAGAAACAACCCTTCAAGTGATCCATCCATATCTACTGCATATCTGGCAGCAGAGTGATGGTTTGAGGCTCGTTTGATACCTCAGACCCGTGTTGACTTACAGCCATTTGGCCAACCATGGGTTCCATACTATGCCCGTGTAATTTACAGCTTAATCTAGTCCCACCCCCCAATTCCCATAGAGATCCATTCAAATGCAGAGATGTTATAGTATTGCTTGTAAGAGTACCTGGAAATAAGATATCAGGAGTCTTTTGATATCCTTTTATACAGAATCATGATGGCATCACTGTTTACCTGGGGAATACCTGTTTGACCTGTTTTTTTTCACAGAATGAATGAATTCTCTAATTAAACTCCACACTGCTATTATTTTGAACACGCCCCTTTCAATGAATGAGTCAATTACTCAGAACAAGCAGCGTGCATGTCATGACAGTTGGGTCTGTTGTTTTTCTATTACACTACTACATCTACAAGTAAATTATTTGCCATGCAGAAATATCACTACTACTAATAACAGTGGTTCATCAGGTTACTGATGTTGTACTGCAATTTTTTTGAACACCACTGTATGATTTCAAGTCATTATTCTAATTGACTGTTTTTCATTTAATAAAATTATTTAATTTTAAGACCTGATTTAGACCTTGTTTTGGCTTGTTGATTCCACCAGGTTACTGTTCGACTTACCTATCAAAGAATTTGGAGATTTAATTGATGATTATCATTTTTAATAATAATTATTAAATAAAATAATGTAAAACATATTTTGAATGTAGGTTAAGTGAGGGGTTCTAGCACACAATATCGCTTGTGTTCATTATTCAGAGTGCCGAACGTTTTAACAAGGGGATTGACTGTTGGAACCACTGGATTCAAAAAATACACATTTTTACCTAATCCTCACTTACCCGACAATCCTAAGAGGAATCTCTAAGCAACTAAAGGCAAGTCCCGCGTTTGCTTTAAAGCTCTGCTATAAAGTAAGTGGTCGCCTTAATCCTATACCTGATACCCGGGCTTAGCGTGGCAAAGATTGACACAGAAGCCCCGGAACAGGAAGGCGAAGAGCTTAAATACCCCGAAACACACCTGGACAGGTGAAAGCAATAAAGACGGGCGAAAGGAAAAATAAGGCAAGAGCGCCGACCAGCGGCCAGAACGGGAGCCTTCACATGGAGGAGAGGTTAACCCGCAAAACCCGTGACGTTGTTGTGTTTTCCGATTTGTTGAGTTTTGCACCAGTCGGCTGATTTGCGGTTGTTTTCTTATTTGTCGGTGTGTTTTATAACTGTTGGCTTCCGTAGATAAATGACCTGTAAAATGCCCCAGGTTATAGCAATGCAATGCAAATTGACATGTTGAATATTTGTGATATTGGTTCCTCAAATATTGGTTTCAACCCTGGTCTAGTTGCGACTTTTCTTGTTGGCGCCATGATTTTTTTTTGTTCTGACCCATTGACTGTATTAGTGCACATCAGTTGGAACATTTTTGGTGTGGCCGCAATGCGTAAATGGAGTAGACATTCCCATCTCTGCATTTATACAGACTGATTACAGAGAAAATTGTCCAAATTGGTCATTAACATCACAGATGTCCTGATAATACTTACTTTACAGACATTGTCCTGAAAACTTATCCTGTCCGAATAGGGCTTAAGACACAAATATTTTAGGTAAATGCATCTGACATGCAAGAGTAACTTCTAGACGGGCTAAGCCAATTGATTGATGTTTGCTGCACAGCAGACATGATACAATAAAGCAATCCTTATTTGGAGATCAAATAGTGAAAGAAAGCTAAAACAGATTGTTTTGTCACTGATTTCACCATATGCTTAGGTTAAATAAATAAAACAAACATAACTGAAAATTGGCATATTTTACAAGCTGAGGCAAGTATAAAATCATGCTGTGAATCCCCAATCCCCCCCCCCCCCCCCTTTTGTTAGATGAACGAAAACCATCAAAGACTAGTACATTCCCTCAAAAGGCCTCATTTGAATACAAATCGACTTTCTGTTCGGTAAGACCTACTGCATCAAAGATTTTGTGAACTTAATGCAGCAAATTAGTCAACATGCCTTTGTGGGCTGGCCTACTGCATGTTGGCCAGACAAAACAGTTGAAAATCTGAATTATTTAACACAAAACTGATATTCATACACATATTTACATCCTGACGGGAGCTTGCTGCCAGTATGCACCGCCACGTTCAAATTGAAAATGGCCGCACTTCCTACTGAAATGACCCCACCTCCTTTTTCTGATTGGGTGCCTGATAGAACCTATCACATCTCATTGCTGCCCTCAGAAGGTATTTCATTAAATGAAACTCCTATGTGCCTTCTGATGCCACAGCCTATCTGACAGCATGTAAACGAAAAACATGAGCTGTGGCGGAAGCATTCCTCTGATGTCCTCACGAGACAAAGAATATTGCTGCAAGCTAGTTCCATTTCAGGCAATATGAATCTAATTTTACTTTGAACAAATTTTCTTGCCTTTGTAACAGCTGCAATGTCTTAAACAGCTGCAATATCTAAAACTGCGTATTTTCTTTTTAAAAATCCCCATTATTATTTAAAATGAAATATTTTCAAGTAACTAAGTTCTAGAACATGAAATTAGTCTTTAAATCAAAAATAATTTAATGTGTGTTCTGTTACTAGGTTGCAGGAGAATGCCATTACCTTTTAAATGTTCTAAATTTTCATGAACAATCATAACATTAAGGCAGCAGAAAAAGCTCCACTTAATGAGAAAAAAAAACAACCCTTCCACCAGGCCGGCAATGGCCCTGACATATTCACAGGCATAACTTATGTGTTATGGCAACACTGAGGTCAAACGGTATCAAATCATTAAATTATGGCCATATTTTAATTATTTATACAATTTTAAGAAGTATTGCAATTTAACAAATTGATCTGTCCAAGTGTTTTTGGTGAAGTGCCTTTTATTTTTTTCTTAATAGGCTGAATAGGACAGTCAATAATAGCCATTGCTCTTAGCTAAGCGGGTGCTCTTATTTGTTAACTGATGTAGTTGAGGAGGACAATGCAATATTTTAAGCGTCAGGAAGGAGAAAGGGACCACAGAAAGGCGTGAGTGAGGTGTCCTTGTCAATGTAGACAGAGAAATGACAGAATCATTGAGGCAGGCAGCATTAAAGTTGAGCACTGTGAGGAGAGTGTTGGGATTATGTTGAGATGTTGTGATACACATGCAGATGATGCACAATCATTCTCATTGTTCAGGAGGCACTTCCTTAAAACAAATAAATAAAACTTAGATGCTAAGTTGACTATGATTAAAAATTCACTTAAGAACATTTCAGTTTATTGCTGATGACAGTGCTGTCAGAATAGATGAATGAGTAAAATCTACAACATTATTTGATATGCTTTCTAAAAATACCTATTGAAACTGCTAAGCCAGGCACACTTAGGTAATATTTTCTAATTTTACAAAGGTTACGGAATGTATTTTCCGTTCAGTGACTTTTGAGTGCCTTAACCATTTTCTCTGCTAAAAGTGAAATTAAACATTTTGGTTTGTGTGACATTTGAATGACCTTAAGCCACCACTCCATTACAAAGTGCCATGGCTAGCACAGCTCCAACCAATAATATTCCTGCAACATTATAAATCCAGACCAGCTAAAACACAAAGAAAACAATACACTGATTATGTAACATCCTTCTGTCAAAATATTTGCCATATCTAATGCCTGGTGCTAATGTTAAACCAGAAATTCCACTTTACTATGTTTGCATTTTTTTTTTCTTACGCTTATATTAAAGAATGCCGAGAAATTATTAAACAGTGTTGATGTCATTCTCTCACTTCTTGCACTACAAAGATAAATGAAAATTTCTTTCGGCCTTTGAAAGCATGAATTATGAAGGCATTGTTGAGTTTATGTAATAAGGATTTCTCAGAGATGAGTAATTTTAGTGATAAAATGAAAATGCAAGAACACACTTCTCTACTCCACTATCAACTCTGTACACCTCTTCTTTGACCAGCTTGTGTTATAAGAAAGATTGCAAGTCAACTCGCTCACCTTTAAAAACTTGTATCACCTCAGGAACATGGAATGACTATACGGCTGCAAAAGTAGGCTCATTACAACAGCAGTAACAGCACTATCAATTCACTTTCATAACTAAGCCACTCCCCTAATCAGTCATGAAAAGTGGCCAAATGGGCAAACATTTTAATTTGCAATCAAAAAAATGAGGACAAAGTGGAGGCATTTTATCAAGGGTGTGAGGGAGGGGAAGGGGTCGGAGAACCAGACGCGACCGTACGGGGATCTAAAAGCTACCCACAAACGTGGAGTAACCACAGGTTCAGAGGGAGGAAGCAGGATACACGAACAGAACAGAAAAATAAACAAAAAGGGAAATAACCCCCAGCTAACAGAAAACAACCCAGAAAAGAGGGCGAATACTCACTCATAGACTCAAGCAGAGCTCCAGCTCAATGAAATACAAAGGAGGGACAGGAGAAAAAGGTAACGAAGGCTACAGCCTCAAAGAGGACTGAGAGAAAACCGAAGAAATAAGTTATTGAGAAGAAAAAGCAAATTTTTGAGAATATAGGATTATTTCCTTAGGATTCGCTTTTTCTTCTCAATAAGTTATTTTGTTTTGAGAGTATAGGATTATTTCCTTAGGATTCGCTTTTTCTTCTCAATAAGTTCTTTCTTCGGTTTTCTCTCAGTCCTCTTTGAGGCTGTAACCTTTGTTAGTATTAAGGAGGGACAGGAGAAAAAAGTAACGAAGTTCCTACGTATCTTTCAAGCAGAAAAGATATGTAGTCTTCAAAGTCCTATACCAAAATTACTGGCTAGAGCGTAAGCAAGGTTTACACAAAAGCACAGATCAGAGAAAGTGCCCAGCTTAAGTAGCCTACAAGCACCTGAAACCAATAAAACTTAATTGGTCTCGGAAGGCGGAAAAAACAACAAGAATGCCCGATCGTGGCCCGAGTGGCAACACCCGCAGAAATTTAAAAGCAGGCTGCAAAACCATGACAAACAATTCCTCAAACATTTTAAGAAATTAAAATAACAAAAAAGTTAAAATAAAATAAGTGGTTAATATATTGTAGACTGTAGAATGACACAACTGTTGTGCCAAAATATTTCTCCAATAATAGAACTGAATGTAGTTACAGGAATACACCCCTCCCCCAAACCAGCTTTCACCCATATTTTTTTAATTAAATAACAAATGGTGTGAACGAATGGTCTTTTTGAACTCTTTGGTGAACGTAGGGGACCAAGACTTTTCGGTGAGTGGACCATTTAGTTTGGCTCTTTTTCTCCTCGTTATCCAATGGTATGTCACCAGACAGACCAGTGGCGGTTGCTACATTAACATTATGCTTAAGCACCATGCAAAAAGAGCCATTTGTTCGCATGCGACCCATCACTAATATGTTTTGATAGTTCTTAAATTAATCATCATTGGTATATTGCTGGCTGAAATCTTTATTATGGCAGACATAACAACCTAGTCAAAAAAATTAAATTTGAAAGACTAGTAAACATATTTATCATGTTAGTATATCATAGTTGTATAATTAAGTGATCCAGTCATATTTAATTAAACTGTGGGTAATTAATAATTAATATAACACGTGGTGCCAGGAAGGGAAGTGGGGTGCCGCCCCTGCTGGATGGCACCGCCACAATACCCAGGCAGGGGAGCCAGCTGAGGCAAATTAAGAATCAACCAGCTGCACTGCATGAGCCTCATTTACGTTGCCCTACAAAAGGGCCTGGTTCTCCACGCGAAGAAGAAGCGAGTCTTGGTTTTGGACTGGCTTTGACTTGTTGCTGCGTTTCTTGGGAGTCGTTTCTATTTGATGCCAACGAACCAAATAAATTTAATTATTTACCCTTTTTCCGTTGTTTCCCTGTCTGTTCACCACGTGGTACAGCACCCGACCCCAGCGCTGTGCCACACACATTAAAGAATAAACGTAGGTCTATACAATATGCTACATAAAAAGTAGAAATGTCATGGACACAGTGGAAGCACTGCTGCAGGTGTCCGACACTTATCCACCTTATTCTGCAAAGGCGGAAGCACCAGACAATTCCAACATTTGATTTGTGCAGTTCCTCCGGGAACCAATATCGACCCATATTAACTGGCTTGAAGGCAGCACTGTGGCTACAACTTCGCAAGAAAGACCAAAATCGATCCAAATGTCACGAAAATGGGAACACGCCCCCTCTACATTATGACAGTCTGATGGAAAAATGTAGCTGGGGCGTAAGGTTAGTTAAATTAGATTACCTGAGGCTGAGATCTTAACCTCTTGCTGCCAAACGCCCCTAGCAGTAACGCGGGCATTATGGAAGTTATTAAATTATACATTTAATTAATTTAATAATATATAATAAACTGCTCACCTCAATATTTTGATTAAATATCCTGAAGATATATCCATTCCTTCTGGGAAAGTGGTTTTTAAGCCCAAAATGTAGAGTTCAAACTTTGTACATAACGTTGGAAATCCCGACCTAATTCTCAAACATGTATTGCAGCTTTATGTCACACCATAAACAATGTGCTGGTAAACAGTTCTGCTTAATTGTATTTCACAAAACTGGTTTGAAAAATCATTATACCTTTAGGCTTCAAGAAAAAATACTTTAAAACTTTCATATGGCTGTACGTGATTTTTTTCCAATTTTAAACAGACTTGTGCTTTTCTGCACTTCATTACGAGTAGTTTGGCTGTGTTTAGTTTGGCCTTGTGAAACTCAGCCAGTTTCTGGAGTACCAATCCCATGGCTTAGTATATTTTAGCCAAAGTGGTTTTGTACTTGATTGCAGAGATTTACGCAAAACCGTTGTCAATTGGGTGCATTTCTTTGACTGAAAGCACAATAGGCCTATCTGAACTGGGAAAAACTCGCATCGACCTGCTTCCACTGCGAGTTAGTTTTAAAACCCAATGGAAAGAAAATATGTCTGTCAAATATTCCAGCCAATAGCCAAGACTCTTTTCTTTCAGACAAGCCCTCATTCAACACAAAGCCCTTGTAAGTAAAGTTGATACAGCCCAGCGTAAGAGGAGGAGGCAACCAAGCGTAATTATCGAACCAAGATGGCGCAGTGTTTTTACCTTGTAGCGTAGCCCGCTACATTCCGTTTAACAAAGCACAATTCATAAGGTAACTGCTGCTGTTCTTCATTTTACTTTACAGTCTCTTTCATACAGTTTTTGGTTAGTTATGTCTAGGTTATTCAGGAGTTTCTCCGTGCAGCAGGTCCTAGCCCAAATATGGTTTTGCGGTCTCAGTGACGCTGAGTGGTGTAAGGTAACAGATTATTATTTTTTGCTGGTATACCAGTGCGAATTCACTGTTATGTATAAAACGAATCCCTCTGAATTAAATGAATATAGCTAACATTACTATATTGTTACAATGGCAAGCCAGCCAGCAAAATTACACATAGCAGCTAGCTATCTATTTGTGTCTGAGACGAGCTGTTCCGAGTTCCTTTTGAATGAAATAGCGTCTGAAGGGTTTGTTTTGTTCCACATAAGTAAATTGTCTGTATGCAGTACAGCAGGCTGTGCAGGTAAACAAATGAGCAATTTATGCATGATGCAACATGAGGGAGAGATAACATGAGGATGAGTTTGTTGTTGTTGATTATTATGCAGGGGTTTATTTTATCTAGGGTGGACATTTGATTTTATATCCCGTTTGCATATACCTGGACTCATTTCTGGCTAATGGGGCTCTGGTGGAATACAAGATTCACTGTGCTGCTACATGGGTTTGGAGAGCTTTTTGGGGACCACGGGTAGGCTAGTTAGTTGTGTAATATGAAACACACCAAAAACACATCTAAAAATTAACTTTTATTGCCAATTATCAAATTCTATTGTAAAACTTAAAAAATAAATCATATTGAGACTTTTCTGGAACCTTACCAACTTTGGTAACTGAAATGGTTCACCTGAAAAAAAGCTCTAGAATTTGAATGGTTTGAGATATTGACACCATATTTTTAGCAGAGATAGGCAGCATATTGAGGAATCACACAGATAGCTCCATAGCCCTTGTAGCTCATCAGGTAAAAAATCAGAAATTTGAATGTAGGTATCCGTTTTTTAGTTTTTTCACAATTTCTGTACATAAATTGTTGTAGTTAAGTAGCCAAAAGTGTATGTATATGAATTATGTCTACTTAGTCATAATAGTGCAGTTCTCTGTTTTAATAAAAGCTATGAACCATATTTGTAGCCTTTACAGTTTTTGAGATAAACAGCTTTGTTGGTCACTAATGAAAACAGGCAAAAATTGGTATATTTTGCTATTGGTAGGAAGAGGTTAAACTACTGACCAGAAAAAAAAAATCGGCTATGGCTAAAATGCAAGACATGTTTCTTCAGCATCAATGAAGAGAATGCTGACATTTTATTTTGAGCGTAAATATATGCTAATTCTAAATGTGATGCCTGCAACACCTCCCAAAAAAGTTGGGACAGGGGCATGTTTACCACTGTGTTACATCACCTTTCCTTTTAACAACACTGTAATCTTTTGGGAACTGAGGACACTAATTGTTTTGAAAGTGGAATTTATTCCCATTCTTGCTTGATATATGACTTCAGCTGCTCAACGGTCTCCGTTTGTTGTATTTTGCACTTCATAATGCACCACACATTTTCAATCTTAATTTTGCCTTTTTTGTTAACATTTCAGAATTGTGGCTTCACAAGACAAAGCTGATTTTTTATTTACTCTAAATAACTTTAATAATGTCCATAGATACAAAGGCAAAGTGGGTGGCAGTGTATCATTATATGTGAATACTCATTGAGAATATAAAGAAAGACCTGTCATAGAAAAAGCAGTATTTATTGAGACAATAAATCATACTATTATTGGCTGTATCTACAAGCCTCCAAATTCAAACACAACTGACTTCAACATAGCGTCTTATGAATGTAACTACTGATGAACAGAGTCAATTGTTTTTAGACACATTATTTTCATGTTATTTGAAACCTGTGATTTTTAAACCAACAAGAATAACAGAGATCTGCAACTCTAATAGATAACATATTCACTAACATACTTGACAAAGAACTCTCTTCTGGAATTCTATGCTTTGATATCTGATCATCTTCCTATTTTTTTAATTACTTCCAAACAAATGAAGACTCTAGCTTTGACTAGGGAGCAACAATCATATAGACTCATTAATCAGCAAACTATTGCAAAATTTTAAGTACAACTACAACATGTATCTTGGGAATCAATACTAAACTGTGATGATCCTCAGCCATAGGCGAAGGGTGTATAAGGCCGGACATGGCAATTAAAACTAGTAAAGGTGCAATTACTTTAAGTTGGGCTGCAGCTACAACTTCAGGTCATGTCTAGAGGCGCGGGGTTAATTGGCCTGCGCCGGTCCCCCGATGCAGCTCTGTAGGCGTCAAAATGATCGGAGATGAACACCTGCAAAGACCCATTAGTGCGCTGGAAATATGCGCAGGAAAACGTATGTGGATTATAACTACTGATTATCACCAAAGACGCCACTCGACTTCATAATAAAACTGCCTCACAGTAAATACAGGAATGTTACCCTAAACAGGACAGCGCATATTTTCAGAACGCAGTTCAAACTGCAATGCGGACAGGAGGTAGCCTATAGGCTACGTTTTAAGGTTACAAGTTAGCTACGGTAAGCCAAATATTATTTTCTAAAGTATGATGCAACCTTGTTTAGTTTTAAATGTGCATCGACCTACCACTCGTGTATTATCCACAGGCTTTATAATTTAGTGTAGCACTTCTTGCTGGCTAAGAGATGCAATGGTAGCCATTGCACTGCACAAAAGGGACATAATGAAAACATTTACGTGACATGTCACATTGGCCAATCAGAGAAAAAACCTAGTGGCCAGGACATGAAATTACTATTCCCCTATTAAATACATGGATTTGTTTTACGTTTTAAAACTATTATATCTTGAAAACTATAAATGTTATGCATCCATAAAGTCATGCTGTGAGTAGGAAGCTACTATGTATAGTTGAAAGCATGTAGGAGGTTCTATGTGGAAGCATGTAGGAGGAGATGCCTTCTCAAAAATCGCTATAATAATAATAATATGAAGTATGAGTAAGAACAGTAATAATGTATGCTATTAAATATAAATACAAATGCTAGCAATAGAGGATTTGAGGTCGAGTTAGCTCACTCAATCCACTAGGCTACTGCCTACTGTGGAGGAGGTAACTAAGCTGGTCGGCAGCGTGTAGCCGATTGCTGCATGGTTAGACTACCTGTACTAACGTTAGTTGGTTAGTTGGCAATTATCAATGCGTTGTCGTGTCAGTGAAGCGGCATTCAACCTGAAGGATCGTCACAGATTCACAGAGCATTTCTGGACACACTGTCACATTCTCTGTTAATTTCAATTAATATTTTTATAAATTATGTGTGTGTTGGTTGCCATGCAACAAATCACGCATAGGCTATCTTCGCTTAAATAATTAGCCTATCAATATGACGTGAAAATGTGATCGGAAGGGGTGCTTTAAAGGAGCTATATGTAACATTGACACCGAGCATTTAAAATGGGTACTGCAATCCAAATTCACAATATTGGAGAGAGTCGAGACAGAACGAACACGAGCGCAAGACGAGCCGAGCGCAACATTATATTTTGAGACAAGCTTATTCTATTTTGACAATGACAAGCGACGACGAGTCCTACACTAAGTTGATTAGCTAATGTATACGTTTGCAATTTATTTATTATTTATTGTTTGCAAATTATAAACCAGCTCATGTGGATTTTTTACAACTCTGTCAATGTTAGCTAGATGCATGGCTGGCTATGTTTACGGTCACACAGATATAAGCTAACGTTAGTGGTATGTTTAGCGAGTAACTATATACATATATATATATTTAAATCTTTAGCTAGCTAGCTAAATGGAAACGATGTTGAACTTAGCTTAGGCATTCGTAAATCGGCTGTCGGAGTGCTGGAGTACATCTGGTTGTTCGTAATGGGCAGTGGACTCGGAGTCAACTCGGAGAATAGTGAATCACACAGGCCAAAACAAATACAGACGTTCCGACCCGGAATGGAAATTTCAAAGGAGAACATACTGGCTGTAGCATTGTTGTCGGAGAAGCCAGTATTTCGACTTAGCATGTTTCCTTAATCTCTGATGACATATCATGGTCATTTTATGATTTAGTACAGTAAATGTGTTACATATAGCTCCTTTAATGCACAGGCTTACATGGGCTGAAGCCCAGGGCCTTGACTGATCAGGGGCCTCGATTGGCCAGATTACAATGTTGTAATTTAGTGAGTAACTAATTCACTTGAAATAATGTTTTTGTTGTTAATTGGTTGTCTGGTCAGATTAATTTTATTTATTCATTCACATTCATCCATTCATTCATTAACAAAAAGCAAAAAACATACATAGGCTACCAGTAGTTTGGTCAGATGCATGCAATGGGTTTGCAAAGTCATATTTAGGCTACTTCTTTGGTGGCTATACGCCTACTTAAATGTAATATTCGGCCAGGCGAATACTACACAAATCCGAACCAAACCTAGAACCAAAAATTCCTAGGAACCAACTTTTACCACTAGGTACTGCTATAACAATAACGACAGTTGCAAGGCTGAGAGAGGCAGACCATTAGAATAGATATTTATTATTTTGGTGAACTTTTTACTGACTATATTTTGTCATAGATACCATCTTTTATCAATGTATCATGGTTAAAAAAAAAACAATAAAAAAAAAAAACTTGTTTTACAAAATCTTGCACAGAATTACGTTATAGACTTGTTGCTTGTCATTTTCGTGGATGGTTTTATGTCTCCCGATACACGACTACTTTAAACCAAAGCCTACATGGGCTCTTGTACTCAAAAAACTGTATTTACGGTGAAATTAATGCAAAATATTTTGTTGCTCGCACGAAGGTGGATTCCTCCCCCGCCCTTACCTAGCCTTACCCTGCAGTTGGTTCACCCTCCGCCTATGTCCTCAGCAGGCCTACACCCTATTTATGAGCGAATTAATAAAAAGCTATAATTATGCTTTTCCTGGAAAGAAATCAGAATAAAATTTCTCATTGTAAGCCATGGATAAGTCAAGGAATTATTATATCTGTTAAGTATAAAAATAAATTATATCTTTAGTCCTACACCTCTTAATCATGAGACGTATAGATTGTATAAAAATAAATTAAATCATGTCAGATCTGTTAAGAAGAAATTCTACAGTAATGAACTGGCTAAATGTAACAGCAATATGAAGGCCCTGTGGACAACTGTAAATCAAATTCTAAATAAAAGGACAACAGCTAAATCACCACCTCCTGAATTTATAGTTTATGGCATGCCAATATTGCAAGTTTAATAAAAAGATTTTTACAGTGAGACCAGTCAATGATCAAGAAGTATATTCCATAATCTCATCTCTTAAAAATGCCTCTCCTGGTCATGACAAAATTGATGCTAAATTGAGTAAAGAAAGGAGCTAAAAATAGCTAAAATAATATCCATTTACAAAACAGATGATCCCTCAATCTTTATTAATTATCGCCAATTTCTATACTACCTGTCATTTCTGAAATATTGGAGAAACGTGCATACAACAGACTGATTTACTTCATTGATAAACATAACATTATGTATGAACACCAGTATAGTTTTCGCAAATTACGCTCAACCTACGTATATGGCTATCTCCTATTTGGTTGAGGAACTCTACAAAGCACATGATAGAAAAGAGTACACAATTGCAATATTCCCACACTTCCAAAGCTTTTAATACGGTTAATCATGATATACTTTTATTAACCCCTTTGCGCAGATGGCAAATTTGGTTTACTCTTACCTATTTAGGGATGCTCTGTTTAAGGCTTTATAACTCCAGGTGTGAGCATCACAGAAACTTGGTAAATGTGTAACTGGGAGTGTAAGGTTCGGAGAACCAAGCGCCACAACCAAGGGATCTGAAAGTCTATTTCATGAGAAATACACCACTGAGCGGACAGCTCCGCAGTAAAGGGAGAAATGAAACAAAAACTATGGGAACCAAAACCTCCAACACAAAACAACCCCAAAAGAGGGCAAACTCGGCGATCGCGAGTAGTTAAACAACAAAGGAACCTCACGCTCTCACACAAGAGGTGTATAACTGGAGGTCAGAGAAAAGCGAAAGAAACGTAATAGAAAAAGAACCTGTTACCTACAGCTCTAGGTGTGAAGGAGCTGAACAAAAGGTAACAGGTAGAGGAATATAAAAGGATAAAGAGAGAAAAGGAAACAAAAAGTCTAAATAAATCTTTACCCTAACTCTTAACCGGACTACCTACGTTTCTGAAGTGTAACAACCAGAAATGTAGAGACCGCAATCCTTTACCTTACTGACTCCGATAGTCAAATAGCAAAGATAATATCAAAACGACGGAAATGCGGAAGTCCTGGGCTATTTATAACCGGCAGGAAATCCAAAACAGGTGAAAGGAATAATTGCCGGGTGAGATTCAAACACCGAAACGGAGGCGGAAAAATCAGATAGATTGCCCCGATGTCGTCAAAAGAAAGAACGACCGCAGGAACAACAGCAGGCTGCCAGAAACCATGACAAATGGCTTAATTCCTTTGCGTAGAAGGTGACACCGGCGGGACCTTTTTGCTCAACTGAGACATTTGTTGCTACTGCAGCCAAACTATTAGTGGAAATCACAAACTCTGTGTTTTAACTTTATTGGTAGATGGTTTGTGACGATTTCTGCCGAATACGGAGTTTCTAAGTGTCACTATTTCCTGTAGCAAGTCCATTTAACAAGCAACCCCCACCTAGACTATACCTACCTATGCGTGACATAGTGGACAATAGCGTCTATGTTTGAGTTCATAAATATATTTATTCATCATATAAAATTAGAATAACTTCATAGCAACAAGATAAACCCAACAATAGCCTGATCGTATGCCAGAAAAGCTGAAAAGCCCTGCTCACTCAAATGCTAAATAAACTGTGAAAGTAGTCTCATTCTACCATGTATTCTACTAGCAATATATGCTACTAATTATTAAATAAATATACAATCCTACCATTGGTTTTACACATCGAGATGTTCCTTTCAAAATTCAGTGGTCATTTATTGTCTGGTACAATCGGTTTGAGAAATATACAACACTTTATACCACTATTACACTATCTGAAACGTCGACTCGTAATACCCCCATGCCCTGTAAGCCTGTCTCATTCATTCCAGTTAATTCTGGTTTAATTGTCGGCTTTTTAATCCAATACCGTACATTATAACCTTAGCAACGGTATATGCCATGTCTTTTTGGGTGCTTTGAACAATTTACTACAGCCCAACGGCAGTTTTCGTTTTAACGGTCTGGTATTACGCAAGCTCTATAGAAAACACATTAGGGAGGGGAGTTTCCCTTTCCCGATATGTAAGTATTTTTGCGTCTAAAATGTCATTGGTCTCGCTGGCTACATATGTACGTTTGTGTTTCCACTCGAGCACTGTCTTTCCAATATGTCTGATAGCCCTATTGTTATTTTCGCATTTTGAGTGCATTTCACATACTGTAGTGCAATCGTTAAATGTATTTTTCATGTAGACTACCGATGTTCATTGAAGATAGAACATTTGGCAGCATTTTGCTGATGGTGGAATACTATTTTATGTTCATGTTATCGTACATAACATAGGCTATGACGTATATACTTGTCTCTTAGGGCATGACAAATGCTCATTCCAGTTTACAGTGCGCTGATATGTGGTAGATTAAGGTAAAAATTTCCTTGGAGTCATTATGAATAGGAACATAAAAAATTAATTAAAAAAACTACAGAAAAATGCAATCCCAGGATAAACGTATTACTGTAGAGTACAGGTAAAAGTGATGTTTTATTGAGGTACAAGAGTGAATGATTAGTCAAAATATTTAGGTGTATGTAACACTGTGATATCAATGTTTTTTTTATCTTAAGCCATCAGAAGGAGCAAATTACATTACAATCATTTGGCAGACGCTTTTATCCAAAGCAACGTACAGTAAGTGCATATTGAAGGTCATTGACGCAACTACAAAGCAAATCCGACAAAGCACAACTTTCTCACAGCGTAGGAGCTATCCCTAGTAATAAACATTATTCTGTAAAAAGTGGATGAGGTGCAGAGACAGAGCCCTTCCAGGAGACTTGGTAGGATCTATCTGTGAGATAGGATGTAAACCAAGAGAGGGCAGTTACAGAGATGCCCATCTCAGCCAGTGTGGAGATCAGGAGTTTGTGGTTGACCGTGTCGAACGCTGCAGACAGGTCAAGGAGAATCAGGACAGAGGAGAGGGAGGAGGCTCTGGCAGTGGCGAGTGCCTCGGTCACAGCCAGGAGCGCAGTTTCAGTGGAATGCCCGGTTCTGAAGCCGGACTGATGAGGGTCGAGCAGGTTGTTCTGGTGGAGAAAGTATAATGTAAATGGAGCAAATGTATATAGGTAAAAATATGATACTGGAGAGATTTTTTAAAGTGATATTCATTTGTTTACCAAAGTGTCTTGTGTTTACTTTATGAGAAATTTTTACTTGCATGTGGTACTTCATATAGCCATGTAATACATAACATAAACTCATGGGCCAGACTTTCTTGAACTGTTGTAAATTCCTGCCAAACTGCCTGCCTCCGTCGCAATGTTGTCCAATGGGGAGAATTATTATTTGAGGGTATGGTCCGTATACCTGGTCATTAAGCTTATCGTCCAATAAAAACGCTTCATACTAATGTTTTTTAATGTTAATGTAGCTAATGGCTTCAATGGCTTTAATGTTAATGTAGCTAATGGCTTCATGCGAAAACACAGGAACTGGGGTGTAGAAAAATGGCAGCAGGTTCTCTGGACTGATGAGTCAAATATTTGGCTGTAGCAGAAGGCAGTTTGTTCACCGAAGGGCTGGAGAGCGGTACACGAATGAGTGTCTGCAGGCAACAGGGAAGCATGGTGGAGGTTCCTTGCAAGTTTGGGGCTGCATTTCTGCAAATGAGTTGGGGATTTGGTCAGAATTAATGGTCTCCTCAATGCTGAGAAGTACAGGCAGATTTATCCATCATGCAATACCATCAGGGAGGCATCTGATTGGCCCCAAATTTATTCTGCAGCAGGACAATGACCCCAAACATACAGCCAATGTCATTAAGAACTATCTTCAGCGTAAAGAAGAACAAGGAGTCCTGGAAGTGATGGTATGGCCCCCACAGAGCCCTGATCTCAACATCATTGAGTCTGTCTGAGATTACATGAAGAGACAGAAGCATTTGAGGCTGCCTAAATCCACAGAGGAACTGTGGCTAGTTCTCCAAGATGTTTGGAATAACCTACCTGCCTAGTTCCTTCAAAGACTGTGTTCAAGTATACCTAGAAGAATTGATGCTGTTTTGAAGGCAAAGGGTGGTCACACCAAATATTGATTTGATTTAGATTTTTCTTGTGTTCATTCACTTCTTCTGTTCATGCATTTTGTTAATTGATAAAAATGAACTATTAACATTTCTATTTTTGAAAGCATTCTTATTTTACAGCATTTCTTCACACCTGCCTAAAACTTTTGCACAGTACTGTAGCTTACTGCAAACACTTTTAATTATTATAATAATAATAATAAGAAGAAGAAGAAGAAGAAGAATCTCTGGTATGTACTTTCTTAGTAGTATCTATTGTTTTCTTTCTGGCTAAGATTCCTGGGAAATATCCGTTCTCCAATTAAGCTTGTTCGCCAACGTTACTTCCTGCTTCTCGTCAGGAAGCAGATACAAGCTAGGCTACTACGAAGCGAATAAACATGCATTATAGCCTACATTCATTGCACTACAGAAAACGAAACTAAACCTAGCTGTCCGGTACCAAAACATTTCCCGCAGGTAACGTTCTACACTACCGGGGAAAAAAACTCTGCTGTGCAGAAACTCACTAACTCGCTCGCTAGTTCGTAGCCCACACATGGAAGGTTGGAGTTACGCATCCGGCAATCCAGTGTTGAATAGCCTAACTCTGCTGTGCTTATGAACTCACTAGCTCGCTCGCTAGCTCATAGCCCACACATGGAAGGTTGGAGTTACGCATCCAGCAATCCAGTGCTGAATAGCCTAACGTTAAATGTATTTCGTAGAATACTAATAGCCCTATTTTAAAACTGTATTTCCATATTTTACTGATGCAAACTATTTAGGCTGTACTAGCTATTTAGGCTGTATGTCTTTCAGCTAGAATGTGTTAGCGTCTAGCCCATTGTGCATGTATGTCTCCATATACACTTGGCTCATTAATTTACATGCTTCTTCATGATCCATAGCTCAGGTGGTGCTGTTCATTGTATCAGATCAAAAACGTCTACGACGTAAAAAAAGCCAAGTTACTCACGCATAGCCTACATACCGCTGTCCATAAGTTCTTAATTCCAACTTGCAAAAACTAGGCCTGCCTTTAAAAGTGTTGATATCAAAATGTGGCCAACTACCAATATTGCCTATCGTAGCTCACACTAAATAAACTAGCTCTATTCCAAAGCAATGCTATCCAAACTTTCCTAAATTATTTAATGCAACTTGGCCCTGTGTTTCTTCATCTTACCATCTCAAGAGAATGTGGTCAATGAAACAGTATGTGCCACATCAAACTGCAAAATGAAAATAATTTATAGTGGAAATACTCTGATTCAGATGTGTTGCACTTAGAAATTAAACAGAAAATTACTACACTATAGGGCATGTTTGAACAATTGTCTGCATCCACTGCTTTGGGTCTATGAAAAGCACAGTATGAATAAAATGTATTATTATTATTATGCATTTATTGATTTATTTATTTGGATTTCTATCAAAACCTGTGTGGTCCTACAGAGCATAGATATCCTTGTGTTCACAAAATTCTGTTTGCAAATATCATAAATATTATTATGTTAAGAAAATTGTTACTATTAATTATTTGCCACCATCTGACCCACAAACATGTCTGGATACGTTTGTAAAAATGCTTTATGTACGCTATTTTCTAGGTAAAAATATTGCTCATTTTTATCTGCATCTATTTATTCATCACCCCTTTCTCTATTGTACATGGTTTCTTCATATAAATGTCTGTTTGTGAATTGTAAAGAATTCTGTAGCAGCAGTTAACATTTTAAAACCTGTACATTTTCTAAAGTAAACTTGCCAACAAAGTACAACCATATCCTTTCTGGAGTGTAATTATTCATCAACTGTTAAAAACATTAATTGAAATCATATGTTGTTCCATGAGGCACAATCTCTTCACATGCAAAGATGAAGAAACACAGGGTCAAGTTGCATTAAATAATTTAGGAAAGTTTGGATAGCATTGCTTTGGAATAGAGCTAGTTTATTTAGTGTGAGCTACGATAGGCAATATTGTTAGTTGTAACTTGGCCACATTTTGATATCAAGTCTTTTAAAGGCAGGCCTAGTTTTTGCAAGTTGGAATTAAGAACTTATAGACAGCGCTATGTAGGCTATGCATGAGTAACAATTTACAATACAAACTTAGATTTGTTTATTTTCATCATTTAAGTCAAAATAAAGTGCCACAAATGCAAAGAAACTTTTAAAAAATGCAACAACAAAAAAAAGTTTTTTATTTAGTTAATAATGAAATATTGAGAGCTACATATGTGAAACAGATAAATCTATACATGTCCTGAATCATAGACTCCGTTTCCACAAGTGTGCAAAATCTGAGGATGATATGCAGAACTACTAAAGATCTATGATGCAAAATATAGACACTGTTGTCTATTAGTGTCTCCAAATCTATCCAAATGGCTGTAATCGCACTCTGATGCCACAGTGAACGCAACTCTCAGGAGACGGTGCGAGATCCAAGATGGCGGCCCCCAGCTGCTAGACAACTGATTCAAATGAACATCTCTCTTCATCTCTCTCTCTACGGACATAAACTTTTTTCTTCTTCTCAATTTTCCCCATCTTTTGTTTCTTTTTTTCCCCCCACTCAAACTATACTATACGGACTATAACATCAAGCGACCTGGATCATCTCGAAGAATACATCGACGAGTGTTACGACAGAATCTGCATCATGAATAGCAAAGCCAGCTCCACTCCATACAGCAAAAGACAACGTCCGGATTCACTATCCAGCGCAGGTACAATCCCATCCACATCTCCGAAACCACCATGCTGTACAGATGTTAACGATATAGTTATTTTGGACAAATTATACATAGATGGACAGTTGCACCGCGACAAGGACGTAACCCCCTGGCTCTTTCATAGCCCCCCTCTCCCCCTCCCCGCCTCTACTCTCCTCTCCTCAATGGTCTCTCGCTTAACTTTTCTCTCCCTTCCGCTCTTTTATCTACACACACGGTAATAGGCAATGGGTTTGTATCTTTCTTGCTCTTTTTTGGTCAGTACTGCTGTGGCAAACCTCCCAGACTACAACAAACGGTTCCACCTGTTCTGTGCAGAAAAAGGGGGGTTTGCCACTGCAGTACTGACCCAAAAAGAGCAAGAAAGATACAAACCCATTGCCTATTAAAGTACGAGACTAGATGCCGTAGAAAAAGGACTCCATACATGTGAGAAAGGACTGGCAGCAGCCGCCTTTGCAGTAGAGAAGGCAACGCCAATAACGGCAGGGCATGAAGTTACCCTGTATGTGTCACATGCAGTAGAAGCACTACTCAGTAGAGGGAAATCGTCCCTAACTCATCGGAGAGCATCAGGATATGAGATCCTACTCACACAGCCAGGATTGACCATTACCAGATGCAAAGCTGTGAACCCAGCGGAATTCATGATGACCCTAGAAGAAGGCCAACCACATGAATGTGAAAGAGTGGTGGAAGCAGAAGCAAGAGCAAGAGAAGACCTGCACTAAGAACCACTGGTGGCTCCGGACCACATGTTCTTTGTGGACGGTTCATCATCCATTGATCCCCGCACAGGAAAAAGGAGAGCCGGATATGCTGTAGTACGACAAGAAGGGCCATGGACATATCAAACGATCGAAGAATCGGCTCTAAGCCCAGGGACAAGTGCCCAACAGGCAGAACTGGTAGCCCTGGCAAGAGCCTGCAGAAGGGTGCAGGACAAACCGTTAATATCTACTGTGACTCAGCGTATGCTTGTGGGGTAGTACACAGCTTTGGGGGAATATGGGCAAGACGAGGGTTTCTCACTGCAGGGGGAAACCCTATAAAAAACATTGTTGAGGTAAAAGAACTGTTGGAGGCTATGAAACAACCAACAAAAATTGCAATTATAAAGTGCGCAGCACATACAGGCGGAACAGATCCTGTGTCAGCAGGAAACGATTATGCAGATAAAGCTGCTAAACTAGCAGCAGAGGAGTTGGAGTACTGGCCTACAGCAGATCAACAGGTGCTTCTAAATGTAGAGGAGGTGGCATTGCAGGACCTAATAGAGGCACAAGAGGCTTCTACAGTGTCAGAAAAGGTGGAATGTGAAAATAGAGGATGTGGGTTAGATACGTCTACAGGAATATGGCGGCAATTATGTACAGGGAAAGCAATCGCACCAAGTGCACTAATAGAGGTCATTTACAGAGCTGCCCATGGTGTTGGCCACTCTGCAAGGGGGAGACGATGAGAGGTATACAGCAGAAATTTTCATGTGTGTACCATCCCCAGGCAGCGGGTATAGTAGAGAGATGCAATGGAACACTAAAAACAAAATTACAGAAAATATGTAGGCAAACAGGGATGAATTGGGTACAAGGTCTACCATTAGCACTCATGGCCATGAGGAACAGTCGGAATAGATTTACCCATTTGACACCCCATGAAATGGTAACAGGACGAGTAATGCCAATCCCCACAATAAGACCAGAAAGTAGGGAAATAGGCCTGGAAGCACTAGAAGAAGAACTCCATAAATACCTGAAGGGACTAACCCAGGCTGTGAGGTCTGTCTATTCTCAGGAGAAAGAGGCCCAGGGGCCAGCAGTCGAAGACCCAGAGCTATTGGTGAATCCAGGGGAGTGGGTGTATGTGAAGAAGTTTAAAAGAAAGTGGAAACAACCCAGACAAACAGGACCCTATCAGGTAATATTAGCCACTCCAACAGCGGTAAAGCTTAACCTCTTGGCGCAGATGGCAAATTTCACCTATTTAGGGGTGCTCTGTTTAAGGCTTTATAACTCCAGGTGTGAGCATCACATAAACTTGGTAAATGGCTTAAATGAAAGAAGACAGATGTACCATTTACAATACAAACTTAGATTTGTTTATTTTCATAAATTAAGTCAAAATAAAGTGCCACAAATGACTGATTTTCCATACCTTAAGTGACAAGTATAGCCCAGGAAGATACAGAGCCTAACGCCGCGTACACACAGCGAGCAACTTCGGTCGCCCAGTTGCCGGAAGTCCATTCATTCTCTATGAAGCTGAGCGATGTTCAGCGACCTGAGCAACTAGAAAACTGAGCGACCAAAATCGGCCGATAAATGTTGCCCACAGTTTAACTTTTTGGCCGACGTCGGCCGTAACAGCCAATCAGAATTCCGCGTTTCATATTTCTCCAACCGACACATAACCATTTCGTGAATAATTGTTCCGTAACCTAGCTAGCTACGTAGCCTAATATTGCCTATCAAACTAAGCTAGGCGAAATAGGGTTAGCAGCGGTAACAGTGAATAATTTATATATTATCATTGTATAATTATCAGCGTCATAACATAACCTTAAAGGATATATGTGGCTTGTTTTACCAATATCACATTGATCCCAAACTACGTGTTGAGTTTTATAGCTAGGCTACATAAATCTATCTAGATAGATTGATAGATTTATGTATAAAACCGCCGGTACTTGCAATTACGTTCGAGAAATAAAAGGGTCTTGAATCGGTTTCGATGATGAAAGACGGTATAGCTTCTTTATTTGTATACAGTTCAGCATGATGTTGGTCAGCTTTCCAGTCTAACATGCCCTTACACTCCAAACTGGCCCAAAATTTACTGTAAAACCGAATAATAGATAGATAAAGATCGCCAGCTCGCAACGAAGATGGATATAGCCTATCGCTAGCTAGCGAGAACACATAATTATCAGTGTCATGACATAACTATAAAGAATAGGCTGCATCGCAAATGCGTCTTTCTTATAGGCTACCGCCGTTGTTTCTCTTCATCAAAAATTTGTAGCTGTACGAGCAGACTTGAATGACACAACGGGAAGCTCTTGCCCCGCCCCCAGCCTAGTAGACTTGACCGACCCAGCAACCAAGTTGCTCGCTGTGTGTACGCGGCGTAAAGCCTATAATATGTACGATAACATTACAATAAAATAATATTCCACCAACAGGAAAATGCTGCCAATTGGTTCTAGCTTCAATGAAAGTCAGTACATAAAACATGACTGATGAATGAATTCTTACACTACAGTGTGTGAAATGCACTCAAAATGCAAAAATAACCATCTCTAACATAGCCTACTGGACAAGACAGTGATCGGGTGGAAAAAATAACGTACATATGTAGCCAGCGAGAAGAACCGCATATTACAAGCAGCACTTTTTTCATATCGAGGACAAAAAACTCCCGGCAGCGAATGTGTTTTCTGTAGCTGTTTGCGTCATAGTAAGTTGACTAGATAAAAAATTCTGTTACGCTGTTATCATTCAAAGCATCCAAAAAGAAATTGCGAACACCGTTGAGAAGAATATATTGTCATCTATTGGCTAAAACTGGGCCGGCCAGCGAAGGATGGTCTCCCCCTCTCTAGCCAGGTTCTTTCTGAGATTTCTTTTTTATCTGACCACTGTTAAGTGGTTTTCTTCCCACTGGCAAGTTTTTACCTCGTTTTGTTGGTTGGGGGTTCAGGCCTGGTTTTTTGCTCAATTTTCCTTCTGTTTCCAACAGTTCTCTGTAAAAAGCGCTATACAAATAAAATTTAATTTAATTTAATTGAATAAAACCGTTGTGAATAAAACCGGAACAACGTGAAATACTTCAGAGTTACAGGTAGGGCAGATGGAGTACTGCCCACAGACGTTCCAAATTGTGTAATAACATCCTAAACTGTTGTGTATTTCTCAAACAGATTGTCCAAGACAATAAATGATGACTGAATTTGGAAAGGAACATTGCTATGTGTAAAACCAATGGTAGGATTGCATATTTATTTAATATTTAGTAGCAGATATTTATAGTAGAATGACATGGTATATGACACAATAATTTCACGTTTAATTTTGCATTTGAGTGAGCAGGCTTTCACGGCTTTTTTGGCATACGATCAGGCTATTGTTGGGTTTATCTTGTTGCTATGACAGAATTCAAATTTTATATGATGAATAAATATATTTATGAACTCACATATATAAGCTATTTTCCACTATGTCATGTATGGGTAGGTATAGTTGCCAGCAAGACTGGATGGGGGGTTGCTTGTTAAATGGACTTGCTACGGGAAAATAGTGACACTTAGAAATTCGGCAGAGTTGTCACGAATCGTCTACCAATAAAGATAAAACACAGAGATTACAGTTTCCACTTATAGTTTGGCTGCAGGAAAAAACCTTGGTGCCAGCGCCATGGTCACTAGGCATCTGTGCAAAGGGGTTAAGTAGACATATTTAGTGGTAAGAAAGTTACTGATCAACATTTGATAGGTTTTGGACAGTAAAATTAAAGATTTTTTTATTCTAAAGTACACAGACTGTTTACTTCAGCATTGGTTAGGTTACTTCATCCTGTTAAGGTACTGCTCTTGTGCACTGATGGGCCCCACGGTCTGGCATCAGATCTGGACTGTGCCAGTGCTGACTGACTGACAGCCCAGCAGTGTGATGCACACTTGGCTCTCGCATCTCCTAGGGATGCAAGGGTTTCAGTCAGTTAGTGTCTCCTTGCACACCAACGGCTGGAAGTCCGCCTGTTAATCTGCACATGGAGTGTCTGCCTCTGACTCAGGTCTGTGCAAGCCAGACTTGTGAATTGCGGTGTGATAGGAAATGGTGGCTGACATCACATGCTTCAGAGGAGAGCACATTCTTATCTGCACCCTCCCACAGTGATAGAGTTTGCAGCCATGAGCAGAGATAAATATGACTGGGAATTCAAAATTGGCGAGACAAATGCTGAAAAAGAATAAAAAATAATACCAATACAGAGCCTCATTTATGTAAACAAACAATAGAGGTACTATTAAGCGTCAAAAAGAATGAAATTGATAATAGACTTTGGAGTTTAGGCTCCAAAGAAACTGACATGAAAAAATAATTGCCAATGTGACTTCTATTTTGTGTTATTTCCCAGAAACTACAGTAGCAGTATTAATACTAATAGCAGTATTATTTTACATCATGCTCATGAGACAGACAGAAATTACTCATAGTGAAAAGAAAATTCCATTGTGTGGTTCCCTGCAAGTTACTTCAGCTAGCAACACAATGAGCACAACACTATTGTGGTGAAAGGAAAGCATTCGCGTGTCTACTTTGACACACGTAGCCAGATAATCATGAGTGACGCATGCTGCCAGATGGCAGTCAAGAGCTCAAAGCCAATACAGCTGACAGGTGCCACCTCAAGGTCCCTTCAAAAAAAAACCTGCCAATTCAACAATGCAAAAATTTATAAACCACGGCAATTATGAGAGCATATGTAAAATTGAATAATCCACTGAATAATTTATCGGATCATTAAAAGCCAGGCTCTGGTTTTTTATTAGCATGGCCAGCTGCTAGTGCAGCTAGCATGCAATTTATTTTTAGCAAGCACATTTAAATTGTATTCAATTATGTACAGTATTCATGAACATCCTCTTCCACTGTAGTGAAAAGTCCCACACTGAGAGGAAATACTTATCTCATGCTTGTGAGTGCCTCCTTGACACAAGGAAGAATTCCTGACTACATCGAGTGGGGAGGGTGAGCTTTGCTTGGTGGTAGGGGGGTGGTGAGGGGGACTAGAAGTGTTTTAGGGTAAAGGTGCATGGGACATTACCTTTTAATGGTGTGTACTGTTTAGACCCATGCACTGGATCTGGAGTTACTGTCTGTCTCACGTCACAGCCTCATGCTGAATTGTGTGAATTCATCTTTTAACCCCTTCGCGCAGATGCCAAATTTAGTCACTCCTCACCTATTTAGGTACTGTTCTATTTTAAGGCTTTATAACTCCAGGTGTGAGTATCACAGGCAGAAAATGGCTTAAATGAAGCAAGACAGTTGTGCAAAGCAAACATATTCTCTTAATCAATCATGAAGCAGCACAGTTTGGAAAATATGGCGGAATTTTGGACGGCGGAGAGAGAGGATGCGCTAATAAAGCTTTTTGAAGAAAGACATGACATGAAGTCTCAAAGACGAATGCTATTCGGGACATAGCAAGTGCTCTTGGGATATGTGGTTAGCAGTGCTGGAAATTGGGGGGAACGCAAGGGGATGGCGTCCGGGGAATACATGTCGTGGGTGGACGCCGTTCCAGTTCTAATTGGTTCAGTTTTTCAACTATTAAAGTAAGATTTATATCGCATTTCTATTCAGTTTAAAAGCTGTATGTACGTGTTATGCAATGTTACTTCTGTTGAATGCACCTCGAATGCATGCAGGCAATAGGATGCAAGCCTCTCTTTCCGTTCCTGACCGTTGCAGTTGTTATGATTAAACCTCCTTGGATGCAGTCAGTGTAACGTTACCCGGTTTGTGTTCCCCAACTTCCCTGAAATAATGCCAGAGTAAGTTAGTTAACTAAGATGGTCGTTTTATGTTTGCTAGCTGCCAGCTGTAGAAGCTTGCTTGCTAGCTAACGTTTCAAAACTTTTTGGGCAATCTAGCTAACTAACGTTGTCATAAAATGAAAATCGAAAAAAATAATCTATCACCACAGCGGCACTTTCGCCACAAGTCAGCAATTATATCTGGGAATGCGCTCTTTGAAAACAAAAAAAGAAAGAAAAGAAAAAGGCTATGCTCTTACTGCATACCAGCGGAAAGCTGAATCATAGCCATCATAGCACAGAGCTTTCAAAACCATAACAGCGCGGAAACCCTTTAAAAAAACTAAATAAAAACCGTAGGCTACACGTAGCCTAGCCTATGTTTATGATAACTAAACAGGCCATTTTTAGTTAATAAAACTCAAAAGTAAGCTAAAGATATCCAGTGAGCACAGCTTACACTAGGCTAGGTCTACTAGTTCACTATTCTTAATATTCCCTTTTTTCTGTAGACAAAGTATAAACCGAAGTATTTAATTATAATAGTTTATTTTTGTATTTATTTTAGTAGCTACATGCCGAAATGCTTCCTGAAGCGTGTCTCCGTGGCTCACCTGTGATCTTTGCAAACCGCGACATTGTACGTTCAAATGTGACCTTTTGCCGCATGACTCACTCCCATTCCGATCTTGTCTCTACACTTTTTAGTATTTAAAAAAAAAATTATTAGTATAGCCTACGTTTTTAATTTATTTTTAATGGAAGAATTTTGAATATTTTATGGATCATTTTACAGTTACTGAGGTCAGAAATGCAGAGAGCATATGAGGCCAGGAGAAGAAAAGGTGGAGAGAGGAAGTGAGGTGAGTTTGGCTACTTCAGAAATACCAAGTGAAGCCTAAATGTTGCTTGCTCAACAACTTAACACATAATTCTGATGCACTTTGAGCTGAATAAAGAGATCATTAAAAAAAATTATAATCTGGCCCCCGTTTCCCAAAATAATCTTAAGGCTATTTTGTTTTTATGTCACTTTCATTGCTTATTTGTTTTTGGTCATTAGTTTTTTTGTCTGTTTCTCCCTCCCTCTTCACCTTCTTTCTTTTTTATGTAATGTCAGTTCATTTTAATCAGTTTTAAAATTAACAAAGAACAAAAACAAAATCGTAACTCTAAAATGCCTGGTTGGTTGCCTCTGGAGCTGTTTTGTGCTATGTTGTATAATTATAATTTTTTTAATGATCTCTTTATTCAGCTCAAAGTACATCAGAATTATGCATTAACTTGTTGAAATTTGAACTTCCCATATGTGTATGCTGACTAATGTTATCGTGAGCTAACGTTACATCAGTTGATCTTGGCATTGGCAAAGTAGCCAGCAGCAGTTTGTGCCTCTCATGTAATCATCGTTTAATTTTTTGTGTTGATGATACATTACAGATTATGGACCAGTGGCGTAATTTCAGCAAACAGTAGGGTATGGCAAGTAAACTGGGGTGTGAAATGCTCGAGCGATAAAAAAAAAAACGCCTTTTAAATAGTGGATTTTCGTGACTTCTAAAGAAAGTGTGGAAGAAGTCTATATCCGGTGAGGTCCTTCCATATTTGTCCTCCATTATCAACACCTCCTTAACCTGTGGCTATGTTCCTGCTGTTTTCAAAACTGCCCGTGTTACCCCACTCCTTAAGAAACCTAGCTTAGACCCCTCTGACATCAGAAACTATCATCCTGTGTCTCTCCTGCCCTTTCTGTCCAAAGCTCTTGAACGAGCTTCCCTTAACCAACTGTCTGTTTTTCTCCACCAGAACAACCTGCTCAACCCTCATCAGTCCGGCTTCAGAACCGGGCATTCCATTGAAACTGCGCTCCTGGCTGTGACCGAGGCACTTGCACCTGCCAGAGCCTCCTCCCTCTCCTCTGTCCTGATTCTCCTTGACCTGTCTGCAGCGTTCGACACGGTCAACCACAAACTCCTGATCTCCACACTGGCTGAGATGGGCATCTCTGGAACTGCCCTCTCTTGGTTTACATCCTGTCGCACAGATAGTTCCTACCAAGTCTCCTGGAAGGGCTCTCATCCACTTTTTACAGGAGTCCCACAGGAGTCTGTACTGGGTCCTCTGCTGTTCTCCATTTACACTAAGTCTCTTGATTTGGTTATTAATTCACATGGCTTCTCTTACCATAGTTATGCTGATGACACTCAACTCTTCCTCTCTTTCCCACCCTGTACCCCACACGTAAGGAGAGGATATCTGCTTGCCTGGCTGACATCTCGGAATGGATGTCTAGCCATCACCTGAAGCTCAACCTCAACAAGACTGAGCTGCTCTTCATGCCATACAAGACCTCCCACTCATAGACCTGTCCATCACCGTCGACGGAACCATGGTGACCGCCTCCCACTCTGCAAGGAACCTGGGGGTGGTCCTGGACGACCAGCTGGACTTCAAAGAACACATCAGGGCAACGGCACGGTCCTGCAGGTTCCTCCTGTACAACATCAGGAGGATTTGACCATACCTGACCACCTACTCCACCCAGCTTCTTGTCCAGACCATGGTCACCTCACGTCTGGACTACTACAACTCCCTTCTCGCAAGCCTACCAGCCTGCGCCATTCTGCCCCTACAACTGGTCCAGAACGCGGGCGGCTGCTCAGCTTGTGTTCAACCTCCCGAAGTTCTCACACGTCACCCCCCCGCTGAGGTCACTCCACTGGCTGCCAGTCGTGTCCAGGATCAGGTTCAAAGTTCTGACCCTGGCCTGCACTGCAGCCAAAAGGTCAGGCCCCTCCTACCGACAGTACTATGCTCCTGCTCGACCACTTCGCCCTGTGCTGCAGGGCGACTTCCCTCCTTCCGTGTTAACGGCTCCCGCTCGTCCCGACTGCGGAGCTTTTCCACCCTAGCTTGTGGTGGAACGAACTCCCCACTCTGCTGCGCTCAGCTGAAACACTGTCTGTTTTCCATCGTGGTCTGAAAATGCACTTTTTCAGACTCCACCTCAACTAAACTACCTATATAGGGCCATTCCTGTTTTTTGCTTGTTTTCTATTTAACTTGTTTATTTTTTTGGTTATTTTATAGTTCAGAATGTATAGCTGACTGTACTATTCATGTTCATTACTAGGGATAGCTCCTACGCTGTGAGAAAGTTGTGCTTTGTCGGATCTGCTTTGTAGTCACGTCAATGACCTTCAGTATGCACTTATTGTACGTCGCTTTGGATAAAAGCGTCTGCCAAATAATTGTAATGTAATGAGAAGAATTCAGGAGTTCACAGTCAGCATCACTACAATCGATGAGATCACTGTATTATCACTTATTAGATCACTGTAATCAAAATCATATAGCCAAGCCATGACCTGTATAATTGAATCATAGCATGTTAGCAAATTACATTACAAGTGCATGCCATATGTGATGCATAATTAATGTATGATTAAAACCAGCAGAGGCTGAGTGAGGTAATCACTTATTTCTTATGAAAGAGAAAGGGGGGCATGGAAATAATGGTGGAGGATTTTGGGCAAATGAAAAGCCGAAATGAATGGTGTATAAAAAAATTGTGAGAAGCACTGAGAAAATGACCAGCCCCCTGAAGGAGGAACTGAGCTTAAGCTCCACAATAGGTGGAGTTAGAGAAAAGAATAAAAGAAGCAGTCATTCAGACTGCAAGGCAGAGGGAGTGGAGACTGTTGAGAGCTTGGGGGATGCTTATGAATGTATGAATTGTTCTGACCAGCCCGGGTTCTTGTATGTTTTTTCAGAATCATATACAAATAAACCCAATTGCATCAGACTCTGAGGATCGTGTTTTTGTGAAGAAGTATTGAACAGTGTGAGGGGAACTCCCAGTCCATCTGGCCCAGGTTTTTCCACATTGAATTGGCGAGCCAGCCAGGAGTGTAATGGGGCGTGGGGTGGGAGGAGCCAAACGCAGCAAGGGGAATCATTAAGCCCTTAGGCCACTAAGGCGGGAAACCCCGCAGATAAGGGAAGGAGACAAGACAAGGAACAACAAACACCACTACAGACGCTACTAACCGGCTCACTGTCAAATGCCAAGTAGAGCGCAAGGACAGGGATCTGAACAGCCAGAAATAATACACGCCCTGTCTCGGTAACGACACACATAACGGGCGAGTAGCGTAAAGACAAACATAAAGTACAGTCAACAAACACTGCAAAATAATACGATAGTAATTGTGGAGGCGAAAGGAACAGATCCAACGTTCCCAGGCTACTCTCAAACTCGCGGTCACACACAAACGTGTCCACAACATCGCCCAATCTTCCCTATAGGAAGACATGCACCCAAAAGACGAAACAGAACAGCAGTTCCGAACAAAATCGTCAAAACCTCCAATCAAGGAGAAAGGCACCGAAAGGAACGAACAGGACAGGCAGTAGCGGACATTTACCGGCTAGACCAAAGCGAGATTTATTGAAAATAAACACCCTGCCTCTCTATGATGAGGAATATAATGAGGCGAACAGGAGCAGAGATTTAACGTTCCATGGCGATATTAATAGGCTCGCAGTCCAATGCAGAAAACAAAGGGGTAAACACCCGATCTCCCAGGAGAGAGAAACATTTTACAGGTGAGCCGACGGAGCACCGTCGTCCCATAACTTTACTATCCATAGACTAACGCAAGCTTAAATTGGAACAACCGCCCTAGCCTCTCAGTAAAAGAATGTAACGAAGCGAAGGAATAGAGAGCTAAAGTTACCATGCTACGCACAGTCACACAAACATGTCCACAACATCGCCCAAGCTCCATATAAGGAGACACACACCCGGAGAACGAAACAGAACAACAGTTCCAAACAAAATCGTCCCGCAGGTAGAAAGGGCGTACAGGACGGCTGCAACAAAAGACCTACGCAAACTTAATAGCAAGCACTGCCTCAATATAATAATAACCCTGACTCACAACAAAGGGGAAACGTAGTCCACGAGAAGGAGAACAAAACAGGGAATAAACGTACCGAAGCTACTAACTGGCTCACCGTAACCCGGAAATGAGTAGAAGCTAAAACGCCAGGTCTCTCAGTAAGAAAACCAATCAAAAGGCGAAAAATGGACCAGAGAAACTGCTACTCTATACTTCTACGAGCAAGAAACTAAGTAGAAGCGAAACGCCCGATCTCCCTATGGGAAGACATGTGCCGAAGGGCGAACAGAACTACTGTTCCAAACAGAATCGCCCAAAACTCCATACATGGAGAACAAGCACAAAAAAGGCAAAATAGAGCAGTGATTTACGGTCCCAAACTTCTACGAGATAATCAACTACCAAGCCAGCAAGAAATAAGCCCTGCCTCAACAATGAGACGTTAAAAGTAGGCGAGTAGCCAAAATGGTACGAGAACTCACAGCCAACAATACACCACAGTACAAAACAATGAACAATTAATGTCGAAGCCCCGAACGAAGGAAACGGTAGGCTTATATATATATCTCTCATGACTACGCACAGGTGAAAACGCTTAACAGAAGCTCCGCCAACTCAGCAGGGCGGGGCAAGCATCTACCAAAAGGGCAGCGCCCTCGTGTGGCCACCGAGGAAAACGACCGCATCGGGAAACAGGGTTCAAAACCATGACAAGGAGAGGCTGGACGGAACCGCTGTCTCTCGGTTCAACAGTGGCCACAAAAGAAATAAGGTAAGCAGAGCCTTTTTCCAAAATCTGCAAGCATTAGTTGAATCTGAGAGCGGTATGTATCCGCCCGAGCCAAGGCAAATACGAAGCCTCTCCTCCAAAGAACCTAAAATTATGGTAAAAAGCTATGGTAAGAGAAAAGAGTCTGATGTGATGTTGTGCCTAATGTAAATGTTATGTGTATGAGTGGAGAGAGTGAATTGTGAGTGTGAAAAGAAATGCCAGAGTGTATGCTTAGGCTACTGATAGTGTGTTGGCTCGCTGCATTTGCTGGAGATTTGGTTTATTTGGTGTTGATGCAGTGCAGACGGTGAAAGTCAATCTTTACCTCAAATCAGGCACTTTGCTATGTAAACTCACAGAACAGTTTCTAAAAGTTCAGTTCAGTTGGTTCTGCTAATAAACAAAAAAGGAAGCAAAGATTGTCAAATTCCCTGCTAATCTTGCAGAAGTACTTACATTAAACAATTTTCAATTGAGATGCTGAATTTTATTATGGAAGAATAGAAAATCGAAAAAACCGAAATCATCAAAAAAATCAGAAGCAATCTTTCCCTCAAATCAGGTAATTTCCTATGTAAATTCAGAGAATAACAGTTAGCTTCTACAAACTCACCAGCTCCTTCGGAATAGGCAAGGCTACTTCAAGCCAGACCCCTGAATATAGTCACAAACGAAAACTAAGCGACATAAGAGACATTAAGAGGATAATTCTGGTATTTTTCAACCCAGGCTCTTTTTCTGACTCGTCTGCCATGATATCAATCAGTACATCTAACAATTTTGTTGACTGAGTTAGTATATAGTAACTCGCCACTGACAACAGGGTCCCATGCAATCCGCGGGGGCAATCAAGACATATGCAAACAATCACCCAAAATCCTTTTAGAAATCGAAACAATCACGCTTTAGTGAATTTTGTGTTTCCTCATTTTTACCATAATAGATTGTCTCACATTTTCAACTCGGGCCTGTAATTGTTTGACCAGTGAGTGATATCCCGGACCAATCACATCACCTTCAATTACATCTTGCAGGGACTTAGCAACCATCTTTTTGGCAACTTCTGTTGAGTTCTGCTTACTGGGAGCACTTACTCATCATCTCATAAACCTAACCATTTTTCTTCGGAAGCGTGGATGTGGTCTTTTTTCTCTCCAAATTCTGCATCAAGTCGTCTCAGTTTCCAGTTTATTGCATTTTTATGGACTACTGTCGCACTCTATGCACAGTGTCGAATCTGCATTTTTTAAATCACAAAAAAAAATTCCTTACTTCAACTTAAAAATCTTCCCACAGCATTCCTCACAATCAACTCAACAGCTTGTGACTGCATTTCATTGACTATCTGATGATAGTAGCCTTTTTCAGACAAAAATTGTGCCAGATTATCAACATACTGCACTCAATAATGCAGGGTGTCACAGGTAAGTTTTCCACCAGTACTTAATTTGCCAGGCATGTCTCCTCTACATAATGAAACAGGTTCTCCTCTTTTTCATCAAAGTAGGAGAGCAGAAGAACCATGTCTTTCACATCTTCTGAGCAGCCCTCCAACTGTCCTTATGTAATTTTCAGCTTTGTGACAGCCTGTAAGACTCGTTTGTTTTTGTCTGCGCAAATGCTCCTCATGAAGTTCAGAAGCCTTTTCCCTTTCTTGTCCACACTACTGAGAAAGGTCTCTTTCAGTGCTATCCCAGTGAGCTCTTCAATGTGGACTGCAATGCCACCTGGACCAAAAATGGGGGTTTTCAAGTCTATTCCCTTGTTGATATCTTCACGCTGTGAGTAGTAGGTAGACTTCATGAGTTTTTATTTCATCTTGACTCCATTCAGTTCTTTTAGACAGCATCTTCATCTTTTCTTTCTTCTCCTGCTGGCTTTCTACGGTCTCGCTAAGTGGTATGAATTTCATCTCCCAGTTCACACACCATTAGTATCTTGAACAGCTGCTCTCTGTTCAGCTGTGACTTCCTCAGTATCATATTCATCTGATCCATGCTTGCACTTCCTTATTTTTTGTGTACTAGTTTGTCTCTTTTCAACTCGGGCTTGTAATTGATTGACCAAAGAGTGATATCCTGGACAAATCACATCTTGCAAGGACTTTGGATACTTAGCAACCATCTTTTGGCAACTTCTGTTGAGTTCTGCACTGTTAACAATTGCTGCCTTTTTACAATAAAATCTCACAATATAGCACTGTATTCATGTTTTACTGTGTTTTTACTGTAAATGGAGATGCACGATGGGTAATTTTTGGACCGTTCTGTAAATATGAGTAAATATTACTGTAAATTCAAATTGAAGCGCGATTTTACAGCTACCGCGCAGCATTGTGGGATTGCTGCGGTACCAATTTTTAAGTAAAACTACGCTAGACTGGATGGACCAAAGAAGAAGGAATCAATGAAGGTATGTTGCTAGCTAACTTGTTTTCGCATGGTTTACAATGAATAGAGTGTACTGGGTGTGTGCCGTTTCGTCTGATTAACTTAACTTTGATGTGGTGTAGGTTAGTATAACTTAGCTAGCTAGCTAACGTTAATGTATTTTGCAACACTGTCCGCCTCGATGCATTTTCACTAAGGTTAACATAGTTGATTTTGTGTCAGTGGTTATTTGGGTTAGGTTATATCGATATTATTCAAGTTCACATCATGCAACCTTGTGGTTGTAACGTTAAAGTGTTGTGGGCAGCCAGTATTCATCTTTGTGTACTCCAGTGCACTGGATGGGCTTGGTTGTGAATGTGTGCAGGCAGCAGCCTCTCTGCCACTGCCAGTTTCTAAAATGAATGAACATCGACCAATAGGATAAATGTAAAAACATTACTTTTATTTTAGCTAACCACAAAAAAAAAAAAATCACAAATCTGTACATAATTTGAGTCGACGACTTAGTTCAGTCCAGTGGTGGTGGAGACAACGCGTTTCGCCTTCGGTTGGAGTCAACAGCATTTCCCTGAACCCAAGTTGGCTAACGTTAACGACGTTAGTAATAATCGGCTAAATCGAGGTGAACTGGCTTACAACAAGGGTCACGTTATCGTTAATGCTTTCACTTTCTACGACAACTATAATTTTATAACGCTATTTTTATAACTATTTGACAGCCGTGTACATGTTCGTATAAGTAACGTTGATTGAAATGTACCCGTCATTGGAGCTAACGTTAGCTAACTAGCTAGTTTGTAGCTTGCTTGTAACATTAGCTAGCGAACATTGACTAGCTAACGTTAGCCATTGTAGCTAGCTAGCTAATTTTGCGATGTGTGTGTAACCAGTCTATTTACGGGAACGTTAACCTGATAATCTTTGTTTTAGCTACCTGTTAAACAGGATTTCTGTAGCTAGCTAGCTAGCTTGTTGGCACGTTCACAGCTTCACAGCGTGGAACACATCATTGGTTAAACTTAACCAGCGCTAATTATGCTGTGCAAAACTAACTAGCTATGATTTTGATCAGAATGTAATCATTATTAACATTTCGAGAAGTGAATTATTTGAGAGTTCTAGTTCCAATTCTAAATGTTCAATTCTGGAATTGTCCATTTGCATTTTCAGCCCTTTGTCATCAATTAGAATAATTTATAATGTTATGATGCATTCTAGAATGAACATCTTATTGTGACCGTAGTCAACGCAAAACCGAATACAAAATGTCAGTTTAAAAGTTAAGAATTTTTTTTCCATTTGTCACATCCTTATAATGAACTATTTGTGATTAGAAGCAGACTAGCGTTGCGACCAGGCCTATTTTTTACTGTCAAAGATTCATGTGTGTAATCAGGCCTATTTGACATGTGGTAATTTGCTAGGTAGCTAGCTTTGACACGTGGTTCAGGGTTCGCAGGCTCGGGGTAGGCTACTTGAATGTTGATTTATTGTTTTCAAGGTTTCCGAAATGTTCCATTGCAAATTCAATGTGTGTGACCATGTGTCTGATACTGTTTTTGAGTTTAGTCAGCACATCAAGCTGCATAGTAACACATCTAATTTTAAGTATCAATGTGGGGTGCCTGAATGCTCACAAATGTACCGTAAAGTCACTGCTTTTAAAGCACATATGTATAGAGATCATAAAGCTGAGGGGTCTGTGAGGAAAGATCAACAGTGTGATGCTCTCATAAAGTGTGTGGTCGAGTTTTGTGCAGTTAGGTGTGACACCATAAGCTCTTTTATACGTCACCTGAAGTCACATATTCAAGAAGGATTAGAAATGAAATTCCCATTTAGAGGTTGTGACAACAAGTTTACTGTCATGTCCAGTTTTGCATCCCATGTTTCTAGGAAACACAAAATCAATGGTATTGAACATCTAGATGACTCCGTTCTAGAAAGACCTGTTGCCACAGAATCTTTGAGTCAGTCCAGTGTACTAGTGGTGTGTCGTTCGCGAACGAGTCGGCTCTTTGAGCCGGCTCTTTTAGGTGAACGTTGGGAGCCGACTCGCATATCTGAAGAGCCGAATTGTTTTGTAAATGAACACAAGACAAATAGTTAGATGCTATGATGTCTGAGTTAAATGCGATCCTACGACGTCCGACTTGTTCGGTAATAACGATTTAGAGCAAAATCTAGCAAGAATGGTGAGACATTTGTTTGACTCCGTCCTGTGTGTGTAGGCAGCGTGAGCGCGAGGGTCTGATTGCGTTGCTGCTTGTTATGATGTACGTGGTCTTGAATAGACTGAATAAACTGCATTGAAGTGTTATATGTTATATGTGTTCTCATCTGACGACTGTATGATGCAAAAATAAGTTCCTAACGGATTTATAAATGAATGAATCAGTCAATAAATCAGTCAATCCGTAGCTACGCACATTTAAATCCTGAAAGAGAGAAGCGTGATGTTGTGAACAAATAAAGTTTTTGAACTGAGCATCAACAATCCTCGTTTCATATTATATTATACAATTTAAATTGCAGTATATTTATCTGTATAATGTTGTGGAATTATTTAATATCCGTAATATTTAATGAATATTGTTATTGTTATACGACTAGGATAGTTATTCTTGCCATATCCCGGTTTTTAACCACCAATTTGACCACGCACATATTTCGATGTATTGCTGATAAAGAATCTTGTTTACTTATTTCTTGCACCCAATCGGATTACAAAGTAGCCTAGTATTTCAGTGTATCGGCGGTGACCATGACGTAACTTGATACTGAGCCCTTCAAATTTGCATATCCTCCACTAGCCACGAGACCAACACTCACTGAACATTCTCGCAGATTCTGAGGAGAGACGCGAGATACGAATAGGACAGCAGAAAACAAGATGAGTGACTGTCGCAGACGAAGTAGCATTATTTGGATGCATTTTAATAACATAGACAACGTAAGAGCAGAATGTAGAATTTGCAAAATAAAAATTTCATATCGAGCAGGGTCAACTCACAACCTTCACAGGCACATTAGAACTGTACATCCAACAGTGCAGTTAGCAGAGGTAAGACAAGCTAGTCGGCCTGTTACTGAACATGGTGATGGAGCCAGTGCCTCCACATCTGGAACCACTGCTGCTGCAGTGTCTACTACTGCTTCTGCAGTGTCTACTGCTACTGTATCCACTTCTCAGACATCAAGTACACCACGACCTACGGCAACCCAGAGCTCTATAAGCCAGTTTATGCCAAAGGCTATGACGCCAGCAAGACAGAACACAATTGATGAGGAATTGGCTAAAATGATTGCCAGTGATTTCCAACCCTTCTCAATTGTGGAGGACAGGGGATTTAGAAAGTACTGCCATGCTCTCAATCCAATGTATGTTATTCCAAGCAGGAAAACACTCTCCAAAACACTAATTCCAAGACTGTATGACAGAGCACGGGCTTCACTGCGAGAAAGGGTTAAAAAGGCTACAGCAGTTTGCCTGACAGCTGACTGCTGGACATCCAGAGCCACCACTTCATTCATGTCTGTTACTTGCCACTTCATTAAAAACTATAAAATGGCCTCCTGTCTTCTGGGTTCAGTGACAGACACACTTCAGATAACTTGGCAGAGGAACTGCTAAGAGTGGCAAGAGAATGGCAAGTTGAAGACAAAGTGGTTTGTTGTGTTAGTGACAACGCAGCTAACATAACCAAAGCCATTAAAACCTTAAAATGGACCCACCACCCATGTCTAGCTCATACAATCAACCTGATTGTAAGAGATGCCCTGAAGGTGATGAAGCCCACTGTGGACAAAGTGAAGGCGGCGGTGGAATTCTTCCACAAGAGCACAGTAGCTGCAGAAAAGCTTAAGTCCACTCAATGTCAGATGGGGATGCCCAAGCTGAGGCCCAAACAAGACTGCGCTACAAGGTGGAACTCAACATTTTATATGTTGAAGCGGTTTCTGGAGTCCAAGGATGCAATCATCTCTACCCTGGCCATCGTCAATGCACCTGTTGACGCTCTGACCCAAGAGGAATGGGAGATGGTGCGGGAGGCATGCAGTGTTCTGGAACCCTTTGAGCAGGTCACTGTGGAGATTAGCGCAGAGAGGTACAGTAGACATACAACTCTTACTACATAATTATTTAAGCCATTATTATATATTTGCATAGTAGATCTGAATGGCAGTATCAATAGACAAAAAATGTAACTGAACAAGTTTGATAAATTACATGATAAAAGAAAACTGAACATAATTTTATGAGTTATTGTTTTCTCTCTCTTTTCAGCTATGTGACAGCCTCTAAAATGCTACTCCTGTGCAAGGGTCTGCAGAGAATCACAGCCCACCACCAGAGAGAAGCAACAGCAACCACAGGACAAGTGAGGGAGTTAGTGAACACACTGTGTGCATCTATGGAAAGAAAGTTCCACAGAATGGAATACAATCATGTTCTCTCGGAAACCACAGCACTTGACCCGAGGTTCAAGAAGCTAGCCTTCAGTGATAACAGAGCTCTTGATGAGGCTCTACAAAGAATTACAACAGCAGCAGGGAGAGGCAGCCCCAGCAGCCAGCCAGCTCAGGTACCAGACCAACAAGGAGAAGAGGGAGCAGGGGCACAAGCAGTGGAGCCACAAATGTCTGCCATTTGGAGGCTGTTTGATGAGAGAGCAACTGCAGATATAGCCAGAAGGAATCCCTCAGCAGATGCCATATTGGAGGTCCAATCATATTTGGACCTCCAAAAAGATCCGCAGACCCTCTGAGCTGGTGGGAGACCAAGGTCTCAGTCTACCCACGACTTGTTAAAGTTATGACAGGGAGACTCTGCATCGTGGCAACATCAGTCCCCTCTGAGAGGATCTTCTCCAAAACAGGACAAATTATTACAGAGAGAAGAAACAGGATCAGCCCCTCAAAAGTGAGGCAGCTTGCCTTTCTGAATGCAAACCTGTCATAAAGATAATGGTGGTATAGTGGTATTATGGTCATAATTTAGTTGTGTGCTTGTGGTCTTGATGGAACTTTTATTCGGTTTTTTTCTTCAAGTTCCATCTGTAATCAAAGAATAATTTGTTAGTCAGTTTAATTGTTCTGATGCTGCAGTTTTGCATTTATTTTTTTATGCATTTATTTATTTTTCTTTGTTATGTATATTATGTTCTATTTTATGAGTGTCTATTTTGTTTTTTCAATGTTCAACTACGCACTGTGTTTATTGTGCAATTTATTTCAATACATAAAAATGCCCTACTTTCAATGCACATGTGTAATAGCGTCTTACTGTTTTTACATTTATTTAAATGGTTTTTATAACAAACAAAATGCAAAATAATGTTATTTTGGTAGTTAGAAGGTAGAGTAAGATTCCTTTGAACAATTTAAGTGATAGATGTGCACAAACACCAATCATAGGTCAAAATATCGCTAACTTTGGCCGATTTAGAAAAACCGGAAATGCTACTGAATGAAGAGCCGTTTGGGAGCCGAAAGAGCCGGCTCTTATTGGTGAGCTGAGCCAAATGATCCGACTCACTGAAAAGAGCCGGAATGCCCATCACTACAGTGTACCAGTACTGATAGTTTTGATGATCCAGAAGAGCTTTTTGCTGTTGATGAAGCTCTATTTTTACAAAACATTACGCTTTTTTATTTGAAACTGCAGGCTAAACTATTGTTGCCTGCTACCACCATTCAAACTATTATCGAGGAGTTTCAAAATGTCCATGATATTAGCCTGACTCATTTACTTAAGAAACTAAGTGATAAGTTATCTGTCCTTGAAATCCCAGAGGCCACGATAAGTAGCATTATAGAGGAAATGAAAAAAGAGGATCTCTTTAAGGCTTGCAACACTGGAGTTTTAAGCACAGACCAAAAAAGGAAGACTAGAACAAAGAAAAACAATTTCAATTATGTTGAGCCCATGCCTCCGTTCCTGGGTAATGATGATAATGGTAAGGAATGTTTTGCCCAATATGTACCTGTACAGAAAACATTAGCTGCCCTTTTTAAAAATGAGTGTAGTGGAGCAGTAGCAAGAAACACATTCCCAACCATCAACAGAGAATGTTTTTCAGGATGTAAGGGATGGGAAAGGATTTCAGGCAAATTCTTTGTTTAAAACTGAGCCGTCTTCGATTGGTCCGATACTCTATCAGGATTCATTTGAAGTTGTGAATCCACTTGGTTCTGGGGAAAAAAAACAGTTTTAGCAGTTTACCTTACTCTGACGGATATTTTGCCACATAACAGATCCACCATAGATCATATGCAGCTTGTTCTCTTGTGTAGAGAGCAGGATTTAAAATAGTTTGGGATGGACAAAGTATTTGACCCTCTCATCAAAGATCTGAAATCTTTTGAGGATAATGGCATTGTGATAAATGAAGGGCAAGTTGTAAAAGGTACTTTGTGTGCTATTTCAGGAGACAATTTAGGATCTCATAGCATTGGGGGGTTTCTGGAAAACTTCAGTAAGAGCGTTAATTTCTGTCGTTACTGTGACATCAATAGAACCACCTTTCAGAACTCGCCACACTTGTGTGGCACAGCAAGAACAGAGCACTCTTATCAAAACCATCTGCAGGATTTAGCCACCAGTGCCGCATATTCAGAGTGTGGTATCAAGTCAGACTCGCCTTTCAATCAGCTAACCCATTTCCATGTTTGCCAGCCTGGCCTGCCCCCATGTCTAGGTCATGATCTGTTCAAGGGCATCGTTTCCTGTGATCTTGCTTTGTTTATTGGTCGTTTAGTTCAGGAGGAACATTTCAGTTATTTACAACTCAACCGATGCATACATCAATTAAAATATCAGGGAAACAACGCCAAAGACAAACCCGCAGATGTCTCACCTGGCAGTGAAAGGCTCAGTGGACATGCGGTGCAAAATTGGTGCTTTCTTCGATTACTACCTCTCCTGGTGGGGGATAGGATTGAACATCCAAGTGATAATGATGTATGGCAACTTGCTTTACCGCTGAGACAAATAGTAGAACTTGTTTGTGCACCAGTAATCACAGCAGTTCAGGTGGCCTGTTTAAAAGTTCTTATTGAGAAGTACATCTACTACAGAAGAGCACTTTTTCCTGACCAGCCCCTGAAACCCAAACATCACTATTTAGTTCACTATCCGCAACTCATTACCCAATTTGGCCCACTAATTCGCCTCTGGACTTTAAGGTTTGAGAGCAAGCATACATTCTTTAAATAATGTGCCAGAAAATTGCACAACTTCAAAAACCTTTGCAAAACACTTGCCGAGCGACGCCAGCTTCTCCAGGCCTACTTGAGTGCAGGGCACCTGTTCCCACAGAGCATACAAATGGAAAATGGCACTGAGTTCTATGCGAATGACTATAATGACAAAATCCGGGAGTCTGTTGCTAGTTTTAATTTGCCGTCTGAGAGTACAATGGCTAGTAATGAAGTTACAGTGAAGGGCACTCTGTACAAAAAGGGCATGTTTGTTTTGCTTGGGAAAAATGATGAAGAATTGCAGGTTGGCAAGATTAAGCTGATCATTGTTCACCATGGTTCTGTTTATTTTGTCTCTGAGAAACACATTTTTGTGCAGTTAAGGGATATTGGCGTCTTTTGCTTATTAGCAACCCAAGAGTACTATGTTTGCATTAAGCATGAGGATTTGCTGGATTATTATCCTTTACCAGAGTACAACATTTGTGACATGCCAGTAATTGTTCTTCATCACTCCTGTGCAGAACCTTTATAAAAAGAGATTACTCAACCTCAAACCTGAACCAGTGTAGGTGTCTGACTAAGTGAGTGAAATACGAAACAGTGCTCAACACCAGTAAGTCCCAAAACCCTTCTTCTTCCCATGCTTGCAGGGAACCGCAGGGCCACTGAGCTGGTCTACTAGCTTAAGTGGGTACTTTAATTAGAATTAACTTTTAGTTCTGGACCAGTATCAAAATGTGGGTAGTCGGTGATTGGAATGGGGTCACGGGACCTTTTTTTAAGTGGCTAGAAACAACATAAGGCTATAGTAACATGAATTGTCATGGGCCAGCGGACAGACGCCACAGTTTAAGTTATATATTAGAAGAAGAAGTAGAAGATATTATAGCTCTGTCTCAATTTTGTTTTAGAACAATGGCCAATTTGGAAATAAGAGAAGCTATCCAATTATTGCTCCCGGGCCTCCCTGATGAAACATTAGCTTCTCTGCTGGAGAGCTTAAGGGTTATTGGTGTGGAGAGTAAGAAGGATCTGCAGTTGGTGAGAGAAGAGGACCTTGCAGACTACCTCAGACCAATCCAGTGCAGAAGACTGATAAGTGCCTTTAAACGTGAAGGTAAAGCACATTAAAGCTTTGCACAATGCGTATAGAAATGTAAGATGTTTTACAGAAAAATGTGATACATTTATTTTGGCTTGTGTTTGCTCTTTTGTTTTCTTCTCCCAGAACATGGAACGATTGAAGAACCTGAACCAAGCACCTCCTCAACCTCCTCAACCCTCTCTCCCCCGAGCACCCCAAGGATGTTATCCCCTAATCGACCGTCGCCTACAAACTTCAAAGTCCAATGGGACAAGATGCCATCTGGGACACGAACAGCAGTGTCCAGTTCCTCAAGACCATCAGCAGGTGACAGAAGGCAATTGGTGAGGTTGGTGGTAGATCAGATGCGAGAGCATGATGTTAATCCATCGAGAGCAATATGTCTCAAAGTTGTTAAAAGTATCGTTCGAGAATACCCTAGAAGTTTTACTGATGTCTTAGAAGATGGAGAGATCATTGGAGATGGATGTGGCTCTCTTCTCATGCAAATAAAAACAAGGGTAGAGCACGTGAATCGGAACAACACACTGGCGAGGCGGCGACAAGAGCGAAACTCTTGCTCTGAGACGGCAGAGGGAGGAAGAAACATGTCAAGAGGTCCGGTGGACCAGTATGGATGCGTGAGATGGCAGCCTGAAGATCTTCCCTCAGGGGAAACTGAGGAGACCTTGGAAGACCTGAGAAGGCAGATGTTGCAGCTTTATTTGCAAGAGGGGATGGCAGGAGCAGACAGAGGAGATCTCCAGAAGTGGCTCGAGATCACATACATACTCCAGCGGCGCTTCCTCAACGGGATCCCTCCACCCTCCATATCAGATGTCAAGGACACATGGCCATTTCTATTCTCACAGAGGGGCTTATACTCCCACTTCCATCTTTTAACCAACATCCCCATCCTACAGAGGCTGCCAGAGGCCATTGGGAGAAGGGGCCACACAATCCTGAAGTTCTTTCAAGGCCACAAATCCAACTCAGAGGTTGAGAAGTCTTGGATGCCTTTCAAGAGAAAGGACAATAAGGCCATGTGTACGATCCTCCTTCTCCTGGCGCACTTCAAGGAAGCCAAGGAGGGCATCTTCCTTCAGGCTGATGTAAGTTATCACATGCACACATGCAGTCTCTCTCTCTCTCTCTCTCTCTCTCTCTCTCTCTCTCTCACACACACACACACACACACAGACAGAATATACTGTATATTATATGTTATAGTTTCAATTTCTCACTTCCAACTGTTGTTCCAAGTTATTCATCTAATATCATTTGCGTGGTAATATATTTTACTGTATTGTTTTCCAGCGGTCTGCCACAGCTGCCGATATCCAGAGATCGGCCCAGTTGCCCAGCACCCCTCTGTTGATTGTGCAAGGTACTGTAAAGATATTTCTTTATTTTGTAGGGATTTATCAGTTGTTAGTTACATGGAGATGTTTGCCATGGAAAGGAAGTTAAGTACTGGGGTTGTGAATCTGTGAAATAAGATAGGGTGTAGTGTTATCTGAGCATCTCATATGGTTGGGTATAGTGTTATTGACTGAGCATCTTATAGTGTTGGGAGGTGGTGGTAAAAGTATATTCTGCAAAGTTGATCTCTGATCATATTATGTTTATATATTTCAGGAGAGACGTTGATGAAACCTGACGCCTGGCTACTGTCCATCGAAGGACAGGTGGTGATGGGGCCCCACAACAACATTACCAATGGGATGGCAGCGCTCTTCGCCAGCTATTACAATTTCAACTTGAAGTACCTGGAAGAAGCTGCATGCACCCTTGAGTTTGTCCAAAGGTAAACTAAAACTCTTTACACCTACTTGAGTATCTGTCACAAAGGCACACTGGCACAACACATGGTTTGCTTGGAAAGGAGCTATTCAGTTATTCTCGGTCTCTGAAAAACTGTTGAGAATCTAAAGTTGAGAACCTAAAGAACCTTTGGTTTTGTTGTTTTCAGAGGCTTCATGGGCATCAACCCACAGACGGGCAGTAAGGCGGCATCAGGCAAGGTCATGAGCAGAAAGACGGGCAAAGTGGTGGAAAAGAAACGTGGTGCCATCAATCCACATGTCTGTACACTTTTACGCAAGTTGATGGACTTTGAGTGGATGGAGATGTAGTCTTCCTCTGTGTGTGTGTGTGTGTGAGTGTGTGTGTGTGTGTATGGGGGTGGCTGGTTTGCATGGCTTGCTGGCTAGGGGCGGTGTTTAAGTTAGAATCGTCCCAGCCAGCAAGCACCAAACCAGCTGTAAGTGTGTGTGTGAGTACAGTACGAACATTGTGTGTGTATGTGTGTATGGGAGTGGCTGGTTTGTGTGGCTTGCTGGCTAGGGGTGGTGTTTAAGTTAGAATTGTCCCAGCCAGCAAGCACCAAACCAGCTGTAAGTGTGTGTGTGAGTACAGTACAAACATTGTGTGTTTGTATGTGTGTATGGGGGTGGCTGGCTTGTGTGGCTTGCTGGCTAGGGGCGGTGTTTAAGTTAGAATCGTCCCAGTCAGTAAGCGCCAAACCAGCTGTAAGCGTGTGTGTGAGTACAGTACGAACAGCGTGTGTGTGTGAGTGATTTGAGTTGTTGGTTTGTGGATTTGGCCTATCATGTGGCACTGTCAAATTGGAGCTTTTACAAAGTAAAACAGTTCTTATTGGTGATTCTCTTTGCCACTCCATTTTAAACCTATGGGTTTTTTCAGTTTTCATTTTGGCTGTTGATCTGCCCCTTTTTATTTGTGTTGAGCTGGACTTACTGGGTCAATTGCAACAAACCTGCCTTCTTAACACACATCTCTGTATTGAGTTTACCGCGTGATAAATGCCTGTTCATCTTTTGGATAAACGTGGATGCTATGTCCATAGTTGCTGTTTAAGTTTGTTAGTTTAAAGCAGTGGTAACCAACCCTCCTCCTAGAGATCTACCTTCCTGCAGGATTTCGCTCCAGCCCTAATTAACACACCTGATGCAGCCAATCTATGTCTTGAGGTGCATCTGATTTGCTGAATCAGGTGTGTTAATTAGGGCTGGAGCGAAATCCTGCAGGAAGGTAGATCTCCAGGAGGAGGGTTGGTTACCACTGGTTTAAAGGGATAGAAAAATCATGTTTTATCTTATTTTTGACTTATTATTGATTCATCCATTTTCATGCTTTTTGAGAGCACCGCTAGCTGTAACACTCTAGGTACGTTGAAAATAAGATAAAACATGATTTTGGGAGAACTATCCCTTTAAGTTTAGCTTTGGAGCCGTTGTGTGGGCGACATTGTGGGGTCAAATCTCTATTTCTCCCTCCATCTCCCCTATCTCTTTCTCCCTCCCTCTCCCTGTATTTGTCCCTTCCTCTCCCTCTGTATCTCTGCTTCCTTTTCCTTCTGAATCCTATATTTTTTCTCTCCTGTATTTCCTCTATCAATCCCCTCTAGCATATTTACCCTCTGTCTAACTTCTGTTTATCCTGACCTCTATCCTCTCTCAAACCTCTGTCCTCTATATACTCTATATGTCACCTATCACTCTGTATGTAGTGTCTCTCTATCCTCTATCCATCAATCAGTGTGTGATATTCATATTGTAATTGGATTTATTAGTAGTCTGCAATGTAATTTTAACAGTCAAGAGATTGTTATAAGATAATTTAACAAAATGAACATTTGACAGTATTGGAAAGAAATTACATTTGGTCTGGTCTCGGTCTTGGTCTTGGCTCGGACTCGATACGCTCTGGTCTTGGTCTTGACTCGGTCTCGGTTTAGTTGGTCTCGACTACAACACTACCTCCGGCTATACCTTTTTTACCTGGCTTGGTGAAATGTAGCAACAAAGACACACAAGCACCGGAAACCAGGAACAGGTGCGCCAGGTAATGAGCGGAAGACAGGAAAACACGGAGCGGCCAGAGAAAAAGAAACCGGAACACCAGCTCACGGCTGCAGAGAAACATAAATGCAGAGATGGAATGAATGATAGTAAAACCGTGACAGATGTGTGCACAACGCGCGTACATCCTCCTGTCTGTTACACAGGAGCGTGCACAAGCATGACTAAAAATATCAAGATTACAATGTGAAATATTATTATTCTGTAGGTTATATCAAAAAATGCATAATAATAAAAGGGTCCATAGGTCAAAGACCACATACCTGTCCCTCAGCGAAGGGAAATGCAGCATTAAATTGCTTTCAGTCCACTCCATCAACATCCAAGTGATGTGTGATGGTATGTGTATGTCATGGTTTATGACCTTTTTCCCTTGCGGTCGCGTTCCTCGGTCGCCACAAGTGGGCGCTGCTTCGTTGGTGGAGTTTTGGCTCCTTTTCCTTCTTCTCACGAAGAAGTTCTCATCAACGTTGCACAGCTGGACATGGTTGCGGGTGAGCTATTTAAGCCATTTGTTCCTTTTGTTCTGGGCTTCGATATTGATTGTTTGTTGTTTGTGCTGTGGTGTGTTGTATGGCATTATTTGTGCTGTTTTGTTGTGCGGTTTATTTTTGCCCTTTTAAAGTTTTAGTCGTATGATTGATCTAGTGTTTTAAGGAGACCGTTTTGCTCTGTTGTGCTTTGTTGGAGTTTTGCGGGACTTGGCTTTGTGCTTTGAGCTTTGAGCTTTCAGGTTACATTCCTGTTTTGTGTGCTCATTTCAGTCGCCGCTTTCTGGTCTGTCCTTTGTTTGTCGTTTTGCCTAGATCGTTTTCCATTTTCGGTCTCTTTCTCCTCTATCTGCTGTCTTTCGTGATAGCAAGAGGAGTTTGTTTATTAAGAGACAGGGTGTTTTATCATACTGACTTTAGGGCTCCATTCATACTGAGAGGCAGGGCTTGTATTAGTGTTTGAGCTTGCGCTAGTCAGACAGCCGATAATTCCGGTGCAGCTGTCCTCTCGCCCCTGTGTGCCTTTATCCGTGTATGGAGTTTGACGATTTTGTTAAGAACTTTAGTTCTGTTTCGTCTGTCGATGCATGTCTTGTACCTTTATCCTTATATGGAGTTTGACGATTCTGTTTGGAACTGTAGTTCTGTTTCGTCTGTCGGTGCATGACTTGTGTCTTTATCCGTATATGGAGTTTGACGATTTTGTTCGGAACTGTAGTTCTGTTTCGTCTGTCGGTGCATGTCTTCCTGTGGGGAGGATTGGGCGATGTTGTGGACATGTTTGCGTGTGACTGCGAGCCTCATTATAGCCTTGGAACTTTAATTATTGGTTCCCTCGCCTCGTTACATTTCCCTTTACTGAGAGGCTAGGGCGTGTGTTTTCTATTTAAGCTAGTCATTCTGCTAGTAAAGTTATGGGACTGCGGTGCTCCGTCGGCTCTCCTGTAAAATGTTTCTCCCTCCTGGGAGATCGGGAGTTTACCCCTTTATTTATGCATGTGACTGCGGGCTTATGGAACTAGCCACGGAACGTTCTCTGTTCCTTCACCTTCTCGTTACATTCCTCTTTACCAAGAGGCAGGTCTTTTATTCTCTATACTCGTGTTAGTCAGTTAGCCGATAATTCTGGTGCAGCTGTCCTTTCGTCCCTGTGTGCCTTTTATCCTTATATGGAGTTTGACGATTTTTTTCGGAACTGTAGTTCTGTTTCGTCTGTCGGTGCATGTCTTCCTGTGGGGAAGATTGGGCGATGTTGTGGACATGTTTGCGTTTGACTGCGAGTCTGAGAGTAGCCTTGCAACGTTAGGTCTCCATTCCTTTTGCTTCCTGGCATTCTAATTCGCATTAGTTTTCAGTGTTTGTTGGTTATATGTTTTATGTGTACCTTTTGTGCTACTCGCCTATTCTTGCGCCTCATTACTGAGGCAGGGCGTTCATTATTGCTGGCTGTTTAATTACTTAGCACGTGGAAGCATGGGGTAGCAGTTCTTTTGTTCCCCTTCGCCTTGTTTGGATTTCTTGCTGTGAAATCAGGCGTTTGGGCTTCTACTCAATTGCGTGTTACAGTGTGCCGGTTCGTAGCTTCGGTACGTTGGTGTGTAATGTGCCTTTACGCTGCTCACCCTTTCTTATGTGTCTCGTTGCCGAGACAGGGCGCGTATTATTTCTGGCTATTCAGACCTGTCCTTGCGCTTCTACTTATTTGGCGTGGGACAGTTAGCCGGTTGGTAGCGTCTGTAGGCGTGTTCGTTGTCTTGTCTCCTCCCTTATCTGCGGGGTTTCCTGCCTTAGTGGCCCTAGGGCTTTAAGAATCCCCTTGCTGCGTTTGGCTCCTCGTTCCTCACACGTCACGCCCTATTACAGTGTAAGGTTACATGCATAGACTATTTGCAATTATCCTGGAACAAGCTATGACTTACCGTATATTTGCCAATAATTCCTGTAATCTTCTGGGGGGACAATGGCTATCCATTAAAAACTTTGCTGATAACACCTACAGTATATCAAGCCTAATGCGCAAATTGTTATTTACACCTACAGTAATGTGTGAATTGTCATTCAATGGAAACTCGCGCACTGTAATAGATGGACACTTGAGTTCTGAAAATGCGTTCAGATGTCATTGCAATACAGCTCACTTCATCTAGGCCTACAGCCTGTAAGTACTGTACATAGAATGGTTTTGACTGAAAAATGTTCAAAACCTTATCCAATGTATTGTTTTTCAAATAGCCTAGGCTACAGTCCCCTGTATTAGCAATGGATAAGGTTTTTTCGATAGCCTATGGTTAAAAAATGGAGATTAATTTAAATTTCACCATGTTAACTGAATTGTAACCTTATTCTTCATCCTTCATATTTTTTAAATTACAGTGACCAGGTTTCTATACTGGCATCTTATTAAATCCTGCTGAAATGATTTTAAGGGGAACTAATAGTCTAATTAGAAATGAAAACAAATTTATAGCACATTACACAATTAATTTTAATGCCATTCTCTGCATGTGCGCTTTAACTTCATGCAGGAGCAGGTATGTTTCCCCTGCTGTAAATCACACTTTTCACAGTCTTCCTGGGAAATTATTAATTATTTTCAAGCATGGTCACATTTCCATAAGCAGGACATTATAAAACAAAGGAAAATATGCGTGAACCTATGGGTTCCCTACCTGACAGCTTTAGTGTATTTACTAGTGTCATCATTAACACTTCGAAGATGGGACTTGAAAATTACCTAGAAGGCTTGCGGTCAAATGACCGCTGCTCTAATTTAAACGAGAAATGGGAGTAAAATACATTATCCAGACCAGCTGTAAATAGGGATGCGTCAGTATATTTTGAGCAGAGTATATCATGTCATCCATGTAAATTTAACTTAGGATATATGTCTGCAATAAGTAGGTAAAATATTTTTTAATTTTGAACTTTTATTCTAGATAAATTGCCCGTGAATCTTTTATCTCCTTTCAGTGCATAGTTCCTAAATTATCGAATACAATCGAATAGACAGATACTTTAAACATTCATGTAAAAACCCCATAGAAACAAATATTTTTTTTAAGTTTTAATTACTCCAGAAAGTGCAAGAAAGCATGTGAAAATATCATAACTAAAGTCCAGTTGGAAATCTCCATTCACCCTGCACCACGCAGGTTCCTTTTGTTTTGCAAATGAGCAATTAGACGTGTGAATAGGACACCTTAGTCTCTGAAAAAAAAAAAAAAGAATGATTCTTGCAGCTCTGCGACCTGGGCACACGTAGCCTGTATCTATCCCCAAAATTAACTATTTTAAAATGGAGCTTTCCAGAAAATAAAACAAAACAAAATGATAAGTTCCTAATTTACTTGAAAGTGTCAGTGACAGTCAGTACACACAACCGGGTTGTCCTGACGACATTTTCCACATGTTATGCGCTGGCACTTGGAACATGCGTCGGTAAGTTTTGTTTCCAATGCATTTGCCCACTTTGTACTGTCTTCTTTGAGGGCGGCTCTGATGCATCGGTAGTCTGGGGAGCACAGCGTCTATACGTGGACAACCAAGAATTAGTCACTTGTATTAAGTTAAAGGGTAACTACACTCTAGATCACTTTTTTTTTTTTAGCTGTAAACATGTTTGTATGCCTACCTTATAATGAAACATATTCGTCCATTCTGTTATTTCAACAATTCTGAAGTAATATTGTATATATTATTTAAATTATATTAGGGTTCCCCTTAGAAAAATTTGACCAACAAGATTTCAGTTTGCCGGACAAATGGAAGAAATTCTGGTCAAATATTATCTGGTGTTTATTATGCTTTAAAACAATTGATATGCAGGCTTTATAAAGAATGACATCATCAGGGGGAATATATTTATAATAGTTTTTATGAAAAGTGCTTTCGCAAATACAGTAGGCTCCTGTCAATAGACACGTGTTAGGACATCTAAAAAAAAAGACAATAGGCTATAGCTTATTGTGTTCTGTGTAGATAGCTACTTGCATGCTATATAGTAGCCTATGTTTTTCCAAGTAGGCCTATACCAGCTAGAACGTACTTCATAGTATGCAAGATCGCAAGTACGCTTCAAATTTAGAACACATTTGATGATAGTATCAGAATACCTTTGATCTCACAGGAAAAACAATAGAATCACCTCAGCAAAATTACCTTACTCGATAGCTATAAGGTATGTATCATTAAGTATGGGAAATGAACTACAAATGTTAGACAGTGCATGACATTATTAACAATAAATACTATTTTGCCAAATTGTCATTTTTATTGTTTAGACATTACTGCCATGGTGAAGCTAGCTATTTATAACTTTGTGTGTGAACCATCAATTGAGGTGATCGTTACTTAAGGTCTGTTAGTTACTGACAGCACGACCTAAGCAGTAGCAGGATGAGGTCAACTCATCTCATGCTACCAGTAAAACGGAATCGTAAGATGCCTTAATCATAATACAGATGTACAGGTATTATATTTATACTGCTTTTTTATTTTTTTATTATTTTGCACCATAAACAAATATAAACAAATGTTTAGAGAAAAAAACAATATATACAGTGCTGGGAGAGGAAGGAAGCCCAGAGGGCTTATACAAAGTCCTTTCCCATCATAAGACAAAAACAATTATTTGCAAAACAAAAAATAAGAAAGGAAAATAAAAGAAAAGAGAGCATACATAGTAGGGGTGTTAACGATTAATCGTTGATCGATTAATTGCCGTTAATAATTTGATCGATCGACCATTTCAAATTTAACGATCAAATTGAACTATTTGCGGTCTCATCTTAATTGTGTCAATGGGAGCTGTTGGTGAAATGCAATCATTAAGTTAAACACAAGGGGGCGCGCGCACTGCAATTAGGAAACATGTTATTAACTTTACACAGAAGAAGACTCACTCGACCATGAAGCACGCGACTTATGCGTGCCTGGGACATCGGACCCATCGGAACGCGTATTTTCAGCAGCTGGTCTCGCTGTAAACCTACTGCGCACACGACTCACCCCTGATAACGTAAACATGCTTATATTCTTAAATAAAAATCAGCAGGCCTTGGTATTTACTGCACTTATGCAGTTTAAATTTTAAACTGAGGCCTGAGCTGTCGTAGTTTGTCGTAGCTTTCTCATTTTAAGAGGGAACCTATTATAGCGCTGTTTTCAAAAACGTTATTTATCTTTATTTATATATTTCATAATCATTTTGCAAATTTAAGTTTTTAATTAAGGCTCATCTTATTTTTGTATATGTCATAGACGTACGTGTTAGTCACTGATTCGCCTCGGAAGAGTGAGCGCAATTTCCCGTGCCTTATTAAAATATCATACTTAAACAAAACAGCGTTCATAATTATATTTGTGTTATGCTATGAAACAGGCGCATTTCTCAAATGTTTCAATAAAGCTTTGATTGAGGAAAAAAACATGCATTTTGTATTTTCTATGTCATAAGATATTTTTAGCTGTTTTGTTATCGATTGATCGATTGATTGTTCATTAACGTTGACGACTATCGATCAAGGAAATTCCTTAGAATTTGCAACCCTAATACATAGGTATGACAGAGGATGCAACACGGAGAAAAAATAAAAAATACAGTTAGTGACAGTTACTGACAACCTGACCTTACAGTTTCCTCTGAGAAATTTCTGTTTAACTACAGAGCTAGTAGTTGCCACAGCAATTTGGGTCGCGGTGCTTCACATTTTAATTGAGCGAATAAATGCCTCTCTTGCGAGAAGAGCTCATATGAGCTGCGGTTGTTACGTGTTGCGTGTTTTCTACAGTCTGTGCTTCGCGCAATGATCTCTGGTCATTCAACAAAAATGGTCTGAGTAAGTGTAGCAGTGTTTGTTTTTTCATAATATGCCAATAGACCCATTACTGATCCTGCCCAGTCAGTTTATTTGAAAATTATTTTCAATATTACGACTGTTATTGGTCCCTTCTATGACCCGACCATGTTCACATGCATGTTATTCATTTCGCTCAACAAAAATGTATGGTCTGTGTAGCTACTGCTTTTAAACATAGGCTATTGCCTACCAGCTGCCAATAATTAAATGGTTTTCAATAAATATGCCGACTGTTATTGGCTAACTTTTATTTAGTGAATGGTTGTCATGTTTTGTAGGATATGCATAATGGAAAACAGCTGACATTTTTCCGCGCTTGCCTGAGTGACCGCGTGAGGATGGTAACAATTTAGACTAGTTTTTTTTTTTTTTTTTTTTTTTAAGCAATATTTTATTAGAAAGTAATTTGTGCAAATTACCTAACTGTTTAAAACAAAACGTAAATGTCTTAATAAAAATTTGAAAAAAAAAATTTAATTAAATAGTTTAACCGACTAGTATTTCCCGACAAGCAGGAGCAGCACCGTTTATTCGGCTAGCCAACTCGTCCCACACATCCCTAATGGTGGCTGGGCCTATAGCATTCAATCCAAGTGCACGCTTGATCAGAGCGGAACAAATGTAACGTAACGTTTGTTTCGTTCATCGCACATACACTACACATTCATAAAAAAATTAAAATGGCCTCTTTTTTAGGATATGTGGAAATGTAATTTATTTTGATAAAATGATAAATGTGCTTAGGATGATTTTTCACCGGACATTATGGCCGGCAAGATTTAAACTTTTAAACAGTTTTTGCCGGTAAAAAAACGGCAATTACGGTTAATGGAAACCCTTACAATGTAAACTGGTAGAAAAGTGTCTTGGTGTCTTTGTCCAATAACCTTTTGTTCCCTAAAATGGGGGGAACTATGTATAAAAAGTAGGAGTGTGCAGCGATGCCACTATCTGTATCTGTATCAGTTTGACCATCAACATTATCTGTATTTGGATTAGAAACTGGACGTGGGTGTGGCTTCAACCAGAAGTTGTGTTACATATAGGAAATGTCATATTTTATATGGAATTTATTAGTATTCACCCCCTACTTGTCTTTTTCTTTTTAAAACTTTTTTATAAGAACTAAGAAGAAATGTGTACCTTAATCTACCACATATCAGCGCACAGTAAATGTGTCATGCCCTAAGAGACAAGTATATATGCCATAGCCTATATTATGTACGATAACATGAACATAAAATAGTATTCCACCATCTGCAAAATGCTGCCAAATGTTCTATCTTCAATGAACATTGGTAGCCTACATCAAAAATACTATATAATTAGTATAATATAACTATATAATACTACAGTATGTGAAATGCACTCAAAATGCGAAAATAACAATAGGGCTATCAAACATATTGGAAAGACAGTGCTCGAGTGGAAACACGAACGTACATATGTAGCCAGCGAGACCAACGGCATTTTAGACAGAAAAATACTTACATGTCAGAAAAGGGAAACTCCCCTCCCTAATGCGTTTTCTATTGAACTTGCGTAATACTAGACCGTTAAAACGAAAACTGCCGTTACGCTGGGCTTTAGTAAATTGTTCAAAGTACCCAAAAACACATGGCATATACCGTTGCTAAGGCTATAATGTACTCTATTGGATAAAAAAGCTGACAATTAAACCAGAATGAACTGTAATGAATGAGACAGGCTTACAGGGCATGGGGGTATTACGCGTCAACATTTCAGATAGTGTAATAGCGGTATAAAGTGTTGTATATTTCTCAAACCGACTGTACCAGACAATAAATGACCACTGAATTTTGAAAGGAACATCTCAATGTGTAAAACCAATGGTAGGATTGCATATGTAAACTCCTCAAAAAAAGTTCGGAAACGTTATTTCGGTCGATTATTCCTCCCCTTTAATAATACAAATTGGTATTGTATTTTATATCGTTGGAAAGCCTGATTAGTCACCTTTACAACGAGGTACAACTAAGTAAGGATCATCCATTCGTGGAATGAGCAACACAGCTAACCGTGTGGGTAGCGGCCCAAAAAAATGTGCCAAAATCCCCTGCAATATTCTTCTGTTGGTATTCACTCTCATTTTGAGCTTCAAGTGCTGGCAGGTGTATGCCAGTCACAGGTGTGTGACTGGCACCTGATTGGCACCTAATTGACAGCACTTGTGTGCATTGGTCCTGCAACTTTGTTGAGTTTGTGTGTGCTCCAAGCATAAACATGCCACGTTTGTCCCTTCAGGATAAGGCCCGTGCAATAGGGCAAGTGGAAGCTGGTGTTCCGGTACGCAGAGTGGCAGCATTATTTGGTGTCAGCCCTGGTACCATTTCCAAACTTAGGACCAAGTTCCGTGAGACTGGTGAAGTCAAAGACAGACCACGAAGTGGCCGTCCCAGGAAGACAACACCCCAAGAAGACCGGTTCCTCACCCTTGCTTCACTGAGGAACCGTAGGCTTTCTTCCAGAGATTTACAGGCAAGATTTGCACAACGGTACCACAGACAGATCTCTGATCAGACGGTGAGGAACAGACTGCACATGGCCGGTCTTCGTGCTTATAAGGCTGCCAGGAAGCCTGCAATGACTGCCCTTCACCGTCAGGCCCGTTTGCGCTGGTGTCGACAGCACCGACAGTGGAACCTAAGAATGTGGGGCAACGTCATGTTCAGTGATGAATCAAGGTTCTGTCTGTGGAAGCTGGATGGCAGGATCAAAGTATGGAGACGGCGTGGAGAATGCTCTGCAGATTGCTGCACAGATCGCGTGACACCTTTCAATGGGGGCAGTGTCATGGTGTGGGGCGGTATCTCTCTCACAGGCAAAACAGAACTTGTCATCATTGAAGGCAATCTCAATGCAGTGAGATATCGGAATGAGATTCTGGAGCCAGTGGCGATCCTATATCTCCAGAATCTGGGACCTAACTCCATCCTCCAGGATGACAACACTCGCCCCCACAGAGCCAGGATCATCACAGAGTACCTCCAGAATTTGGGAGTGGAGAGGATGGAATGGCCTGCCGTGAGTCCAGACCTCAACCCAATTGAACACCTGTGGGATCAGCTTGGGCGTGCTGTACGTGCCAGAGTGACCAATGCAACCATGTTGGCTGACTTGCGGCAAATCCTGGTTGAGGAATGGGATGCCATCCCACAGCAGTGTGTGACCAGGCTGGTGACCAGCATGAGGAGGAGGTGCCAAGCTGTTGTGACTGCGTATGGATCTTCCACATGCTACTGAGGTCCCTGACAGTGTAAAATGAATAAAGTGTAAAAATGGCCAATATGTGTTGTTTTTTTCCTTATTACTGTGGGAGAGTGCAATCATCCAATCCACCAAGCAACTCAAAACGAGAGTGAATACCAACAGAAGAATATTGCAGGGGATTTTGGCACATTTTTTTGGGCCGCTACCCACACGGTTAGCTGTGTTGCTCATTCCACGAATGCATGATCCTTACAAGTTGTACCTCGTTGTAAAGGTGACTAATCAGGCTTTCCAGCGATATAAAATACAATACCAATTGGTATTATTAAAGGGGAGGAATAATCGACCGAAATAACGTTTCCAAACTTTTTTTGAGGAGTTTATTTCATATTTAGTAGCATATATTGCTAGTAGAATACATGGTATTATGAGACAGTAATTTCACAGTTTATTTTGCATTTGAGTGAGCAGGGCTTTTCACAGCTTTTCTGGTATACGATCAGGCTATTGTTGGGTTTATCTTGTTGCTGACGTTATTCTAATTTAATATGATGAATAAATATATTTATGAACTCAAACATAGACGCTATTGTCCACTGTCACGCATGGGTAGGTATAGACTAGGTGGGGGGTTGCTTGTTAAATGGACTTGCTACGGGGAAATAGTGACACTTAAAAACTCCATATTCGGCAGAAATCGTCATCAAAACGGGACATAGGCTACAATGATTCTAGCTGTTCCTTTGCTTTCTTTAGTTTTTTACATTCTGAAAAAGTGGCAAGATTAGGCGCAGGCAGCTAAATTAAAGCGAGCAGTATTAACCTCTTCCTACCGAGGGCAAAATAGGCCAAATTTTGCCTGTTTTCACTAGTGACAAACAAAGGTGGTTATCTCAAAAACTATAAATGGTACAAATATGGTTCATGGCTTTTATTAAAGCAGACACCTGCAGTATTACGACTAAGCAGTGAGAACGCATAGAAATACAGTTTTTGATACTTAACTACAACAATTTATGTACAGAAAATATAAAAAAAACTAAAAAACGGGTACCTACATTCAAGTTTAAGAATTTTTACCTGGGGAGCTACAAATACAATCAAGGAAATGACTCCTCTATCTGATTCATCAATATGCTGCCTACCTCTGGTAACAATCTGGTGTCAATATCTCAAACCATTCAAATTGTACAGGGTTTTTTTCAGGTGAACCTTTTTCGTTATCCAAATGGTGCCAAATGGTGCCAAATGTGCCAAAAATGGCAATGTTCCAGAAAGGTCTCAATATGATTTATTTTTTAGGTTTTTACAATAAAATGAGAATTTGTCAATATTGGCAATAAAAGTTCATTTTTAGACGTGTTCTTGGTGTTCTGCATATTACACAACTAACTACCCAAGGTTACAAAAAGCTGTCAAAACCCATGTAGCAGCACAGTGAATCTTGTGTATTTCACCAGAGCCCCATTAGCCAGAAATGAGTCCAGGAATGTGCAAACAGGTTTTCAAATGAATAATGGGAATAGTATGAAACTTCCCTACACATTAATGCTTGCCAGTCCTGTCCTTTATTCTGTTGCCACCTCCTATGACAGGGACGTTGGGGTTGGGTTTTAGGAGGCAAAACTTTATACATGACAAACATATATCAACTATATACAAGTGCACTAAGGTGTACTACTAAAAGTGCAGTGGATAAAAAATCAAAAGTCTACCAGTTTCCTAGATAAAAAATAAAAACACCCCTGCTGTAACAAATAAAAAGATCCTTGCCTCTAATTGCTGAAGTTACCGTATTTACACAAAGAAAGTACAAAATGGCAGGGTCCAAAAAGCTAAAAAAAATGAACTAAAAACAAAAAATGGTAAAGGATCAAAACATGGGGGTGGAGGTTGAGGAGAGATTATTTAACCATTCATACAGAAGCCATTTAGACTACACATTCCCTCAGGAGAGCAATCTGCATCATTACAAATCCCACTAACCCTGTCCATGGAATTGTCCACCATGTTGATATACCCATTAGTCCCCCTTATACAACAACAATCAACAATAATAATAATCAACAAGTACTCCCTCATGTTATCATGTTCTCTCCCTCATACCATGCATAAATTACCATTTTGTTTACCTGCACAGCCTTCTGTACTGCATACAGAACAATTTACTCAGGTGGAACAATGACTTTACTAAACACTTCCAGAAGCCATTTCACACTCAAAAAAATCGTTTTAGTAGCTCATCTCAGACACAAATAGATAGCTAGCTGCTTGTTACCTGTAATTTTGCTTGCATTACATTACATTACATTTATTTAGCAGACGCTTTTATCCAAAGCGACGTACAGTAAGTGCGCACAGAGACATCAAGATCACTACAGAACAGACAAGGCAAAGCACATCCTTCGCATAATGTAGCAGCTATCCCTAGCAATGAACGTCGACTGTAGTTCACAGTAAGCTGTGGGCAAATCAGCAACACCACACTTCCATTCCTAATACTCGTATAAACTATAATAAACAGACAGGAAAACACAGGGATGCTTGCTAGCTTGCCACTGTAAAGGCAATACTATCTATATTAATTTAGCTGAGAGGGACCGATTTTATGCATAAGTATATAAGGTTAGTTAGCTTCACAGAAGAAACACAGGGATTCACGCATTGCAGCTAAATTTCCTTCGATGCTTACACCAAACATCTGTGTTGTTGGCAACGCCACGTAACACGTGCGAGTTTGTCAACACAGACAATACACCCTAAGTTTACTTCATAAATTATTTATCATACCGTTGGAATGTGCAATTTGTAATATTAATTGTATGAAAAACAATAAAATACAGTTGACAATGTAATTACGAACCCGCATGGCATTGCGTGAATTCACACTGGTATATCGAAAAATCGGTAATACCACCAGCCCTAACGACGTTACCTGCCATGGCGAAATTCAATGCGTTTATAGCATAACACTGTTAGTATGATAAAACAACTTACATGTCAGCAACATCATCTCGGTCATCAGTGGATTCAGCGTCACTGAGACAGGATGAGTCTCCCTCGGCAAAAACATCTTCTGGCTTATCCAGTTCGTCTAGCACTTGGTGCACGGATAAACGCCTCAAAAATCTCGACATAACTACACAAAAACTGTATCAAAAATACTCTAAAGTAAAAAATGTAACTGCGGGCCTTACCTAATTAATTGTGCTTTGCTAAACGGAATGTAGCGAGCTACGCTACAAGGTAAAAACACTGCGCCATTTTGGTTCGATAATTACGCGTGGGTCGCCACCTCCTCATACGCACGGCTCGATTTCCTTTTTTTACGACTGCTTTGTGTTGATTGAGGGCTCCTTTGAAAGATAAGAGTCTTGGCTTTTCGCTGGAATATTTGACAGACAGTTTTAAAACCCAATGGAAAGCAAATAATACTCAGAGTGGAGGCGGGTGGAAGACGGTTTTTTCCCACTTCAGATAGGCCTATTGTGCTATCAGTCAAAGAAATACACCCAATTGACGACGGTTTTGCATAAATCTCTGCAAGCACGTTCAAAACTACTCTGGCTAACATATACTAAGCCATGGGATTGGTACTCCAGAAACTGGCTGAGTTTCACAACGCCAAAGTGAACACAGCCGAACGAGTCGTAATCAAGTGCAAAAAAGCACAAGTCGGTTTAAAATTGGAAAAAAATAATGTACAGCCGTATGAAAGTTTTAAAGTATTTTTTCTTGAAGCCTAAAGGTATAATGATTTTTCAAACCAAAGTTTTGTGAAATACAATTAAGCAGAACAGTTTACCAGCACATTGTTTATGGTGTGACATCAAGCTGCAATACATGTTTGAGAATTAGGTCCGAGTTTCCAACGTTATTTACGAAGTTTTATCCCGACGTTTTGGGCTTAAAAACCACTTTCCCAGAAGGAATGGATATATCTTAAGGATATTTAATCAAAATATTGAGGTGAGCAGTTTATTATATATTATTAAATTAATTAAATGTATAATGTAATAATTTCCGTCACGCCGGCGTGACCGCTAGGGGGCGTTTGGCATTAAGAGGTTAAAGGGATAGTATCACGTTTGCATGCAAGATGTTGAGATTTTTCATTTACGTTTTGTTTCTTTTTATTTTGCTCTCACAAAGATTGATGTAGGCCTGATATAAACAAGGCACACTGTTCAATTATACCCTTATGAGTACCCTTAATTTCAGGGACTGCCGATTGAGTCACATGACCGATAGCCTATCGAACGGCTCCAACCCTAATTATATATTTTCATGTTTTTAATAACCAAATAAACAATCCAATGCTTAATTCCGTAAAGTTCATAGGAAAATATCCGTTTCCAACCCACTATCCGCGCACTTCTGAATTTCGGCTTGGGACACACCACTAATAAAAAGGGCTACAATTGCTACATGGTTCACCCGATATGGATGTAAAAACCCTCAAATGAAACCTGACAATCTGCACATTAACCTCATAGTCACTGTTACATTTAATATCCAATGTGCTGGAGTACAGTGCCAAAACAACAAAAATTGTTTCACTGTCCAAATACTTACGTACTGCACTGTAGTTTTTTGTTATTAATAACTACTGGAATATAACCATTGTTTTACAGGCAATACAGTCTTACATTGGGATCCATGTCAGTTTTGCAGACTGGTTGTCATCTACTTTAGTAGCTTGTAGCCGAATCATTCAGTTAATGGCAAGAAAGTCGAGCATAGCCTTAGTTCAGTTAGGCCACGAGAGTGGTGCGGCCTCAGCTTTATCAGCTGATGGCTCGGTCTATTTAACGGCATCTCCCTACATCTCCCTACCATACCTGCTTCCTCCTACATGCATGTTTGCTGCAAGTTGCCAGTGAAAACCGGATTCTCTTGTCAAGGAGGAGGTCCGCGGAGTGCTGCTACCAGAAGCAGAATCCTGTAAGAACTAGAATCCTACAATTGCTGCTTAAAAGATAAGTGATGGCAAGTTCTGTGTTGTTCTGCTATATGGTTCTGTCGGGGAAGCGAGGCTTAAGTAAAAATGTGTTAATATTCTGAATCCAGCAGTTCCAGCACTGAATGTCCTCGTTAAATTGCCCAGCACTCTGAATACTGAGCACAAGCGGTATCGCGTGCTGAAACCCCTCACTCAATCATACATTTAATTATATTTATAATCTAGTAATTATTATTAAAAATGACAATCATCAATTAAATTGCCAAATTCTTTGATAGGTAAGATGGCCAGTAACCTAGTGGATCAACTAACAAGTCAAAACAAAGTCTAAATCAGGTCTTAAGATTGAGTAGTTTTATTACAGGAAACAATTGGAATAATGAGTTGTAATCATACATTAATTGATGAACGTAGGCTCACTGCTTATAATTTACAAAAAGAAAGAAGACATTTAAACATTAATTTGAGATTACCAGAAAAGAGAGAGAGATCGATAAGCCAGAAATTGGCAGTATTACCCTCCTCCAGTGCAAAAGTAACAAAGTTGTCAGAACTCCAAGGACCAAGGAAAAACTTGTCTATCTGTAGACTCCACTCCACAGCGTGACACTCCCAGAACTTTCACGGCTCCAAACAAAAACTCCACAGCCCCAACTCAAATTCAGCACCACTACCAACAAGGGGTGCGCAGCGATGCCACTATCTGTATCTGTATCTGTTCAACCATTAACAATATCTGTATCCGTATCTGTATTCGGATTAGAAACCGGAAGTGGGTGTGGCTTCTACCGGAAGTTGTGTTACATATAGGCAATGTGATCTTTTCTAGTCTAAAATTAATTGTTACTGCAATTTATGAGTGTTCACCCCCTCACTGTCTTTGTTTTCTTTTCAAAACTTTTTATAAGAACTATATTCTGTACTTTATACTTATTAGTTTTGTTAAAGGTTGTGTTTGTTAACCTGTTTGAACCCCCCACCCCCTAACTGGGGGACACTGAACAATAATTTTGGATAAGAACTGGAAACAATCTGAGATACAATATATAATCAACTCAGAATGAAAAGGCAGTTTTATAAAAACATCAAACCATTTCATTATACATTTGAATGGAAACCTCCAGTCTGTTACACACAGGGGCGCACACAAGCATGACTAAAATATCAAGATTACAATGTGAAATATCATTATTGTGTAGGCTATATCAAAAAATGCATAATAATAAAAGGGTCCATAGGTCAAAGACCACATACCTGTCCCTCAGCTCACTCCATCAACATCCAGGCGATGTGCGATGGTACAGGACAATGGCTATCCATTAAAAAGGAGCTGATAACACCTATATCAAGCCTAATGCGCGAATTGTCATTTACACCTAATGCGTGAATTGTCGTTCAATAGAAAACACGCGCACTGCAATAGACGGACATTTGAGTTCTGAAAATGCGCTTCAGATGTCATTACAATACAGCTCCGTTTATCTTGGAATACAGCCTGTAAGTAAATAGAATGGTTGTGACAGAAAAAAGGTCAAAACCTTATCCAGTGAATATTGCATTTATTGTTTTTCAAATAGCCTAGGCTACAGCGGATTCGCTGTGCATAAGGTTTTTTCGATAGCCTATGATTAAAAAACGGAGATAAATGTCACCACGTTAACTGAATTGTAACCTTAGCTATTCTTCATCCTTCATACTTTTAAAATTACAGTGACAAGGTTTCCATACTCTCAGATTATTAAAACCCCGCTGATTTCACCTGTTATTCCATAACGGAACAAAAGATTTTAAAGAGAACTAAGCGTCTAATTAGAAACGAAAACAAATTTGCAGCACGTTACACAATTAATTTACAATTAATTTTAATGCCATTATCTGCATGTGCGCTTTACAGGAGCAGGTCTGTTTCCCCTGCTGTAATCACACTTTTCACTCTTCCTGGGAAAGTGGATCGTTTTAAAGCATTACGCTACCAGTAAAACAGGTTGGTTTTCCATAAGCAGGACATTATAAAACAAGGGAAAATATGCTGAACTTATGGGTTGCCAACCTGACAGCTTTATTGTAGTATTTAGTGTCATCACTAAGGCAAAATAATTATTTTTGTTATTTATGTTATTAATCAAAATTAGAATGCAGGTAGCCTAATGAACTTCGGATGAAGCTTGAACATGAGTTTATTGCATAATCAAATGAAATTCGCTAAACAAGCAGGCTAATTAAGGTGAGACAGAAGCCATTGGTCGCTTATTCTCAGCTGTTGCAGGTGCGAAATTTAACCGCATATATTTTGTAAACAGCACTGTCAGGAATTACCGGGAACTCATAATGGTTAGTCCGAATAAAATTGATCATAGGCTACTGTTGATCCATATAGCCTATTCCTTGATCGCACTAAACACGCACAAGCATGTCTGTTTCGCCATCATAAGCAATCCGCCAAGGTGGAAAAGCAGGCTTTTAAAGGGAATGGGATATGACATTTTGATTGGTTTATTGCATGTCACGCCCAAGACACACCTATAATTAATGAAGAGACTAGGTTCAGCCCATTGGGATGTTGCGCCTTGCTTAGTGCCCAAAAAACACGCCGTTAAAATAGCAAAAGTGGACTTGGACACGCCCTAAATGGACTTTACGCCATGCGCCAAGATAGAGCCCCGGATCCGTTTCAGATCAGTTTCCAACCCACTATCCGTGCACTTCCGGATTTCGGCTTCGGGCACACCCCTACTATCAACTGACCAACATCCAAGATGGCCGCACCTCTGTTCTCGGCCGCCAGTCGTCTCCGCTTGTTGCCGTTTCTGTTTGTCCTGTGTCTGTTTGTAGCGATATGCCTGCATAGTGTGCAATCTATTATAATATATGTCCGCCAAACACTACTTGATATCGGTGCCTCGGTAGTGGATTCCTGCTTTCGAAACCCTGAGGAAACATTTCTTCACCGCACCCTGCGTCTCCAACTTCCTGAGTGAACATGGGCTCCACGTTGCAAGAATCTTCGTGGCAAGCGAGCTAGGAAGCGGGGAAGGCGTGCAGGGGCCTCGGTGAAGATGAGACAGAGTCTCGCTCTTTCTCGCTCCCTCGCGGCGGTTCCTCCTTCCTCGAAGGATGTCTCCCATTGGCCATGCGTTCGGCCTGTTTTCCCTGACTCGCCGTGTCAGCTGACTGCCTTTCCTCCAGCGAGACGCTCCTCGGCGCACAGCAGGACAGTTTCCCGGTGTCTGAGACCGCTAGCTCGGGCATCTACAGCCGGCGGAGCTGAATCCAAGTCCATCTGGCTGGCACTGTTAAATGCCTGCTCCATCGCTAACAAATCCTTATTTTTAAATGACTTTTTCATCACTAAAGACTTGGACTTTCTGCTCCTCACAGAGACTTGGCAGAAAAGCGAGGAATATGCCTCCCTGAATGAACTCTGCCCGCCGGATTGTTTTTACACCTGCGCCCCCAGGATCTCGGGCCGAGGAGGGGGTTTAGCTATGGTGTATAAAAATGGTTATACAACTTGGACAGTGAGCCCTGGTACTTTCTCCTCTTTCGAACTATTGATGACTAAAGTCGGTTGCTCCAACCCATTCTATTGTATTTTAATTTACCGCCCTCCTGGCTTAAACAGTTATTTTCTGTCTGAGTTCAGTGACTTTTTAGCTTCCATCATCAAATTTGAGAGTCTTAATGGTCGGCGATTTCAACGCCCATGTAAATGATTCTGCTAACAGCTTTGCTGTTAATTTCTTAAATGTCACTGAATCTTTGAACTTTATCCAACATGTGTCTGGCCCAATGCACATTATGGGAAACACTCTGGACCTTGTTTTTACGCTAGGTTTAAACATCGACAATGTTTGCTTAGAGGAGTTGTTTGTGACAGACAACGAGTGTGTACTTTTTAATGTATCTTTTAACACTGACTGTTTACCTGGTAAGCGAGTGAAGTGCTCGCAAATTTTAAATCGTCTCTCTGTAGAGAAATCTTCCTCTGCTTTTGACAGCAGTGTAGTGCTGACTTCTCATGATAATGTTGAGTGTTTAGTCCGCTCTTTTAACTTGCATTGCTCTATCATTTTAGATGAAGTTGCCCCCCTGAAAACCCGTACTGTCCCCTCTGTCAATCCATCCCCTTGGTTAAACGATGAGATTTGTTGCTTTAGACGCAAATGTCTGAGAGTGCAGCGCCTGTGGAAATCCACTAAGCTCCAGGTTCATCGTATTTATCTTAAAGAGCTTTTAACTGAATTCAACAGCATGGTTAAGGATGCGAGGGCTTCTTATTTTACCAATCTTATCTCCTCTAGTAGGCGAAATCCCAAAGTCCTGTTTGACACTATTAATAATATTGTCAGTCTGGCACCCCCTGCTGTACCTATTTCCTCAAATAAGGACTGCAGTAATCAGCTATACTGCACTTCTATTCTAAATACTATTATAAACTATAACAAACAGACAGGAAAACACAGGGAACTAGTACCATGAGGTCCGAGGTTAGAATATCAGTCAAGGTGGAGTCTGAAGAGGTGTGTCTTCAGGCCTCGACGGAACACAGGCAGGGTTCGAGTAGAACGTAGGGGAATGGGAAGTTAATTCCACCACTGAGGAGCTAAGGTGGAAAAGCTCCGCAGTCGGGACGAGCGAGAGCCGTTGACACGGAGGGGGGGAAGTGCGAGTCGCCCTGCTGTAGAAGAGCGAAGTGGTCGAGCAGGAACATAGTTCTGGATTAAGTCCTGCAGGTAGGCGGGGCCTGTCCTATTGGCTGCAGTGTAGGCCAGGATCAGAACTTTGAACCTGATCCTGGCTGCAACTGGCAGCCAGTGGAGTGACCTCAGCAGGGGGGAATTTCGGGAGGTTGAACACAAGCCGGGCAGCTGCATTCTGGATCAGTTGAAGAGGCAGAATGGCGCAGGCCGGTAGGCTTGCGAGCAGGGAGTTGCAGTAGTCCAGGTGTGAGGTGACCATGGTTTGGACAAGAAGCTGGGTGGAGTAGGTAGTCAGGTACGGTCGAATCCTCCTGATGTTGTACAGGAGGAACCTGCAGGACCGTGCCGTCACCCTGATGTGCTCTTTGAAGTCCAGCCGGTCGTCCAGGACCACCCCCAGGTTCCTTGCAGAGTGGGAGGCAGCCACCACGGTCCCGTCAACGGTGATGGAGAGTTACGTGGATGATATTCAGTTATATTTTTCTTTTAAACCAATGTATTGCATGATTGTCTGTCTGCAATTAAGGACTGAATGGCCAGTAACTTTCTTCAGCTGAATGCTGACAAGACTGAAGTTCTCATAATTGCTGCTGATAACATCATTTCTAGGGTTGCTAACTGTCTTGGGTCCCTAAACTCTAGTGTGCGCTCAAATCTGAGAAATCTTGGTCTTATCTTTGACCAGGCTATGCACCTCGACAAGCACATTAAGTCTTTGTCCCGTACATGTTTTTTCCAGCTTAGAAACATCGAGAAACTTAGGCCTGTTGTGTCCCATGTAGAGTTGGAGAAGATTATTCATGTCTTTGTGTCATCACGCGTGGACTACTGCAATTCACTTTTTACCTGCCTCAGCAAGTCATCTCTGGACTGTCTACAATTGGTCCAGAATGCTTCCGCCAGGCTGTTGACTAGGTCCAGGAAGACCTGTCATATTACTCCTATCTTGGCCTCCTTGCACTGGCTTCCTGTCACTTTCAGGATTCAGTTCAAGGTCATGGTCATTACTTATAGAGCCCTCCATGGCCAGGCACCTACATATCTTTGTGATCTGCTCCACCCTTATGTTGCCAGCAGGTCACTGAGGTTGTCTGATCAGGGCCTACTGGTTGTCCCGTGCACAAGGCTCAAGACCAAAGGCGACCGAGCCTTTGAAACGTTGGCCCCTAAGCTGTGGAATGCCCTTCCACAGGACTTAAGAGCTGCAGCCTCTGTGGACATTTTTAAGGTGCAACTAAAGACACATCTGTTTAGATAGGCATTTGTCTAGCCATGCATGAATGTATTTCTGTGTTGCTATGTCCTGTCTTGTGATTTATTGTAACTTTTATCTGGATGTTTTGTGTATTTTAATTCCTGTGAAGCACTTTGTGACTTTTGTCTATGAGAGGTGCTATATCAAATAAACATTACTTACTTACTGATAGATAACCCCAAAACTGACTGAACAAAACTAACTTGAACTCTTTCCTTCCGCCTCCCCCTAAGTACCTTACCCACCAGGGGGGATAAGGTGTGAAGTGGGGGGGGGGGGGGGGGGCATATTTTATGGCAAGAATGGCTCACCTGAAAGCGGAAACTTTAAGAAATAAACTGTCTCATGTTGTTCATATCCCCATAATATTATTATTAAAAGATCCAGGGTTTTAACATCTTTCCAACGGCACCAAACAACCCTGGGTCAGCACAAACAACTCAGGTTATCCACTGAGAACCTCTACAAGAGACATTTTGCTCCTGTTTTTAGTAACGGAACTTGACTGATTGTTGTACAATCATTCGGATTTGGGCAAAATATTACCGTCCATGTGACAATACCAGTGGTACCACCCCTGGTATCCGATTTTATCTGGTGGCAAAAAGGTAAATTACAAACGGGCAGGCCCCGCACGTCCATTATCTGCCTAGACATTTAAATTTCAATTGATTATTTTGATTAAATGTCAGAGATGGGCATTCAAACATAAAATCAAAAAGGAAAGGTATAGCTGCTGGGCCCTAAATACCTTCCTGTTCTGCGAGGTAATAAAACTTTCCAAATCTGGTGGCCTCTTAGGTTGCCTGGACAGATAATGAGCTCAGGACATTCCCTTTGATGTGTGTGTGAGTGTGGTAGGGGGGGGGGCAGACAGACAGGGAGAGAGAGAAACAGAGAGAGGGAGAAAGAGAGAGAGAGCAACAGACATTTAAGACAATATCCCGGCAGTTTGTTAGACAAAGGAAAAGGACAATATTAAGTTTCATTTGGCTATTTAAAACGTGCGGACAAGATTTCAATGGTTTTATTGAAATCTTCCCAAATGTTTGTTGCTAGCTAACATTAAAACACAGGCTGTGTCTCAAATTGCATACAAGCATACTGCATACTCGTGTACTTGTAAGTATGTACTTCCCCAACTGCACTACTAGTATGTACCACTTAGTAAGCAAGTGTTTAAAAAGCTTAAAAACCTGTTAATTTGAGATTAATTACAATATCATAACTCTTCTAACCTTGGCAAGAAACACATCTGGTGCAGGTTAGAATGTGGCCGAATCAAAGCCCTATCTACTGCGGCCTATGTACTGTGTGCTAGCATTGTCAGGACTCTGAATTGTGTTTGTTAGTTTGTATTATGTTCTTATGATTTTTATTTATTTCCTGATTATGTTTATATTGTTAGTCGCACTGTTCCGTGTTTGCTTTGTCGTCACTCCCCTGTCTTCGTCTCACTATTCGAAAGTCTTTGGTGATTTCGGTTTTTCTCTGTATTTCCTCTGTCATGCGCTTCCTTCATTACTAATTACTTCATTGTAAATAATACTAATTAACTAACAACTACTAAAATCTTAGAATTAGGGTCTACTAATCTACTAATGACTAACTTGTATCTAATACTAATCTATTAATCTACTAACGCCATAGAATCAGGGTTTTCTACTAATTTACTAACTTCATCTTCTTTCCTCGCTGCAGCTGTCTCTCTTTCTACCTGTTCTATCACTAATTATCTTTCTTTGGTTCCTCTATTAACTACAGCTGACTCTCATTTCCGCTTTCCTATTCCTTGTATGCACTTGTCTTATTGGAGTCCATGTCATGTTATCTCTATGTATTTGGTTCCGGTCCACTCCGTGTCTTACGTTCTCCCTCGTTATTGTATTATCAGCTTCCCTTATCGTTTCATTGTGCTCACCTGTGAGCAATTTCCCTTCCCCGCCTCTGCACACCTGTTCCCCATTTTGTCTGTCTTCCTCTTTGTATATATACCCTGTTATGTCAGTCTTTCTTTGCATGTTCCTCGCTGTTGGTTTGTTTCATACTATTTTTTCCGAGTACCTTCCGAGTTGTCTGTTAGTTTCCTGAGTATCTGTTTCCGAGTTTTTGTTATCCCTCGTCCTTCTCCTGTTATTTTATTTTTGTATTCTGTCTTTGTTTTGTTTTGTTTTTGTTCCTTTTTATGCCTCCCTGGTTTTGACTCCTGCCTGTGTTCTCGTGACCCTGATTTTGGATTCTGTTTTTGTGCCTCTGCTGTGCCTTCCCGGTTCCGACCCCTGCCTGTTCTATGATTACTCTTTGGATTCTGTTTTTGTACCGTTGCCCTGTCTCCCCGGTTTTCGACCCTGCCTGTTGTACTACGGATTGCTGCCTTGCCCCTTTATTAAACTTCCTGCCTGCTACTGGGTCCTGTTTCCACCTACCCTTACAAGCATATGGTATACTGTATACTGCATATCATTTAGTGACCCGCAGTATGTGAAAAATATCCTCCATACTATGATCAACAAAAACCCAGAAATAAGGATATTATCCAGGGATATTAAAAACACTCAATCTTCAGAATTGTCTCGTACTTAACAGCTTTTTAGAAAAGTATACTCAACGAGCATACTCATCAGTAGGCAAGTGTGCTGATTCGGACACGGCCCACGACATCCATAGAGCGTATATAGGAACTGAAGAGGGTGGGAGGGGCCAGGCAGTGAAGCACCTGGAAGTATGCTTGCAGAGTACAAAACCAAACTGGTGTGTGATCATAAATTTCATTATGTGTGGTAGTTTGTGAAACAATGATTGTTTTAGTCCAGAAATGTTGAGAAAATATTTATTAGTTTCCTAAAAATGTAACATTTTTACAATCTACTTTTTCATATGAAAGTTAACAATCGTTAATCGAGTTTAACGGGGAGCATTTAAGGGGAGCTCCAATCTTTTGCACTCAGCAGTATGCACAGTACGGCTTATTTCTTATCAGTGTCATAACATAACCTTAAAGGATATATGTGGCTTGTTCTACCAATATCACATTGACTACATGTTGAGTTTTATACATACATCTATTTAGATAGATAGATAGATAGATAAAGATCGCCAGCTCGCGACGAAAATAAATATAGCCTATCGCTAGCTAGCAAGAACACATAATTATCAGTGTCATGACATAACTATAAAGAATAGGCTGCATCGCAAATATGTCTTCTTATATGTAGGCTACTGCCGTTGTTTCTCTTCATCAAGAAATTGTAGCTGCACAAGCTGAATTGAATGACACAACGGGAAGCTCTTGCCCCGCCCCCAGCCTAGTAGACTTGACCGACCCAGCAACCAAGTTGCTCACTGTTTGAACGCGGCGTAAGAGCACTTGGCAAGAGTGCTTATAGTTTATGGGCGGTGTCAGACAATGCCAATCACACTGATGTCATGGGCCGTGTCCGAATTAGCACTCTTCCACACTGTTGAGTAGCCTTGGTGAGTAGATAGGGCGAGAAAGTTTTTCAAATTACAGTATACTTCAAACACCAGGATGACACACTTCCGGGGTTTCGCTGAGTACATTCGGGAGCACACTTCAAGAAGTACACGAACATTTTGGTCACATAAATTTGATGTGAAGCTTCATTTTAAAAAAATGAGGCGCAGCTTCGCTGACGTTTTCCTTCAAATACAACAAAAACAACACGTGACATGGCAGCGCAAGAGTGGGGCGCAGGGTTGCCAGATCTTGCAAGACTTTCCGGACAAATGGCAACTCAAAACTAGCCTAAAATATATTTTTAACCGAAACCAATGTATTTGAAATAGAAATAATCATATTTTTACTTTTTAACAGAGTGCATGCTTTGCGACTTTTCATTTTTACCCGTGACTGCACTTTGAAAGTATCCCGATTTAACTGTAAAACCGCGGGTATGGCAACACTGGTAAGGATCTGCTTACGACACTTTCACAGTGCGGTTGGAAAATAGTATGGCGGATATTTTTTGCAGACTGCTAACAGTGCACATTAAACAGCACACTTCGGCCAGTGCACTGTACGCAGGTGACAGGGCGCAGCAGGTCGAGACTGCTTTGGCTGTCTTCCTTCCATCTCTGTGGTCGTTTCCCCTCGGAGCCACGTGTCGGCGCTCTTGTCCCATTTTTCTCCGCACCGTGCAGGGTTTTTCCACCTCCAGGTACTTATCTGGCGCACCTGTGTAGAGTTCCCCGCTGGCTATATAAGCACGGTGCTTCCTGCTTCCGGTGCTTTTGTGTTTTCATTCCCATTACACAAAGCCAGGTATTGACGGTATAGGAATTGGCGACCACTTGTTATTTTGCTTCTACTAAAAGTACACGTGGGGTCTGCCTTAGTGAGATAGGAGTTCTCTTTTCTTTTAGAGTTTTAGTTTCCCTTCTCACTCATTCCCTTCCTTGGTTTTTTCTCCTGTCTGTTTCTAGACAGTACCTTGGTTTCTTCCCATCTCCTTTAACCTCTCTGTTTTTTTTGTTTTTCCTCTGCTCAAGTCTGTGAGCTATCGCCCATTTTACTGGGTTGTCATCATTTGGCTTTTGCCGAGTTTATTTTCCCTGACTATCTATTTCTCTGCTTGAGTCTGCGAGCTTCGCCCTGTTTTCTTGAGTCACTATTAGTTTTCAGCTTACACCGTTATTGTTTCCCTATCTGTTTTATTTCTGCCCGAGTCTGCGAGCCTTGCCCTATTTTGGGGTTGTTATTATTTTGGGCTTTTAGTCAGGAGTTTTTTCTCCCGTTCCTCTTCTCTATTTCCTCTAGTGGATTGACCATGTTTCGTGGATCTTTTTTATCCCCTCTCAGTCGCGTCTGGTCCTCCAACACAGAACACAAAAGCCACTATGGAGGGACCAGCGACTCCAATAGAGGAGGATCAGGCCATGACCACATCAACCACGGCATTGGCCACCCAGGAGCAGACCATTAGGGCCCTCCAGGTGCAGCAGCAGGTCATGTCAGTACAACAAGGCCAGATGGCTAACCAGTTGCGTGTGTAGGAGGCCTGGTTCTTGGAATTGGTGGAAAGTGTTCGCCAACTCACGGTCGTTCCCACACAGGCAGTTCCACAAGCATCCGCTCCTGAGGCCTCTCCTTCCTTTACCGTTCTTTTTACTATGAGGGAGCCCAAGCTCCAGCTCCCCCTCCGATATGACGGGGAGGCGGGCAAGTGAAGGGGCTTCCTTACACAGTGGCTCATATTTACATATCGTCCTCTCGCTACTTACCGGGACCGCCCTCGCCTAGGCTAGACCCCTTATTCGGGCTAATGCTCCTGTGATGAGGGATATGGATAAGGTGATGGAGGAGATGGCGTTAGTCTTTGACCATGACGTCTCCGGTCAGGAGGCCGCCATGTGACTAACCCGTCTCCGCCAGGGCACCGATTTGGTAGGAGGATTTGCCTTCACATTTCGAGCACTGGCAGGAGAGACAGCGTGGTCTGGGGGTCCCTTGATTTCCCTGTTTTCCAATGCGTTATCAGACCCTATTAAAGACGCCCTGGCTGTGCTCAAACCACCTGCTACCTTCGATGCTCTGGTATCCACAGCTATCCACATCGATAACCGTGTCCGGGAGCGAGAACGAGAGAGACAGAGAAGTGACAGGAAAGAACGGTCGACTCGCTATTTCTCTCTCCCTTCGGTAACGCCCTCAGATTCCTCTGCTGCCTACTCTTCTAATAAGGAGGAGCCCATGCAGGTAGACGGCACTTCCCTGTGCAAACCTAAATGACTCAAGCCATGAGAGGATGCGTACCTGCCGAGTACGCCGACCTTGCTGAAGTGTTCAGAAAACAACGGGCTACCACTCTACCGCCACACCGTTCTTATGATTGCACTATTAACCTGTATGCGGGCACTGTTCCTCCTAAGGGGCACTTATACTCCTTATCGACTCCTGAGAGGTCTGCTATGAAGGAGTATATTCAGGAGGTCTTAGCCAATGGGTTTTTCAGATCCTCTACGTCGCCTGCAGGTGCTGGCTTCTTTTTTGTTAAAAAGAAAGATGGGGGATTGATGCCGTGCATCGACTATCGTGGTCTGAACGAGATTACCATAAAGAACCGGTACCCGCTGCCCCTTATGAATTCCGCTTTTGAGCGCCTTCAGTGGGCAGCCATTTTTACTAAACTCGATGAATGGAAGACTGCTTTTAACACGCATAGAGGTCACTATAAGTACCGGGTGATGCCGTTCAGGCTCACTAGCGCCCCCTGTTTTTCAGGCGCTAGTGAACGATGTGCTCCGGGAGATGCTGGAAAAATTCATCTTCATTTATCTTGACAATATTTTAATTTTTTTAAGCTTTTAAAAAAAAAGTTGACTTATTTCCCACTTGTAGCTTGTGACTTGTCGACTTTCAGTTAGCCTACCTGTCTTTGCGTTATTGCGAATATTGAAAATTCTTCTTTGCTTTCAGCTTGGAAAACGCATATGCGTAAGCTCGTATGCATACTTAGTTTTACGGTCCTCCCAAGTAGCCGCCAAGAAAACTTCTGGTGAATTGTAAGAATACTTGCATGCTTGCAGTTTTGGATGCACTTGATCACATGACCATTTACTTCTGTACTTGATATATGCACTAACTCAGCCATTCTCAACCTGTGGTACGCGTACCACCGGTGGTACTTGCGCCCCCTGCTGGTGGTACTCGGAGGGATCCCTGGAATCTCAATGTTTTTAAAAAATGAAATAAAACCAACTTTAAAATCAATTGTAAAACATTTTGTACAGAAATACTATCAAAATACTACTACGAATGAAAATAAGCTTGAGATAATTGAAATTGGGGTTTAAAATAAGTTCTACATTTATTTTGTTGTTTTTAGATTTAGAAACAAAATAAATGTTTGTTTCTGACGGACACTACTACCTGTTGCGCGTGCACGATTAGCTAACGTTACAAGCAAGCTAGTGATGACAAGAAAGCCGAGGGATGTTGCAAAAGTGGATCAAAACGGGAGGTATTCGAAAGAGAAGTGTGGAGGATAATATTTCCAGCAGCAATGAAGTTCAACAAGTGAACGAGGAGGAAGACAGTGAACCGAGCACAAGCGCAGGCTCCGCCAGCAGCACAAGAGCGGTATGCACAGCCACAATGCCTTCCAGTGCTAACGCTAATAGCTAATAGCGTTAGCAGCGCTGAACCGAGCACCGCTGCTAGTGGCTCCGTCAACAGCGCAAGTGGGGAATCCACAAACAAACGGCGCAAAACAGTACGCAAATACAACTCCAGTTGCTGTGTGAGAATGAGTTATGTTCTCACTTACTGAGGTGCTGCCCCTTGCATTGTATGAGAATTGTGTGTGTATGTATGAGAGAGAGAGTTTGTGTGTGTGAATGAAGTACAGTTGAAATACAGTTGTTAATCTTAATTTTCTCACTTGCTGTTTGAGAATGATGGTTGTTATTGTTGTTATTCATTGTGTGTTCTTAATGATCTCACTTACTGTGTGTGTGTGAGAGTGTGTATGTGAGAGAGAGAGAGAGAGAGAGTGTGTGTGTGTGTGTGTGTGTGTGTTTGAATGAAGTACATTTGCTGAAATACAGTTGTTCTTAATTTTCTCACTTGCTGTGTGAGAATGATAGTTATTATGTTCTCAATGCCCCTTGCATTGTATGCGAATTGTGTGGAAGAGTTTGCTAGTTCTAGTGCTACCCCTTTGTACATTGTGGCTGTGGCTGACAAAAGTTAACAATAAATAATGTTATCAGGAATAAATTTGCCTCCTGCGTGAACTGTGCATAGCTGAATAGACTGTATTTTAACGTCGGTCATATGGTGGTACTTGGAGAGCCAACTACTTTCTCAGGTGGTACTTGGTGTAAAAAGGTTGAGAACCACTGCACTAACTAGTACGCAATTTGAGATACAGCCGTACTTCTTTTTTGGTTCCTCCCAAGTATTCCAAGATAATTTCTGGTGAATTCTATGCATATTTGCCTTTTTGCATATTTGAGTTTGGGAAGCACTTGATCACGTGACTGTTTACTTCCGTATTTGATATACGCACTAACTAGCGTGCAAGTATGCAATTGCAGCCATTGTGTACTTCTGATTTTGTCCCTTAAATTGAATTGCACTAATTGCATCATTTATATATTTAAATTAATTTAAGCTGCATGTTCTTCAATGTTATATTTTCTTACAGGCTGCTAAGTTTTCATTGTGTTCATTTGCACAAGTAAAAGCTTTAAGTGGAATAAATTTATGCAAGGCTTTTTATTATGTTGTGTAATGGGTTTTGGCATATTTCTCTCCTAAGGTGTATGATTTAAACCTTTTTACTGCAGTCAAATGAGAAACAAATGACAAAAAAATTATAATATATTTGTCACACACCCCTGGGTGGGACAGAATAGCAGGACAAAAAATTAAAAAAAACAAATAAACAAACACAATGCTTCACCTGTCACCCTCACATGCTCCGAGAAAAAATAATAAATTAAAATAAGAAAGACAAAATAAATCAAACCACAAACAAATGCTTTTCAGCTACATTCTGTTTGCTCGCTCTCTCTGAGGCAGGGATTCCCCAGTCTGAGACACCCACTGTGGAATGAAGCACACATTTAAGCCCTGGGCTGATTAGTTAATGCCGCTCAGGTGTATGTGCCTACTTAACCAGTAGGCATGGCCTCAGATTGATCCGATTCCCTCTGCCAGACGGAGCTCTGCCACAATATTGTAGTATCAAATCACAATGCTTAGTTTATCACAAAAACACAAAGAATGGAAATAGCATTGTATCGTGATCCAGCTATTTGGAAGATATTGTATTGTGAGGTCCCTGATGATACCCACTGCTAATGATATTACCCAATCATACTTTAGACAAAATAATTTCAAAAATAGTGTCTGGAAAAAAGACTGTACATTGGCATTTACAGTTTTTTGCAAAAATGTTGATTCAATCCAGCCATAGGAGTCAACAAGAGTCAGAGTAGGGCATCATTAAGTTAGATGAGGTCACCAGGACAATAATCAGCTTCCACATGATTTTCGACAAGGACAAGTACGCAGCATTGGCATAAAGGGAAAGGTGTAGAATTGTGAGTGGCTATCTCCCTACACAGGGGTTGCTTCTATTTTGAGAACCACGCTCTACCCAATGCCTCAGCAGAAAAATGGTCACTGCTCGCCTAGACTAGATCATTTCTGAGGTGTCTGCTAATCATGCTCTGGAAAGGGCTTACCCCTATAGGGAGCAGGGCCAAGGATTGATTCCTATGCCTGAACAAGTGCACTGCTGTCAACTGGCCCAGCCATCTCCAAGCCAAAACATGCAGGTTGTCAGCCAACTCACAGAAATAAGAAGACATCAAAGCCCATTATACACTTGCTGTTGCTATGCCGTCTAACCTATCGGTCTGGCATTGGCCTTGCAGGAATGGATGTGGGCCAGGTGGATGTTAAAAGATCCCGCACATTGTGCCCTGGGCCACTGACTGCTAATCACTGTGTTTGCTGCATGGCTCCCTAGCCTTCTATCTATCTACCATCATGAGTTGTCTAAGTAGGTACCTCTGTGACACAAATCTGATATCACTGCAACAAAGGGAGGAACCTAAATTAATGAAACATTATTTAGGGGAAAATAACCCCCCCCCCTATTTAAATTTGCCAAATTGGCTCACTTTGCCTACATACAGTATTTGCAATTCCAGACTTGGTATAAGCACACACACAAACACATATGCATATACAGTAACTTGTTGCAACTCACATCTTTAGGAATATATATTTCTTGTTACTGTAAACTATAATTATCATTACTATCAATGTCATTCTCATCAGACCCCTTACAACAAAATCCTTAACTAATTTAATACAAATTTATGCTGCAGTCATACTGATTAGTGTTAGTAAAAATGATTATGAAACTATTTCTATAATAAGCATAGGGGATGAAAGAAGTTTGACACAGAGAAAGTAAAACTTGGATGGAGCTGAATAGGAAGAAAGCTGGCTAATATTGTACAGAAGAGAGTAATCCGATTCTGCTTATGTCAAAAAATGATGGATGGGCATATTTGCATAATTTTATGAATATTCATGAGGTTATGAAAAAATATAATTATGCATAAAAAAATGAAAAATTAATTATTATTTTTTAATTTTTATTATTTTATTTCTAATTTATGATGTATAATTATTATTCGGGGTGTTGTGGGGGGTTGTTTCAAGGGGGGATTGGCATTGTGATGATGTCATTTCTTTGGGGGTGGTTGTTGTAAACGTTGTTTTTTTAGGTTGCTTGGGGGGAAAACATGTTGGTATTTTTTTATTTTATTTATTCTTTTTATTAGAACAACATCGTGAAAAAGTAATGGTGTGTATATATAAAAATATAAATGTATAGGTTAGTGGCAATAGTTTAAAGTTTTTTTAAAAACAGTTTGTGTTAGCAGAAACGTTTTAAAAGAATAAAAGAATTCAAGCAGGCTGTTAAAACGTGACAAATAGCAGTCGGCTATAGCAAGTTAGTTGTCTGAAAGAAAGAAAGAAAGAAAGCATGCCATTTTTTAAAAATGTTTGAAGTTTTGGAGATGTGCGCGAATGACTCCGTAGTGAGAGACCGTAGCCAAGGTCTCCGTAAAGTCTTAACACTGTGTAAAATAGCCAAGCGGTGTATCTAAAAAACAAGTTAGTGTTCTAAAAGAAAGCCTAGGAGGACTCGAAAGAAAGACTAGAAAGAATAAAAATAAAAGAATAGGCTATGTAACGTTTTACAGAATTAAAACGCAAAGCCTAAAAGAACTTTGGGTTCCACGGAGGTCCGGAGATAGCCTATAGGCTATAGCCTGTAGACGGGGCAGAGATCTTTCCAGACTGTCCTCGACATTACAAATAGAGCCATTAGCTAGTGATGTTACGGATGATACCGAAGCTCCGAGCTGTGTGTCGAGTACGTAGGGCAGTTTCTACAGAAGCCTCGCACCGAAGCTTGTATCACTTTCAGAGAAGCACGTGATCGATGACAAACGAGGCCTCGGGTGCTGTAGAACCATATGTGATCGGTTTGTTTTGCGTTTTGGGCGGAATTTGGGGTTTTGAATTGTATATATAAAGGAGCATACCCCCCTTATTTCGAGGGTTGTTGCGGAGAGTTTATTATTATTGGTATTATTGCTATTGAAAGTTTTTGGAGTATTTTTTTAAGGAATCTTTGGAGTATTTTTATTAATTTTTTTGTACAACTTTTGTAGTTTTGTCATTTTAGTACAAAAATAGGCTAATGCAACCTGCATGGAAGCGAAAATCTTCTCCTGCTTGGGAATATTTTGACCCGATATCTCCAAATAAGGCAGGCCTAAGTGGCGTAGATATAAAAACACACTGAAACGCTATTCGAACACTGGGCTAGCAATCGACTGTGCATGTAGTTCGTTGGTTGTTATTTTAACGTAACTACAGCAGATTATTACGATTTGTTTAATATTATGATTTGATTGTTATTTCTTATTCTTTCTTATTGTCATTATCATCTGCATTCCTTCTCAAATGGCATATTATTTAATTTTGAAGGTAAAGTGCTTGCTGTGACTAAAGGAGCTGGCTTACAGCAATAATACCTCGTCCAGGCATTATTGGGCAATGCATGAAAATGCACCTGCCAATGAGCAAGAAACCAGCGGAGGTTATTTTTTTATTTTACTTTTTAATAGCAGTTATGGTTGCTTTATCATAATCATACAGACATACATGTTGATAAAAATACATTTGCATATTGTTATTTTGCCATAGGTTCCAGAAAGCAAGAACTTGATGAGGCCGTTAATAAAAATCAATTAAAAAAAACCTTTTCAGTCACAAAAGCACCTTCCCTTTCACTGCCCATACTGAAGCACATTCACTTTCACTGCCTGGTTACAGAAGCACTCCCAGTCCCAGACCAGACACACTTTTACTGCTCAATAGAACCCCACACAAATGTTGTCCCCCTTTATATCAATCTTCCTGTTTTTTTCATTTTGAAAGTTAATATAATATTATTACATATATTATTTTATAGGTAATATATCTTAGTATAAAACAAATCTAGCCTAATGACAGTTACAAATATAAATTATGAATATGTTAGTATGTGTATCACCTGAGCGGGGTTTTGAACTGGTAGCCTACAGAAATGGCTCTGAAGTCCTACGCGTTACCAGTGAGCTAAAGGGTCGCTTGTTGTTAGATCGCGGCAACTTCGTTATTTTGAACCTGGGTGGAATTTGTGATGATTTCGTTGCTCTAAATTACTTTTACCAGCAGGTGTCACTAGTGTACACTGTGTTGAATGAGGCTTCGAGTAATGAATCTATTTGCGATACAATTGGCTGCAAAGCCTCAGTGCTTCAGGAAGCCTCATTTCGCCATCACTACCATTAGCTTTTTCGTACGGAGTATGTAAAAGGGGGGTATACGCCCCCGTAGTATCCGCTTCCTATCCCCTATGAAATTGACGGACGTTTACATGGGTCAATGAGCTGGATAGGTCAGGCAGCGCTTATGTCAAGCCGGATTCTGAAGGGCTAACAACAGCTGGGGAGGGGTGCGTGCTTGCGACGGGGGCTGGCGTGCGCGCGCGATGCTAGAGACAACCTTTGAATGACATGGAACAGCTGTATGCCTGGCGGTTGATTCAAAGATAGTTTGAATGAAATGCATAGACTAGAGATATTTCAACAGGCCGCAAAATGCCCCCAAACCCCATTTAAAAGGTGACTATCTACCCTAACCATCTATATGTCCCTATAATGTTGTTCACTGGGTCAGAATCATGAAACAAAACTTTTGGGTATTTGTACAAGGTTTTGTAATAGGGCAATACTTAGAGCCAATATGACTGTTTAGTATCGATGGGCTTGTAAAAAGATGGGGTTATTCAATTTAAACAGGGTTGGGTGATTATATGTAGCCTTTATTGTTTAAACGTAACTCTTAATTTCGGGGCTACAATTCACAGCAGGAAACACCGTTTGAGTGACAGGGCCAGCTGTTATACTGGGCAGTTGATTCAAAGATAGTTTAAATGAAAACGTTTAGAAAATAAAAACTTAGAATAGTGAAACAAACAAACCGCTCAGTAGACTATTTGCACAAGGTTCGTATAAAATTTTAGCAGAGGGCGTCGGCCTAATAGACGAGCTATTTACGAGTTTTAAAAACAAAGTTAAAATATAGCCTATTTGTTAGATGGGGCTAGCTCCTGTTTAGTATCGATGGGTTTGTAAAAAGATGGGTTATTCAATTTAAACAGGATTGAGTTGGCATATATAAAATGTATTGTTTAATCGTAAATCCTTTAAAAGCGCAACTACAATTTAAATTTTGGACTACAATCATGGGGGGCGTGGGGTGTTGGTAGGTGTGGAGTCCCCCCTCACCCCACCCCCTCGCCCCTTTTAATCTATAAAAAAGGTGGGTTTTACAGCATTTTTATTACAGTACGCTAGCGGGTCTGATTCACTCTTGACGAGCAGAAGGAGAAGACGGCAACCATTTGCAAGAGATGTCTGCTGTAGATTTTTCAAGACGAGGTATGTACTACTACTTTAATTATTGTAAAAGTGTGGAACTTACAAGTTATTAATTAAACATGTTGAATGTTCTACTTCTTAATTTAACGGTTGTTAAAGGGTTAGTTCGGAATTTTGGACATAATGGCTGTATCCGAAACCGCATACTTCCATGCTCCGCCCTACCGTGCTCCCGAGTGCGCACTCAAGGTTTGGGAGTTCGCACTCTGGAGCATGGAAGTACGGTTGCAGTTTTGCACAGTCGTGGAACGCACTTCGTGGCGACCTATAACCTTTAACCTTTCCCGTAGCTATCGGGGAAATGCGGACGAGTAAGTAGGGTAAACCTGAGAGGCATAACGTCGTTCGCTGGCATTGTACTGTATCGGCTGTTATTATATTATATATTTGTGATATAACCAGCAATATCCGCAACAGTTGAATTATCCTTTTTGCTAGCGTTCCTATTCCAGAAAAGTCTGGAAAGCAACGATGGCTAGGAAGACAGCCTATTCATTACATCATTGGATACCTTTAAGTAAACAATCAACCTCATAATAAAATAGTCTTCGCATTGTAAGCAATCGTCTGTGTTTTGATTATTTTCGCGCTGTTTACCAGAGCGTGAACAACTGGGTACGCAGTTAGTAGAAATGGAGCCATGTTTGTGGCGGTGGTGTTGCTTCTGGGGTGGTTTTCCATTGAAACGGAGAAAAGACGGGCTGCTGCCAGAATAAGAAGGCGGATCATTATTTAAAACAGCATCCGACGAAAGCAAGCATCCGGAGAGCTGGGGTGAAGAGGAGGGCTTCTCTTCGTAGAACAATTGCGCTTGTCAGCACCGACGTAGGTTGTCTTATACAGCCGACTAGCTAGCTACACTGGTTAACATTACATATCATTAAACTTAAATGTATATGAAAAAAATGATTATTTTACATCGCATATTGTGCTGTTCATTCACATTGTAGCACTTTATTCATTTACAAACTCCTAATGTAGTTTTCCCCGTTTAAGTTTCCAATCTGAACCACTAGGTGTCAATACTACACAAATAGACAGACGCACTGAAGTTAGGCAGAGTATATTTATTAACTTGGGAAATTTGTCTCTAGGGAGAGAGCCTTGCAACCTATGGCAGGATCATTGTCAATGTCCCCATCCTTGCCAAATATTTTGATGACGACCAGGATCTCCAGCCAGTCTTCCGCTTATCCCGACGGGCAATCCGTGCACTCGTTGGGATGCTCCCCAACAAGAGGGACCATGGCTGGGGCACACGTAGCCTAACGTTATGTCCCTAGTGTCACAAATGGAAAACCAGAAAATATAATGCATCAATACCAAATATTAACATGAGCTAGCATTAAACACAAGTGATGTTAGTGTTATAGCGAAGTTAACTAACGATAACTAGTGCGACGCTAGCTAGTAAGTGGGTTGATATCCAGCTAGCTAGCAAGTCAGTTATAGCATATGGGAATAAATTCGAATACGAATATTAAATAATGCTTCGTGCTTCGGAATAGCTATATCTACGACTAACGCCATTATCTGGCTAATATAGATATTACGTTAGTACTGTCATTTAATGTTAGCGAACGTTACCTAGCTAGCTAGCTGTTACCGAGCAAATTGCATTGCAATTTACATAACGAAAACTAGCTAGCTGGAAATAGAAGTTATCTTAATTATTGAGCTAGCTCAGTATTAAAACACTAACAGAAATAGTGCTGTGCCAGATGTTTTCAAACTTGTGAAAATGTTCATATAAAAATGTTGAAATGACTTACATTTGTAGAAAGCCTCGGGAAAGGCACCGTCAATATTCTCATCCATTACGATAGTAAATTTTTGGTCTTGAGTCTCTTGACCTTTTTCTCGAAAGGAATGATGGGATGTTTTTCTGGTCGGAGCACGCATACTTCGAATTTTGACCAAACGGAGCACGCATCCGGGTATTTTATCCGTGCTCCGGCACTTTTTGGACTCACACTCCAAGATGGATGCGTGCTCGCTATGCGTGCTCGGAGCATGGAAGTATGCGGTTTGGGATACAGCCAATGTCTCAATTACGACTTACCCATGATGTAGTTGATTGATGGAAACCATTTTCAGATAATTCCATGCTGTCCCTTCTTTTGGACATACACACATTGCTAATGCTAGCGCAACTCATATGAAACTAGTAGCATCCACTACCAAACGCACTTAAACACTCCACAGTGCACCCAAAGCAAATAAAATACGACGACAGTCTATCAGGGTTATTTTCAGTGATTATACCATCATTTTTCAAGTCAAACTATCGTTGAATCCTTTACTTCGTGCTCACCTAAATTCTCAGTGGAAGTACGGCGGCGGAGCTAGCAGTAGATTAGCCAGGGTATCTGCCTGTAGGCTATCTGCTGTACTCCACAGTTGCCGACACAATCCGTTTTGCCGTAAAATTACATATTTGGTAGACAACAAGTCAGCTAAACACAAACATGCTACAGAATAACACAGCATATACAAGCAAGCACACTGGCTACCAATTTGCAGGAAAAGTTTGACCACTTCCATGACTTCCCAATTGTGGCAACTAGCTAGCTAGATAGCTGAATAGATAGATCACGCATGCAATCATTTATTAGTTACCTGCTCGTCAGTTGTTTTCGGTGCATGAAGAAAAACAGGTGATGGCACAGCAGTCTCCTTCAGTAGAGGGTGTCCCGCCCGTACCTTTTTGATTTTCACATAGTCATCCTCCATGAAATGGTCAGTACAAACTTTTTTAGAGTCTCAATTGGTGACATCCATGCGAGCAGCAAGAAGCCACAGCATTTTTTTTGCATGATTTGAACAACCTTGAAATACACACCGAAATACCATCTTACCTGAACGTTAGCTAACAATACTATGAGTCTGATTCTTTCACACGCGTGATATTGTTTTTGGCTGGCAGAGCTATAGGCTACTTTACGTTACCTACTAAACTAACGCCTTACTTCCACTGAGAATTTAGGTGAGCACAAAGTAAAGGATTTAACAATAGTTTGACTTGAAAAATGATGGTATAATCACTGAAAATAACCCCGATAGACTGTCGTCGTATTTTATTTGCTTTGGGTGCACTGTGGAGTGTTTACGTGCGTTTGGTAGTGGATGCTACTGGTTACCTTAGAGTTGCGCTATCATTAGCAACGTGTGTATGTCCAAAAGAAAATGGTTTCCATCAATCAATTACATCATGGGTAAGTCGTAATTGAGACATTATGTCCAAAATTCCAAACTAACCCTTTAACGTAAATGTATTACAGACTTGGATGAAATATTGAATAGCGGCGGGGAGCACGCGGTCGGGAATTTCCAGGAATTTATTGAAACTCTACCAGAGGCCATTACCGTTAGACAAAGTAAGATGTTTTTACAATTTTAAAATGTACTTTAAAGATTAATTGTTTTAGATACTGGGGTAGGCTACACGTGGTTTACACAAAATGTGTAGAAGCCCGGGCATAGCTTCAACAAACGCTATTCGCTAAAGTTATATTCAAATGTTTGAAACTTACTTTGCTCAACGTCTGATTATGACTATTGAACATTGCTATGTGTTTTATTTTCTGATATTTGGTGAATGTTTAATTGTTTAGATACTGGGATAGGATACACGTGGCGACGCCATGTTTATAGGCCATGGTTTTAGCTTCAACAAAACGCTATTCGCTACAGTTATATTCAATTGTTTGAAACTTTCAAATACTTTGATCAACATCTGATTATGACTATTGAAAATTGCTATGTGTTTTATTTTTTCTGATTTTGGTGAATGTTGATTTGTTTTAGATACAGTGTACACAAGGCCTAGGAAACTTGTATATGCCCAGGTATTAGCTTCAGAAGACGATCTTCGCTACAGTTATATTCAGAGTATGAAACTTTTAAGTACTTTGCTCAATATCTGTTTGTGTTTTATTTTTACTGATTAAATTTTTTATTGTTAAAAAGGCTCTGAAAACCCTCTAGAGATGGTTACAGAGACAACCCCTTGTAAGCCTAATGGACAGAAGAGAAAAAGTGGTGAGATTGTGCGTGTGTTAAAATAAATGTTTGCTTATTTAAGTCTTTTTTATTTTGTAATTTGATTTTTAATTAGAGATTTTTTTTTATTTGAATTTTGAATTTTTTTATTTGAATTAGAATTTTTTATTTTGAATTTTGAATTTTTATTTTTTCCTTACAGACAGTGAAATAACGGATGACGACTTATTGGGTGCGGTGATCGAACAGGATATTTTAAGGATACCAAAGGATATTTTAAGAATACCAAAGACAGCAGCCGACCAAACAGAGGAGAACAGGACAACTCCTGCGACGGTCTCGGTTTGTCAAAGCGACGAAAGGTTCCGCTTAAGTATTTTTAATAAGCTTGTAAACATTTTTGACAGACTATTAAAATAAAAATGGCTCCTAAAAGACCTTGTACGTGTTCGTGTTCAGGGGCCCAGAGTAAAAGACCTGCCACAGAAAATGCTGAAAACCAGGGCCCTAACCAATTAGATTTACCGCATGAAAATGTTAACCCACATCTCTTAGCTCTTGTTAATGATGTTAATCAAGCCTCTATTAACACGCATGAACCAAGTAATGAAGCTGTAGAGCATGATGTTTTTGCGGGTTTATTAAGAGCGCTGGACTCTGTAAACCGTGAACTCGCTTGTCGCGTTGAAACAGATATGAACCCAAACACCGCAGAAAATAACACGCATGGTCTTACAGAGCTAGAGATGTCCCAAAGCACTGTCGATAATAACCTGCATGGACTTCCAGAAGTCAACCAAAATGGTGGTGGTGTGATTAATAACGCAGACCTTCAGGTGATACGTAGGCCAGCATTCAACAGTACGGAAATACAACTCCGTTTTAACTTTACATCTTTGTACAATGTTGATAACTACGCAGAGTTTTATGTGCACATCTTAAACACTTTAGAAAATCTACTGGCTAAAGTTTGTGAGCTGTCGAACCCCAGCGATGCTGTACAGTTAGAATTAAGGGGTGATTCTCTGTCTCAGGGTGTAACTGTACAGCTAAACGGTGATGAAATAGATTTGGAGGTTTTTTTGAGTATGATTGAAGAGTTGGTTCAAAGCAATTTTGATATCCTGGCTGATGAAACTGATGCTTGTGGCCCACATTATTCAGAACCCTAATGGCGGTGGAGACCCGCAAAAATTATCATCATGTCTCAAGAGCGAAATCATTCGCAAAAAGCTAAGACATTTAATAGTTATAGCTACAACGTTGATAATAATCTCTGTTTCGCAACATGCTTGACGCATCTTTTAAATCCGACATTCACAACGTGTGATGCTGAAAGAGAGGCTGAACATTTACAACGTTCCGTAGGTTTGGGTGTTCAGGATAAGGTTCGTTTTTCAGACATTCAAATGTTTGAGAGGTTCTTAAACATCAAGATAGTTGTATGGACACACAGTTCAAATAACGGCGTCTTAAAAAGGTTTCAAACGAGTAACACACCACACTCTAAAACTTTTTTTTTGTACCTCGAGGGCGGACACTATTACGGTATCAAATCATTGACAGGTATGTTTGTACATTTTGTTACAAGCCGTACACCTCTAAACATAATCACTCATGCTTACATTATTGTAACGTCTGTTTTTGCGCAGAATGTTTTACACATCGTTCATCAACAACGATAAGGTGTAAGGATTGTAAGCGAATCTGTCGGTCTAGGTTTTGCTATAACAAGCATAAAGTTCTGAAACGGCAGTCTAGCGGTAAAATGCTCAGTTTGTGTGATACTAGCAAGTTCTGTGACAAATGTGCGCGAACATACGTATGTCATAAGTAGCAACACATCTAAAACACACAAATGTAGTCTAAAGCTCTGCAAAGGCTGTATTGACCCCTGAAGTTGAGCATGTGTGTTACATACAACCTGTGAAAACTGAACACCCCAACGTACGTTATGTTTTTTATGATTTTGAGTGTCGGCAGGACCATGGCGAACACATTGCGAATTTCATATGTTGTATGGATTTTAATGGCGAGTGTTGGACTGCAGAGGGTGATGGTTGCGTACAGGATTTTAAAAAAAGGTATCGAACCCCAAAGTACAAGGGGTATACATTCATTGCACATAATTCGAAGGGTTACCTGCTGATGCAGTATTTGGTTAAGCATGGTGTGACGCCAAACATCATAGCGCAAGGCAGCAAGCTCATGTGCATTACAGATGAGGCTTTTGAACAGAGGTATATTGATTCACTCTGTTTCCTGACTATGAAGCTGAGTGCCATGCCTGGCGCTCTAGGTTTTGACAATGCAAAAAAAGGGCATTTTCCCCATTTCTGGAATAAAATTGAGAACCAGAATTACATCGGACCATACCCGCCTCCCTTGTACTATGGTTTTGATACAATGATGGACAAGGAGAGGGAGGACTTTATGTCCTGGTATAATAATGTGTCTGGGGGTGTGTTTGACTTTCGAAAAGAAATATCAGAGTACTGTCAGAATGACGTTGTTATTTTGCGGGAAGCTTGTTTGCGGTTTAGGACAGAGGCATTTGGGAGCACAGGTTTAGACCCGTTCCAGTGCATTACAATAGCCTCGGTGTGCATGAAACAATACTGCACAAAACTTTTGTCCAAAAACACCATCGTAGTCACATCGCCTGATAATTACGCGCAGCAGCAGAAATCATTTTCCACAGCCGCCATTCAATGGTTAGAATATGTGAATCATCGGGAAAAGATTTTCATTCAACATGCCTTCAACCGGGGGGAGGTTAAGATGGGGAACTATTATCTAGATGGGTATTCAGAGGTGGTGGCGTTCGGACAGCTTTTGAATTTGCAGGGTGTTTTTTTCATGCTTGCCCTCAATGCTTTAATTTAAGCACAATTAACCCTCTCACAAAAAAAAAATTGACACTCTGCGTCGCGTATACAACCTGAATGTTGTAGTTATGTGGGAGCACGAATGGGTAAGACTTAAACGTGAGAGTCCTGAGGTTCAGGAGTTCCTGCGACATCATGACTACCCGGAACGTCTGGAACCTCGGGATGCTCTGTTTGGCGGTCAAACTAATGCGTTGCAACTTTACTACAAGGCTCAAGAAGGTGAGCAAATACACTATTTTGATTTCACCAGTCTATACCCGTTCGTGAACAAAACTAAAGTTTACCCAACAAATCACCCCATCATCATCTTCTGTGACTTTGAACTGATCGAAAACTATTTTGGTCTGGTCAAAGCCAGGGTATATACCCCAAGAAAACTTACAATACCTGTGTTACCGTACAGAGTCTCTGGTAAATTAATGTTTCCACTTTGCCGGTCCTGCGCAGAATCTGAGCATCAAGGTGAGTTGTGAACATTCTGATGAGTTGCGTTCTTTCACAGGTGTATGGTGTACCGTTGAAATGCTTAAAGCTCTTGAAAAAGGTTACATCATCGACAAAATCTGAAATTTGGCATTTCCAAGATAGGTCCAATTCTCTTTTCAGTGACTATATTAAGACTCATTTAAAGGGCAAACAAGAAGCGTCAGGATACCCCTCTTGGGTTTCTGATGATTCTGACAAGGCGGCCTATGTGCAGAGTTATTGGGAGAAGGAGGGTGTTCGTTTAGACCCAAACAATATTTCAGTAAACAAAGCCAAGAGACAAATTTCCAAACTGTTTTTAAAGTCTTTGGGGCAAATTTGGTCAGAGAAGCAACCAGACAAACACAACCTTAATCCCTGATCCTGAACAGTTTCTGCAATTCATGTTTTCAGACGAGTATGACATCTCACACTTTTCATTTCTTACAGAAGCCGTAGCTCTGGTACAGTGGAAACTTACTAAGTGTTTTCCAAAGGTCCCCAGATACAGCAATGTGTTCATCGCGGCCTTCACCACAGCTTATGCCCAGCTCGAGCTTTATGATGTCATGGATAAATGCCTGACAGGGTTCTGTACTACGACACAGATTCTGTAATCTTTGTGAGCCGCCCGGGTGACTGGATACCTTCTCTAGGTGATTTTTTGGGAGAATTGACTAGTGAGCTAGACCCCGGTGACCACATTGTTGAATTTGTATCAGGAGGGCCCAAGACGTATGGTTATAAAACACGGTTCGGTAAAACATGCATGAAAGTGAAAGGTATAACCCTGCATCATACTAACACGCAAGTTGTCAATCTTTCATCCCTCACAGAATTGGTACAACACTATGTACAGAATCCAGAGGCCCCAGCTCGTGAAATTACAACCAACACAACAAATTGTGAGGAATAAGAGAGGATTCTCTCAGCAACAGCATAGTTTCTAAAAGATTCAGAGTAGTTTGCAACAAAAGGGTCCTGCTCCCTGATTTCAAAACCTTGCCATATGGATTCTAGACAAGTGTTTGGGGTTGAGGGTTTTGATAGCCGCCTTCAACATCCTTTTTCATGCATAATCTCAAGTCCATCAAACAGCGGTAAAAGCGTTTTTGTGAAAACACTGCTCGAAAATGTATTGTCAACAGTACTGCAGAACATTGTATGGTTTTATTCGTGCTGGCAACCCATGTACGATTAAGTGCTTTGTAAAATAAAGAATGTACATTTTGTAGAAGGTCTTCCTGAATCTTTGACCGATTAAGTTTTGCTACCTTTGCACAAAACCAATATGGTAATTGTTGATGACCTTATGCAGGCTGCCAGTCAGAGCTCTGAAATTGAGAGAGCTTTTACCAAGTATACACACCATAGAAACCTAAGCATCATATATCTTGTTCAGAATCTTTTCTTCCAGGGTCGAAACAGTACACACAGTAAATCTTAATGCAAACTATATTGTTCCGTTCAAACCTATTGGTGGACTTAAAAGCACAGACGCCTGAGGAATACCGAATCAGAACTGGTTTGTATGCTCCAGAGTGGCCGGTAGTTTATGTGCTAAAGAAAAAGTAATATGTCTGCACGTATTAAACGGAACTGGACGCTTCTAAACGCCCTATTTGAAGGTAATGCCTGGCCAAGACATACCATATTACAGTCTGCTTCTGGTGAACTTATAAACACAATTTGTGAACTAGCTCTCAATGTTTTACGAGGCAATATACCCCTAACAGATACACAACTGAAAAAAATAAGAAAACAAAAGGTCGGAATTAAACTGTTTATTAACAAAAGATCATCTATTCGTAAGAGGAGAAAAATTATTAGTCAAAAGGGTGGATTTCTTCTGCCTCTACTGAGTGTCGCAATACCGTTTCTCACCAGTTTGATAGCGGATTGCAGCTGCGTTTAAAAAACATGGAGCATGCCCAAAAAATGTTTCAGGACAAATTAAAGAATCTTACTTTTACTCCGGAGCCAATCCGACAAACTGTTGAAAATGATTTGGATCAAACCATACATAACATCTTATCAAGGACTGATGTTGGTCCTCATGAGAAGGCAAAACTGTACACGATTGCTCTACAGCAGGGGTGTCAAGATCCGGTCCTGGAGGGCCGCAGTGTCTGCTGGTTTTTGGTGCGTTTAAGCACAAGTGATTAATTTAAGTCACTAATTGGCTAAGAAGTCCACACACCTTGTTCTCAATGCTTTAACTGGGTGCTGATTGAAAGGAAACCACAAATACCTGTAGACACTGCGGCCCTCCAGGACTGGAGTTTGACACCCCTGCTCTACAGCATTTCATAGCGCTGGTCAAACAAGGTGAAGCCGAAATGCAACATTTAACCCTATCATTGCCTGTTGAGGGCCGCGATAATGTCAGGACGGACACCGCCCGAGTTGAAGATTTTGTACAAAGCGTGCCACCTAGAAGCCGGAAAAATGCCACCTACATATTGGATAAAATTTCAAAATCAGGAAATGTTGCACCCTGGAACGATAAAGGGGAGTTTGTGTTTAATGGCACAGTTGTAAGTGGTTCGCATATGTTGGATCTAATAAAGAACATAACAGCCCCTCACAAGATTTCTGACGATAGAAGACCCCGGGGTTGGGGGGAATTTATAGAGGCTATGGCTATGCTTAATATGCCTATTTCTGTCATACCTAATCAAAATGTGCGCGGAAAGATAAATCTACACAAAAAAATACCAAATACCGCAGCCTTTACACAGATGACGCCAGAACCAGGCCCTAAGGCTGTTTTTTCATCTCCCGTTTTAGACCATTCAGCGTGGATAGATTTCTGAAGCTGTTGAGTGTGTTTGCTTTAACCTCTTAATACCAAACGCCCCCTAGCGGTAACGCGGGCGTTACGGAAGTTATTAAAGTTTATATTTCATTAATTTAATAATAGAGAATAAACTGCTAACCTCAATATGTTGATTAAATATCCTTAAGATACATCCATTCTTTCTAGGAAAGTGGTTTTTAAGCCCAACACATCGTGTTAAAACTTCGTAAATAACGTTGTAAACTCAGACCTAATTACCAAACATTTATTGCAGCTTGCTGCCACTCCATAAACAATGCGTTGGTAAACTATTCTGCTTGATTATATTTCACAAAACTTTGCTTTGAAAAATCGTTATGCATTAAAGCTTTAAGAAAAAACAATTGAAAACGTTCTACACAGCTGTGCATGCTTTCTTCAAGTTACTAAACGGACTTGTGATTTTATGCGCTTCGTCACGAGTAGTTCGGCTGTGTCCCGTTCAGCATTGTGAAACTCGGCCAGTTGAGTGACTACCAACCCCTTAGCTTAGTTTGTTTTCGACAAACCTGTTTGGGACTTGACTGCGGAGTTTTTTTGTCAGACCGTCGTCAATTGGGTGCATTGTCTTGATTGATAGCACAGTAGGCCTATCTGAAGTGGGAATGACTGGTTGGGGGCAGCCTCCAGATTCAGTCTCGTTTTTCTCCCATTGGGTCTTAAACCTGTCTGTCAATTTTTGAGCCAATAGCCAAGACTGTTATCTTTCAAATAAGTGCTCATACATCATATCCGATTCAAAATATACACGTTATCGCCGTGCGTAACAGAGGGTTCGGTTTCACTGTAGTACGCTGATGCATTAGAGCGCAATAGGGTTAGCTTACCATTTTTGCTTTGCTTGTTCATAATTTACTTAGCTACGTTCCGGTTAGTAAAGAACAATTAATTAGGTAAGACCCGCAGTTACATTTTTTTTACTTTAGAGTATTTTTGATACAGTTTTTGTGTAGTTATGTCGAGATTTTTGAGGCGTTTATCCGTGCATCAAGTGCTAGATGAACTGGATAAGCCAGAAGATGTTTTTGCCGAGGGAGACTCATCCTGTCTCAGTGACGCTGAATCCACTGATGACCGAGATGATGTTGCTGACATGTAAGTTGTTTTATCATACTAACAGTGTTATGCTATAAACGCATTGAATTTCGCCATGGCAGGTAACGTCGTTAGGGCTGGTGGTATTACCGATTTTTCAATATACCAGTGTGAATTCACGCAATGCCATGCGGGTTCGTAATTACATTGTCAACTGTATTTTATTGTTTTTCATACAATTAATATTAAAAATTGCACATTCCAACAGTATGATAAATAATGTATGAAGTAAACTTAGGGTGTATTGTCTGTGTTGACAAACTCGCACGTGTTACGTGGCATTGCCAACAACACAGATGTTTGTGGAAACGGTAAGTTTGGTGTAAGCATCGAAGGAAATGTGCAGTTTAGCTGAAATGCGTGAATCCCTGTGTTTCTTCTGTGAAGCTAACTAACCTTATATACTTATGCATAAAATCGGTCCCTCTCAGCTAAATTAATATAGATAGTATTACCTTTACAGTGGCAAGCTAGCAAGCAAAATTACAGGTAACAAGCAGCTAGCTATCTATTTGTGTCTGAGATGAGCTACTAAATCGATTTTTTTGAGTGTGAAATGGCTTCTGGAAGTGTTTAGTAAAGTCATTGTTCCACATGAGTGAATTGTTCTGTATGCAGTACAGAAGGCTGTGCAGGTAAACAAAATGGCAATTTATGCATGGTATGAGGGAGAGAACATGGTAACATGAGGGAGTACTTGTTTATTATTATTATTGTTGATTGTTGTTGGATAAGGGGGACTAATGGGTATATCAACATGGTGGACAATTCCATGGACAGGGTTAGTGGGGTTTGTAATGATGCTGATTGCTCTCCTGAGGGAATGTGTAGTCTAAATGGCTTCTGTATGAATGGTTAAATAATCTCTCCTCACCCTCCACCCCCATGTTTTGATCCTTTGCCTTTTTTTGTTTTTAGTTTATTTTTTTTTAGCTTTTTGGACCCTGCCATTTCATTTTAATCGTGCTGTGGTAGCTGTTATTGTATCCCAGGACCAAATCCTGTACAGTATCTATATAGCGTCTAGTATTGTGTGCTGTGAAGTATCTCCACATTCTGGATTTTAACGTTCTATTGAAACGTTCGACCACAGATGCTTTCACATCGTCGTTGTCTGTGGCAAAGTGGATTATTTTGTTGCGTTTCATCAGACTTTGAAACAATTTATTGAAAAATTCTTTACCCTTATCGGTTCTTTACCACTTTGACACCTGTCTTGTTTTTAAGAACACATACCCAGGCATATTTTGACAATATATCTATACAAGTTAGCATAAACTTCATATTATCATATGCTCGGATAAACTTGACATGTCTACTAAATCAAGCTGCCATTGTGAATCAATGTTTCTCACAAAAACATTTTCTTTTGAGATTGACTCTGATGGGTTTGTGTAAAGTGTATGCATCTTCCCCCGACAACCAGTCCGTAACTTTCTTGTTTGATATGTTACTACCTGTTGTTTCACGCAAACCCCTTCGCAAACGCTCTTTACCACCGTAAGAACCAGGATTTTCTGGAGCATAATAAACATATTTCATGCGTTTCTCACCATCCATCCTTACAGCTATCACAATAATTACATTACATTACATTCATTTAGCAGACGTACAATAAGTGCATACAGAGACATCATCAAGATCACAATACACATTATATAAAAAACCAAAGTATTTACTTATGTATTTTTTAAAAAGTTGCAGGTTACATGACAGAAATTGCATATATTAACATTTAACAGGTTCTTGAAACGTTTTTAAACATTGTCGTTTATCTGGGTCCGCTCGCCTTCAGAGTGATCACACCACAGGTGCTCATGCATTGCACCGTCAATGTCCCAGAAATCTATGCTGACAGCAGCAATAGCCTTCTCACTGTCCGGGTCAAGGTCTGCACGTAAGATTTCCAGCAGTTTTTCCCTAATGTGTGGCTCCTCACGGAGTTCTGAAACAAGGGTGTCAAAAGAACCCAAGATTCTCACAGGATCTGGTTCCCCTCCGAACACTTTCAAGGCCTTGACCAGCATGGCTTCTTCACTTTTGCAAGGAATTTGTCAAAATGACATTTGAAATAGTAAGCATCCGTTTCAAAGAGGCAGCTGTGTCTCAGTTGACTGGGATGGTCAACTTCACATCCGAGACATTCGCTTCTCAGCTGTTTTTCGATAGCGCCATTCAGAAGACAGGCGACGATGGCTTTCAGCAGCTTAATCATCGGACTTGTAAGACACCCGTCGATTTCGTCTATACACCCCGGGCGTTTTTTTTGTCTGGACTGTTGTACACAGCATGGCACATCGCAGCCTTCGTCTTCGTAGACCATAGATTTTGGCTCTGATAAAAAGACAGCTTTGGCTTTGTCGACATCGATCCAAGACTCTGTAGCAGGTTTGTCATTGTTCGCTGAATACTCAGAATCCAAAGGTTCTGAGCACACAGAGCCCTGTAGGGGGGTATACATTTTATACAAGCCCTGAGACATGCTTGTCAAGAGGTCTGTACAGTCTGTATGAAATCAGGCGTTTTGCAGAGTGGCTTTTAAGCCCCTCTGAAACGTATAGCCACGCCTTAAAACTTTAGAGTTATGAGCTGGGTGGGGCCTTCCTTTTTGGGGTTGATTTGAATTTAACATATTTGAACGTTTAATAATAATAATAATAATGAAACAATACGTAAAATAGCATGTAAAAGAAAGGCTTTTTTATTTTAAAGTTCATAAAATCAATCAAAAACACATTCTGTATACATTTATATTAAGCACACACACACACACACACACACACACAATCTAAAAACTTTTAAAACAATTTTTGATTACACGTTTTGACAAGTTATTTACACAAAACTTGTTGTATAGTCTTCGTCATCAGAGACAATAAAAAGACATTCTGTATACATTTATATTAAACACACACACACACACACACAATCTAAAAACTTTGCAGTTTTGACAAGTTAATTACACAAATACCTCCGAACAGCTCTGAAAATTACAACTACAATATACATCCTCCACAACATTTTAGTAGCATTGTTTGAATTTAAGCCAGTCCTTGTGCACAAATACTACAGACTCTGTATTTTCACCGTACAACTCCCCCTCACACAGGTTGAAAAGTGTAATTTTTGGTTCCTCGCCAGACGTGTCAATATTATACCCACAACGACGATATGATGAAGCTGTCGCGGGCCATTCTTCGTAAAGCGAACGTCTTTGAAGTCTTGACATTGCAGCAAAAGTTATTTTTGGTCTCCGTAAAACGGTCTTGTTAGCCACAACCTCTGGAGGTTTCGGTGTTGAGTTTTCTGAGGTAGACATGCTTCTTTTGTAGGTTGATTACAGGCGATAGTGTCAACGTCTGTTTCGGCTATAGACCTGTTCAAAAAGTCGACCCTTTATACAATCCGTGAAACCTGTGGTCAGTGGTACAGCTGTTCCAAGTCATTCAGACGTCACACCCCCCTGCTGTGAATTGTAGCCCGAAATTTAAAGGATTTACGTTTAAACAATAAAGCCTACATATAATCACCCAACCCTGTTTAAATTGAATAACCCCATCTTTTTACAAGCCCATCGATACTAAACAGTCATATTGGTTCTAAGTATTGCCCTATTACAAAACCTTGTACAAATACCCAAAAGTTTTGTTTCATGATTCTGACCCAGTGAACAACATTATAGGGACATATAGACGGTTAGGGTAGATAGTCGCCTTTTCAATGGGGTTCGGGGGCATTTTGCAGCCTGTTGAAATATTTCTAGTCTATGCATTTCATTCAAACTATCTTTGAATCAACTGCCAGGCATACAGCTGTTCCATGTCATTCAAAGGTTGTCTCTAGCATCGCGCGCGCACGCCAGCCCCCATCGCAAGCACGCACCCCTCCCCAGCTGTTGTTAGCCCTTCAGAATCCGGCTTGACATAAGCGCTGCCTGACCTATCCAGCTCATTGGCCCGTGTAAACGTCCGTCAATTTCATAGGGGATAGGAAGCGGATACTACGGGGGCGTATACCCCCCTTTTACATACTCCGTACGAAAAAGCTAATGGCTCCATTTGTAATGTCGAGGACAGTCTGGAAAGATCTCTGCCCCGTCTACAGGCTATAGCCTATAGGCTATCTCCGGACCTCCGCGGAACCCAAAGTTCTTTTAGGCTTTGCGTTTTAATTCTGTAAAACGTTACATAGCCTATTCTTTTATTTTTATTCTTTCTAGTCTTTCTTTCGAGTCCTCCTAGGCTTTCTTTTAGAACACTAACTTGTTTTTTAGATACACCACTTGGCTATTTTACACAGTGTTAAGACTTTACGGAGACCTTGGCTACGGTCTCTCACTACGGAGTCATTCGCGCACATCTCCAAAACTTCAAACATTTTTTAAAAATGGCATGCTTTCTTTCTTTCAGACAACTAACTTGCTATAGCCGACTGCTATTTGTCACGTTTTAACAGCCTGCTTGAATTCTTTTATTCTTTTAAAACGTTTCTGCTAACACAAACTGTTTTTTTTTTAAACTTTAAACTATTGCCACTAACCTATACATTTATATTTATATATATATACATTTATATTTATATGTATATATATATATACACCATTACTTTTTCAAAATAAAAAATAAAAAATACCAACACGTTTTCCCCCCAAGCAACCTAAGACCCACCATAAAAAAACAACGTTTACAACAACCACCCCCCAATAAAATGACATCATCACAATGCCAATAAATCCCCCCTTGAAACAACCCCCCACAACACCCTGAATAATAATAATACATCATAAATTAGAAATAAAAAAATAAACATTTATTTTTAATTTTTTTATGCATAATTATATTTTTTCATAACCTCATCCATCATTTTTTGACATAAGCAGAATCGGATTACTCTCTTACAGATTTAGAATGTGGAAGAATCAAAGGATCAGGGTGTGAGGTTGCAGTAAACGTTGGACCCAATGCGCAGAATACGACGGAGGCAAGACAAGGAGATTCAATAATAATGGAATTTTACTGGGGAGATAACCAAAAAGAAAAGGTTGCCAGTAAGGGCAAAAAACAAAAACACAAAAGAACAATGAAGAACAAACTCAGGAACAGCTATCCCGAGAGACAAGGACATCAGACACGTTACATGAGGGAGCCTGAGAATTCATACATGTAGCGAAACAAGCAGCAAACATGAGAATCAAGCAACCAGACAGAGGACACAGGAGGTAGATATACACCTGGGCTAATGAGGGAATGGAGAACAGGTGGAACTGGAGAACAAGAGGTAACAATGAACACAAGGGAGTTTGTGGTGCGGCCTCTGGTGGACACAGGAGGAATCGTGACACAGGGTATAGAACAGACAATATAGTAAAACTAGAATGGCACTCAGAGAGATGCCGACATCCACGTGAGTGGGCAAAACAGAGAATTCTATGATATCGAAAGGATGTAGCCACTTACTTCTATTGGCAAAGTTTCAGCAAACAATATGCTGTCCAGTGCACCGCACCTCTGAATTTCACCTTAGGCCAGGTGTGGGTGCAGGTTCATCTTATCTAGTAAGGGCCAGTGTGTGCAGGCTTTTATTCCAACCAAACAGTAACACATTGGATTCTACTAATCAAGGTCCTTAGCAAAGAGTAGTGGTCGATTAGTAGAATCAGGTGTGCAAAGGCCTTTTTACATGGGGGATGAAAATCGCTGTATGACAGCCTACTTTTTTAGCCGTATAGGCTATCCGTTACCAGTCACAACAGAGTGCTGGCAGGTTGGGCGAATAACTTATAGCAGCAGCAGACCAGTCAGGGAGAAAGGATATTACCAAAGTGAATTTATGGGGAAAGTGTAGGCTAATGTCATTCCGCGCTGCGTTGTCAAAATATTAAATTCAATCCTACCTGGCCTCATCGGGCAGGCGGGGGGCATGTGCACGATACAGGCACGGAGGCAGCATTTTTTTGAGAAAGAGCCCGCGTCGCTCTCCACCTGCCAGCCACCTGCCCCTCCCCGCTTCCCCGCTTGCCTCTCATTGAAAATGAATGGAGACCAAGCAACTGTTGCGTACCATGTAAAAAGCCCTTAACTGCTTAGTTGGAACAAAAGCCTGAACCCACACCGGCTCCTTTCTGGATAAGATTGAGGACCCCTGCCTTAGGCTATAATGGAGAAATTGTTGATGTTTTTTTTTTTATACCAAACTAAGGGTTTACTGTTATATTTTAAATCCAGTTATGTGCAAAGTTTCATCCAAATCGGATCAGAACTGTAGGCGCTAAGGCTATGAACAGACAGACACACAGCTGTCTCGCAGCGCTATGCCTGTACGGGTGTAATAAAAACAACATACATACACAGGGCCTTAAGTCTTCATGCTATGAAAAAATAAACAAATTAAATACTACTATCAATGTTCCTTGTGCATTGCTATCAAAAGACCCCTGCTGGTCAATCGGGCGCCCGTAGCCATAGCTTTGCAGTCAAAGCCGAATATTAAAGTTCCCTCCACCAACTTCGATCTATGCAAGCTTAGCTGTACTCTGCGGTGTTTAAAGAAGCGGCTGAAGACACCACATGTTTTGAAGGAGAACTGTGGATGTCAACACTTTGCAGAATCAGCAGTGGGGTTTGTGCAATATATGGGGCTGCGGTTGCAGACTATTAGCTACTCCAAATTTGTGTGGAAATTGGATATGCTCAGTCCCATGTTGGGTGCCAAATTTATTGGAAAAGAAATACTACCATCAATGGCATTACCCTAAATTCAACAAGTACAATTTAGGCATTTTACAAATGCTTTTAGCCAAACTTACACAAGGTACATAATATGGCAAGTAAACTCCACTAGACCTGCATGTTAATTAAATTTTTATTTATTTTAAAAACTATATTTCTAAACATAATATGTTTCTATTTTTTAAATAGAAACATTTACTTAGATGTAATCTGGAAGGGTGGGTTTTCAGATGTTTGTGGAAACAGCCAGTGAATCTGTCTTCCTGACTGAGTGGGGGAAGGTCATTTAACAATTGTGGAACAAGGGTGGAGAAGAGCCAGGGCCACAAGGTGAGGCTGCTAGGTGCGAAGAGAAGAGACAGCCAGTTGGCAAGAGGAGGCTGTGCAGAAAGTTCTGGTTAGTGGTCTGTGGTTTAATCATTGGGTGCGTTTACTTTCACACTAATACTCCGATCTTACCCTGATTATGGCAATACTCTGATTATGAAAATGGTCATGTAAATGCCCTTTGTCTGATTATCTCTATCGACTGAAGGTCATAATCGCATATTCAAAACCCAATTAAGACACCTGGATTTTTTTCCCAATCTTTTGATTTTTTTTTGATGCATCTCAGGCAAAAGTCGAAGATCCCCGATGAAAAGAAGCATTCGCTGTTTATGTTGAGCATACACTGATTATGGAAAGAATCATGTACTAATCATATTACTTATATCAATGTGTATGCGATGATCTAAATGCTGTCATAAACTGATTACTCCCAATAATCGGGGTACTGGTGTGCATGTAAACGTAGCCATTGTCTGAAAGTAGGACGGGGCAATATCACTCAGAGCTGGATGTGCCAGTGTAAGTGATTTGACGTGAATACAAGTGGATCCCAGAAGCCAGTGAATATTGGTAAGAAGAGACATGAGTAAATTTAGGAAGAATATACTGACTGTCTGGCTTGACCATTCAAAAACATAGCTCTGGCAATTCTCTGTCTTTAGATAAAGATGAGGGGCATGGTGAAAGTACACTAGCTTTATGGAACAGTATTATATGCGATTTTTAAAAAATGATAACAGCCATACTGGAATGACTAATTTTATTAACCAATTTTTAAATTAAATTTAGAATGCATTGGTTATTGTCAGGACTCAAGTAGAATGGACTCAGGCAGAGGTGGGTACTGCATTACTTGTCCTTGAGTAGATTTTTGAAGATGTTATACTTAACTGAGTATTTTATTAAAAACAGTACTTTTACTTTTACTGAAGTATGTTTGTAATCTAAAAAAATACTTACTACTCTGTTACATTTAAAAAATATGCCATCTACATAGTTGCCATACACATACATAGTCTAAAAGAACAATGTTTTTCCTCAATTTTATTCAGTTTTGTTGTTTGCGTCTACTATGTCCTATTTGTCTCCGACTCCAAAGCATCTAACCTGCTGCATTACAGAACTGTCCAATCAGCTACACACTAATCTTGGCACACATACGGTTCAAATAGAAACCGAACAATATGGTAATATGTGACAGGTGCTGGTAAAATGGTCCACAAGTAGCACAGGGTCATATTTCTGTTTGTTTTCTTTTAATGTTGGTACACCTTAAAACACTTTCCTGAGAAAACAGCTCTCAAAGAGAACACAACAGTAGCCAGCTTACCCCGCTGGTCCTCTGGTCTGATGAAACTGTTTGGCCATAATAACCGTTGTTATGGTCGTTTGGAGGAAAAGGGGTGAGGCTTGCAAGCCGAAAAACACCATCCCAACCGTGAAGCACGGGGGTGGCAGCATCATGTTGTGGGGGTGCTTTGCTGCAGGAGGGACTGGTGCACTTCATAAAATAGATGGCATCATGAGGAAGGAAAATGATGTGGATATATTGAAGCAACATCTCAAGACATCAGCCAGAAAGTTAAAGCTTGGTCGCAAATGGCTCTTCCAAATGGACAATGACCCAAAGCATACTTCCAAAGTTGTGGCAAAATGGCTTAAGGACAACAAAATCAAGGTATTGGAGTGGCCATCACAAAGTCCTGTCTTCAATCCAATCGAAAAAGCGGAACTGAAAAAGTGTGTGCGAGCAAGGAGGCCTACAAACCTGACTCAGTTACACCAGTTCTGTCAGGAGGAATGGGCCAAAGCAACTTATTGTGAGAAGCTTGTGGAAGGCTACCTGAAACGTTTGACCCAAGTTAAACAATTTAAAGGCAATGCTACCAAATACTAACAGAGTGTATGTAAACTTCTGACCCACTGGGAATGTGACGAAAGAAATAAAAGCTGAAATAATTTACTCTCTCTACTATTATTCTGACATTTCACATTCTTAAAATAAAGTTGTGATCCTAACTGACCTAAGACAGGGAATGTTTACTAGGATTAAATGTCAGGAATTGTGAAAAACTGAGTTTAAATGGATTTGGCTATGGTGTATGTAAACTTTCAACTTCAACTGTATGCATGCCACGAAGAACAAAAGTACCATGTTCACATTGTGCTATATTACAAACAATAACATAAAGAGGTAGCAGATTTTTTTTAACTGATCAAAATAAAGGCTGAGGTGAATCAATAGGCTCCTAATTGGTGAGTGGACACATGGCCACGAAAACTAACCATTTGGCAGATAATGAAGAATTCAAAGATAATGCAAGTGGCAACATTAAAATAATGCCACGGGTTAGAACACTGTATGGACCCAAATGCAGGACTTGGAGGCAAAACTCAGGCAAAACTCAGCAAAGAGTATATTTATTGTACAAGGCAAGAAACAGGCAAAAGGAACAGGGAAGGCTACGGTGAAGGGCTGGAAATGGGGTTGGCGAAACTAATAGAGCTGGGCAAGTGATGGGGCAGGAGTGAGCAGGAACGGGAAGCAGGCTGGAGTGAAGAACAGAGAAAAACAAACAGGTTATGAGGCAAATGCAAAAACAGACAGAATGGCCGGGGTAAAGTCTAGACAGGACTGAGACAATACAACAAACTGGTAACAACTGAGAAAGAGGGGAACATAAATAGAGAGGGGAACAGGTGAAAGGGCTAATTGAATAACTAAAAGGAGTGAGGAATGTGTGCAGGTACTGATGGGATAATTAAAGTGTGTGCGGAATGTGAGCAAAGGGGGACAGCGATAGGCTGAATGATAATGAGGAACAAAAACGGGGAACCACGCCCAGCCTGCACAAACACGGAACAGACAGGGTGAACTGAAAAACACGACATGAAACATGAGGAATGGGAAAACAAGAGAAACGAAAGGAAGGTGGACTGGTGGGAAACAGTGGATGTTACAGTACCCCCCCCCTCCGCCCCCCCCCCCAACGAACGCCTCCAGGCCTCCAGATCCTGCTCCGATCCTTGGGCTCATAACCCTCCCAGTCCACCAGGTACTGGTACCCGCGCCCCTTGCGGCGGATATCTAGGATGCGGCGGACGGTGTAGGCAGGCACGCTGTCAATGATCCGAGGGGGTGGAGGGGGCTCGGCAGGAGGGCTGAGTGGGCTGGAGGAGACGGGCTTTATTTTGGAAACGTGAAAGGTGGGGTGAGGGAAGCTTCAGCTTAATGGCGGAGGGGTTCACTACGGAGATGATGGGGTAGGGACCGATGAACCGGGGCTGGAGCTTCTTTGAAGTGGATTGCAGGGGAATGGAGGAGGTGGAGAGCCAGACCTGCTGTCCCGGAGTGTACTGGGGGGCTGCGGAACGGTTGCGATCGGCCTGGCATCGGGTATGGGTGGTGATGCGGAGGAGTGCCGTGCATGCCTGCCTCCAGATCCTCTTGCACCGCCGAAGAAGTGACGGGATGGTGGCCTCCTCCTCCTGGGCGGGGAACAGGGAGGGGTTGGTAGCCCAGGGAGCACTCGAATGGGGACAACCCTGTCATGGGGCTGGTGAGGGAGTTGTGAGAGTACTCCACCCAGGGAAGGAGCTTGCTCCAGGAGGAGGGGTTGTGGGAGGTCACGCACCGCAGAGCTGCTCCCAGGTCCTGGTTGGCCCTCTCCATTTGGCCGTTGGACTGCGGGTGGTATCCGGAGGACAGGCTGGCGGAAGCCCCCAGGTAGTGGCAGAATGCGGTAGAAGGGTGGAGCTTGAGGTCCTCACTGGACCGCTGCGACAGGATGGCCCCCACTCCGGAATCGGAAGCGTCCACCTCCACTGTAAACTGGCGGCTCGGGTCAGGATGAGTCAGGATAGGTGTGGAGGTGAATTTGGACTTGAGTGTGGAAAAAGCAGTTAGCTTTGGGTGACCAGACAAGCGGAACAGAGGTGGAGGTGAGGTTAGTGAGAGGGACGGCGACTTGGCTGTAGCCATAGATAAACCGTCTGTAAAAATTGGCGAACCCCAGGAACTGTTGTAACTGTTTACGGGAGGTCGGACGGGGCCACTCCACGACGGCCTGGATCTTGCTGGGTTCCGGTCGAACGCGTCCACTCTCAATAATGAATCCTAGGAAGAACACTGAGGGGATGTGAAAATCACATTTTTCTGCTTTAACATAGAGCTTGTTCTCCAGGAGGCATTTCAAAACCTGTTGTACATGCAGGATATGTTCCTCTGGGTTCTTGGAATAGATTAGAATATCATCAATATAAAGAAAGACTGACTGGTTCAGGAAGTCCTGGAGGCCATCATTAATGAGGGCCTGGAACACAGCTGGGGCGTTCGTGAGCCCAAACGGGACGACCAGGTATTCGAAGTGTCCCAGGGGCGTGTTGAATGCTGTCTTCCACTCGTCTCCTTCCCGGATCCGGACCAGATGGTAGGCGTTCCAGAGGTCCAACTTGGAGAAGACCGTGGCTCTATGGAGGGCTTCAAAAGCAGAGTTGATTAATGGGAATGGATACTTGTTACGTACTGTGATGGAGTTGAGGCCATGGTAGTCGATACAGGGGCAAAGGGTGCCGTCCTTCTTGGACACAAAGAAGAAACCAGCACCCACAGGGGAAGAGGAAGGGTGAATGATACCTGCAGTTAATGAATCGTGGATGTACGTCTCCATGGAGGCCCTCTGCGGAAGGGACAGGCTGTAGAGACGGCAAGGTGGCCCCTGGGAGCAAATTGATACCACAGTCGTATGGTCTGTGAGGAGGCAAAGTCAAGGCAAGTGATTTATTAAAAACTTCAGCTACATCATGATACTAAACAGGTACCGAGGACAAATCAGGCGGCAGAGAAATAGGGACAGGTTTGGCGCCCCCTGACGGGGGTCGAGCAGACTGGAGACAGGTGGCATGGCAGTGTGAACTCCAACTCTGGACTTGGGTGGTTTCCCAGTTGAGGTGGGGATTGTCGAGTTTTAGCTAAGGTTGCCCAAAGACTAAGGGAGACTGAGATGAGTTGAGAATATGAAATTTAATGATCTCCCGGTGGTTGCCAGACAGGACGAGTTGCAGCGGAACCGTGGAGTGGCTGACCCGAGCGATGAGTTTGCCATCCAGAGAGTAGGCGTTGAGTGGGTTGGTGAGTATATAAGGTCAAAAGAGAGAAGGACAGCAACTCAGTCTATTGTTTTATTTGGGCACGGACGCGTTTCGGCTTACCGCCTTCGTCAGCATGCATAAACAACAAGGACAGGTATAGGGCTTATATAGCATGACGTGAGTCAATCAACTCGAACATTCAGTTAATTGATCAATCGATCAATCAATCAATCAAACACTACATGAATGTTTGTAAGATATAATACCACATTGTATAGAACATCATATCTGCGTGTCAGTATTGTTGCAGAATAGCAAACCTTGAAAAAACACAAAAAAGCAATTTGGAATTTCGTTTCATTTTATGACTATTTTAATTTAGATATTTGATTGGTTCACTTTAAACGAACACATGGAATAATACGACTATAAACACACTTGTAGCCGGAACCACACAATGTATGGCATGTTGTATTTTTAAGAATTGTTTCCTATATAAGAATCTATAAACCACATCATTGTGAAAAAAGGTGTTTGCATTTCACTCATTCAATGGATTTTGGATTTCACAAAGTGGGACAATCTTTCAAAAGAGTAATGTGTTTTGTTTTGAAAAACAATTGGTAAACAGTCACCGTCTTAAAGAAAACACGACAGGGAATGAGAGTCATTAAGCCCTCTAGGGGAGACCGTGGATAGATGGTGTATTCACCAGGCCTCCCTTTGAAGGAGCAATTTATCTCTATCGCCGCCCCTGCGTGGACTTTTAACATGTTACTGGGCAGTAGCAGGGGCAGAAATAGGGCTCACCAGTACACCCAGCTTCACTGAGGAGCCGCCCCCTTTAGGGTGAGTAGGGCAGGCAGATAGCCGGTGACCCGGCTTGCCGCAGTACAAACAGGACCCGGCTTGGAACCTTCGTTGCCATTCTTTGGGCGTGAGCCGGGTTCTACCCAACTGCATGGGTTCCTTGTCGGGTGAATCTGGGACAGTGGAGGTGGAAGAGCCCGGAGGTTGAGGCAGGTAGCCCGGGCTTGAACCAAGAAGCTGAGTGGAAAGGCTGTGGCGACCTGTCTTCTCCCTCATCTTCTCCCTCCCTCCCTCAACCTTATCTGGTTATCCAGGGAGATAGCGAGTGAGATCAGGCCATCGAAGGAGCTGGAGTCATCCCGGACCGCTAACTCGTCTTTAAGCCCCTCCCTCAAACCATTCTGGAAGGCCCCCTGAGCGCGGCGTCATTCCACCCGAACTCCGCGGCCAGGGTGTGGAACTCCACGGCATATTCCGCAGCACTGCGGGACCCCTGGCGGAGGTGGAGCAGGCGTTGGGCAGCGTTGCGGCCGCAGACCGGGTGGTCAAAGACCTTGCACATCTTTGCCGAGAAGGTCGGGAAATGGGTACTGGCGGGAAGCTGATTGCCCCACACAGCGGTAGCCCAATCCCGCACGCTGCCTCCCAGACAGGCTATCACGAATGCGATCCTGTTCTGGTCTGAGCCATAGGAACCGGGTTGAAGCTTGAAGACCAGGTCGCACTGCATGAGGAAGCCCCAACATTTCCCCAAATCGCTAAGGTAGTGCTCAGGATGGGGAATGTGGGGCTCTCTAGCCGGGAGGAGCGGCGGGACCGCTGGTTGGACCTCGGGAGCCTGGACCGGCTGGCCGGTGGGGAGCTGGGTGGTGAGCTGCGACATCAGGGACCCCGACCCACTTGGTCGGCGATGGAATTCAGGGTCTCCTGGACGTCTACGAGTTGTTAGCCATGTTGGCTGATGATGGACCCTTGGCAAGCGAGGGCATGCTGGAGTTGCTCCGAGTCCGCTGGACCTATGCTGGCCAGTTCGTTCTGTCACGGGTTAGAACACTGGTATGGACCCAAATGCAGGACTCGGAGGCAAAACTCAGGTAAAACTCTGCAAGGAATATATTTATTGTACAAGGCAAGAAACAGGTAAAAGGAACAGGGAAGACTACGGTGAAGGGCTGGAGACGGGGTTGCCGAAACTAATAGGGCTGGGCAGGTGACAGGGCAGGAGTGAGCAGGAACGGGAAGCAGGCTGGACGGGCTGGAGCAAAGAACAGAGAAAAAAAAAACAGGCTACGAGGCAAATGCAAAAACAGACAGAATGGCCGGGGTAAAGTCTAGACAGGACTGAGACAACAAACTGGCGATGAAACTGAGAAAGAGGGGAACTTAAATAGAGAGGGGAACAGGTGAAAGGGCTAATTGAATAACTAAAAGGAGTGAGGAATGTGTGTGGGTACTGGTGGGATAATTAAAGTGTGTGTGGAATGTGAGCAGAGAGGGAGAGTTGGCTGAATGATAATGAGGAACAAAAACGGGGAACCACGCAGAGCCTGCACAAACACGGAACAGACAGATAGGGTGAACTGAAAAACACGACATGAAACATGAGGAATGGGAAAACAAGAGAAATGAAAGGAAGGTGGACTGGAGGGGAACGGCGGATGTTACAAATAAATCATTAACATAAACTATACTGGTCTATTTAAAGTCCAAAGTTAGGTGTGCAATAGTGCAATAGTGTGCAGTAGCAAGGTCCTGCTCTGGTCAGTGTTCAATGTTCAGCTCTATATTGTCCAATATGGGAGATACAGTCAAAGGGAATCTACAAATGGAGAGTCTTGTTCTGAGCTCTTGTGGAATTTGAATACCATGAGCAAACCTGGGGGATATTTCACAAAGCAGGATTACTGAGTTAGCTGGATAACTACACTATCCAGCTAACTGAGTAACCCTGCTATGTGAAATACCCCCCAAGCCTTTGTAGTCAAGCTAGCTAACAGTGGTTATATGTGTGATACATTGTTTGGACATGCGGCTAGCTAGATAGCTAACTGTTAGCTTAGCCAGCAAAGGCTTGATTTGTGTGATAGATAGACAGACAAACAAACATACTTGCAAATTATCCATTGTTTGGACTATCTAGATAGCGGTTAGCTCAGCCAGCACAGGCTTGTTTTGTGTGATAGATAGATAGACAGACAAACATGCTTGCAAATTATACATTGTTGGCTAGCTAGATAACTAACTGTTAGCTTAGCCAGGGGCTTGCCTTGTGTTAAACAAAGACTGGTAGAAATACGAAAATCACGACGGACACGCTTGCAGATACATTGTTTGGACATGCAGCAACCTAGATAGCTAAATGTTATCTTAGCCAGCAAAGGCTTGGTTTGTGTTAAACAAAGACAGACAGAAGATATATAGATAGATAAGAATATCATGACGAGAATGCTTGAAAATGATACAATGTTTGGACATGCGGCTAGTTAGATAGCTTACTGTTAGTTTAGCTAGCAAAGGCTTGGTTTCTGCTAAACAGGCTGTGTCTGAATCGGTCTGAATCAACCTTCTATAGGCTACCTGTGAGAAAGTTAAGTAGGCGAAATGTTATCTAAATATAGTGTACTTTAAATCCGCAATTGATATACATATTTCCTGGTTTTCACTGCTAATAGTATTGACGATATTTTTGGCATACTATATGTCACTAAATAGCACGCAATAAGCAGTAGGCCTACACAGTAACATTGCCTTATCTAGTACACAGGAGAACACAGTAGATTCATACACAGCCCTCGACTAACAGGTAACAGATAGCAAAAACTCAAACTTACCTGGGTAACGTTACAAAACAGAAGGTTTCACAGCAAACGACAGTACTGTGAATCGTGTATGATCTCTGGTGTTTTCATTTTACTTGGAATCTTCTTTGACGTTTGAGTAATTTCGGAATCATTAGGCTAACATTAATACATGTCAAATATAGTTCCTAAAATATCTCTGTTGTCTGCGATGTCATGTTCATTGGTAAGAATCAGAATTATTACCATCGTTCATAAATTATGGTAGGATAAAGGATTCCATTAATTCTCTGTTGTCTATGCTTCTACCGGCAGCTAAATTATTCAGAGATGTAGCAGCATTTTCAGCGTGAGTAAGTAGCCTAAAGAGAGCCCTGGTGAAGCAACGTCTGAGTTCCTGGTAGGCCTTCTCATCTTCCAGGGACCAGGAGAATCAGGAGGGGAACCCCTTGTGAGGGCCATCATGGGATCTTCCAAGGAGCTGAAGCCTTTGATGAAGTGGCAATTAAAGTTAGCGAACACCAAAAAATGCTGAACCTGCTTCACGGAGGTGGGTTGAGGCTAGTCTAAGACACCACAAACTATTTGGATGTCCATCTGCAGACTTTCACTGAGCACAATGAATCCCAGAAAGGAGACTTTGGATAAGTGGAACTCGCACTATTTAGGTTTTATGTATAGCTGGTGTTTCAGGAGTTGTTTCAGGTTCTGACATGTTGTGCATGTTCAGGAAGGATTCTGGAGAAGATGAGAATGCCATCGAAGTAGACAAAGTAGCATCTCCTGTAGCACATCATTGATGATGACCTGGGAAACAGTGGGAGAGTTAATAAGCCCAAATGGCATGACCAGGTACTCATAGTGTCCTGTAGGGGTGATGATCTTCCATTCATCCCCCTCCCTAATGCGTACACGGTGGTAGGCATTACACAGGTCCAAGTTACCAGAAGTGCATGATTCAATGAAAGCCTGCAGGTCACACTGTGATCTAGGCCACCGGAGGCTAGCAGGAAGCAAGGTACGGGACACAGAAGGCCGGTAAGAAATAAACTGACTCGTCAGAAGTCTCCCAATCCCAGACGAGTCTACTCATTTCCCGAGAGTTCAGGACATGTGGCATGGAATAGCCATACCAACAGCAATATATAGAAAACTTCTCTCTAATTCATTGCTCTCTCTCTTGGTTTATCACAGCTGCATGGCCTCTTCCTAGGTAGTTGAAGAAACCTTCAGGTCAGCAAGTGTACAGAGACTCGTGGAGCTCTGGATGCCTCGGATAAGACTGATATTCTGTTGAGTCTAATGGTGGTCTCTCACGCTCTCACTCACAGAGATGACCCTCAATTAGAATGGTGAGGTCGATGAGCTGATCCAGGCTGGTGAGCAGGTCCCTGGACCCCAGCTCACCCTTCTGCGCCTCCAACAAGCCTTGATGGAAAATGGTGAGGTTCCTCGCTCCACCCACTCTCGGCACAAGTGTGCGGAATTCCAAGGAATAATCTGCCATGCTGCGTGAAACCTGCCGAAGGGAGAAGAGTCTCTTCACCGCCTCACATTCACTTCCTGGGAGATCAAAAACTTTGCACATTTCTTGAGTGAATAACTGGATGTCGGAACAAGCCGGGTCTGATGTTCCCACACCGCCTTAGCCCAAGCAAGAGCCATGCACGAGAGTAAGGAAATCATGAAGGAAACATTGGAGTGGTCCGTAGGGAAAGAGGATGTTTGTGGCTTGAAGACTAGGGAACGCTGGGTTAGGAAAGCCACAAAACACCAAGAACAAAAACAACAAACTTGAGAACTCAGGAACACCAAGGAATTACTTGACACAAAGGGACTAGAGGCTCATGGTAACATGAACACAACATAAAACTAAGAAAAGACGGGGAGAGCAAGGGACTTAAATAAAATTGGAGACAGGTGAAAAAAATAACCAATAAAACTTAGTGAGACAAAGCAAAAATGAGACACTAGGACTGGGGAAATGGCGGCCTCTGGTGGTCACCAACTAGAACTGTGACAGTTATACCGTCAAATATTGTACCATCGTTGTTGCTTAGCATAAACAATTATCCTGTTTTATTATTATACATGTATTTATCCTGTTAAGAATCCTTAAGAATCAAATTATCATTATTATTATTACTATTATTTTTACTACTACTACTTTCTGCTTTTCAAATTTACTGACACATTACATTTAATGTTGGGAGGTAATTTGCCAAAAAAATATTAAAAGTGCAATGTAAAACTAGAAAACGTCCCTCCACACACAATCGTTCTGACAGTTCAGCTAGGCCTTCACATGCAGAAAATAATTTAAATTCAATGTGAGAAGGAATAGATGATTTAATGAGAAGATCGGATTTTTACTAAATAGATAAGTCTCACAAATCCAGTTCTTTCAAATAAAGAATTAAGGCATAACCTCCTAGGCATAATGAGACCTTGAAGACTGATACTGAGCTCAAAATATCGACGAAAATTTTATCAGAAGCCCCAGAGATAATAAGGTTGGAGGTACTACAACATTTGCTACTGTAAAAACAGTCACATGTATGTCCATCTGAAGCTTCAGTATTTCCCCTGTTCATTACAATTAGTGCATGCGGCCACAAACTGCAGAGGATGCATGGTTTCTCTTCATGCTGCCAATCACAACCTTCCGTGTCGGTTATAATAACGTGTTCGTGTATCCAAATAAAATGCATGATAATACAATGGCCATAAGCATGCAACCCATTTAGAGAAATGTTGTAAGTTCAGCTGACCTGTTCCATATTTGTTGGTTACACTAAACGCAGTGATAAAAGCCTAACTTGCAACATATAATTTACTAAATTGCGCATGAGAAAATAACGGCAAAAAATGGAATGGCAACTTGAATATCATCCGAACGGGCACAGCTGAAGTGCAACAGCACTTTAGGGCAGGTCAAAGATAAGACAACCGCTCTGTTACCATATCTGAATACCAATAGTGAATTTCTTAACTTATTTCCTGTTTTGAAATTAATGTAAATAGTATAACTGTTCTGGGTAAAGTCAAGGATTTGCTGTCACGTTTAGAAAGCTGAACACAAAGCAAAATAATGTGTGTAACATGGTCAAAACAGCGCTAGTATAATGTAGCCTATGCATATTTTGTACCTCGTTTCTGGTTCATATTTCTATACACGGAATGTTAGGTTCAGCCAGTGTCACATTTGATTCATAAGCATTTCATCGTTTTGATTTACATGAGTGTCAGGGCGGAACTCGCTAAGCAGACCGTCCTTTGCTTCTGTAGCTGCAGCTTGGGAGCCTTTCATGGGTCCCTCTGCTAAACGAACTCATGCTGCAGTGAAAATCATGCAGATAATTGTCGTCACAAAGCTGTTTTGATGCCCCTGTTTTTGCTATTTCTTTGCTTGTTATTTCACACGAGTGGTGTACTTTCGTCAAAGCCCCTATAACTGAATACAGCAACGAGATATAAACACAGAAAAGAAGAAACCCAAGGTTTGGTTGAGTGTGTGAAAAAAAATCACCCGGTCTCGTCTATGTAGCTACTCAGTTTTTCATTCGGTCATTCCAGTACCACGAGGAGCAGACAGCGACTAGGCTACTCGCTCCAAGAAAAGATGAAAATGTGAAGCTCGACGCCTGGATTGTACTGGATGTGGACTGTGGGGGAAAGCCTGTATCGCATAAGATAAAGGAATTCATACAACTACAGCAAAGCTGTTAATTTCAGTTTGTGGTATTTGAACATTTTCGCCTCTTGCCCTTCATTCGCTGAAGCTGTGGGAAGGATAGTGATTCAAGGATCCGGTGATTTTGCAGATATTTTCCAAACGATTCTGAATTAACTAAAAAATTCAAGAAGTTGGATTGAATGGATTGATGAAAGAAGAGTTTGTGGGAGCTATATTTCATTACCACCTGTTACGAGAATATCGGGTAAGCCTTATCGTTAGTTTTTAATTCAATAACACAGATTACAAATGGCCATAGGATCGCCTTTAATAAAGGTAATATGTTTATAAGATGGCTGTTTTCTGTAAATAACATCGTTGTTTCTTCAAATACATCGCCTTAGCCCATGAACATCGCAAATGATAGGCAATTCGTACGCTTATAAGACGCCCGATGTAGACCAAGAAATTCTCAAAACACGGGCTTCGGGGGCTTTACTAAAGGCTATGCTAGTAACAATTTGAAATAGCTTGTAAGAGAACGCCTAAGTGTAAGTGCAACACACATGCTAACTTGTGTGTAATTCCCATATTTTGTTTCTTTGCCTCTGAAGGATAGTGCACAGCTAACCAGAGAAATATAAGCCTCAACTAAAACAAATAATGCCAACATGACTGTGGAAATATAAACGAAAGCTGAAATTAATTATCGTTACTATTGGATTAGTCCAAAGACCTCAGTAAGTAGGCTAACGCCACTGTGTCATAATTTGAACGCATTCGATAGTCTCATATTGCTTTGGTAGCTACTTTTTTTTTTGCCAATACAAGAGACTCGACTGGCAGAGGCAGTGTTGCCAGTTCATAACAAGTATTTCTTTTAAATGGAGAATTAGTCTACTTTAGTAACAATCTAATGCAGAAATGGCAAAGCTCTCTCAAGAATGAGTACATTTCATAATTTAAGGAAGCATATTCCCTGACCGCCAATATAGAGTGTTGTAATCAAAGTGAAAAGCGATTTAGATGCAATATTTTTTTATAATTAGACTACGTGTTACACACATCCCCTAGTTAGAGTAGGCTACTTGATGTTTCACATGGAGCGCCTACTATATAAATGAAAAAAAGTAAAATTACTTGAAGAGTCCTGAAAAACGTGCCAGACATCCAATTAATTTCAATATAGGCTCTATAAAGACTCTCTTGAAGTGTAATTTGAGGTAACATAACCCCAGAGGTCTGTTTCAAATCGGTGTCTTACTCAATGCAATTTATAAATTCTCTCTCCTTCTCGCTTTCTCTCTCGCTTCTTTTGAGCATTGCTCGTGCACGTTTGTTGTTTTTGACGAAAGCAAAACACTAAAAACCTTGAATTGCCCGTATAATTGATCAGTCCGTAAAATAAGTGATTTATACTGCCAGCTCCCTTAAGATCATAATATCTAGATATGGCTCCACAAATAGCCGTCAGGACTATCTCAAAATCAGCAAAATGGGGAAATTATGATCATTTTCTGCCTAATGTTTGTGATCGGTTAGGTTGCAGTGAATTTAATAAAGGGAATGTGTAATACAAGAGGGATACAGGGGAGAGGGCAGCAGTATGAAACGGTGATAATGCACCAGATTAAATTTTCTAAATGTCAAATACATGCACTTTAAACACATACACGATTCAATAAAACCGATAATGTTTTTCAGTATGAGAGGCAAGGAATTTCATGTTTATAGTTTTATTGCTAGTATTAGCGACATTGCTAGACATAACTTCAGTATTTGACATGGTCTTAACTTAACCCAAGAGTCATATTAGTCATATTAGAGGGAACATGAAATAATATTTAAGAAATAGACAATCTTTCTCTGACAGCAGGGGAGATTAAAATGTACCTTAAAACTAATTGTTGTTTATTTGCTACCAAAATGCTCCCAGGCTAATTTGCATGAATAAAAAGCATGTCATGAAAGTATCACTCTTCTCCTGCTTATGCTTTTTATTAGAGCACATTTATGATAGTAGGCCTACTACATTTGTGACCGTCATATAATCACTTACTTCACATAATCATAATATTTTTTAGGTCTTATTGTTAAAATGCAATAACAGAATTACGTTTATGCTGATATTTTTGTTATCATTTAAGTTATTTTAAGGATCATACTGACAACAACGGTAAATAAAGTACACTGTAAATGATTAAGTAGATATTATTAATCAGCTTATCAGACCATGTCATTTAAATGTACTTTTTAAAATTGAACCTTCATAAAGCAATGACATCATAGCTACAGTATGTCTGAAGCTGCAAACAGTTCCATCACTTATTCCAAATAACCAAGGGAGTGAAGTCATCAAATATATCCACCAGAAATATTGATGTGTATGGGATTGACTGTGCCACATCTGGGCATAGCAGTTAGCTAGAATAGGCTGTATATTTGCACATGAATCAATCAGTTAGTACAAGTACACATTTATGGTTGATTTCAATTAGATTTTCATGGTTCATTTTAGGTTTCAGTAGAAACAAAATTTCATCACAAATTTATCAGCAGTTATCAGTTGGACATTTACGCGGCCAACAAAAACTATGTAAATGAAAGCGTGGTTTGTATTTTACCCTCCAATGAAATAGACAGGGAGATATCAATTCATATTTTCCATAGATACTCTTGATACATTATTCAAACACTTAAACTGTAACTACAGCTATGCAAGGCAAGAGATACAGCAGACTGACTGGTTGATAAGCAGCAGTTTTCAGTTCCAGTGGCGTAAAAAGGTGATGACATGTCATTGATAATTTAATGTACTGTGGTCGTAACCCCCGACTATGGTCCCCATCCCCCGTCACACACCGACACTTTGTTCGCCAAGTGTCAACCGTCGTTGGCAAGAGACTCATGCTTTGGGGGATGTGCTGACCAGGCATCCTACGGAAAGCAAAGTTAGGGTGCCTGATCGCACCTTCTCCTGAAGACGGCCTCTCCTCTGTTTTGTGGAATTGTAAAGGGCCTTCAGGTTCAGAGGATTTCCCTAAACCTGTTAAATGGAAATGGAAAAAAAAATCATGACAAGGGTGTATGTAGCTGGGAGTGCCATCAGGCAAATGGCATTTCAAAACCAAAATAAAATATCAAGCAGTTTGTGTAGTAAAGGATCAACCTCATTCCATTCAGATAAATGCATTATGTGGTGAGAAAGTGTTGCAGCAGTCAGCGTCCTTTTGCAATGTCTGGGAGCCTGCATGTATTAATAAACGTGCATACAGTTAATTCACACATTTATCCAGGAAAATATTTGTATAAATGATTTAAAGGTGCCGTGGAAAAATTAATACATTATGCTGGTAAAGAGACGGCAGCCAGTCAAGTTTATACCAGGATTAATTTAGTTAAAAGCAATGGAAAAATGTAATGTGAGAAAAGTGAGAAGAATTGTCACTGGAAATTTGCTTGAACCCACATCATATGAAAAAAGGTATTTGGGATCATTATATTATCAACGGCGTCCATTCTATGCTAAGCCAGGGAGGAAATGTAAAGGGCTGTTATTATCACAGTCGTGCACCTGGAAATGACATGGGGGCCACTCACTGGAGCATATTTATACAGCGCATTATTCCACCTCACCGCAACTGTTCAAGTTTCTCTTCACACTGTCTACAGAGGTGCCATAGCTACAGAATGAAGATTCTGTATTACAGTAGTAAAAATCATCATCAAGGAAGTGAACCCACACAGCCACTGCATTCTTGTTTCAGAAGCAGCATACATAGACAATCATCAACTGTGTTTTTTACCTCCTAGTAGCTGGATATGAAAATAATGTGCATCTTTAGAAAAACATATATTCAACAGAGAAATTTGTTAAGCCTGTATGGAAAAAAAATGTTAGTTTTGAAAAATGTTAATTATATACCTTTTAGAAGTTCACATACACATGCCACATTGTCCTGTGTGTCCAATTTGAAAACATTTAAGATTCAAAGTAAACAATATATTGTGCGGAGTGTTTTTGCCCTTACTGTATGTGAATACTGTAGCCTCAGAAGAATGCTTTGTATACATAAAATGTGAAGGGCAAGGAAATGTCTCATGGTTTCTAGCCTACACTATTCTGTTAGTGTCAGAGATTCCTGCCTCAAGCTGAAAAAGTTTAGCCTTCCCATTACAAAATGAAACCACTTCCATTTCTCCAGGTATTTGCTTTTCATTAGCTTTAATATTGTTCAGGTACAGCCTAATTTAAACATATAAAGATAAGCAAGGGTAAAACATTGCTCTCCTCTCTACCTATGGCCCTATCCCTCATGTCACACTATATTTTGGATTCGATCAATATCTGTCCCAAACTCTGACTCACAGTTAAATTCAAGTGTGTATTTTTAACTGCAATCACCAAATTTCTTTTTACGTCAAAAACTGTGAGTGGCCAACCATAAGTAAAGCAACTACCACATTTTTAATCCAATATCTATGGCTCAAATGAAGAAAGAAAACTGTATGAACAGTATCTCCTGTGTCAGTCAGTTGACATTCAGTTGTTACTTGCAGTGTTTCAACCATTTTTTATGTAGATTTGCATTACTGATGTAAGCCTGATATCCTGTTTTGTCATGAAATTTAAATAAGTATTTAACTTTGGCAGAGCAATGAAGGGTTTCATGCTCTGGGTGTGCGGTAATGGCATAATGCTGTTATGATGGATTCTTTCCTCACTATAAAGCTTTGAATGGTCATAGCTTGTGGACTTCTTATTCTTATTTATTTATTTTCAGTTGCATGGTAAATATAAAAATTGTCCAGTAATTATATTTATAAAAGCATGCCTTAGAAAATACAATGTCTTATGTCAGAAGCGTCAGAAAACTATAAATCACCAAAATGACTCAAATAATTTAAAAGTGAGAAAAAGATTTTTAATACTTTCAGAAGAACACATGGGAAACTATTTTAAGCCACACTGGCATAAATGTGTTAATGTATCCATGTCTCAATATAAATTTTTATACAGTTTATACTAGATAAAGGCTAGCTACAGAATAAACCATGAAAGTTAACTCTTGATGTTTGAGTTTCAATGTTAAAAAAGAGTTTGCAGTGATAATCTCAATAGACAGTAATACTTCTTTCCAGAAATGCTTGGAAGGGGAACAACACATTTTTCTCACTGGTATTGCCTGCTTGGTGCCTTTGCTTTTATTAATCAACCAGTGCTTGAATTATGGAAATCATGAAAAGTACAAGTCTCCTCCTGGCTTGCTTCATTGAGGGAGATTGAGTGTACAGTTCTAAATGTCAGTTGTAAGAGGGATGGAAGGAATCCTTCCGGTCTTTGGTCAGGACTGTGTGCAAACACATGTAGGCGTGTTGCCTCAACCCTCTGTATTGACAACCAGCTATTATGTGGAAAGCCCACAAGTTAATATTTAAATCTGCATGATCCTGCTTATTTATAAAACCTTTCTTTATTAAATTGCCCATAAAACTGAAAAAAAACAAAAAAAAAACAGTCGCTGTGCCTAGCAGAACCTGTATTATTTGTGGGACAAATTTTCAAATTAATTATTCTTCCTGGTCTTTTAAAGCTGCAGTAGGCAAGTTTGAAAATATACAAGGCAAAACGACTTCCGCCTTTTGCTCTCCTCCCTCCTATCTCTCTCCTAAGCCCCTCCCACCAAATGATGCTCAAGTACACGCGTGGATACAGGCAGACAGGGAGGGTTTATTCTACGGGGAGGATCTTTTGCTTGATAGTTGCCCTCATTGGTGGCTACATAGCTAGCCCTGATTGGTTGGTTTGTGTAAGACTGGGGTAAGATCTTTTGACAGCCTACAGAGCCCAGGACACAGATTTTTTCCCCAGAACACTTGATTTATTGATAGCTGCTGGAATGTAATGGAAAATGTAATAATTTCACCAATATTATAGAAAAATAATCTTCCCTACTGCAGCTTTAATTGTTTTGATGGCATGTTAGAAATTCTTCATAGTAACACCTATCTTTTAAAATATTTTCCCTGAATCTGCTGAAACCTCTCTATCTACCAAATTAAAATGCGTGACCTTCTTTTCTATCAGTATCATTGAGCAACTTGGAGCCTTAATAGTTCTGGCATATGGAGATGAAAGTATACTGTTCACTTGCTATAAAGAGATTATATAACAAGTGCTGAAACAATAAATCCAAATGTGAGAATGCACACTTATTTTTGTGATGAGGTCATTGCACTTTAAGCTGAAATCTATGAGTGTCAAAACTGTTACAGTAGTAAGCACAATGCATATGGCAATGTGACTATCACTGTGAATTATTGTTACTTTTTCTTTTGTGGGTATACAGCTACTGGAGAAAAAAACATTTCAGCAGAAAGTGTTCTGTTCTTATTATTTGTTTGTGGGTTTTTTTAAGGCTTACATTTCATAACCATCCCTAGACTTTGCATTAATCACATTGCTTGGTGTTGTCATTTGCACAGAATTTGCTTTGGCGTAAAACACACTATCACACATGTTTCATATGCATTTCAGCCTTCTCTATTTTATCCTTTTATATATATTATGATATATTGAAAACCAGAGTGATACATGACATTATTATACAGTTTAAACATTGCAGAAGTTTGTAATCAGAGCATGCTGTGCTTTATGGTGTTCCATGCCTTACTGCTTGGCTGGGTCAGGTATAACTGTTCTTTTGCTTCATAAACTTGAACTTCTCAAATGTGTGCTTCAGGATTTATGCCGCTTCCTTCAAGTAATGCTAAATGAAGCGCCATTCTCCCCCCACTTGAAACAGTTAGTATACCTGTCACAAATGGCAAGTTATGCAAAGAGCAAACCGCTTTAATGAATAAGTTGAATGAGTGGTGTGATTAGCGAAAGTCAAGATAGGAGGTTGTGTGGGGTTGATCAGTTGACTTGATGATGCCCCAACCATTCTGTCCTTTTTTTAAATGCCAAGGGTTAAAAAACCACAGTGCCAAGCAGACATCATTCAACCCAATAAAAGTAGAAAGTAAAAAAGAGCTACTGAAAAATGTGTAGCCTTCTGGTCAAAACACTTCCACGACAAGGTGAAAAATCTGCCCTCACACTCTAGAAATGGGCACCAGTCCTCTCAGAACTATACTACCCAGCTAGCCTAAATAGGAATAAACCAACTTTTCTTAACAAAGGGGAACACAAATCCAGTAGTATATTGCATTGTTGAACAAAATATTTTGACACAGTATAGTCATTGCCTACAACAACAGTTTAGCTACATACAGGCATAATATGTAATTATATACAGTAATTTGTTTTTAAAAAGTGCAGCAGATGCCCAATATTACCAAATCGATGAGCATCCTCATAAAAAAAGCAGGTTGGTGTTATATTTATTGAAATGTCTTCTGAGGGCAGCATTGCAACCCTTACCATAACCCTAACCCTAACCCTAACCCTAACCAATCACATGCAATGCTGCCCTCAGATGACATTTCAATAAATATAACACCAACCTGCTAAAAAAAAGGGCAGGCTCGCTAAGCTTGTTGTGTTATGTTCCCACCTACTCCAACCAGTAAGTTAAACCCTCCCAAAAAATTATAACTCAAAATTGGAAGAAGAAAAAACTTTTTTTTTGGTATATACAGTGAGCACCATAATTCACATTTTTGTCATTTTGGTTCTGTACTCTGTAGCATGTTGAGTTTGAAAGGATACAATGACAATGAGGTTAAAGTGCAGACAGTCAGCTTTAATCTGAGGGTATTTTCATCCATATCAGATGTACCGTTTATACATTATAGAATCTTTTGTAAATTTTTAATGATGTCATTTTTAATATTTGGTCGCATATCCTTTGCATGCCATGACTTCCTGATGTCTGTGACCCAACAATATCAAAAGACTCTTGATATCTTATTTTCTGGTACTCCTACAAGCGATACTATAACCTCTCTGCATTTGAATGGATCTCTATGGGAATTGGGGGGTGGGACTAGATTTAGCTGTAAATTGTAGGGACAATGGACTACATTTCCATTCATTCCACAGGTAACACAAGCCACATGTTCAAAATGGACCCCAGCGTGACTTCCGTAGCCAGTCCTGTAGCTCGGAAATACGAGTAAGGGTCATAAAACCATAAAGCAGATAAGACTAAAGAATTCCAGTCTCTCTCCCCCTATCCTATTCACTTCTTCACTTCACTTCCTTGAGCGTGCTGCATACAGCTGCGCAAGAGGCAGCACTCCAACTTTCTATTCCATTTTGCTAGCTACACAGCTACAAAGGTGGATCTCCACAGCAGCATCAAAGGCCGCAGAGAGAGACGCAAACGGGTTAGCTTGCCTACGGCATCTAACCATAGATCTGAATTAACGCAAACGACAGAGGTGTGTTCCAGCCACAGACAAAGACGACGTCGGACAAAGACGCCCTGACCATCTCTCATGTACAAGCCAGCTGTAATCGACTCACCGCGGACTTCAGTAAGACTGATCAAACATCCCAGGCATAGCTTAGGATTTTAGTCTGAACTGTTTATTTGTAATTTGTAATTTGATTGCATCTCGATTTTGTACGATAATAGCTGTATAAACGTGTTGCGCTGGTTAGCAAGCTAGCCGGCTGGCCTACCGTTTCATTGCTAATGTGGCAGTACTGTTCACTAACCAAAGCAGGCCTCATGGTTTGCTCCTCTATCCTAACACATATTAACATTTGCGTGATATGATCTCATTTTAACTTACTATAGATAAATACGTTATTTCGTTAAAGAAGTGCGTGAACTTATTTATAGTAACGTCAGATTTGAGATCAATAACCACCATCCTGCTGCGACACAGTTAGCTTGCTCCACGTGATTCCTTTGTTCCCTGAACGCACATGTGGCATAGGCCTACACACCGACACATACACACACATATGTGCATACACACACAAATGCTACAATACGCACACCACACAATATGTCCATTTAGTAGAACGTAATATTCATGTTTGTCTTGTTTAATAAATCTATTTTTGTTAAACCTGGTGTCTGTTTTGATGTCGTATGAACACGAGAGCTGAGTCAAACCTAATCATTAGAACGTAATACCTTCAACCCTTATGAATTATTAGTTATTAGTGCTTTGATGGTAAATTGAAGTAGTAGTAATTATAATCCATAATAATCAAATGAGACTGATTTAATTTTAACCTAACTTAAGAATAATAAGGGTAGACCTCATTATTCCATAGTTATTGCCTATATTTCTGGCATCCCATGTAAGAGTTTATATATATATAGAGGCATATTCCTTACATTTATGGCGCCCCGTCGAGGATATTATCTACATTTATGGTGAAGACTGGTAAGACAAACATGTTTTAATTGTATATCACCATTACTGCTAAATGTATATGTAAACACCTTGCATGAGTAATACTACACATGTAGGAATATAGAGGCATGTTCCCTACAAAATTACACTGGGACAATATCAATCACATGGTTGGCTAAATGGCTCTAAGTCATCAAGGATCTAACGTATCAAACAAGCCTTAAATATGGATGGATAACCTGAAGGGTTATTCTTCTTCTGACTTATTTTTCCATAGAGTTCAATAGGAAAATTTCTAAACGGTTTATCCGATTTGGATGAAGATACCCTCAAATTAAAGCTGACAGTCTGCACTTCAACCTCATTGTCATTGTATCCTTTCAAACTCAAAGTGCTAGAGTACAGAACCAAAATAACAAAAAATGTGTCACTGTCCAATGAATTATAGTGCTCACTGTATAATGGACATAAAAACCATATATATATATATTTGACATAAACCAATCAAACATTGCAAGCAAGCTCCATTGTTGCCTTTCTCAAATGAAACTCCACATTTCCTGTAAAACTAAAACAGTGCAACCTGAGCAGTGAAAACACTCCCATTGTTTCCTGTTCTGTTGCTCCTCCACTACAGAAAGTAACCATTTGCATTACATGTGCCACCAGCAAATGCCAAGGAGTCACAGACAAAAAGTGAAACAGCACTTTGCTGTTCTACTTTCACTGTTAGAAGGGCAGAGGGATCTGCTCCATGTGCAATCAGGTGAATTATATCAATATTTTACTCAGCTTCTCTAATGCAAAAAAATGTAAACCTTATATACAGTGCAGTCTGTAAGTATTTGGACAGTGACACAGTTTTTGTTGTTTTGGCTCTGTACTCCAGCACATTGGATTTGAAATGGAACAGTGACTATGAGGTTAAAGTGCAGACTTTCAGCTTTAATGTGATGGTTTTTACATCCATATCGGGTGAACCGTGTAGCAATTGTAGCCATTTTAATACATAGCCCCCCCCCATTTTAGGGGACCAAAATTAATTGGACAAATTAACATAAACTTAAATAAACTCATCATATTTAATATTTGGTTGCATATCCTTTGGTATGCCATGTCTTCCAGATGTCTGTCAAAAGACTCTTGATATCTTATTTTCAAGTACATTACATTCATTTAGCAGACGCTTTTATCCAAAGCGACGTACAATAAGTGCATACAGAGACATCATCACGATCACTACAGAACAGACAAGACTAAGCACATCCTTCCCATAATGTAGCAGCTATCCCTAGTAATGAACGTTGACTGTAGTTCACAGTAAGCTGTGGGTAAATCAGCTATACTACACTTCTATTCTAGTACTCTTAAAAGGGATACTGTAACCTTATTTTCATAATTTAAGTCAAAATAAAGTGCCACAAATGCAAAGAAACTTTGGAAAAAAACAAAAATATTTTTTTTGTTTTTCTTTAGTTTGCAACAAAATACTGAGAGCTACTGAAACCGGTAATATATATATACATTTCCTGGATCATAAACAATGTCCACAAGTGTGCAAAATCTGCAGAACTAATATGCAGAACTAATAAAAAGGTATATGATGCAAATTATAGGCAGTGTACCTTGTTGTCCATTTGTGTCTGAAAATCTATCCAAAAGGCTAAATTGTGCAGTAAATTGTGCACTCTAAATAAAAAAATTATGATATATTTAACTACAAATCAACAGTAATCAACGGTTTGCCTCATAAAACTCAGTTTTGCATCATATTCAAGTGGGAATTACTATATTTTCATCAGTATAGGGGGGTAGATATCTATGGGTCCAAAACCGCTATGCAAAACATGTCATAAAATGAATAAAATTACTTTTGTCCATTATAAAGCATATATATTTGCTCCTTCTGATGGTTTAAGATAAAAACATTGATATCACAGTGTTACATACACCTAAATATGTAGCCTAATCATTCACTCTTGTACCTCAATAAAACATAATTTGTCCCTGTACTCTACAGTATGTATACTTTTGTCCTGGGATTGCATTTTTCTGTAGTTTATTTTTTTTAAATGTTCCTATTCATAATGACTCCAAGAAATTATTTTACATGAATCTACCACATATCAGTGCACAGTCAATTGGAATGAGCATTTGCCATGCCCTAGGTGACAAGTATATATGCCATAGCCTATTGGGATGGCAGGTATACCATCCGCCAAGTTACGGCTTGGCGGGGCATGCCCCATACCTATACAGCACAGAGAGTTAACATCATATGTTTCAGATAATAACATCACATACCTGCTCTCCCAAGCTTATCGCCCAATAAAAATGCTTCAATCTCATGTGGACACATCACAGAATCACAGCCAAAACCACTATATGGCGTGGTGTTTTCCATGAAGCTACTGTGGCCTACTGGTTGGAGTTGCTGCCTCTCACACAGAGGATTGGGTGTTCGAGCCCAACGGCACAAGTTTATTTTCGACAAAAACAATGTGCAACTGTTAAGTTCTTCTAATTTATTACACTGTTATTTTCACATTAACAAACATATTTTTTATTGCAAAGGCAAAAGACGTTTCCAATATTAACTGTTCAATGTTTCACTTGTATTTCACTTGTACTACCGTGAAATGGTGAAAGTCATACGACACCACTTAAAGTAACATTACACAGTACGGAAACTAATCTTTGCTGTTGACACTGACAAATGGCCTATAGCCTATATCATGTGAGTGTAACCCTTTGGTTTTGTGGTTAGCGTCAAGCCTTAGTATGCGAGAGATCTGGGTACGATCCCCGTCTGGTACTAAAGTGTAATTTCATTTTGGCCTAAAACAGTGTGCACATGTTCTGGTTTTCTCATACAAGAATGTTTTTTTATTGCAAAGGCAAAGATGTTTACAATATTAACTGTTCACTTGAAACCTGTTAGTTAAACAATTCAGTCACTGGACACCACGGCAGTGATGCAATAGCTAACGTTATGGGAACAGCTATCCCATCGCCAATTTTCAAGCAAAGAAAACAGTTTTAACGCAGAATATCATCTGGTTAACATCGCGTTGTAAAAAAAAATTCTAATAAATAACTGTGCCGTTTAGCTACATGCTTTAATCTCACACTGCTGTGCTCTTGCGGTCATGTCTGACTCACTGTGGAAACCGAACCTTCAACACTCGCCTCGGCCAACATTTATTTATTATGTCTTCATTCGTTTCTTCACTTCAGCTCTGTTCAGTTTATCCTTTTTACACATAACACAATGTCACCATAAAATTAACTACTAGGAAAATTAAGAATTTACGATAATACATGAAGAATTGATGATAGCCTACTATAAGCTGCAATCCTTTAAGAGATCGGATTTATAAACTGCCAATTCCCCAAATATATCTGTTTCATGGTTAGTCACTTAATAAAATTACAATGGCCTTCGAACATGGCTCTAGTCTACGCTACTCTGCAGACAATGTAGCTCACTGAAAACACTTTTAATTATAATAATAATAAGAATAATAATCTCTGGTAGGCTACTTTCTTAGTTGTATCTATTGTTTTCTTTCTGGCTAAGATTCCTGGGAAATATGCATTGTCCAATTAAGCTTGTTAGCCAACGTTAGTTTTGCCAGAGAAATGTCAGTCAGCTGCTAGTCAGGAAGCAGGTAGCTACAAGCTAGGCAGCTAGTTAGGAAGCGAATCAACATGCCTTATACATCCATTGCACTACAGAAAACTAAAAACCTAGCTACATGGTCCGGTAACAAAAGATTTCCCACAGGTAACGTTAGGCTACACTACCGGAAAAAAAAAAACTGCTGTGCTTATGAACTCGGCAGCTAGCCCAGACAAGGAAGCTTGGAGTTACGCATCCGGCAAGCCAGTGTTGAATAGCCTAGTGTTAAATGTATTTCTATAGAATACTAATAGGCCTATTTTAAAACTGTATTTCCATATTTTACTTATGCAAACTATTTAGGCTGTCAGTAGAGCGGGTTATGGTTACGCAAATGTCTGCATGCTTTTATTTCGAATGCATGTATTCTGTATGCATGTCTCTGTCGATGTCATTATCTTCATGCATTATTCATCATTAGTTAGCTACCAAAAAGAAGTGATATCTGATCAAAAACGTCTCCGACATAAAAATAAAAAAAAGCCAAGTTACTCACGCATAGCCTACAGAGCGCTGTCTATAAGTCCTTAATTCCAACTTGCAAGAACTACACCTGCCTTTAAAAGTATTGATATCAAAATGTGGCCAAGTTACAACTAACAATATTTCCTATCGTAGCTCACACTAAATAAACTAGCTCTATTCCAGAGTATTGCTGTCCAAACTTTCTTCATCTTAGCATGTGAAGAGATTGTGCCTCATGGAACAACATATGATTTCAATGAATGTTTTTAACAGTTAATGAATAATTACACTCCAGAAAAGATATGGTTATACCTTGTTGGCAAGCTTACTTTAGAAAATGTACAGGTTTTAAAATGTTAACTGCTGCTACACATTTCTTTACAATTCACAAACAGACATTTATATCGAGAAACATCAAGTACAATAGAGAAAGGGGGGATGAATAAATAAATGCAGATAAAAGTGAGTGATATTTTTACCTAGAAAATAGCGTACATATAGCATTTTTACAAATGTATCCAGACATGTTTGTGGGTCAGATGATGGCAAATAAGTAATAGTACTAATTTTCTTAACACAATAATAGTTATATTTGCGAACAGAATTTTGTGAAGACAAGGATATCTATGCTCTGTAGGACCACACAGGTTTTGATAGAAATCCAAATATTATATGTACTGTAGTGTAATATATAATAATAAAAATACATTTTATTCATTCTGTGCTTTTCATAGACCCAAAGCGGTGGATGCAGACAATTGTTCAAACATGCCCTATAGTGTAGTAATTTTTCTGTTTAATTTCTAAGTGCAACACATCTGAATCAGAGTATTTCCACTATAAATTATTCTCATGTTTGATGTGGCACATACAGTTTCTTTGACCACATTCTTTTGAGATGGTAAGATGAAAAAAAAACGGCCAAGTTGCATTAAATAATTTAGGAAAGTTTGGATAGCATTGCTTTGGAAAAGAGCTATTTAGTGTGAGCTACGATAGGCAATATTGTTAGTTGTAACTTGGCCACATTTTGATATCAATACTTTTAAAGGCAGGCCTAGTTTTTGGAAGTTGGAATTAAGGGCTTACAGACAGCGCTCTGTAGGCTATGTGTGAGTGACTTGGCTTTTTTTTTTTTACGTCGGAGACGTTTTTGATCAGATATTATGTACGATAACATGAAAATAAAATAGTATTCCACCATCTGCAAAATGCAGCCAAATGTTCTATCTTCAATGAAAATCGGTAGCCTACATCAGAAATAAATTTAAGGATCCCACTACAGAATGTGAAATGCATTCAAAATGCGAAAATAAAAATAGGCCTATCAATCATATTGGAAAGACAGTGCTCGAGTGGAAAAACAAATGTACATATGTCGCCAGCGAGACCAACCGCATTTTAGATGCACAAATACTTCCATATCGGGAAAGGGAATACTCCCCTCCGTAATGCGTTTTCTATAGAGCTTGCATAATACTAGACCGTTAAAACGAAAACTGCTGTTACGCTGGCCTGCAATACATTTTTCAAAGCACCCATTAAGACGTTGCATATACCGCTGCTAAGGTTATAATGTACTCTATTGTACTCTATTGAAAGGAACATCTCTATCTGTAAAACCAATGGTAGGATTCTATATTTATTTCATATTTAGTTGCAGATATACATTGTAGAATATGTGGTACAATGAAACATGTTTCACATGTTTATTTTGCACTTGATTGAGCTATTGTTGGGTTTATCTTGTTGCTATAACGGAATTCTAAATTAATATGATGAGTAAATATATTTATGAACTCACACATATATGCTATTGTCCACTATGTAACGCATGGGTAGGTGGGGAGGGGGGGGGGGTAGTTTATTTACTAGATATTATAGCTTACACTTCCTATTACACACTGTTAGAAGGGTTTAGGATATGGGCTACGCCAGTACTTAATTCAGATAAGGTTATTATTTTATTTTTTAGCGTTCTATTTCCATTTGTTAGTGTTGGCAGTAGAAATACTGGGGAATTCCGTTCATCCAGTGGGAAAAACCTAAAGAGCGTAAAAATTCAGGAAGTGGATCTTAAATCAGTTTTATGGCTACACTGTTGTGTTTGGCATGACTCAAAATTAACAGTGCATCTCCTTAGACTCTCTGGAAGCTAATAGGCTGTGTAGCATAAGTGTCTTATACAGTATAAACAGAATGTGTTCATGAAAATTCATGCATATGATGTTTCTGATCTATAATTCAGCACATTTAAGAGGGTGAATAATATCACTACAATGTATCAATAATCCAAGAGGAACCCAAGAAACCATGACCAATTTAAAACCACCCTTCCCTTGGCGGTAGAAGACAAATTTGTTTCCACAGCTGTGGACACCCAGTCAGTTAGCTAATGACATAGCCCAGGCTCGATCTTGGACTATAGGGCTCAGCCTATGAATGGCATACGAGTGGCTCAGTTGGAGCTATAATTCTCAGATTTTATAAGGCACATGTGGCGTTGATTTAGGTAGTTTGTGTATCGATAAGCAACAGAATCAAATCTGTGCAAAAGAAGTCATAAGAAATTCTGATAATCTGCTCACACTATTCACAAAGTTTTTCTTTTTAAAAAATTAATATTTAGTTTTGAAGACACCAACCTTAGAACAAAATATAAATATAACAAATATAAAGTAATCACATTTGTGAAGGAATTACAATTTAGTAAAAGTGCAATTAAATTACATCACATTGTAAATTCTTAAATATTTTCATTTAATTTCTTTCACATAAGAATAATAATAATAATACTTTTATAATAATAATTTTATTTTGAACACACTTTCTCATAGCCAAAGTGCAACAAAAACTTTTGTCCCCAGAGAGCACCTTCTCATTAAAAATTAATTTCACATATGGCCCCATGTGTGCAATGTGCATCTCACAGAATGTTAAACTGCCCCTCAAGTAACATTTTAGTTCTGTGGTGACATTTGAAAAACATTCATCAGAATTTTAGCAGGCGCATGTGTCATTATCATGACAGATGGGATTCTTCTCTCACAAATAGGTCTTGGTATTGATTTCACTTGGCTAGGTGTGATTTAAAAATGTATTGAAAATCCATCCTTGCACATCCCATGAAGCATTTGCAGTATGCTATGAATGCATTGTACATTTAAATTGTACCCACAGTGCATTCACTATGCGATATCATAATTATAATAATGAAATAATTTAAAATCACACAATTTCCCCTTTTGACATTTGGTAGCAGTGCTCCTAATGAACAGTGCTTGACACTATGTGAACACCATGTGTCATGTACAGTAAGGGTGTCGTTTCAAACTTTTGGTTTTATTCCAAGGCCACATAACTGAGCTGGGGTTCCTCAGTCACAGTTCATTTTAAATGATAAACTTGACAACTTTGTCTACACTACAGGCTGCAATGCAGTATTTATTTAAAACCATCCTACTCGGGTGGCTTTGAATAAATAATCCCTTCTAATGAGATTGTACTTACTGTTGGATTTATTGATGGTAATTATCTTAAACTAAGGTTTATGGATAAAAAATGAGAGTTGCCTACTTAAACAATAAACCTACAGTAATGCAATGATTCCAATCAATAAAGGATTAAACTATGTGCATTCCCAATGCAGTCATATATCAGTGGTTATATCATACTATGACAGCAATCTGGAAACCTTTCTACCTATAATATTATGAATGCATATCAGCAGTAAGTTCCAGAAGTTTTATATCCTGTTCAAAATGGGAAATCGTGTAGCACACAGCAGTTGCTAAATTTACTGGTCCCTTCTATGCAAATGAAAACATTTTAATGTACTGACCTCCTCACATAGTCCTGTGCAGGTCATTGAATAAGCATGCAAGGAAACGGTCAAATAATAAGCTAAGTAGTGAATAATTTTTCCACCCCTGAACTCTCTGTTGGATACCCATGCCAATAACCTACTTGAACTGCTGCAGATCACAGTGGAACAAGAATGACTTCAGGGTGGATTAAACAAGATCTGTTTTTCATGGTTCATGTGGGCCACAGCATTGCAGGCTTGTCCAAGGCATTTAAAGTAATACAAATGAAAAGGATTATGTTCACGGTAGAGGAAACTGTTTTCAAGAGAGGTTAAATAGTTGCATTGTGTTCATTTTTAACAAATCTTTCACAATTCACATTTGAGGTCAAGAGTATATTTTAGAACTGGATGTCATATTCATGCAACGTAAATTCAGTATTAATTTTCATATGTTACACAATGTGTCTGCTTTAAGTCAGCTTGTGCGTTTTAAGCATATACAAAAGCAAATATAGCGTATCCCTGAGGGCCTAATCCTGGCTTGAGATACACGCTTAACTTGAATCTCTGCACAATTTTTCTGTGATTTTTTCCAATTATACAGTCAAGCCGGAAAGTCTGAACACTCCTTTCACCTATCCACGTTTTATTACGTTACAGACATATTCTACAATAGATTGAGTTCATTTTTTGCCTCAAACATCTACATACAATAGCCAATAATGACAAAGTGAAAACAGGTTTTTAGAAAATATGCAATTTTATTTTACTGACAAAAATAGGTTATTTAGGGGTTACATATCTGTACACACCCTTAGCCTAATACTTGGTTGCTGCACCTTTGGCAGCGATTACAGCTTCAAGGCGTCTTGGGAAAGAAGCTATGAGCTTGGCACACTTGTTTCTGGACATTTTTGTCCATTCCTCTTGGCATATCCTTGCAAGCTCCGTCAGGTTGGATGGGGAGCGTCGGTACACAGCCATTTTCAGCTCTTTCCACAGATGTTCAATTGGATTCAGGTCTGGGCTCTGGCTGGGCCGCTCAAGGACATGGACAGACTTTCTCCGAAGCCACTCCTTTGTTCTCTTGGCTGTGTGCTTCGGGTCGTTGTCATGTTGGAAGGTAAACCTTCGCCCCAGTCTGAGGTCCAGAGCGCTCTGGAGCAGGTTTTCTTCAAGGATCTCGGTGTACTTAGCTGCATTCATCTTTCCCTCTATCAGGACTAGTCGCCCCGTTCCCGCTGCTGAAAAACATCCCCACATCATGATGCTGCCACCGCCATGCTTCACTGTAGGGATGGTATTAGCCAGGTGATGAGCGGTGCCTGGTTTCCTCCAGACATGACGCTTGGTATTCAGGCTAAAAAGTTCAATTTTGGTTTCATCAGACCAGAGAATCTTGATTCTCATGGTTTGAGAGTCCTCTAGGTGCCTTTTGGCAAACTCCAAACGGGCTGTGATGTGCCTTTTACTAAGGAGGGGCTTCCGTCTGGCCACTCTACCATAAAGGCCTGATTGGTGGAGTGCTGCCTGGATGGTTGATCTTCTGAAAGGTTCACCCATCTCCACAAGGATACGCTGGAGCTCTGTCAGAGTGACCCTCGGGTTCCTGCTCACCTCCCTGGCCGAGGCCCGTCTTCCCCGATTGCTCAGTTTAGCCGGGCGGCCAGGTCTAGGAAGATTCTTGGTGGTTCCAAACTTCTTCCATTTACGAATGATGGTGGCCACTGTGCTCTTTGGGACCTGTAAAGCTGCAGAGATTTTTCCGTACCCTTCTCCAGATCTATGCCTTGACACAATCCTGTTTCTGAGGTCTGCAGATAATTCCTTTGACCCCATGGCTTGGAGTTTGCTCTGACATGCACTGTCAACTGTGGGACCTTATATAGGCAGGTGTTGGCAATCCCCAATCATGTCCAATCAATTGAATTTATCACAGGTGGACTCCAATTAAGTTGTAGAAACATCTCAAGCAGTATCAGTGGAAAGAAAATGCACCTCAGCTCACTTTTGGGTGTCGTATCAAAGGGTGTGTACACTTGTGTACATATGATATTTTACATTTTGAATTTTAATAAATTAGCACAAATGTCTAAAAACCCGTTTTCACTTTGTCATTATGGGCTATTTTGTGTAGAATTTTGAGACAAAAAATGAACTCAATCTATTGTAGAACATGTCTGTAATGTAATAAAACGTGGATAGGTGAAAGGAGTGTTTAGACTTTCCGGCTTGACTGTATATCCTGGCTTGGGTGACTTAAGTGGGGATATAAGAGATGTGTGCTTGGGATGGAGTCTCACTGATAAAGTGTGTTCCATTGAATTCCAAGTTATTTGAATCCTGGCTTTTGTGATGTGTAATCTTTATCTAGCTTCATCTATGCAGCCTTTGACCGCTCAAAAAGGTGGAATAAATGGGGCAAGTGAGGATGCACGTATCTCAGATGCACGCAAGTCATGTGTAGATGGTGTTGTGTACACAGATCTGGCCTATACAGTGTTAAATGTCTGATGAAGGTAAGATTCAGCTATGTGATTAGTTTGTGTGTGTGGCAGCCCTCAGCAACAGGACACAGTTGACCTCATGCCACCAGCATGAGGTAGGGTGTGTTTAAGTGTCCACTGATAAAATGGGCTGTAGTTCCAGGGGCCCACAGCTATCAATTATCATCAGTAACGGATATGCCCTTTCTCCTGGTGGAACTAGCTTTCTCCTGTAGTACTGTGTGGACTGTAGGCTGTAAAATAGCCGAGTTCATGAGTGTGTCAGAGGCATTGCACTGTGTGTACTTCAGTGGCAATGCTCCTTGAGTACATGTGTGGGTAGGAGAGTGGCGACTTGTGAGTCACAGTTTGAGTTTCTAATTTGGACAGAAAGGGAAAAATTAACTTGTCGAAGGCAGGAGGATGGACAAAGAATATTTGTTTATGATCTTTGTTTTCATGATGAAATGTTAATTAATTTTACTGACAGCCTGTTTTGTGTTCATATACATGTACATATATGGGGCTTAGTGGGATTGGGGGAAGATTTAGATCGTGGACCGGGGGGATGATCAGATATTCTTGGGGTGGCACAGCATTCTGAGCGAGCCACCTCAGGCCCGCCCGTAGCAATGGGTCTTTTAGTGGTATTACTGTTATTACATGCTTTATTCCATTTATCTGAAATGGAGCAGGGACTTTATGTGCATTTATCCTTTTTATTTAATTGCTTTATATTTTTTTAAATTACATTTGTCAATAGAACACGTGTCAATGCTAGTCAGTCTTTGATCATGACATGTCAGCCAAAGAGCATCACAGCTCATAGGCTTTCTGCAAATTCCCTCTCTGAGCAATGATGTAGCAGCTGCCTGCATCTTTGTTGTTGTGTGATCCTTGGCTCTATGAGCTACACGCAATCCACTGAGTGCCTCGGAGCGACGCAAATCCATGGTAGATGTGGGACCACAGGCCTCTGGTGTAAAGCCAAGATCACTGCATCTGATCGCAGAGTTCCACTGAAAACCATTTGCAGCCAGGCATCATGTGTTCCAGCAAACAATACCTTTTTATATCAGCATGTGTTAAACAACAAAGCCTTGATAAAACCATAAGGTACTGACTTGATACAAAGTTATCTCTTTGTACAAATACAGTTTTTTATGATGGTTATTGGGGCCAAACATGGCTGCTTCCAACTGACCTAGGGATTACTACTATATTCTTATATGTATCACGATCAAGGTTTGTTTCAGCCCAAAATATATTTTAATTAACATACCAGCATTTATTTGCACAGAGCCACACTCCTCTTACAGATTGTCTGCAGTTCAAATGAATGTGTCAGGAAAGCTGTTTAATCCATGTCTTTGATAATCCTAGCTAATGACCTCAGATCTTCCAGTAAGCAGGAAAAGTGCAGAAATACAGTACCCTTCTCCTGCGTCAGCGAAAGATAACATTGTTTTTTCTTAATTGTGCATTTGTTTTTATCAAAGTAAGCACCTGTTGTGGTATTAAAGATTAATGCAGACCCCACATTTAACCATTCATGTGAAATTTAAAAATGTAATTAGCCTAAATATTTAAAGCTGTGGGGTAAAATAAACAAATGCATAACCCTGGAAGCTTACATATAATTAATATGTTAATTAGTTTTTTTGAAAAGTATCTAATTGAAATAATAGATTTTGTAATATTAATTAAATTTTAAATATCTGGGTTGCTGTTAGCTTTGAATGACTCAGATAAGCAGCAATAAACAATAAACAGCAATGACCAGATTAAGGTCTATTGTTAATACGTGTGTGATTATGAGCACACTACGTGAAAATTATCAAATCCAAAAGACTATGTACAGTACTACTGATCAATTCTGATATCCTATTTTTTATGTATCCTCATCAGTTTTATTAACCAAACATACACTGCCCGGCCAAAAAAAAAGTCGCACACTGTAATATTTTGTTGGACCGCCTTTAGCTTTGATTACGACGCGCATTCGTCGTGGCATTGTTTCGACAACCTTATGCAACGTCACAACATTTACAGATCCTTTCCAAAAAATTAGAATATCATGGAAAAGTTTTTTTTTTTTCCATAATTCCATTCAAAAAGTGAAACTTTCATAGATTTGTCATGGTTTGTGACCTTTTTCCCTTGCGGTCGTGTTCCTCGGTCGCCACAAGTGGGCGCTGCTTCGTTGGTTGAGTTTTGGCTCCGTTCCTTCTTCTCGCGAAGAAGTCATCAACGTTGCACAGCTGTACATTGTTGCCGGTGAGCTTTATAAGCCTTCCGTTTCCTTCATTCGGGGCTTCGATATTGATTGTTTGTTGTTTGTGCTGTGGTGTGTTGTATGGCATTATTTGTGCTGTTTTGCGTGCGGTTTATTTTTGCCCTTTTAAAGTTTTAGTCGTATGATTGATCTAGTGTTTTAAGGAGACCGTTTTGCTCTGTTGTGCTTTGTTGGAGTTTTGCGGGACTTGGCTTTGTGCTTTGAGCTTTCAGGTTACATTCCTGTTTTGTGTGCTCATTTCAGTCGCCGCTTTCTGGTCTGTCCTTTGTTTGTCTTTTTGCCTAGATCGTTTGCCATTTTCTGTCTCTTTCTCCTCTCTCTATCTGCTGTCTTTCGTGATAGCACGAGGAGTTTGTTTATTAAGAGACAGGGTTTTTTATCATACTGACTTTAGGGCTCTATTTATTCCTAGAGGTAGGGATAGTATTTTCTATTGAGCTTGCGTTAGTCAGATAACCGATAATTCCGGTGCAGCTGTCCTCTCGCCCCTGTGTGCCTTTATCCATATATGGAGTTTGACGATTTTGTTCGGAACTGTAGTTCTGTTTCGTCTGTCGGTGCATGTCTTGTGCCATTATCCGTATATGGAGTTTGACGATTCTGTTCGGAACTGTAGTTCTGTTTCGTCTGTCGGTGCATGTCTTCCTGTGGGGAGGATTGGGCGATGTTGTGGACATGTTTGCGTGTGACTGCGAGCCTCTATATAAGCCTTGGAACATTTATTATCGGTTCCTTCTCCTCGATACATTTTCCCCTACTGAGAGGCTAGGGCGTTTATTTTCTATTTAAGCTAGTCATTCTGCTAGTAAAGTTATGGGACTGCGGTGTTCCGTCGGCTCGCCTGTAAAATGTTTCTCCCTCCTGGGAGATCGGGTGTTTACCCCTTTATGTTCTGCATGTGACTGCTAGTTTATGGAAGTAGCCACGGAACGTTATATCTGTTCCTTCGCCTCCTCCTATACTAATGAGTATTAGTTTTCAGTGTTTGTTGGTTGTGTGTTTGATGTGTACCTTTTATGCTACTCGCCTATTCTTGCGCCTCATTACTGAGGCAGGGCGTTTATTATTGCTGGCCATTTAATTACTTAGCACGTGGAAGCATGGGGTAGCAGTTCTTTGTTCCCCTTTGCCTTGTTTGGATTTCTTGCTGTGAAATCAGGCATTTGTGCTTCTACTCAATTGCATGTTACAGTGTGCCGGTTCGTAGCTTCGGTACGTTGGTGTGTATTTGTGCCATTATGCTACTCGCCTGTTCTTATGCGTCTCGTTTCCGAGACAGGGCGTTTGTTATTTCCGGCTCGTTTATTAGTTACTTAGCTCGTAGAAGTATGGGGTAGTAGTCCTTTGTTCCCTTTCGCCTTGTTTGGGTTTCTTGTTGTGTAACCAGGCGTTTGTGCTTCTACTCATTGGTGTGTAACAGTGAGCCGGTCTGTAGCTGTGGTGTGTGTGTGTGTGTGTGTTCCTTGTCTTGTCTCCTCCCTTATCTGCGGGGTTTCCCGCCTTAGTGGCCTTAGGGCTTAAAGAATCCCCTTGCTGCGTTTGGCTCCTCCTACCTCACACGTCACGCCCCATTATAAGATTATAGATTCATTACACACAAAGTGAAATATTTCTAGCCTTTATTTGTTTCATTTTTCATAATTTTGGCTTACAGCTCCAGAAAACCCCCAAAACAGTATTTCAAGAAATTAGAATAGTGTGTCGAAAATCAGCATTTACTTCAGTTATTTCAGAGAATGAATGTTTTAGACTGAGTGTCACACTATCATCTAATTTACTCAAAACACCTGCAAAGTTTATCTCAGTTTGGTTCAGTATGGGGAAGACTGCAGACTTGACAATTGGCCAGAAGACCATCATTGACACCCTCCAGAAGATGGGTAAGCCACAAAAGGTCATCGCTAAGGAGGCTGGCTGTTCACAGAGTGCAGTGTCCAAGCATATCAATAGAAAGTTTAGTGGAAGGGAAAAATGTGGCAGGAGAAGGTGCACAAGCAAAAGAGATGACCGTAGGCTTCAGCGGATTGTCAAGCAAAGACGATTCCAAAATTTGGCGGAGATGCAGGGGGAGTGGACTGAGGCTGGAGTCAGTGCTTCAAAAACCACCACGTACAGAGTGTGACACTCAGTCTAAAACATTCATTCTCTGAAATAACTGAAGTAAATGCTGATTTTCAACACACTATTCTAATTTATTGAAATACTGTTTTGGGGGTTTTCTGGAGCTGTAAGCCAAAATTATGAAAAATGAAACAAATAAAGGCTAGAAATATTTCACTTTGTGTGTAATGAATCTATAATCTATGAAAGTTTCACTTTTTGAATGTAATTATGGAAAAAAAACAACTTTTCCATGATATTCTAATTTTTTGGAAAGGATCTGTATTTCCGTCCAGACTTGCATTAATTTTTGGCCGAGATCTTGTATTGACGAAGGGAGAGTCGAACCACTCCGTGAAGTCTTCTCCAGCACATCCCAAAGACTTTCAATGGGGTCAGGACTCTGGTGGCCAATTCATGTGTGAAAATGATTCCTCATGCTCCCTGAACCACTCTTTCACAATTTGAGCTTGATGAATCTTGGCATTGTCGTCCTGGAATATGCCCATTGATGGGATAACCTGGTCATTCAGTACATTCAGGTACTCAGCTGAGCCTAGACCTGACCAATTGAAGCAACCCCAGATCATAGCACTGCCTCCAGAGGCTTGTACAGTGGGCACTATGCAAGACTGGTGCAACTGCGACTTTTTTTTTGGCCAGGCAGTGTATATGCCAGAATTAAAATTGTGGTAATGTGTATTGTGATATTAAAATGTGTTTTTTCTAATTTGAATCCCCAATTAATAAGTGGCTTTTGGAGGAATAATCTCTTTTTGTTCACAGTTTACATTTATATTTTTACTGACTGCTTGTTACTGTTAATTTCTTTGTTTCTTTCTCAATTAAGTAGTAGTATGTTTCATTCTAAGATGCAGCTGGAGATTCATACAGATTTTCAGTTTTGATTTACAAAGTCATTCTAGAGTTTCAAATTAGGCCGCAGGCATATGCTTTGTTTGACTTTGAGCAAGAGGCTTTTGCTGTTTCTCTCACAAATGTATGAGCTCAGCAGCTGCTGAAATTAATGAAAAAGATAAGGTGAAAAAATATGAGAACGTGCACAGATTATTTTCCAGATTGACAGAGTTTACCACAGTCAGATTTAAGAAAGCACTGCAGATGAGAAACATATACAAGTATATTCAGATGCATTCAACTCATTGCCTGATGCTAACGGGGTCTAAAAAGCCTTTTACAGCAATGCCTGGAGCCAATGACCCAGGTTACATCCATCATTATACATTTTAACCACATTATGAGCTATGTAGTTATTCCGATGAACTAACACTGCTCTCATGCTATTATGAGAACGATGTTTTTAGCAGCCTTACTCACTGACCTTCCATTTAAAAGGTCAGGTGTGTACGGCTTCTCTGCACTACAGTTCTTGCTGTAGAAATTGTCAAATATAGAGCTTCTCCCCTAATTATCTCCTAAGGCACTGTTTTTTGATGTTTGCCATATTTATTCACAGCTTCTTATGTTATGCCCCCCTCTGGTGTAGCACTCATTTTTGCTTTTATATTGAAAGTATATTAGCCACCTTTTCATCACAGATATTATTTTGATGTTCATTTATTAAATATTAAAGGCTTACAAAGGGCCCAGTCTGTCAGGATGTTATATATACAGTTGAAGTCGGATGTTTACATGAACTTAGGTTGAAGTCATTAAAACTAATTTTTAACCACTCCACAGATTTCATGTTCTGGCATATCTGGCAGCAGAGTGATGGTTTGAGGCTTATTTGATACGTTAGACCCTTGATGACTTACAGCCATTTAGCCAACCATGTGTTCCATACTGTTCCAGTGTAATTTACAGCTAAATCTAGTCCCACCCCCCAATTCCCATAGAGATCCATTCAAATGCAGAGACATTATAGTATTGCTTGTAAGAGTACCATAAAATAAGATATCAAGAGTCTTTTGATGTTGTTGGGTCACAGACATCAGGAAGTCATGGCTTGCAAAATATATGCGAGTCTGCGTCCAAATATTAAAAATTTAATGGCACAGTCTTAGTGTATGTAAACTTCTGACCCATTGGAATTGTGATATTGTGAATTAAAAGTGAAATAATCTGTCTAAACAATTGTTGGAAAAATTACTTGTGTCATGCACAAAGTAGATGTCCTAACTGACTTGCCAACACTATAATTTGCTAACATGAAATCTGTGGAGTGGTTACAAATGAGTTTTAATGACTTCAACCTAAGTGTATGTAAACTTCTGACTTCAACTGTATTTGCACAGAAACCTGTATTGGACAGGTCATAAAATACTTGAGCATTAGCTACTTCTGTAGGTTTCAGATTCATTGCCTTTACTGATCAGTAATATCAGCTTATCTTAATACGGATGCCATATCTGACTTTATCTGTTCCAAAGTTCTGGGAGAGCCAGTTCAATTGAAACCTAATTTCTGTTTGGATTGAAACACTGTCACATATGTTGTCGATTTGGATGAAACTTCGCACATATGTTGAGAGAAGGCCAAGGACCTGAATTCTTGAATATTTTTTAAATCTGCACCTTTCGAGCCATCAGTTACTTGGCTCTTTGCCAGAAATCATATGGCTCCCGGGGCCCTATCTTACACCCGGCGCAAAGCGGCGCTAACCCAAACGCAAGTGTCTTTGCTATCTTACACCCGGCGCTAGGTTCATTATAACGCCTGACGCTTACGTCCTTTAACTAGCATGTATTCTTGCACCCATTACAAGTGAACTGGGCGTGTTGGTCTTAAGATGAGGAGTGGCCAGGATTCTTTTTGGCGTACTGCTATCTTGAGCCAGCAGAAAGCGCTTTCGCTAGAACCACCACAAACCTGGTCTAAAGTCATGTTGCAGTTGTTTACATGTTATTTTAACGGCGCATATAAATGCGTCTACATAGGCATGTGCACAACGTGCGTACCCTCCTGTCTGTTACACACAGAGGCGCGCACCAGCATGACTAAAATATCTAGATCACAATGTGAAATATTATTATTGTGTAGGCTATATCAAAAATGCATAATAATAAAAGGTTCCATAGGTCAACATGCCTTTCCCTCGGCGAAGGGAAACGATGCCACATTACATTGCTCTCAGCCCACTCCATCAACATCCAGGCGATGTGCGATGGTACGGGACAATGGCTATCCATTAAAAAGGAGCTGATAACACCTATAGCAAGCCTAATGCGCGAATTGTCATTTACACCTAATGCGTGAATTGTCATTCAATGGAAAACTCACGCACTGCAATAGACGGACTTTTGAGTTCTGAAAATGCGCTTCAGACATCATTACAATACAGCTCTGTTTATCTAGGAATACAGCCTGTATGTAAATAGAATGGTTTGTGACTGAAAAAAGTTCAAAACCTTGTCCAGTGAATATTGCTTTTATTGTTTTTCAAATAGCCTAGGCTACAGCGGATTCGCTGTGCATACATAAGGTTTTTTCGATAGCCTATGGTTAAAAAACTGAGATAAATGTCATCATGTTAACTGAATTGTAACCTTAGCTATTCTTCGTCCTTCATATTTTTTTAATTACAGTGACAAGGTTTCCATACCGTCAGCTTATTAAAACCCCGCTGATTTCACCTGTTATTCCATAACTGAACAAAAGATTTTAAAGAGAACTAAGCGGCTAATTAGAAACGAAATTTGCAGCACGTTACAAAATTTATTTACAATTAATTTTAATGCCATTATCTGCATGTGCGCTTTACAGGAGCAGGTCTGTTTCCTCTGCTGTTTCCTATCGAATATTGCTTTTATTGTTTTTCAAATAGCCTAGGCTACAGCGGATTCGCTGTGCATACATAAGGTTTTTTCGATAGCCTATGGTTAAAAAACTGAGATAAATGTCATCATGTTAACTGAATTGTAACCTTAGCTATTCTTCGTCCTTCATATTTTTTTAATTACAGTGACAAGGTTTCCATACCGTCAGCTTATTAAAACCCCGCTGATTTCACCTGTTATTCCATAACTGAACAAAAGATTTTAAAGAGAACTAAGCGGCTAATTAGAAACGAAATTTGCAGCACGTTACAAAATTTATTTACAATTAATTTTAATGCCATTATCTGCATGTGCGCTTTACAGGAGCAGGTCTGTTTCCTCTGCTGTTTCCTATCGAATATTGCTTTTATTGTTTTTCAAATAGCCTAGGCTACAGCGGATTCGCTGTGCATACATAAGGTTTTTTCGATAGCCTATGGTTAAAAAACTGAGATAAATGTCATCATGTTAACTGAATTGTAACCTTAGCTATTCTTCGTCCTTCATATTTTTTTAATTACAGTGACAAGGTTTCCATACCGTCAGCTTATTAAAACCCCGCTGATTTCACCTGTTATTCCATAACTGAACAAAAGATTTTAAAGAGAACTAAGCGGCTAATTAGAAACGAAATTTCACACTTTTCATGGTCTTCCTGTGAAAGTGGATCATTTTAAAGCATTACGCTACCAGTAAAATAGGTTGGTCGCATTTCCATAAGCAGGACATTATAAAATAAGGGAAAATATGCTAAACCTATGGGTTGCCAACCTGACAGATTTATTATATTTAGTGTCATTATTAAGGCAAAATAACGTTATTTATGTTATTAATCAAAATTAGAATGCAGGTAGCCTAATGAACTTCGGATGAAGCTTGAACATGAGTTCATTGCATAATCAAACGAAATTTGTTAAACAAGCAGGCTAATTTGGCGTTTTCTAAGGTGAGACGGAAGCAATTGGTTGCTTATTCTCAGCTGTTGCAGGTGCTTTTAACGAAATTTAACCACATATATTTTGTAAACAGCACTGTCAGGAATTACCGGGAACTCATAATGGTTAGCCTGAATAATATTGATCATAGGCAACTATTGATCCATATAGCCTATTCCTTGATCGCACTAAACACGCACGAGCATGTCTCTTTCGCCATCATAAGCAATCCGCCAAGGTGGAAAAGCAGGCTTTTAAAGGGAATGGGATATAACATTTTGATTGGTTTATTGCATGTCACGCCCAAGACACACCTATAATTAATGAAGAGACTAGGTTCAGCCCAGTTGCACCTTGCGCTGTGCTTAGCGCCCAAAAAACACGCCGTTAAAATAGCAAAAGTGGACTTGGACATGCCCTAAATGGACTTAGCGCCATGCGCTTAGACCAATCACCAAGATCGCCAAGATAGGGCCCCCGAAGTGTTTCACCAAAACAGGCTAACAATAATAAAATAAATAAATAAATGGTTTAATATTCATTATTGATGTATTTTACCTCTACTGACTAAAATTTTATTCTCCAATGTTTCACACATGACCGGCTTTTAGGCTACATCAGTGGTATCAGACAACTGAGTGAGAAAGAAAAAAACAACTAATCTGGTTTTTAATGGGTTGACCAGCATAATTTGCAGGTAAATGTAACGTCAGTGTCACCTAGGATAGCTTTCGCACCAGCGAGCAAAATGACAAAAAGAGAGACGAGTATCTCACATTTCAATCTCATTGGACTGATCAGTACGCATTTATATAAAAGCAGGGGCCCTGTTGTCTTATTTGCAGTGAGTGTATTACGAATCATGTGCACTTTTTATAATGACATGTGACTGGGTTTATACACAAACTGTACACAAACAAATTATTTAGATTGACCTGTCAGATCGAGTTCATGAAGTTCAGTACCGCCTTTTGGGACAAAGCATGCAACATAGCCAAATTTAAAGGACCAAATGTAGCTCGACTTAAAGTACAGTGCACATTCTTGAGTTGTGTGTTATTAATTTACCAGTGTAAACGCAGCAGCATCTGTTTTATTTTGCATCGTATATATATTTTTGTAAATATACATAGGCTATAGTCGGGTGGAGGAGGGGTGTCACGATAAGGGGGGCGAGAGTGTGGGACTGGGCCCCTATATATCACTAACAACAGCACAACAACACCCCCGCCGCGAATAAATGGGTAATGAATGAGCAGGAGATAATAGTACTCGAATAACGCGTTCAAATGTAGATGCAACCAGTGACTACAAGCACTTGGCGTGGACTGCTCTTGTCAATAACCTTGCTATATATTAGGCAAACATGGCAGAAGATGAGCGCTCATTAAACGTTATCTCAAATAGATTAATTAACCTAATTGTCCTCTTTTTACAAGGTGCTATGCAAGCCCCTCCCCCTTCTCCTGTAAATCAGGGCCCCTACAAAAAGTATGCGTGGAACTGCATTGAAATTACATTTGCATTCATAATTATCCATTATTGGATAATATAATTTCAGAATTATATTAATAGCAAATAGGAAGAATTGGTCACACTTTACACAAAGTCTCCATATAAAGGCTTTATATCGCCTCTGACTGGCATTGTCTGACATCGCCCGTAAACTGCAAGCACTCTTGGCCGTTGTAGTTCACAGTAAAGCAGGTACCCGGTACATGCGCAGTAGTTTGTGGCTATATCTCTGCTCTCACTACAGGTATAAAGTTGGCTGAGAGCTCATTTTAATCAGGAGGAGAGCTACTTTTCTACAAACCAAACATCATTTTTGGGTGGAATTACCCTCTAACTGTGTTACTGCAAAGCGCTTTCACATATAGCATACGCATTCAAATAGCCATCTCATTGTGCCCAGGATGGCATTAGTGGATTTACCATATAGCATAGCACATTCTTAGCCAGAAATATGATGGCTTACACTTCTCAGATAACAAGAGAAATACGTGCAGAACACACTTCTGTGGTTTCACTAACATTGATGTGTGACAGAAAAGAGGTCACTGCTAAAACCATTGTTAATACTGGTATTGTGAATTGTACTTGAACACTAATTAGGATAGGTTCCTGACACAAATAATTGGTTGTGATAAAATAACATGACCTCTCAGTCACTCAGTTATTTTCTCTGTCTATTCTTTTTCCAGCCAAATAAGCTGAAAGGTGTACAATTGTCAAAATAAAGTCCACAAACAAAAGGGTTTTTGGGAGGTAGAGTCTAGAGGATGTTAAATCCAAATCTCAAATTTAGGACTTTTTACCACCCATTATGCTCCATGAAAAATAAATTTTAAAACTCATTTCCTGCATTTCAACACATTATTTTCTAAATAAAATGTTTAATTTATGAACATTTTGAAGATTTTTTTTAAAAAGCCCTAGATGAGATTTGAGATGCTTTCATGTAGAGCTAAAGCAGTACATTAGTGGATAAGATAATTTTATGACATTTTAAACACACCACCACCCCCCACCCCCCTCAATTTATAGGAGGACAACTTTATTTATGCCCAATAATACCAAATCATTATCTAATCTTATATGGAAACAAGTATATTAAAGATGAGCTACAGTGAGCACCATATATAATTCTGTATATAGTTATATAATTTCGAAACGGTTCATCCAATATGGATGAAAATACACTCAAATTAAAGCACTTCACCCTTGTTGTAATTGTATCCTTTCAAACTCAAAGTGCTAGAGTACAGAACCTAAATAACAAAAGATATGTCACTGTCCAATGAATTATGGTGTTCACTGTATATTCCTTCTTCATTTCAGTTTCTTTGTGCTATTTTCTGTTTACATGTGAAACTACGTTACTGTAACTGGCTCATCATTTTCATTTATATTTTAGCCATACACAGCTAACACACACATGGACACGCACACACACATGCATCCAGCTTATGCAATGTTGCAGATGTTTTGCAGAATCGGAGCTATAATATAAATCTAAACAACTAGGCTAGATATAACATATAATCAATCTATTTTAAATCTGATCTCCCAGACGGAGACTCTCGCCACTGTCCTCAACCCACTGAGTAAGCTAGGCTAGCTAATATATCCTAAGCAATGCGTAACAGTTACAGTTATGAAGAAGTTACAGCATAGATTGATCTACGAAAGCGATCTCTCTCTCTCGCTGTGTCTACATGTTTTATATGGCCAAACCAACCAATCAGATATTAGAGAAATATATGTCCAGTGTTAATTCAACTCTAACAGTGTAGATATGAGCCTAATCTGACCAGAGCAGGCTCATATGTACACTGCTAGATTTGAATCAACACTGTTAGCATTGAATTAACACTGGACATTTTACTGTGAATTTACTGAGTAGGCGTTTCGTGTGATTGACTATAAGTCTCTTACATCGACTGGGAGGAGTTGTCAACCATTCTTCTTTGTAGTACTGCTTTAATTGTGTGATGTTAGAGGGCTTCCTTGAATGCACAGCCTGCTTCAAGGTGATTCTGCTCAAAGGCAGTGTTGCATCTTTGCCAAACATGATGTTTTGCATTGCATCGAAACAACTCATCAGTCCAGAGTACTTTTTCCAGTAGTTTTGAACTACAGTTGAAGTCGGAAGTTTACATACACTTAGATTGAAGTCATTAAAATTATTTTTTAACCACTCCACAGATTTAATGTTAGCAGACTATAGTGTTGGCAAGTAAGTTAGGACATCTACTTTGTGCATGACACAAGTAATTTTTCCAACAATTGTTTACAGACAGATTTTTTCATTTTTAACCTCTTCCTACCAAGGGTAAAATATACCAATTTTCGCCTTTTTCACTAGTGATCAACAAAGCTGTTTATCTCAAAAACTGTAAAGGCTACAAATATGTTCATAGCTTTTATTAAAACAGAGAACTGCACTATTATGACTAAGTAGTCATAATTCATATACATATACTTCTTGCTACTTAACTACAACAATTTATGTACAGAAATTGTGAAAAAAATTAAAAACGGGTACCTACATTCAAATTTCAGATTTTTTACCTGAAGAGCTACAAGAGCTATGGAGGAAATAACTTTGTGATTCCGCAATATGCTGCCTATCTCTGCTAAAAATATGGTGTCAATATCTCAAACCATACAAATTCTACAGAGCTTTATTTCAGGTGAACCATTTTGGTTACCAAAGTTGGCACAAATTGTGCCAAATTGTGCAAAATGGCAAGGTTCCAGAAAAGTCTCAATATGATTTATTTTTTAAGTTTTACAATAAAATCTGATAATTGGCAATAAAAGTTCATTTTTAGATGTGTTTGGTGTGTTTCATATTACACAACTAACTAGCCTACCCGTGGTCCCCAAAAAGCTCTCCAAACCAATGTAGCAGCACAGTGATTCTTGTATTCCACCAGAGCCTCATTAGCCAGAAATGAGTCCAGGTATATAAAATCAAATGTCCGCCCTAGATAAAATAAAACCCTGCATAATAATCAACAACAACAAACTCATCCTCATGTCATCTCTCCCTCATGTTACGTCATGCATAAATTGCTCATTCATTTACCTGCACAGCCTGCTGTACTGCATACAGAACAATTTACTCATGTGGAACAAAACAAACCCTTCAGACGCCATTTCATTCAAAAGAAACTCGGAACAGCTTGTCTCAGACACAAATAGATAGCTAGCTGCTATGTGTAATTTTGCTGGCTAGCTTGCCATTGTTACAATATAGTAATGTTAGCTATATTAATTTAATTCAGAGGGATTCGTTTTATACACAGTGAATTCGCACTGGTATACCGGCAAAATAATCTGTTACCTTACATCACTCTGTGTCACTGAGAACGCAAAACCATATTTGGGCTAGGACCTGCTGCACTGAGAAACTCCTGAATAACCTAGACATAACTACCCAAAAACTGTATGAAAGAGACTGTAAAGTAAAAAGATAAACAGCGCAGTTACCTTATGAATTGTGCTTTGCTAAACGGAATGTAACGAGCTACGCCACTGCGCCATCTTGGTTCGATAATTACGCTTGGTTGCCTCCTCTTACGCGGGGCTGTATTTCCTTGATTTACGAGGGCTTTGTGTTGAATGAGGGCTTGTCTGAAAGATAAGAGTCTTGGCTATTGGCTGGAATATTTGACAGACAGTTTTAAAACCCAATGGAAAGCAAATAATACTCGGAGTGGAGGCGGGTCGAAGACAGTTTTTCCCACTTCAGATAGGCCTATTGTGCTATCAGTCAAAGAAATACACCCAATTGACAACGGTTTTGCATGAATCTCTGCAATCAAGTACAAAACCACTTTGGCTAAAATATACTAAGCCACGGGATTGGTACTCCAGAAACTGGCTGAGTTTCACAACGCCAAACTGAACACAGCCAAACTACTCATGATGAAGTGCAGAAAAGCACAAGTCGGTTTAAAATTGGAAAAAAATCATGTACAGCCGTATGAAAGTTTTAAAGTATTTTTTTCAAACCAAAGTTTTGTGAAATACAATTAAGCAGAACAGTTTACCAGCACATTGTTTATGGTGTGACATCAAACTGCAATACAGTTTTATCTCAACGTTTTGGGCTTAAAAACCACTTTCCCAGAAGGAATGGATATATCTTAAGGATATTTAATCAAAATATTGAGGTGAGCAGTTTATTATATATTATTAAATTAATGAAATGTATAATTTAATAACTTCCGTCATGCCCGCGTTACCGCTAGGGGGCATTTGGCAGCAAGAGGTTAATTCACTATATCACAATTCCAGTGGGTCAGAAGTTTACATACACAAAGTTGACTGTGCCTTTAAACAGCTTGGAAAATTCCAGAAAATTATGTCATGGCTTTAGAAACTTCTGATAGGCTAATTGACATTAGTTGAGTCAATTGGAGGTGTACCTGTGGATGTATTTTAAAGCCTACCTTCAAATTCAGTGCCTCTTTGCTGGACATCACGGGAAAATCTAAAGAAATCAGCCAAGACCTTAGAAAGAGAATTGTGGACCTTCACAAGTCTGGTTCGTCCTTGGGAGCAATTTCCAAAAGCCTGAAGGTACCATGTTCGTCAATAGTATGCAAGTATAAACACCATGGGACCACACAGACATCATACCACTCAGGTAGGAGACGCGTTCTGTCTCCTAGAGATGAATGTGCTTTGGTGCGAAAAGTGCAAATCAATCCCAGAACAACAGCAAAGGACCTTGTGAATATGCTGGAGGGAACAAGTACAAAAGTATCTATATCCACAGTAAAACAAGTCCTATATCGACATAACCTGAAAGGCTGCTCAGCAAGGAAGAAGCCACTACTCCAAAACCGACAAAAAAAAGCCAGACTACAGTTTGCAACTGCGACAAAGATGGGGACAAAGATCTTACTTTTTGGAGAAATGTCCTCTGGTCTGATGAAACAAAAATTTAACTGTTTGGCCATAATGACCATCGTTATGTTTGGAGGAAAAAGGGTGAGGCTTGCAAGCCGAAGAACACCATCCCAACCGTGAAGCACGGGGGTGGCAGCATCATGTTGTGGGGGTGCTTTGCTGCAGGAGGGACTGATGCACTTAAAATAGATGGCATCATGAGGAAGGAAAATGATGTGGATATATTGAAGCAACATCTCAAAACATCAGCCAGGAAGTTAAAGCTTGGTCGCAAATGGCTCTTCCAAATGGACAATGACCCAAAGCATACTTCCAAAGTTGTGGCAAAATGGCTTAAGGACAACAAAGTCAAGGTATTGGAGTGGCCATCACAAAGTCCTGACCTCAATCCAATCGAAAATTTGTGGACAGAACTGAAAAAGTGTGTGCGAGCAAGGAGGCCTACAAACCTGACTCAGTTACACCAGTTCTGTCAGGAGGAATGGGCCAAAATTCCAGCAACGTATTGTGAGAAGCTTGTGGAAGGCTACCCGAAACGTTTGACCCAAGTTAAACAATTTAAAGGCAATGCTACCAAATACTAACAGAGTGTATGTAAACTTCTGACCCAATGGGAATTCAATTCAATTCAATTCAATTTTATTTATATAGCGCTTTTCAGAACAGAAAGGGGAGGAAAGGGGAAATGGGAAATGCCAGCTCTAAGCCAGCTCTAAGCCCCCAGATAGCAGAGGTAAAGACTCTAGTAGGAGAGAAAAACCCTCATACTGTGGCGAGAAAAAACTCCCAGATGGGAAGAAATCTCGAGAGGAACCCGGCTATTGGGGGGATGCCCATCCTCCACTGGCCTATGGGTTGATTATGTCATAGGGAGGTATTCTATTCAGATGACTCCATCATGTAGAGATCAGCAGTGGCAGGTGGGGGGCGCCTAGCTGGTCTTGGGCTGGAGCTCCGGGCCAGGAGGGGGGCGGGGGAAAGGAAGGACGCGGGAAACTCTGGAAACTTGGGCTAGAGCTCCGGGCAGGTGCCCAGAGCAGGGAAGAGGAAAAAAGAAAAAAAACATTGTTAGGGGGTTCAGATGGTAGCAGAACAAGCGCAGCAGGAGAGACAGAGGTGTCTGCTGCAATAAGGAAACCCCGGCAGAATCAGGCTATGGCAGCATAGCTAAGGGCTAAACAGAGGCAGGGGCCAATACAGCCATGAGGGCAGGCTTGAGACAGTCACCACTAGACCATGACCGGTCGAGCTTAACACAACACTACCAATAATGATCCAGTGACAGCACTGACCGCTCAGTCCACCAGCGACTCTATAGCTAATGCCAGCCACCCACTCCTGCCCCTCAACTATAGGACAGACTAAAAAGATGAGTTTTAAGCCTAGCTTTAAATAGACTGACAGTGTCTGCACCCCGAACATGAGCAGGCAATTTGTTCCATAGGAGAGGAGCACGATAGGAAAAGGCTCTACCACCTATTGTACTTTTAGCTATTTTAGGAATAACAAGGAGGCCTGTGCCCTGCGAACGGAGCGTTCGTGAGGGATTATAAGGGAAAAGTAAATCCCTTAAATATAAGGGGGCAAGCCCATGTAAGGCTTTAAAGGTAAGTAATAGAATCTTATAGTCTATTTGAAATTTGACTGGCAACCAGTGAAGTGAAGCTAACACTGGGCTGATGTGTTCAAATCTTCTAGTTCTCGTGAGAATACGAGCAGCTGTATTTTGAATTAGCTGAAGCCCTTTCAGAGAGGAATGTGTACATCCAGACAAAAGAGCATTACAATAATCTAATCTAGAAGTAACAAAAGCATGGACTAGCTTTTCAGCATCATGTAGGGACAGTATTTTTCGAATTTTTGAGATATTCCTCAAGTGATAGAAAGCAACCCTAGAGATGTCTTTAATGTGTGTATCAAATACTAGATCTGGATCAAACGTAACACCAAGATCTTTAATGACAGCACTTGAGGTGATTGAAATTCCATCAATGTTAGGCATATAGCCAGATAATTTGCATCTCAGGGACTTGGGCCCCACCACCATTACCTCTGTCTTATCAGAGTTTAGCAAGAGAAAGTTATGGGTCATCCATTCCTTTATATCTGTAAGACAAGCTTCCATTTTTGACAGCAGGACAATTTCATCAGGCTTGACTGATAGATACAGCTGGGTGTCATCTGCATAGCAGTGGAAGTTAATGCCATGTTTATGAATGATTTGTCCCAGGGGAAGCATGTATAGAGAGAAGAGTAAAGGCCCAAGGACAGATCCTTGTGGTACTCCATATCTAACCCTAGATTTATAGGAGGAGTCATTGTTAAGATGTACAAATTGATATCGGTCAGATAAGTATGATCTAAACCAGGAAAGAGCCAGTCCACGGAGGCCAACAATATTTTCGAGCCTATCCAGAAGGATGAGGTGATCAACTGTGTCAAATGCTGCACTTAAATCTGTGATGAAAGAAATAAAAGCTGAAATAAATCATTCTCTCTACTATTATTCTGACATTTCACATTCTTAAAATAGTCATGATCCTAACTGACCTAAGACAGGGAATGTTTACTAGGGTTAAATGTCAGGAATTGTGAAAAAGTTTTCAAATGAGTTTAAATGGATTTGGCTAAGGTGTATGTCAACTTTTGACTTCAACTGTATATCCAGATGTTGTTTGGCAAAGTCCAGTCATGCTTTTATATTCTTTTTGGAGAGCAAGGGCTTCTTTCTTCCTATCCTCCCATAGGCCAGGTTTGTGCAATCTATTTCTGATTGTTGACTCATGCATTTTCACATTAACTGTGGCAAGTGAAGTCTGTATGTCCTTAGATGTTACCCTTGGATTCTTGGAGACTTTCTAGGAGCATCTTTCGGTCAGCTCTTGGGGTGAATTTGGTGGGACAGCCTGTCGTGCGTAGATTTCTGGTGATGTGGTATTTTCTCCATTTGGATATTGAACAATTGAATGATGTACTTAAAACTGCTTTGAAATGGCTTTGTAACCCCACCCAGTCTCATGAGAATCAATCATCGTTTTTCTCAGGGCTCCGGCTAGCTCTTTTGACCTAGGCATGATATGTTAGCACACACCTCGTTGGTTAGGTCCAAACCAGACCAATTGTCTGTTTTTATGTAAGCATAGAACTTTCTAATTATTATCTAATAATTGGATGATCATTTACACCTGTTTTATGTACCAGACATCAATTTTAATCAATATATTTGATAGTAAATGTAGGAGTGTACTTACTTTTTCCTCATGAGGAATTTGCATTTATTTCATCTCAATTGCTTAAGTTCATTTGTTGAAAATTAATGAAGCAATATGGTTGAAATTAAAATAAAATAAACTTGTGTCCAGATATGTCAAATCAACTGACTACCGTTTGAGGGTGTACTTACTTTTTCAACTTCAAGGAATAGTTTGGAATTTTGGACATAATGGGCCCTATCTTGGCGATCTTGGCGCTTAGTCTAAGCGCATGGCGCTAAGTCCATTTAGGGCGTGTCCAAGTCCACTTTTGCTATTTTAACGGCGTGTTTTTTTGGCGCTAAGCACGGCGCATGGCGCAACTGGGCTGAACCTAGTCGCTTCATTAATTATAGGTGTGTCTTGGGCGTGACATTCAATAAACCAATCAAAATGTCATATCCCATTCCCTTTAAAAGCCTGCTTATCCACCTTGGCGGATTGCTTATGATGGCGAAACAGACATGCTCGTGCGTGTTTAGTGTGATCAAGGAATAGGCTAAATGGAATATGATCAATATTATTCGGACTAACCATTAGCCTATGAGTTCCCGGTAATTCCAGACAGGGCTGTTATTTTACAAAATATGTGCGGTTAAATTTCGTTAAAAGGACCTGCAACAGCTGAGAATAAGCTATCAATGCGGCTTCAGTCTCACCTTAGAAAACGCCAAATTAGCCTGCTTGTTCAGCGAATTTCGTTTGATTATGCAATGAAAGTGTCAAACATCAATTCCAAGAGGCTGTTCTCATGGAATTCTCGAAGTTCAAGCTTCATCCAAAGTTCATTAGGCTACCTGCATAGTAGGCTAATATTGATTAATAACATACATACCGTTATTTAGCCTTAATGATGACACTACAATAAAGCTGTCAGGTTCGCAACCCATACGTTCACGCATATTTCCCCTTGTTTAATAATGTCCTGTTTATGGAAATGTGACCAACCTGTTTTACTCGTAGCGTAATCCTTTAAAACAATCCACTTTCCCAGGAAGACCGTGAAACGTGCGACTTGAGAACATGCAGCTCACGTGCAGAGAATGGCATTACAATTAATTGTGAATTAATTGTGTAACGTGCTGAAAATTTGTTTTAGTTTCTAATTAGACGCTTAGTTCTCTTTAAAATCGTTTTGTTCAGTTAAGGAATAACGGGTGAAATCAGCTGGGTTTTAAACGGTGAGAGTATGGAAACCTGGTCACTGTAATTTAAAAAAATATGAAGGACGAAGAATAGCTAAGGTTACAATTTAGTTAACATGGTGACATCTCCGTTTTTTAACCATAGGCTATCGAAAAAAACCTTATGCACAGCGAATTCGCTGTAGCTTAGGCTATTTGAAAAACAATGCAATATTCACTGGACAAGGTTTTGAACTTTTTTCAGTCACAAACCATTCTATTTACTTACAGGCTGTATTCATAGATAAACAGAGCTGTATTGTGATGACATCTGAAGCGCATTTTCAGAACTTAAATGTCCGTCTATTGCCGTGCGCGAGTTTTCCATTGAATGACAATTCACGCATTAGGTGCAAAGACAATTCGCGCATTAGGCTTGATAGCTATAGGTGTTATCAGCTCCTTTTTAATGGATAGCCATTGTCCCGTACCATCGCACATCGCCTGGATGTTGATGGAGTGGGCTGAGAGCAATGTAATGTGGCATTGTTTCCCTTCACTGAGGGAAAGGTATGTGGACCTATGGAACCTTTTATTATTATGCATTTTTGATATAGCCTACACAATAATAATATTTCACATTGTGATCTAGATATTTTAGTCATGCCTGTGCACGCCCCTGTGTGTAACAGACAGGAGGGTATGCGCGTTGTGCACACGCCTATGTAGACGCACTTATATGCGCCGTTAAAATAGCATGTAAACAACTGCGACATGACTTTAGACCAGGTTTGTGGTGGTTCTAGCGCAAGCGCTTTCTGCTGGCTCAAGATAGCAATACGCCAAAAAGAATCCTGGCCACTCCTCATCTTAAGACCAACACGCCCAGTTCACTAATGATGGCGCAAGAGTTACGCCGTCAAACATGCTAGTTTGACGGTGTAAGCGTTAGGCGTTATTATGGACCTAGCGCCGGGTGTAAGATAGCAAAGACACTTGCGTTTGCGTTAGCGCCGCTTTGCGCCGGGTGTAAGATAGGGCCCAATGTCTCAATTACGACTTACCCATGACTTACCGGCGGAGCGATACTTTACGTTACCTATGAATGTAGCGCCAGCACTGGTCGACTACAACAACAAAGAAGACCAACAAGTTGCAATGGCCATGTTCCGCCGTACTTCCACAGAGAATATAGGTCAGCACAAAGTAAAGGATTCAGCGATAGTTTGACTTCAAAAATGATGGTATAAACACTCAAAATAACCCCAATAGACTGTCGTCGTATTTTATTTGCTTTGGGTGCACTGTGGAGTGTTTAAGTGCGTTTGGTAGTGGATGCTAGTAGTTACCTTAGAGTTGCGCTAGCATTAGCAATGTGTGTATGTCCAAAAGAAGGGACAGCATGGAATTATCTGAAAACGGTTTCCATCAATCAACTACATCATGGGTAAGTCGTAATTGAGACATTGGGCTCTATTTTCAAACCAGCGCAAGGGGACGGTATAGTCAAACGCAAGCTTGTTGACAGCATCAACGTCTTAAAACTGGCACTATGGCGTTTCTCAGCAATACCGCTAGGATCAACAAATTCTCAACATAACATCCTTTCGCTTGCGCTGCAGTGGGATGGGTGGCGCTGTCTGGGGCGTGTTCTAAAATACTTTCGGCTCAGTGACAATTTGAACCAACGAAAACCCATTGCGTTATGATCAGCTGGAACCACCTCTTAGCGGGAACGCAATAGACTCTGGCAATTTGGCAACTTATTCGTCATGTAGTTCTATGTAGTGTCTATAGGTGATGCCAACATTACACTTCCATTTAATGAACAAATAGCCTATAATTATTATTAATTAATTAATTTTAATTTAAACTACTAGAATAAAACAGGACAGCTTACAAGAAACTTGCGATCATGTAGGCCAATAGCCTATAATATATAAATTACACATTGACACAGTTGAATCAGAAGCCTAACATTTGAATCATAATTATGCCTACATCACCTAATGTAGGCTAATTAATGCATTCGCCACCTCCTCCCGTGCCTTCCGAACTTCTGGGAGACGAGGTGGTGTGGATTGTGATCCATAAATTACTACAGTCCTAGCCTGTACTTCTGTTGCAAGTATGTCTGATTCCTGTGCGGAAAATCGCTCTTGTCGTTGACGGTCCAGTGCGTTTGGGTTGCTCATTATGAAATTGCATGGAGCGATTGCGTTCCAACTGGCTTTTTTTTAAAGCATGAGAACAACAATTTGATTGGCTACCATAGAGACACACCTTGGACATTTAAACCCAGCCTTTTAGCAATACCGCCATAAGGTGCGCCAAGATTGCCGTCATGAAATTACCAAATTTCTCGCCGACACGCCCTCAGAGCGATACCGCCAAGCGATTACTCTTGCGTTCACCATTGCGTTTGGTTTATTAAAATAGAGCCCATTATGTCCAAAATTCCAAACTATCCCTTTAATCAGGGGTGCGTTTCCCGATAACGATCAATCTTAAAAAAATTTAAATGAAAACGGTAAATGAAAATGGAAAATTTACATTTTATAATTTACATTATCTAATTGAATTTAAATTTTGGGCTGAATAATCCTGAATTTTAATTTTCACTTATCATTTTCCATTTTCTTTTTCATTTAAATTTTGGAGCTGAGCTGAAATTAATATGAAATGAACTAACAGTAAATTTAAGCAGGGAATTGGCTCTATGCATGGCGGCTACACTACGCATTTCCAGTAAAATCTCAGACGGCACATTTACTTCTGCCACTACTCAAACATCAGCCAGTGGGGTCATCCCTATGTTCGCAGGGCCCTATATTCCCAGGAAGAATGGAAATCCATCCAGTGATACGGACGGTTTAAAATGTAATTACGTCCATCCGTCCGCTTTTGTGTGCCAGTGGCTTTTTCAGATGGCTTTTCTTGAACAAGTTATGTAAGTGTGCTTATTCTCCCACTTCATGGCACTTCTAAAACCTGTTTTTCAATTAAAGTGCCAAGTTAAACATTTGTAACAGACATTTGTAAGCATTGTAACAGACAGTTGTATTTATACATTTTGTGATTACAGATCCTGATTACATATTCTGTTATCAGCTGTTATATGTTGTGATTACAGTTATTATGCGTTGTTACAGTTTGTTACACTGAAATTACCTGTGTAATGTAAAGTGTTACCCATTACTTCTATACTCTACTAAACCCAACACAAAACTTGGGCACATAGGGCTCTGGGAACATAGGGCCCTGGGAACATAGATACGCCTCCAATACAAATGCTGTGCTTTTCTTCTGCATTATATCCAGAGTGCATTGTGTATTTTGTTGGTGAAGTAATCACACGATTTACGATTGAGATTCTAAAAATAAAAAGAGGCCTGATTATTGGTCTGGAATATTCCATCCAGTCGAATGCATTTAAACCCGGATTATACCTGAGCCATTAAACTGTATGGTGTAAGTACTCCATTGTTATACAGGATAGAAAGCCCTCCAAATTAAATGCAAGTGCTTCTTTATTTTAGAATTTTTATTTGTTCTACTATTTGCACTTTGGGCTACAATATTAATATTGCATGAAGAGTTCATTATAACTACATTATCATTTTTAAATGTATGTACAAATTTCCATTACAGGTGGAAGAGCACAACTCTTGGGAGGTGTGGAGCACAGCTTCTTTTTCAAATAATGCTTTCAGATGACCTGCACGACCCTTTTGGAATTGAATTGTAAACATATAGTCACACAATGAATAAAAGGGTCATGCAGGTCATCTTGAAAGCATTATTTGACTGAGTAAGCGTTTTACTTTTAAAGTTTGGATTAAAAAATTATTAGCTTTTGTTCACTCTTACAGCCCAGACTTACAAAGTGTTAGTTATCTGAGTAAATACTATATTACCTCATTATAGGTTCAGAGATAAAGGTCCCTTCTGTGCACTTGCATATTTTGTGTGTGTGTGAGTTTACATTAGCTAATTAAAACACATTTAAAGCAAGAAAAGGAAAAGCTATGCTGTATCAAACAAATTAAAACAAATACATTTTATATGGACCCAGTAATGATCTTTTTTTTGGTGACAAAATGATTGGAAGCTGATTTGTTTTGCAGTGATCAAAATTATGCATTTCAGCAGCATGACAACCACCTTTAAAGGTAGAGGGTGCGGGCATGTGCATCTGCAGCTCTTATTAACATCCACCCAAGTGTTCATGTGTGCCATGCACAACAATTCTTTAAAAATAAAAAAGTTCACACCACTAGGAGCTGTGGGGCATGAAAATAAAAATTCTGAAGAAATGTACATCTATTTTGTAGTATGAATTACGTTGCTGAAATGTATGATTAAACTGAAATTGGTGACACAATAGAGCAGAACAAACTAGAAACCTGACACTGATGTGTTCATTTTTCGCTCAGCACAATTCAGAGAAAAATGAAGAGTTTAGCCTCTTCGCGCACATGCCAAATTTGGTCAATTCTTAACTATTTAGGGGGTGTTCTATTTAAGGCTTTATAACGTCAGGGGCTCTATCTTGATGATCTTAGCACATGGTCTAAAACGCATGGCTCAAGTGCATTTAGGGCATTTCCAACTGCACTGTTGCTAGTTTGAGGGAAAATATTTTGAGCGTAAAGTAAGGCAAAAAGGTACAAATGGCCTGAACTTAGCCTCTTTATGAATTATAGGTGTGTCTTAGGTGTAACATGCAATAAACCAATAAGAGTGTCATCTTCCATTCCCTTTAAAAGCCACCTGTATTTGCACCTTGGCAGATTGCTAATATAATGGCAGATTTAATAAGACTGCAAAAAGGCAAATTAGCCTGATTGTTTAACAAATTTAATTTGATTATACAATGAAGCATTGTCAAACATCAATTCCATGAGACTGTTCTCACAGCGGATGGATCACAGGCAATGAGTTTCAGCTAGTGAAGCTCAAGCTTCATCCGAAGTTCATATTAGCCTATGTGCATTCTAATATTGATTAATAGCATAAATTGCGTTCTTTTGCCTTAATGATGACACTAAATACACTAAAGCTGTCAGGTTGGGAACCATAGGTTTACGCATATTTTCCCTTGTTTTATATTGTCCTGCTTATAGAAATATGACCAACTGGTAGCTTAAAACAAGTCCACTTTCCCACGATTCCAGGGACGACGTGCGTCTATTCCAGGAGAGAAAATGTTTTATTTTGGTGAAAAATATTAATCTCCATTTCACAATGTAATCTTCATATTTTTATGCATGTTTGTGCACGCCCGAGTGGGAGATGTCATCTGACGTTTCTTCCGAGACCCCGGAGGTGGTAGGGGCGCTCGAGTTTCGCCTGCTCACTAATGTACCGGAGGAATATTTTGACCTTGCTGAGGTTTTTAGTAAACAACGCGCTACTAAGTTACCTCCCCATAGGCCGTATGACTGCGCTATTTAGTTTTACCCAGGTACGGTTCCCCCCAGGGGCTCCCTGTATTCCCTGTCGGTTCCGGAGAGCGCTGCTATCAAGGAGTACATTGAGGAGTCCCTGGTCTCATCAAACCTTCCAATTAAACCAGCCGGCGCTGGATATTTTTTTGTTAAAAAAAAAAGACGGAGGTTTGCCACCCTGTATAGACTATCGGGGCCTCAATGACATCACTGTTAAGAACAGGTATCCTCTTCCGCTCATGAACTCCGCATTCGAACGCTTAAAGGGGGCGCCGGTCTTTTCCAAACTCGACCTTCGCAATGCCTACAATCTTGTGCGCATGCATGAGGGTGATGAGTGGAAAACGGCATTTAATACTCACCACGGACACGAGTACCGGGTGATACCATTCGGTCTCACTAGCACCCCCTCTGTCTTCCAGATGCTAGTGAACAATGTTCTGAGAGAGATGCTTGTTTACTTTACATTTTTTCTCCTGACCTTTCGTCTCACGTCATTCATGTTAGGCAGGTTTTGGAGGTGTTTCTTTGGCGCCTCCAAAACTTTGGAGGCTTTCTTAAAGCCGAGAAATGCACTTTCCACACCAACTCCATTTCCTTCTTAGGGGTTAACTGTGGCGGACAGTAAAGTTCTTATGGACCCAGAGAAAGTTTTGGCAGTAAAAAACTGGCCTACGCCTAATTCTGTGAAGCAAGTGCTTCTAGTAGCCGGTAGCCGCTCCCATCACAGCCCTTACCAAAAAGACATCACCCGCTCAGTTCCAATGGAACAATAGGGCTGAGGCAGCATTTACGGAGCTAAAGAATAGGTTTTGCTCTGAACATATCCTGATTGCATTACATTACAGGCATTTAGCAGACGCTCTTATCCAGAGCGACTTCCATAACTTTTTTGCATTTTTTTTTACATATTATCCATTTATACAGCTGGATATATACTGAAGCGATTCAGGTTAAGTACCTTGCTGAAGGGTACAACGGCCGTGTCCTACCTGGGAATCGAACCTGCAACCTTTTGGTTACAAGGCCAGTTCCTTAACCATTATACTACAATGCCGCCTCCCAATCCCTCCCTCCCCTTTGTGGTAGAGGTGGATGCTTCTGAGTTGGGGGTGAGCCATTCTGTCTCAGCATTCTCCGCTGGACCACAAACTACACCCATACCCATTTCTCTCGTGTTCTTACATCAGCCGAGAGAAATTACGATCAGGGATCGAGAGCTGGTGGCGGAGTGGCGTCATTGGTTGGATGGAGCAGAGCATCCCTTTGGTCTGGACCGACCATAGCATCCCTTTGGTCTGGACTGACCATAAATACTTGGAATATATCCAACAGACTAAGACACGCAATTCTCGGCAAGCCCGGTGGGCTTTATTCTTCACACGGTTTAGATTCCTTCTTACTTATCGTCCCGGTTCGACGAATATTAAACCGGATGTGTTATCACGCATTTTCAACCACTCTGGCAAGGAGCCACGCCCTGAGCCTGTTGTTCCCAGTTCCCAGATTGTGGCTCCGGTTATGTGGGCTATTGAGGTGGCTGTACAGATGGAGTTGCGTTCTGATCCCGGTCCAGGTGGGGGGCCGCCCCATTGCCTGTTTGTTCCACCCCGGTTGAGGTCTCGTGTTCTTCAGTGGGGTCATGCTTCAGTTGGTGGCCCATCCTGGCATTCACAGGACTAAGGAATTTGTTTCTCACCGCTTTTGGTGGCCCAAATTAGAGAGCGATGTACAGGAATTTTTCGCCGCTTGTATGGTTTGCGCCCGCAACAAGGGTTCGCAGCTCCCTCCCTCGGGTCTCTTACATCCTCTTCCCGTTCCCAGCCGTCCCTGGAGTCACATCGCCCTCGACTTTGTCACCAGTCTGCCGGTATCACACGGAAACACAGTGAACTTTGTGGTGGTAGATCAGTTTTCGAAGGCAGCGCACTTCATCGCCTTGCCCAAACTGCCATCTGCACCTGAAACTGCCCAGTTAATTGTGGAAAACGTGTTTAGGGTTCACGGTCTTCCTCTAGACATGGTATCTGATCATGGTCCCCAATTGGCTGCGAGGTTCTGGCCCTTCTTTTGTGCTTTATTGGGGGCGTCTGTCAGTCTTTCTTTCGGTTTCCACCTGGAGACCAATGGAGAGATGGATTGCACTAACCAGACTCTGGAGAGCACCCTTCGGTGCCTGGCCGCGGCCAATCCCGCGTCCTGGAGTCGTCATCTCGCCTGGGCCGAATACGCTCATAATACACTGCGTAGCGTTTCCACTGGTCTCTCTCCTTTTGAGGCACAGCTAGGGTATCTACCTCCCTTGTTTCCTGAGCTGGAGAAAGATGTGGAGGTACCTTCCGCCAGCTCCTTCATTCGTAGGTGTCGAGCGGTCTGGAAGCGGGTATGTGCTTCTCTTCTCCGCGCCTCGACCAAACAGAAGGTGGTGGCCGACAGGCGTTGCCATCCAGCTCCTTCTTACCGGGTGGGGCAACATGGGTGGCTTTCCACACGGGACCTACCCCTGCGAGTGGAGTCCTGTAAACCCGCACCTCGGTTTGTGGACCCCTTTAAGATCATTCGGTGACTGTGCGTCACTGCGCTCTCGCCCCGGCTGACAAGCCGCCGCCTCCCCCCGGTTCTTGGAGGGAGGTCCGGTGTATACCGTTCGGCACATTTTGGCTGAGAGGCATGTGGGCAGAGGGTACCAGGTTTTAGTAGACTGGGAGGGCTATGGTCCTGAGGAGCGCTGCTGGGTTCCCTCCAGGAACATCTTGGACCCTACACTTATTAGGGTCTTCCATAGAAGCAAGGCTGAGGGATCGCCTGGGGTCGTCCCTTAGAAGGGGGGTCCTGTCATGGTTTTTGGCAGCCTCCATTTTTTCTGCGGTCGTTCTTTCTTTTGGCTTCGTCGGGGCACTCTCGGATTTTCCGTCCTCCGTTCCGGTGTTTTCATCTCGCCCAACTATTATCCCTTGCACCTGTTTCGGGTTTCCTGCTGATTATAAATAGCCCTGGGCTTCCACCTTCCGGTACTTCGATATTGTCTTTGCTATTTGACATCAAAGTCGGTAAGGTATAGGAACTCGGTAACTCAAGTCCGGTTAGAGTTAGGATACAAATTGGTTTAGTCTTTTCTTTCCTATCTGTCTCTTTATCCTTTATACTCCTCTACCTTTTCTGTTCAGCTCTTTCACACCTAGAGCTTAAGGTAACTGGTTCTATTTTCATTTCTCTTTCTTTCTTTTGTTTTTCTCTGACCTCCTGTTAATGCTCTTTGTGTGAGAGCGTGAGGTTCTTTTGTTGTTTTATTACTCACTATTTTCGAGTTTGCCCTCTTTTGGGGTTGTTTTTGATTTGGCTTATGCCGGGAGGTTTTTATTCCCATTTTTATTTTATTCCTTTCCTGGTGCGGATCTGTCTGCTTTAGTGGTGTGTATTACGATATACACTTTTAGATTCCTTGGCTGTCGCGCCTGGTTCTCTGAACCTTACACTCCTCCCCCTTACAACAATCTCGAAAAGGCAACCAGGGAAGGGAAGGAGAAGATAATGCAGGGGAGGAGCGAGGCGACCAGTGGGAAGGCTGAGGCAGTTCGGTGCTCCGTTTCGACAGTGTACAGAGACCTCAACACTGCGTGTATGGAGGAAAGTTGTGGAGGCGGACAGGCAGAGTTTCTGTGTTGGACTGCTTAATGACACTGGACATCTCGGGACTGCGAGGGCTATTTTTAATCATGGCTGTATTACACTTTAATTAACTTAATTAGTTTGATTAATGCAATGATTCTATTGAATGTCTTTATTTGATATGTTTGTTTGTGTGTTGTGGTTTTGCCCCACTGTCTATGTCTTTTTTGTTGATGCTGGTGGCTACAACTGAAGTTCCCTAAAGGGAAAATAAAAGTTATTCTATTCTATTCTTGTGTAGTGTCGTTAGGTACATTAATAATTTGGCAGTGAAGACAGGCAGTTAAAACGTCTTAAGTCATCACATGGAGGCACAAATGAATGTGCAGAATATATATAAATTTATATATTGCTTCATACTAGGTGCAAAAATATAATTAATCAGTCTCATAAAATTAATTATTAAATCATTATTATTAATTCAATGTTAACTATTAAAATAATAATAACACCTTCAGATTAAGTAAGTTCTTTTGGAGGATAGCTAGCCGTTTTAGTGGCTTTTGCGAACACGCTAACTGAGAGCTGGGTGAGAGAGCGGTCGCTGTGGCCGCATAACCCGAGGGAGGGAGCAGTTCTCCCCACGTGTTCCTTGCCTGGGTTGGCCTAGTCCCTTCTCAGCCGGGAAGATAGACAGGAGACGATTGTTCCGACAAGTGAAAGTGGTAAGAAAGGATTAAAAGAACAAGAAGTTTGCTCAAAGTTTTATAGAACCGGGGACTCAGTCCTGATTGGTCAAGGATCACATGACTGCCCGGGATCACATGACGTCGCATGTCGGTATATGTAGTCTTTTGGAAATGCAGTCCAGGGTCATATAAATGCGGTTTGATTCCCAATGGACATGCACTACACTTGTAATATGTGGTTCTTCTCACTGGCTACATCTCCATTTGATCACTGTCTTGTCTAGTAGCTATGTTAGATATGGTTATTTTCCCCTTTTGAGTGCATTTCACACACTATTGTGTAAACATTCATTCCTCAGTCATGTTTTATGTTTGATGTACTTTCATTGAAGCTAGAACATTTGGCAGCATTTTCCTGTTGGTGGAATATTATTTTATCAAAATGTTATCATGCATAATATAGGCTTTAGGCTTTGTATCTTCCTGGGCTATATTTGTCGCTTAAGGCATGGAAAATACTCATTCCAATTTACTGTACACTGATATGTGCTAGATGAATGTTAGCATTATCCTTGGAGTCAGTATGAATGGGAACATTTAAAAAGAAACTACAGAAAAATGCGATCCCAGGGCAAAAGTTTACATACTGCAGAGTGCAGGTAAAAGTGATGTTTTATTGAGCTACAAGAGTGAATGATTAGGCTACATATATAGGTGTATGTAACAGTGGGTTATCAATGTTTTCATCTAAAACCCTCAGAACGGGCAAATGTCTATGCTTTATAATGGACAAAACTCATTTTATGACATGTATTGGATAGGGTTTTGGACCCATAGATATTTACCCCCCTACATAACAAAAATGCCAGTGTAAATCTAACACTGCTGGTGTACATTTCTCACAAGTATGGTGTTTATATAAGATCACGGTCTCATATAAACACCCTAGGGTGTTAAATGTATGCCACCATTTTTGCTGTGTATACTGATGAAAAGAATTCCCACTGGAAAATGATGCAAAAGTGAGTTAGGAAAGGATGCAAGGATCAGATACGAGGATGGAGGAAACAAGGCAACATGCATTAAGCAAATGGAACGTCCTTGCTCAATCAAGCGTTAGCGTCATATTATGCTCACGTGCTTAACTATAATGCTTTTAGCTTATTTTTTTCATGAATACATGGTGCTTTTTTTCCGTTATACAGAATGAGTGCCATTATGGATTAGCGCTTTATAATAAATGGAAAGGTAAAATTTAATTTGTGTAGGGGTGCGTCTGCGACATGGCAGATGTGAAGAGTGGTGGATAATTTATACACGTCACGCATTCCGAAAAAAAGGCTTCCGTGAAGGCTACACTTGTGTTTCCTCACTGAAACACACTCCGAGAGCCAGCTCGTTCCCCACTCCTCGCTCCTCCGAGGAGCATTTAGCGGTTTGGAATGTCCTTTAAGATGGCGAACCTCGATCGATTTCCGAGTCAGGCGAGGACAGAGGAGAAGAGGACGGATAAAGTAAGTGATTGGAATCCACCCATGGAGTTAATAGTCCAAGAAATGTATAGATTTATCTGTTTCACATTTGTAGCTCTCAGTATTTCATTGCAAACTAAAGAAAAATATTTTTTTCCCCAAAGTTTCTTTGCATTTGTGGCACTTTATTTTGACTTAAATTATGAAAATAAACAAATCGTATTGTAAATTGTACAACTTTTACCAAGTTTCTGTGATGCTCACACCGGGAGTTATAAAGCCTTAAACACAGCACCCCCTAAATAGGTGAGAATTTACCAAATTTGCCATCTGCACAAAGGGGTTAATATTGCGCAGTTAAAATAACATTGATACAACTGCGACATGACTTAAGACCAGGTTTCTGGTGGTTTTAGCGCAAGCGCTTTCTACTGGGTCAAGATAGCAATACGCAAAAAATGATCCTGGCCACACCTCATCTTAAGACCAACCTGCCCAGTTCACTTGCTATGGGCGCAAGTTCACTTGTTATTTAAACAACGTGAAAACTGGACGCTAAAATCACACCTGCACTGGTCTGAAACTAGCAAAGACACTTGCATTTGGGTTACCGCCGCTTATCGCCGGATGTAACATAGGGCCCCAGGTGTGAGCATCACAGAAACTTGGTAAATGGCTTAATTGAAACAAGACCCTAACTTAGATTGGTTTATTTTTATAATTTAAGTCAAAATAAAGTGCCACAAATGCAAAGAAACTTTGGAAAAATACAACAAAAAAAAGAGAGCTACATATGTGAAACAGGTAAAACTATTTCCTGGATGATAAACCTTAGTCTCCAAATGTATCCAAATGGCAAATAGTGCACTGCTGTAAAGCACAAAATAATCACACATTTAACTACAAATCAACTGTTTTGGCTCATAAAAGTCACTTTTGCATCATTTTCAAGTGGGAATTACTATCTTTTCATAAGTATAGGGGGATAGATATCTATGGGTCCAAAAACCTATCCAAAACCTGCCATAAAAGGAATAAAATATTTTTTATACTCACTCCAAGGAAGATTTTACATTAATCTAGCATATATGCACATAATAGTTTAGTATTTAGTATTTTCTATGCCTTAAGTGACAAATATTGCCCAGGGACATACTAATACGGCATAGTGTATATTATGTATGATAAGATTACAATAAAGATTACAATACAATACAATAATTTTCCACCATCAAGAAAATGCTGGCAAATGTTATAGCTTAAGGGCAAATCAAACATAAAGCATGACTGAGCCACCTATGAATATTTACATTATAGTATGTGAAATTCACTCAAAATGCGAAAATAACAATATCGAACATATGGCACAACACTGTGGCGGAGTGGAAAAAATGTACATATCTGAAATATCACAAGGAGAAAAATGCCCCTCATGCATATTTTCTGACAGAATCAATGTTTTGGTATCTTGGGAACTGTGGTATCTTCTGACCCACTCCCAAAATCCACATAAGCAGGCGAGTATTTTCTCTCGCCATGCTGAAGAATTAGTAAATTAGTAAAAACATGTGAAAATATCAGGAAACAACTATTACGCCTCGGCGAGCAAATGCACATTCTAAGTTTGCGTAAAACTAAACTACTAAAACTAGAAGTTCTGTTACGCCTGTCTATAATTTATTGTTAAAAATATCCAATAAGACATTGCAAACATCGTTTGCTTTCTTGTACATTTGGGAGAAAATAAATCTTTAAAAAAAAAAAAAAATTCTATGGGTTTTTACATGAATGTTTAAAGTATTTGCCTATCAAATTATATTTGATAAATTAGAAATTAGGCGCTGACAGGGGAGGCATGACAACACAGGCAATTCTTGAATAAATTCTAAATCAAAAACAATTTTTCTGTGTAGGCTACTTATTGAAGACATATATCCTAAGTGTAATTAACATGGAAGACATTATACATGTGCTGAAAATCTACATGACTATTGTAAGTTTCAAAGTCTGACATGAAGTTCTATGAATAACCGTTTATAAACATAAATTTGACTCAAATACACACAAAAAATGTTTACTGCCTGTCCCTTCCCTATAATGTATTAATAACAAAAAAAAAAAGTTTTAAGTGACAAGTTTGGCTTGGTCAAAAGCCGCAATAGACAGGAAATTCAAATGAGCACCACCGAGTCAAACTTCAGCTCTCTACACTATTAGGGATTTCCAGTACTCCGTTTTAAAAAAAATATCTGACTGCTATATAGGTCTGTAGCTATGTTAGTCTACTGTATTTAAAACCTAACTTTACATGTGAACGGGGAAAACAACTACCTAACACAGATAATAGAAACCAGCACTGCTATGGGTTCCATGAGTTTCAGGGGCTAATGTTACAAGCATTATTATTATTAGCTAGCTAGCTGATAGCTCATATGGTGTGGTGCTTGTGGTTTAATTAAGAGTTACAGATAATAGAATAGAATAGAATAGCTTTTATTTTCCCGTGAAGGAACTTCAGTTGTAGCCACCAGCAACAACAAAAAAAGACATAGACAGTGGAGCAGACCCACAACACACAAACAAACATCAAATAAAGACATTCAATCGAATCATTGATTTAATCAATCAAATTAAGTGAATTAAAGTGAAGGTATGAGTCATGATTAAAAATTGAGCATGAAAAACAACAGCTCCCCATCTGCCCCCGCTGTCAAGCAGTCCCAGACGTACACAAACTCCGCCTCCGCATTCATCCGCGACTTTCCTCCATACACGCAGTCTCTGTCGGCAATATTATCAAAACGAGCAACAGGAGTGCCCTGAGAAATCTCCAGCCCGCTTCCCCGTCCCACAGCAGACACACAGCGCATGAAAAAACAAAGGACAAAAGCCCGTTACAACAAAACACATTCAAATGAACAAACATGAAAACGAGAGACAGCTGGACTTCATGTCACCATTACAATGCCACGTGACATCAGATGATAATGTCAGATAATGTTGTGGACATGTCCAGGGGCGCCGGAATCATTTCATAAGTGCGGGTCCAAAACATTTATTAAATAAAATAGCCTAAATGTATAGGCTATATCTCCGGTCTACCTAGGCCTAACGGTATTTTTTTTCTTGTTATTACATTTTCACTTTGGACGTTAGCTAAGCAATTATAGGCTATAATATAGCTATATAATTGCTTCTTTAACATCAAAAGTCAAAATGTAAGGGAGAACGGGCACAATTTGAATGTATTACTCTAGACATCTAGATTCCGGATTTTGCTCAGTGGGGTAGTCTAATAACCGCATTTTCTCACACAATAAGCACGGATACGGAAATGCGTTCATATGCGTTTTGTTGTCATCTAACTGATATCCATGCAATTTGCACTCTCCGTTAAACTCTGCGCGAGTTATTTCAAGTAGCCTGTTTTTTGTTTGCTCCTTACGATCATTAAACCAAAACACATAGGCTAACATATTTATCATTTATCTCCAGGCTCCAAGTTAACATATAGGTTTGACTTGCATTGCCTAGCCTACTCACAGACATTATAAGCAACAAAACAGCAAGCCCATCCCCATGCTGCATGGTTGTAACATGTGCTACAATTGTAGCCTGTCATCTCCATGAAGATGTTGTGGTATAAGCTGCCCTAAAATGTATGATCCTGCGAGCACCTGGGGGCTGGGGTAGCTATTCCAGAACGCAGGATTACTGGGTTAGCTTGATAACTGCAGTAAAACCCGGAACACTTCCATATCTGGAACATGGATGGAATGAAGTAAAAAGAGCTGTTTGAGATAAATCCAGCAAACCCAGTAATCCTGCTTTCTGGAATACCCCTGGTTTCAACCTCACACATGATTAGTAACTGACTAACAAATTATTGTTAAAAACGGCTATTTAAAATGCGACGAAACCACAACTCACCCAAATATGCACGCCTAACATTTTTGGCAATAAACAAACAAAAGAAGACCCAATTGGTTCCTGGTTCAAACATCAATGCAGGATATGCTCTGTTGAACCAACAGCGTTTTGTCCTGGCTAATATTGCAGATATTAACGATTTATGCAGTAGCCTATGTTTCGTTGTTACAATAGCATCTCTGTTGTTCCGCACATAGGCTACTTCAATTAACATCGCATTAACACAATGAAAACACTTCTGACAAGTCAATGTAACTATAGAACATGCTCAACAAAATGTATTCACTGCTTAAATTTCTAATAAAATATTATCACTGAATGCACGCCAATTGTGTGTGTGTGTGTGTGTGTGTGTGTGTGTGTGTGTGTGTGTGAGAGAGAGAGAGAGAGAAAGAGAGAGAGAGAGAGAGAGAGAGAGAGAGAGAGAGAGAGAGAGAGAGAGAGAGAGAGAGAGAACACGCCACTGCAAATAAAAGAACATTTTGGTGGGTAGCTCGTCTCCCGGTGGGGCTAACTCATCCTCAGCTAAGGACTGGTTCTCCGAAAGCTGATTCTCTGAATTGTTATTTTCATCCTTTTTCTTTTTCAGACTCAACAGTTCCACAATGCTGAGCTGCTTTCTTTTCTTTGACATATTTGGCTAACGTCAATTACTGTATTCGTTTAAGTTAGTTATCTTGACTGACAAGTAAAAAGGCAACTCTAAACTTTTCCCGGTCTAAAGAAAAAGGTGATCCTCCAATCACTTTCAACGGTGTTAATGGTGGGATGGCGATCCTCCAATCACTTTCAAATGTTTGAAATATGCAAAACTTGGAAAATACAATAACCAGGCAATACAACGAAGACAATAAGCAAATATCATCATTTTGCTGTTGTTGCTAAGGTACGCAGACTGCGTACTCTGCGTACAGCTGGGGGCGCCACTGACTACGTTCATTATGTTTGTTTAAACTGTGCACAAACTATTTGTGATCACCTCAAACTTAATGTGACTTATTGCAGCAGGCAATTGTATGCTCTTTGTATAGTGACATTTCAGTCTTTTATCGCATAATTGAACAAGCCTTTCTTTGTTCAATTAGCCTAAACTACGAGTTTACAGGACTGCAACACTGCCGTTGAGAAGCAGCAAAGAATATCATAGTGTAGCTTAGCTGTGTTCAGTCAGCAGTGTAGCCTACATCTTTCTTATATCCCAAAGCCATAATACCCTATCCACGGTGGCCCCCTTGTCCCATCCCAATTATAGTAGGTCCAATTAATATTTCTCTGAAATTATAAATTACACATCCTCTCTGGGCAATACAACAATACAACCATTGTTTACAACCTTCATAAATGCATAAAACGCACCGATACGAAAATTGCTTCTAGTGGGCCAAAGGTAACAGGGTTTAACGAAAGAAAAAAAAAAACAGAAAAGCATTTACTTAATTATGGAGAAACCCCTGCCCTTTTCTGCTAAAGGGTTTACAGCCATATTTTCAACCCAGTTATACCCATATTACATAAGAATCAATGCGTGATTTTACTTGACAAGATTCGACAACAAAGTTACAGTGGAGTTGTTTTACTCATCGTAAGGCAACTGGTTGGTCAAAATATGAGTCTGATTGATGACAATTGACGAATAGCCTACAAGAAGCATGACCAAAGTAAAACTTCCATGGTTACTGAGCTGCATATGACCATAGCATATGAATAAATATCTGTTAGCTCAACAGCTAAAAATAGATTCATGCATTTCTGCCAACTAACGTTATAACATTAACTCCGCTAGCTACGTTAGAGGGTAATATAAGAGGACACGTTTTCTTGTTTAATTTCCTTAGCTAGACAGTTACACCACGTTATTCTGCTACTAGCTAAATGTCTCTGCTTAGCTTGGGAGATACTTAGCTGACAGGTAACCCCCAATAAAGAGACAGGTGAAAGATTTAACGTTAGGGTCTTTACTGAGTGCAACTGAAAAACTGCAAAGATACAGAAATAAAGAAAATGTTGCAATTTGTACACACAAACATTCACATGTTCACATGAATGAAATATAACAGGCTTAGCATCTAGCTAGAAAATGTAGAAATGTATTTAGCGCAAGTTAGCATTAGCAAGCTTAATTTAACATTGAAATCCTCATTAGCGGGTCTAGCGGCTAATGGCTGAGGCGCCGCAATCTTCTAAGATATTAAAAGCGGTCCAAAACGGACAACAGAAATGCTAGCTAACAATGTATTATCTACCCACGTTTGTAAGTACTTACAGACACATATTTCCAAGGCCTAAGCTAAAAGTAAAAGTGACAAGCTCGCACAACAGGTGTCTTCACCATGGCGTGCCATGGGAAACACGAACTAATCAGCCGACTCTAACGTTAGCTAGTAACTTAACGTTAACGTTAGAGAGACTATTGTGGATCAGGTCACCAGCGGAACTAAGTGGGACCAGCAGCTTGCTAGGCAGCAAATAGGCTACGAATCACAATCTAGAATAGCTAACTTTTTTTCATCAGCAGTGTGATGTCGGGTAAGTGAGGACTAGGTAAAATGTGTATTTTCTGAATCCAGCGGTTCCAACAGTCAATACCCTTGTTAAAACGTTCAGCACTCTGAATACTGAACACAAGCGATATTGCGTGCTAGAACCCCTCACTTAACCTACATTAAAAATAAGTTTACGTTATTTTAATTTTATTATTATTATTAAAAATGACAATCATCAATTAAATCGCCAAATTCTTTGATAGGTAAGTCGAACAGTAACCTGGTGGATCAACCAACAAGCCAAAACAAGGTCTAAATCAGGTCTTGAGATTAAATAATTTTATTAAGCGAAAACAGTCAATTGGAATAATGAATTGAAATCATACATTCACTAAGGAATGTAGGCTGACTACTTATAATTTACAAAATGGAAGACATTATACCAGACATTAATTTGGATATACCAGTAAAAGAGAGATAAGCCAAAAATTGCCAAATTATTTACCCTCCAGCTGAACAGGAACAAAAGGAAACGCACGAGGAACCAAAAAGAATGACTTCTTCACCAACAAACTCCAAACTGACTAAAATACCTCCACAGGAAGACCATCCCTGTCCTGATTGGGTTAAGGTATGGGGGAGGGGGGGAGAGGGGTCATTTATGACAAAGACTGGCTTATCTTTGATGTTGGGGGGGCGAGAGAGAGAGAGAGAGAGACAGAGAGAGACAGAGAGCGACAGAGATAGAGAGAAGAGGGGGAATATTAGATATCCTACAGTGATGTGCGCGATTTCTTTGTGGCTAAAACGTTAGCCATATGTAGCCATCTCTCCCCCACCCGCTGACTGAGCGTGAGGGACGGTTGCAGCGCGAAATAGGTCCTAAAGATGGCGCCGTGTTTACACTGTCATTTTGTCATAGAAACCTGTCACCATCATGTGATCAATACGACGGACAGGAGGCTAGCGCAAATCACGTGCTGCTGCCGCCAGCTGACAGATTGCACTGTCTCCGCCTTTGACGCTCCATAATCAGCGCGAACCAGCACGGGTTTTGGAGCGTACCCACAGATTCGCGAGGAGGACCATAAAAGTGGGGGGGCCAATGGCCCCTTGGCCCCCCCCTTTCCGGCGCCCCTGGACATGTCTGTAAAGGATAACGTTAGTCGCTAACATAACAGTTTGATTTCATCTCGCTAGACAGTAGTCATCATCGAAGTGTTGCCGTGTGTACAATGTATGTGTGTGTGTGTGTATGTGTGTGTGTGTGTGCGCGCGTGTGTGTGTGTGTGTGTGTGTGTGTGTGTGTGTGTGTGTGTGTGTGTGTGTGTGTGTGTGTGTGTGTGTGTGTGTGTGTGTGTGTGTGTGTGTGTTTTATGGTGTTGATAGTAGTATAGCTAGCTAGCCACAAAAAGGCTAGCTAGGTTGGGTTGTATCGTTTATGATGTCACAGTGGTGCCGAGTTCAGAATTACAAGCATTCTGTCTTATTCAGGTTTAGGTTAGTTTATACCCATTTAGCTAGCTACCCATTAGGTATTAGCTATAAGCTAGGCTAAACCTGAATAAGACTCAATGATAAAGTATGTGGAGTCTGTGGAAAAAAGTCCCTGTCTGAGGTGACTTGGATTTTTATACCATAAGTAATGACAATGGTGGTGAGCTTTCAATCTATTATGGCTGAACTATAATGTTACTAGGAATTGATACTACACTACAGTAGAAGCTTCCATGTGTGGTCTAGCCATTCATTATGTTGGGTGCACCACCATAGCTAATGGGACATAAACAAATGTCTTGGCTGATAGTTGTCCTGTATAGCAATCATGGGCTGGCATATGTTTATATAGTAGACAGTTGTAGTAATTCATATGACATTGTTAGTCTGACTGGTTGGTAATAAATTGACTTTTGACCAGAATGGGGCTGTGGTGGACATTTTTGGTGCAGGAAACTAAACTGAGACAAATAAATGGATTAACTAAGGGTCATTCCCCTGTAATTGCCTCCTCATAGAACATAATAATGTGCTTGTAATAATAATGGACAATAAAGCTGTGTTCATGTATGTGTTGGTTTGGATAGGGGTAGGTGTTCATAGGTTTTCATAGGCTTGGATGGGTTTGGGTAGGTTTTTTGGACACATATCTGTTCCCATAATCTTTTGCAAAAGTTGGAAATTCTCTAATGATATGGATGCAAATATATTTCCAATGAGTCAAAAGAGTTTATCTCTTTTTGGATAGATTTTTGGACACCAAGGTACACTGTCCCTCATGGGACTTGAGCAGTAATAGCTTCATATTTTGTACACTTGCAGACAGGAGGTTTGTGAACCAGAAAATGCAAAGTTTTACCTTATTCACATGATTGACTCTCAGGGGTTCACTGTAAACTAGAGAGGCGGAACTTTTGTTTGTTTTTCATCGGGGGTTGTGTATTCACAACCCATAATTTACACATGAATTATGAAAATAAATTTATTTAAGGCATGATAATAAATGGTACTTGGGTCTCCTTTAATGTGAGCCATTATTGGTGTTTGTGTAAAATGAAAATGGGCAAAATTAGGCCTCTGCACAAAAGGGTTAAAATACATGTGGAGGGGATCTTTAATAAATTAATGTTTGTTTTTTAAAACACTCTGGGGCCTATTTACAAAGATCCCAAATAACGGGTGTTATTTTTCAGGCGCAGCCAAATTATTCGCACACTTGATCATTTCACACTTTGTTGGTGATCAACTAAGAATCATTATGTAAATAAAATTGTCCACTGGCCCTGGGGAACACTTTTGTAAGGTGAACTAATGAGGCGAATGGCAAGCAGCTGCGCTGATTTTAACTGAAATAAGCTTGTTCCCTTGCCTGTGTGTAGTTGCGTTGCCGTCCAGCAGAGGGCGGCACCCCCAACTCCCTTTCTGGCACCACAATGTGCTAAAGTATTCTGTTTGCATGACCACCTCCCACTATTTTGCAAAATAATGTAGGGACGCCCAATTTTGCATATTCATTCAAGCTAACCCGCAAAAATGAAAAAAATCTATGTATCTTTCAATTTTAGCACCTACACCTCATTAGTTGATCACCTCGGATGACTTTTTGTGGGTGGTAAAAGTTTTACATATGCTTTTGTACATGCAAACCTTTAGTAAACCGACCCCTCTGTGATTTCTGCCTCATTTTCAGTTTCCGGTGATTTCACCAACTTTGTGACTGCTCAGTGACTTTAGTCAATATTTTCTGTGACAAACACCCTTATTCTTAACTGCTATGTAATTTTATAACACACTGCATGAACCCCCAAAATACGAAAACCAACATATTTCCTCACTCGCCCCCGCTATCATGTATTTCTGGGTTTAACATAACAAGCGAGCTCTACCCATATAGCCAGCAATATAAGTTGTTCTCAGTTAAAGGGGGGGAGGGGTTCAGTTCATCATTAATGTAGCCTACAGTAGGCCTATATTTAGCTACTGAAGTACTTAACTAAAGGTTATTGATTTGTTTGTGAAAATACAGTTTTTAAAATAATAATTTAATCTGTTAATTAATTAAGAAAATATTCTATGATTTGAAAGTCAGCAACTGCAATCTGAGTGAAATTAAGTTGGACAAAACCTATTTGTCAATATTTTCCAGGCACTTCCGATTTACGCCATGCCCACTTCCGGTTTCTAACCGAAAACAGATACAGACACAGATAGTTTTGGTGGTTGAACAGATACTGACACACATACAGATAGTGCACTCATCAACTCTAGAAGCATTAAGCTACTTGAGAAAAATAGCTTGGTTCTTTCAAAGTCAGCCATTGAAACAAACATGTAATGTACTGAATGACCAGGTTATCCCATCAATGGGAATATTCCAGGACGACAATGCCAAGATTCATCAGGCTCAAATTGTGAAAGATTGGTTCAGGGAGCATGAGGAATGAATGAAGGAATGAATTGGCCACCAGAGTCTTGACCTTAACCCCATTGAAAGTCTTTTGGATGTGCTGGAGAAGACTTTACGGAGTGGTTCGACTGTCCCGTTGTCAATACAAGATCTCGGCCAAAAATGGATTAACTCTGGACGGAAATAAATGTTGCATAAGGTTGTCGAAACAATGCCACAACGAATGCACGCCGTAATCAAAGCTAAAGGCGGTCCAACTAAATATTAGAGTGTGCAACTTTTTTTTTGGCCAGGCAGTGTATCTTAATTCTCAACCTTACATTCCAACTTTATCTGCATATAATTTGGGCCTATATTCATAAAGATTCTGCCTGGAAGATAGGAGAGATTCCTGTGAGAAATATAAAATTAAAAGCATTCCATTAGTCTCATTGGCATCTCACTTTGGTTTCTCGTTTGTTTCTTTGGGTGTTACTCAAAAGATTAGAATTTTATGAGAGAATCTGTTCAGAAACAGAAGATCTTTGTATGATAAATAAATGAGAGTCATTTTTTCCTGATAAAGAAATAATGCTGCACTGTGAAGCCAATTTTCCCTCTGGGTAAGATAATCCTTAAAAATAGCCATGATATTTAAAAAAAACACCCACAGTAGGAATGTACTTATAGTGCAACAGAGCTGAGAGAATACATTTTTTCATACATTTCATACTTAACACTGAGTGCACTTCTGGTGGCCAGGAAGGCCATGGGTTCATTCCAATCGCTTATTTTTACTCCTTGTATCCTTTCCTCGCTCCTCCCAACGGAGGATGCAAGGAAAGGATGCAAGGATCAGATACGAGGGAGGAGGAAACGAGGCAACATGTTTTAGGCAAATGGCAAATGGAACGTCCTTGCTCAATCAAGCGCCCTCATCATATTATGCTCACGTGCTTAACTATAATGCTTTTTAGCTAATTTTTTTTATGAATAAACTGCTTTTGTTAGTTATAAAGAATGAGTGTCATTATGGATTAGCGCTTTTTAATAAATGGAAAGGAACTGTAAAATTGCATTTGTGTAGGGGTGTGCCAGCTACGTGGCAGATGTGGAGAGCGGTGGATAATTTATACACGTCATGCGTTCTGAAAAAAGGCTTCCGCAAAGGCTACACTTGTGCTTCCTCACTGAAGAATCCTCCGGGAGCCTTGTCGTTCCCCACTCCTCGCTACTCCGAGGGGCATTTAGCGGTATGGAATGTCTTTAAAGATGGCGAACCTCGATTGATTTCCGGGTCAGGCGAGGACCGAGGAGAAGAGGACGGATAAAATAAGCGATTGGAATCCACCCCATGTGATTTCCAGGAAGGGAAATGAAAGGGTTATTTCACATATGGATATGGTTATTTCACATATGGATATAGTGTGGGCATGCTAGTTTTTCCCACAACAATGAATTTTCTGCCAAAGTATTTTTAATCCCTTCATTGACTGATTGCAAAATTATTGTTTTGCAATGGTTTTTTTCAGTCTCCAGATGGACCGATCAAAAATTTGTGGTTTGTAGTAAAGAGGGTAGTCCACAAGAGCTTTTTAAAGATTCTGCATGGGGGAATGTTGAAAGATCCCCCCAATATGTTTACCAATCTTCTAAAACACTGAACATGACTCAAAAAATGTACAAAACAATTATTCTAATGGGAGGTAGAGTGCAAAACGTACTGAAAACAGAGGTGGCAATAATTTTGGCATTTTTTGAAAAATAAAATGATTACTTATTAAAAATAATCTCTGAGCAATTGAATTAGTATAAATTAATATGATTTTTTGGTGAGACGCATGGTCCAGTCCATAGGGCGGCTGACTCTCAGAAGCATGTTGGTTTTTAATGCAGTGCCGTCTGAGGGATCGAAGGTCACGGGCATTCAATATTGGTTTTCGGCCTTGCCCTTTTACGCAATGAGATTTCTCCAGATTCTCTGAATATTTGAATAATATTATGGACTATAGATGGTGAAATCACTAAATTCCTTGCAATTGTGCATTGAGAAACATTGTTCTTAAACTGTTGGACTATTCGCTCACGCAGTTTTTTGCAAAAGTGGCGAACCTCGACCCATCCTTGCTAGTAAACACCCGAGCCTTCGTGGATGCTCCTTTTATACCCAGTCAATGATAGCATCATTGAATGTGGAATGTTCCAAACAGGTGTTTTTTGAACATTCCACAACCTTCCCAGTCTTTTTTTTTTTGCCCCTGTCCCACCTTTTTTGGAACGTGTTGCAGGCATCAAATTCGAAATTAGTGTATATTTACAAAAAGTCGATAAGGTAAAACACTAAATATATTTTCTTTGTCCTGTTTTCAATTAAATATATGTAAAAGAGAATTTACAAATCACTGCTTTCTGCTTTTATTTGCATTTTACATACTGTCCCAACTTTTTTGTAATTTCTGAGATATGATCCCATCAGTAATGCTCTCTTCTTTCCTCATCTGTACCAGCTTTGTGGAAAAAGGCTGTTATCACACCTGTCCCCAAAAAACCCTGTACACAGGAAAACAACAACTTTAGACCCATTGTCTTGACACCTGTGGTAATGAACTGCATGGAAAAGCTCATGGTGAGCAACCTACGGTCTGATGTAGGCCCACAGCTAGACCCCTACCAGTTTGCATACACACACACCACAGAGGCAATCAACAGTATAGTTGCACCTGATAAGTAAACATCTTGAAAACCTCATGGCCTATGCTAGACTGTTGTCAGCTCAATGTCAACCCCTTTGCCATCAAGTGGTATCATTCATTCCTCCCAAACCGCACACAGCAGGTCAGAGTGAACAGGACCCTGTCTGAGCCGATAATGATGAGCACTGGAGCCCCCCAGGGTTGTGTAAGCTCACGGTCCTGTTCACTCTGTACACCAATCAATGCACAAGCAACACAGAGAACCAATACATCTTAAAATTTTCTGACGACATGGCCATTTTAGGGCTCATTTAAAAAAATTCAGATGCCCAGGTGTACAAGTCCACCATTCAGAATTTTGTCCAGTGGTGTGACGAACACCATCTCATCCTCAACGCAAAAAAAAAAAACGGAGGTGTTCGACCCCAAATCTCTAGATGACCACTTGCCTGTGGTCATCCATGACCAAGCCATAGCCTCCTACAGGTACCTGGGCATCCACATAGACAATAAACTAAGGTGGAATGTCCAGGTGGAGAACATCTGCTCCAGGGTGCAACAGAGGCTGCGTTTTCTGAGAAAGCTCAGAACCTTTGGCGTAAACCAGGGGTGTGCAGCGTCTGTTCTACCATGCCGTAGTGGAGAGCCTCCTGCGTTATGGCATCTCAGCATGGTTTGGTAACCTGGCTGAACACCTTAAAGCACAGATCACCCGCCTCACACAGTGAGCCATGAAGATAATGGGGAGTCCGGCAACACCCCACCCTTCAGGCTATCTTCAATAAATCAATAATCAGACAGGCCCAACAAATCATCTCAGACCCAACCCATGTCCTCCATCCTGAATACCAGCTTCTCCCCCCTGGCAGACGATACAGGGTCCCTTACAGCAGGCTCAACCGCTTTAAATACTCATTTTTCCCCCTGTCCATTAAGGCACAAAACTCCACCTAGGCTATCTGTATTAGTAGCTTCTTGTATTGTTGTTCATTATTATATGTTGTTACTGTATGTATGCTGTATTTTTAGGATGGGCATGTGGAATTGACTGTAATGACTTATTTATTTATTTTATTTTTTTGTATGTATGTATGTTTTTATGTGGCAAACACTGGAATGTCCAGAACAAATTTCCTTTGGGACAATAAAATCTATCTATCTGTATCTATCTATCTGAAAAAAGCACAAAAAATATGAAAGGAGGGCGGACTGTCCATTACTCGTAAATTAAAAAATATAATAATATAATTTCTCTATTTTTGCAGCGCACAATATAGCTCATTTTTATTTAATACAGCCTTTTTTGTTAATCTATATCAAGGGTGGCAATCATTTTGGAGGCCATTGTAAGTCAATTTACTTACACAGTGGTTTATAGATGATCTCCCCTAGCTCTTTAAGTACTCTAAAGTTCTTTACACAGTGGCCACAATTTATTTGCGCAAATAAATCGCATGTTGAAAGATAAATACGGACTCCTGTATTGTTCATAAAATATTGCACATCAAATGCAAAATTTTGTTTGCAAAAAGGTTTTATTCGGGAGTAACAAGTTTTCATTATATTTATCTGTCCAATCATAACAAGTCCTCTTGACAGACATCACAGCTCTGCAACAAACTACAGCAGAACCACTATTGTGAACCAAACGATTGGAATGACAGGTATGCCATCTGCCAAGTTACAGTAAGTTTATTGAACATTAAAGTGAATTTTACCCCAAGGTTGCAATACACTGTACAAATCAATTAAAACAAACACACAAAATCACATAATAAAAACACAAAAGTAAAATATTCTATAAAAACACGAGCAAAAAAGTGAGTTTTTAAGCCTAGTTTTAAATGTAGAGACTGACTCTGCTTCCCTGACATGGGCTGGCAGACTGTTCCACAGAAGAGGGGCTCTATATGAAAAGGCTCTGCCACCTACTGTTGGGGACCACAAGATGTCCTGAATATTGGGAACGGAGAATATTCAGATATTCTTTTTACGCCAAACCCACCTTGAGTGTTAGTTGCTGAAAAGCTCAATTTTCATTTCATCTGACCATTGAAAGTTCATCTGAAGTTCCAGTAGCGTTTAGCAAACTCCAGGCGCTTACGTTTGTGGTGAAATGACAGGAAAGGCTTTTTTTTCTGGCATGCCTTCCAAATAATTTGGTCTAATGGTAGTTTTGGAGACTTGATGACCCCAATATGCAACTTTCCTTTGTAATTCTCCAACAGTGATCCTTGGGGATTTTTTTTGCCTCTCTTACCATCCTCCTCGACTGTGTGTGGGGGCAAAATAAACTTGGGTCCTCTTCCAGGCAAGTTTGTAACAGTTTCAGTTGCTTTGAACTTTTTAAGTATTGCCCTAATGGTAGATATGGTCATTTTCAGGTAAGTAGCAATTTTTTTTTTCAATGCCGGAGTGGCTAATCGGGAGAATCGGGAAGAATCCCGGTGGGCCGCTGGTTTTTGCGCTGGTGGTGAGGATTGGGAAACACAATAATTGTATAAATAGATCATATACTTGCTACAGTGTGGGCCGCACTCACTCGGCCCCCTCTCTCTCAGCCTCACTCACACATGCATGAAAAGCAGTGTTTCCCCTAGATTTTTTTTCAGGCCGGGCGGTGAAAGTGCGCCATTTTGAGGCGGAAACTATAATTACACCCTCATAATATCAGCGCTGCCATTGAAAATTTTAATTAGGCCAAACGGGAAACCGAAGCTGTTTTGGCAAGGGTTTTTCCAGATGCTATTTTTGATCATTCCCACATTCTGCGGTAAGGGAAATATTGCAGTTACATTAAAAAAAAAGAATAAAAGATTATATTAAAAAAAAAAAAGAATAATATAATTTTTTTTTATTTTTTCATTAAAATTATTTATTTTCCCTCTTGTCCAAGCCGGGCGGCACGTGAGTTTGGCCGGGTGGCCGCCCGGCCAAGATAATGCTAGGGGAAACACTGAAAAGCAACCACGGTTCACACCAAAAACTTGGATGCTGATAGAGGTTATGAGAGCGGCCCCTCCCAATTTCCATAATTGGTTGAACCCAAGTTTGTTTTAGATTATGATTGATCACCTGACGTAATTAGCTTAGTTTACGAGTTTGTGCCAGACGAAGATGCTAAAATGGAGAATAAAATAAGAAAGGAGGAGCAGAAAAGGCTAGGATAAAAAAAAGAAATGCACTGGAAGAAGAAGCAGCCAAATGTGCCAAATTATGCTACATATTTTGAACACAAACACAAACGCAGTTGGTTGACTCAACATTAAATGACAATGGCAATGAGAAAGGTTGCGTATAGTGTTAAGATATCATATCATATAGGCGTGTAAAGCACAATATCATTACATACGAACGACAATTAAAGTTTATTGTCAAGGATATTTAAAGCATGACTGGCGTATTTACAAATAACTGCTTTGATAAATGCAAAATGGTTATGGGATCATCTAATTGTGAAAGCCATTTTGCTATAGTCTCTGAGCAGCCAGGACTTTTTTTTTTAAGCGAGGGGGGGAGTTGTGTTGGAAATTATTATTCTTGTTTATTATTATTATTAGGCCATGAAAGGTATTGTTCTTATTTAATATTATTATTATTATTATAAGTTAATTATTAGTGAACTCTGTTTTAGCAAACTTAGCTAACATTAGCGAGCTAATATAGCATACTTGCTGTATCTTGCTGTCGCTGTTACTTCTTGTTGGTTTTGTTAGCTAACGTTATTCACTTTTTATTTATTTGACGTCTAATGTCATCCTTCAACCGTTAGGTAACGTTAGCTGTCTAGCAAATCTTAACAGCCAAATGAAGTTAATTTAACTTGTTTAACCCTATTTACTTTGGCCTATTTTATACAATTTTCGCCTAGTTTTTACTAGTGTCAATTAAGTGCCAATATCTCAAAAACGATTCACTGCACATCCATGGTTGAAAGTTTCAATGAAAGAAGAGGCTTGTACCATTCAGAAATTTGCATCAGAATAAATTTATGTAAAAATGGTCACATACAGTTTATACATAATACACATAAAAAAACAAAAAAAAGTACAAAACGCCTTGTGTTTTTACAGTTTAGCACTGAATATTTCAACTTCAAAGTACTGGAGCAAGCCAGACTTCCTTACACTAGTGCACTGATATGTTGTCCACTTGGGTTTAGAATTTGGTAAAGATATCTACAGGCTTTCCTTATGCATTGGTATTTTTACCAAAACGGGGCCCGGGTGTCCCAAAACGTTTCCAAACGTCGCCAAATATAAAACATGTGCATATCTTTCTGTCTAGGCATGTCAATCATCAGAAAACTTTATTTTTCTTTTAAAACATTTTTTGTAATACAGAATGTGAAGAAAATTAACCTACACATGTTTTGTGTTTATGTGTATGAGGGTATTCTCTTACAAAGCGTGCCCAAAAGTGCCCAAATACCTCTCCGAAAAGGATTACTTACCCTAATGTTATCCAACCAATCTGCTTTACATTTAAAATGGCACTGTACTTCAAAGTTAGATTTACCAGAGCCCCATAAGCCAGCAGAATAACAGGTTTATCTATAACAAGCCTTCAACTTGACTTTTTACAGCAAAAGTAATTAATTATACATCACTATTTGGCAAACCTGTCTGTTACCACCTCCTACGACAGAGGTGTTAGGTGGGGGAGGGGTGTCTTCACTGTCCTCCCTGAAAAAGACAGATTCAAGTACATTACTAAGTAGAATCACTAAAAAATGAGAACACAAATTATCTCAAAAAGACATATGGCAAGTATTACAATTAAGTGGAAAAAATTTTTTATTTTATAAAAAAAAATATATATATATATAGATATATATATATATATATATATACACACACACACACACATACATATATTATATATACGTATATACATTAAAAAATCTTACATCCACAGTACGTCTGATATTAGCTCCAACATAATTAGCAATCGTAGCTAACTAGGATTTATGAATTCGTTTGTCAGCTTGCACGAACTAAATTACATTATTATAATACTGTAATGTCTTGACTGAACCGTGAAATAAAGTACTGAGAATGGATGTCGTTTAATGCGTAAATTCAACAACTAGCCCTTGTGTTGGTTGCTGCACAAAGAAACTGCGAATGAACGCTAGAAAACAAACAAAGAGCAGGCGCTCCTTAGCCTGTGACGCCATAGAAGCTAACTAGCGAACTCCTGCGAGAATCCATTTATCACCAAACTAAAAATACTCTAGATAATAGCGCTCCATACTGTTGATAATTATGATGATAATAATAACAATAATAATAATAATAATAATAATTTGTATTATATATTTTTAAAAACACTTACATGTCCAGGCACGGGTCCATGCCAGAGTCATTGCTCTGCCAGAACACAGACTTCTTCGCCTCTGGGACACTTCTTCACCTCCAAAACCTGAGCAACCGTGAAATAAGCGCTCTTCTTTCCACCGTTGATTGCCACGTTCGCGTATAAATGTATAAAATAATCGTAAACTTTGAAGCAGCAAAGACATCACCAGCGCAATTGCATCATACAGCTGCCCGTGTCTGCGTACAGAGAAAGACTGGTCTGTGACGTTTTTTCAGCTCACAAAAAAAGCTACACATTGCTAAATACATCGGGATAGACTGAAAACGTAATTGTAACAGCAATCCAGCCCATCCCTTCCAGGATAAACTCAGTCAAAATGGCCACAGGCGTCATCTGACGCTGTCGACAGTCAGGAGCGCACAGCCGATTGCCCTATGGGCTGTCTTTACACAGCCGATTGCCCTATGGGCTGTCTTTACGCGTGGATACAGCGCCGTTCACAGTCGCTTGAATATGACATATTTTACTTCGTTTGAAAGGGCAGGAACCCCCGTAGAAGATAATCTACGTGTTTTACGTTAGATCATTCCTGTAGCAGTCTAGTAATGCTTTTACGCAACGGTAGTAACGTAGTACAAACGCAAAAGCGAAGGGTACGCACTGTGGAAATTGAGACTTTCCTGGATAATGGATAAATGGGTTACGAAAAAAACGTTGAGGATTCTTCAGAAAAGGGTTATAACTGCATAACCAGGTATCGTATTTGGTTGCTTAAACATGTTTATCAAGAGAATTTGTAGAAAATAAAATGTATTTTATACAAAACCGGAAGTATATCGGTTGTATGCATACTGAAGTGAGCACGGGAAAAAAACACCTAATGTTTATTTATACAACTTTTCAATAATATACAATTGTTCCTGAATCGGATCTTGATTTTTCAGCGTGTTGAAATGGTACCAAGAGCTTTTGTGATACGCATTTTATTGCCTGTGATTGCGGCGAGGTGAAGGCTGTAAACAAATAAAAAAAGTGGGTTGGGCTATTAGCACCCTGCTGCTTTATGGCTCTGTAGTGTAACCTGAGAGCTGATAAGCATATAAACGAATGTGTTCGCAGGCTGTGACTGTTTTTAACAATTTTGCGTCGAAAGTTCCGTGTTTTATTAACGTTATAATTTAGAACTTAAGAGAAATATGAACACTATAAAAAATTGGACCGCATGCGTCCCACCACTAGGGGGCCAAAGCCTATAGAGTTAAATGTTACATTCAAAGAGCTAATGTTAGTTAATCGTCATGAATGGACGTTTTATATCTTTCTAGGCATTGTCACGGATGTGAACTGCCAAGTTAAGAGTGTTTATTTACTAACTTAGCAAAACGATGACTAAAACAGCAATTAAAGGCCTAGAGCTGGCAGACCTAGAGCTGTAGGTAACAGGTTCTATTTCTATTTTGTTTCTTTCGCCCTTGTTACACGGGCTTTCTTTTGTTTTTCTCTGACCTCCAGTTATACGCTTCTTGTGTGAGAGCGTGAGGTTCTTTTGTTTGATTACTTTTTGTGTTGGCTTACGCCGGGAGGTTTTTATTCCCATTGTTTTTTTTAAATATCCCCTTCTACTGCGGAGCTGTCCGCTTTGTGGTGTCTTTTAGATCCCTTGGTTGTGGCGCTTGGTTCTCCGAACCTTACACTCCCCCCTTACATTATGATAACGGCGACTTATTAACGTTCAAAAACAATAGTTAACTGCAGTTTTTATTAATAGTCAGTGTTGTAGGGGACATACCTCTATATTTATACATGGGGCGTCACTTATGTACTGCAATACACCCACTACCATCCTTATGCAACTGGTGGCATAGTTTTGTATAATAAATCAGTCTCATAAAATTTTATAAACTATTCTCAAAAGAGAATATACTAACTAAAAATGGGTAACTTGAATTAATAATTAAATTAATTACCAATACAATTACACATTAATAATTGTCTTAGCAAAATCACAATATTATCAGTTGATACCGAATTAATATAAATCATCCAGCTAGAAGGTGAAGGCATTTTGGGGCATCCCTGCGATTAGCATTGGCTGATTCAGTTCAACACAAGAGCAACATTAATACAAGCAATCTTGGATGAATGTAATAGTTTATTGAACACAAAGTACCAAACAGAGCAAGGCACGATTCACTACTATAATGTACCACAAACTATGTGTGTGTGTGTGTGTATGTGTGTGTGGGGCGCGTTGGGCGCATGTGGGGTTTCCATGTTCTCCTGCATGTGGGGGGGTTGCCTCGGACACGTGTTCAGAGAGAACAAAGAAACTAAAATGGAGGGAGGTTTGAAACTAGCTTTCGCTGGAGCTAGCTAATGGTGGCGCATGAACATACCATACACAGAGGGGATAGCCGTAAGCTTATCAATGCGTGTGCGTTGAGATCAGCGTGCAGTGTTAATATTACGACTGGTTAGTGTTTAAAGACAGATCACATGCAAGATACGTTCTGTGCGTGATGCATTAAACCTAACACAGCGCGGTGGATGGCTTACAGCCATCCAAAGTAAAACGGTAACACAAAACTTTTACAGAACACACATTAACCATTCAATAGTAGTTACATACATCCAGTCACGACATGTTGCGGTTGCTAACTAATATGCTATTGCCCATGTTACAGCCTTACTTGAATCAAAGACTTTTGGAGGGTTTCCTGCGTTGGATTGCACACTCACAACGAAAGGGGGAAAACCAGTCACCCAATCCTGTGGTTGCAGTTCGTAGGGTTGTGATAGATAGGGGAACCGGCCACCTCATCTTGGGTCCCTGGAACAGGTTTCTTTCGTCGTCAGGGTTGCAGTTCGTCGGGGTGGATAATGGAACCGGTCGCATTATTTCTCTGGAACTATGCAGCGTCATCCTACTGCAGACCGCTTGCCTCTTTTGGGACTCACTGGCGGTGCTCTGCTGCAGGATCAGGGGGGCTGCGTGGTCCGCTTGGTGGTTTTTCTTGACCCACCGGGTGCTCACGTTGCCTCCTTGCGTCTCGTCTCCGGTCCTCCGTGGCCAATAGCTGGCGGTAGATGAGCCCCGCCTCACTCAGTTGGATCGGTGTCATGGATGACCGTGCTTCCTTGTGCAGCAAGGGCTCTTCCCCGGGCGTGTAGGCCGTAGGCATGGGGCTGTGAGATGAGACACTGAAGGCCCTGCCGAGTTGAGCGGATCGAACTGGGAAGAAACAAAACTGGCGGAAGAACTGGCCGTGTTGCCCCTTTTATAAACTTTATTGCCAGTCGCGCATTCCGCTGTGCAGTATCACATTACAGTGCGGAAATCACAACTGGTACAACGTCTTACGTCACTTCCAACGTGGAGGAGGAGCCTCCTGTGGACTGTATGGAATTGTAGTTCCTGTTGTCCCTACAGTGTTAACATTATTCCAGTGAGTCATATATTTTAAGGGATTCACTAATGATTTCATATTGAGGACACCTGAAAAATATGGTTGTATTACTTTCCCAGACATGAAATACCTAACGTTAGGACAATATGCTTTATTTGCACAGCATTAGCCTAGTTATTGAAGTTCTACATATTATTATGAGGCCATGAAAGGTATTATTCTTATTTATGATTATTATTATTATTATTATTATTATTATGTTTTAAGTGACAGAGCAGAGTCTGCTGTTAGGCCAATCATTCATGAGGCAGCCAGGACCCAGCCATAAGCCCAGAAGGATCCCCTGCTGTGGACAGCACAGGTAGAGCTGTGCCACAGTGTGTGCAAAATCTAAAAGGTCCAGACAATTAGTTCTAATATCACCACTAGCCATACCTATTTTACTAGTTATATCTTGTATATATCTTATAATATAAAAAATGGATAATAAATAAGTTGATCAAAAGAGCTGAGACATGAAACTCCCGGGCTGAAAATTAGTCCCACTCCGGCCCTGTTGGACAGTGACACATTTTTTGTTATTTTGGTTCTGTACTCTCGCACTTTGAGTTTGAAAGGATACAATGACAATGAGGCTGAAGTGCTGTCAGCTTTAATTTGAGGGTAATTTCATCCATATTGGATGAACCGTTTAGAAATTATAGAAGTTTGTACATAATCCCCCCCATTTTCGGGCATCAAAAAATATTGGACAGTTTAACATAATGTAGAATAAAGTAATCATTTTTAATATTTGGTCAGATATCCTTTGCATGCCATGACTTCCTGATGTCTGTGACCCAACAATATCAAAAGACTATTGATATCTTTTTTTCTGGTACTCCTACAAGGGATACTATAACTTCTCTGCATTTGAATGGATCTCTGTTGGAATTGGGGGGTGGGACTAGGTTTAGCTGTAAATTATGCTGGAACACTATGGAATACATGGTTGGCAAAATGGCTGTAAGTCATCAAGGGTCTGAGGTATGAAACAAGCCTCAAACCATCACTCTGCTGCCAGATATGCAGTAGATATGTAGTAGATATATAGTAGCATCACTTCAAGGGTTGTTTCTCCTAAGAAATTTTCCTATTGAACAATGGAAAAATAAGTCAGGAGAAGAAACCCTTCAAGTTATCCATCCATATCTACAAACTCAAAGTGCTAGAGTACAGAACAAAAATAACAAAGAATGTGTCACTGTCCAATGAATTATGGTGCTCACAGTGTCATGGTTTTGCAGCTCGCTGTTTCTGTTCTGCGGACATTTCCTTTCGGGTCTGTGGGACGGCACTCCTGCCGTGTTTTTCTGCGTACCCGCACTCATTCATTTCACCTTTGCTAGCGTCTGCTAGTTTATTTAAGCGCAGCGACTTCCTGGTTCGTTGCTTTTGTGTCTTACTTAGCCACACAAAGCTGGTAACAGGTATAGGTTCATGCGACCACTTTGCTTTTAAGCTTTGCTAAAAAGTAACGTGGGACTTGCCTGTATGTGCGTGATAGTTATTCTTTATTAGGAGTTTGTTTTCATGTTTACACTTTCTGTTCCTTACCTTGGTTTTTTCCCCTGTCCTCTCTGAGGCAGTACCTTTATTACCTTTTCTCATTCTCGCCTCTTTATTATTGCTTATTCGTTTATTGAGCTAGAGGCATTTCCTTTTCTCCTATATTCCTGCTTGAGTCTGCAAGCTTTTTGCCCACTTTTATGGGTTGCTATACTTTGGCTGTATGCCGGGAGTTATTTTCCCCTTCCTGTTCATTTTTCTCTGCTCCTTTCGCAGAGTTCCTGTCCCCTTTTCTGGTACTCCATTCCTGGAGTACTTTGTGATCCCCTCACGGTTGCGTCTCCTCCGACCTAGCCACCTCACACACTGTATATATAATATATATATACAGATCCTTTCCAAAAAATTAGAATGTCATGGAAAAGTTGTTTCCATAATTCCATTCAAAAAATGAAACTTTCATAGATTATAGATTCATTACACACAAAGTGAAATATTTCTAGCCTTTATTTGTTTCATTTTTCATAATTTTGGCTTACAGCTCCAGAAAACCCCCAAAACAGTATTTCAAGAAATTAGAATAGTGTGTGGAAAATCAGAATTTACTTCAGTTATTTCAGAGAATGAATGTTTTAGACTGAGTGTCACACTATCATCTAATTTACTCAAAACACCTGCAAAGTTTATCTCAGTTTGGTTCAGTATGGGGAAGACTGCAGACTTGACAATTGGCCAGAAGACCATCATTGATACCCTCCAGAAGATGGGTAAGCCACAAAAGGTCATCGCTAAGGAGGCTGGCTGTTCACAGAGTGCAGTGTCCAAGCATATCAATAGAAAGTTTAGTGTAAGGGAAACATGTGGCAGGAGAAGGTGCACAAGCAAAAGAGATGACCGTAGGCTTCAGCGGATTGTCAAGCAAAGACGATTCCAAAATTTGGCGGAGATGCAGAGGGAGTGGACTGAGGCTGGAGTCAGTGCTTCAAAAACCACCACGTACAGACGTATCCGGGACATGGGCTACAACTGTCGGATTCCTCGAGTCAAGCCACTCCACTCATTCTCTGAAATAACTGAAGTAAATGCTGATTTTCGACACACTATTCTAATTTCTTGAAATACTGTTTTGGGGGTTTTCTGGAGCTGTAAGCCAAAATTATGAAAAATGAAACAAATAAAGGCTAGAAATATTTCACTTTGTGTGTAATGAATCTATAATCTATGAAAGTTTCACTTTTTGAATGGAATTATGGAAAAAAAAACAACTTTTCCATGATATTCTAATTTTTTGGAAAGGATCTGTATATACATATATATGGTACTCCTGAGGAAAGCGGCATATTTATTACACTCCTCTTCATCCTGGTTCAAAGATCTCGGGGCGTCTGAGGGAATGTGCTTGGCTGTGAGCTGGTGGTTACTCCACACTGGCTTCTGTCATAGGCCATCATGCTTTTGGCACAAGGGAAAGTCAGCTGAAACCGTGTCCCACCCCAGGCCATCAAAGATACTCCACCGCATCCTCTGCTGAACATAAAAAGGCAGTGAACCTGATGTCTGTTCCCTGACAAATCCTCACCTTCAAGATCAGTTGGCAAGAAACCCAACTCCTTCTAATAAAATGAGTACATGTTAAAATAATGCATAACCAACCCCCTTTAATTTTAATGCAGGAAACATTTTTTGTTGTATTTTTTAGCTGATATTGTGACAAGCTTGTCCAAAATATGTATTTGTTTAAGAGGCAATACCACATTTATATCATACAGAGTTTGTTGAGTCCAGTTAAGGTGATACTCTAAATATATTTGAAATAAATATAAAGTCGTTTGTAGAGTCTAATGATGGTGATGATTACAATAACTTCTAAATGTATGCACATCATTTCCTTTGATAATACCTTTGAAACACTGAAGCAGAAAGAATGATTTTTCTCTTTTTCGTTTCACTCCATTAATGTTTTTTGCATTTAAATGAGGATTGGAGATTAGTTGATACTTCAGGGCATTCATTTCCGTTAATGGGCATAAGGCTTGTCCCTAATCTCTCATTTAATTTCTTGCAATGATGAGCAATGTGTGGAGTGATACACAGACATTAATTTAGTTCTTAAAATTTCAGATTTATAATGTATAGTGTATCATGCAAGATGTATAACATTCTTAAAATGTATGTCGTAAGGTACCGGGACACATGGCCGAAGGAGGTGGTAGTGAGGCACAGGGCATGAAACGTACGGTGAATGCAGGTGTTTATTTACAGCAGGTGGAGTGGCGGTGAAAAATATATAGTGAAAAACTAAAACTAATAAAAAAAAGGAAACATTCAAAAAGAAACAATAAACTAAGGATGGATTCCCCTCTTTCACAAAACAAAGACAACACTATTGCTTGCTTCATGGCCACTTGTTTCACTTCCACTTTCACCTCCTCTTTACATCTCACTCCATCAAACTGATAAAGCCCACCTTATACAACTAGGGCCTGCCCAAGAATGTGCCAGCCCTCCACTTACAAAAAGGGAAGTAAATAGTGCATTTAAAAATCTCACAGCCAGGTAGTGATAGGCTCTAGTACATTAGAGATAAAAATGAAGAAGAAAAACATACAGTACACACAATTGCAAATCATATTACATAGTCACCAGAAAACCAGAAAAAATAAACAAATTATACCTCCCGAATATGCATGTGACTTTCAATCCCCCCTATACACATCTACGGACGTGGATAGTTATTTCAAAGTACAGCACCCCTACTGAAGCACCATTATGTGATGCAGAGTTTGAACAGTGTGTACAATAGATTTCACTTACAGTTTGCAGACAGGATAGACAAACTACAAATGACATTTACATGACATTATGAATGAAAAATTATAAAATTGACACAGGATTACTTCAGATTAAATATAGCGGCTATGTTCCGGCCACCGAAATGTATGTGCACTTTTAATGATTGTACATGCGTATACATGAACAGTTGGTGCAACACAGTACACTGACTTCTAAAAACAGAACAGGGAATGAGAACAGCAAACAAAGCAAGCAAAGCAAAAAAAAAAGAACAAACGCAGTTCAGTAGTTTAGTATGGTTAGTGAGCATGTTGGCTGCAAGCCACATCATCACTGTATATACACAAACACTTGTGAATTTTGGTTCTTAATTAATGTGCATGTATGTATTGTCTCTGTGTTCAGTGACAACATCATTTGCAGGTATCTTAAATAATTTATTATTAAAAATTAAGTAAATGTGCTCCCCTGCTCCATTTTACACCAAGTGCGACTGGAAAGTTAATTAGTTACTGCTCCTATTTTTCTATGTGCCTTGGTAATTATAGCGAAGTAGTGGCACAACACCTAAATACTACTTCTGTTTCTCTGCTCCATAAACAGGTATGTATGCATTTATATGCTAAAGAAGAACATTAAACAGTCACACGCAGACCAACCTTTCATCGAATGCCCTCTCTGCTTTGAATTCTCTGACACTCTCCTCCAACTGCCTTAATGATGACGTGAATGCTAATTTAAGAGGAGCAAGCGAATTGAGCAGCTGGATACTGTAGCTGCCAGGGATGCATTTTAATGGTGTGCTGGGGAGTCACACAATGTCAGATCAACATCACAAAAATACTCCCAATATTGTGTCTCTCTGATTCACACTATAATGTACTTGCATCAGTCACTGGGGGTCTGGCAGAATCCTGGAGCTGAGAGTTGCAGAAGTAAGGTTTGACAACAGTCAAACCTTCACCACCAGGTGCTGTGGTCTTAAAAGGATCCTAAATTGGCATGAAACAACTCCATCTGAACAGAAGCTGGCAAGAGTTTTGCATATAATATTTGCGCTTCCCAGGGTTCAAACACTTGCTGAATCGGTATTTAAAGAGCAATCCAAATGCAATGATGGCTCAAAAAGTGCAGGTGGTGTGCAAGACTGCAGTCCTGCATACTGTTTATGGAGTCAGAATTGAAACTAGCAAGCTGGCAATTTTCCTTGGTAGCTACATTTGGGTCATGCCTTATGCACATTGAATGAAAGTATGTGGTAAACACTGATTGAGAAAGGAGGCAGGGTTTGCTTAAAGTGACTGACTAATCTAACTAGCAATACATGTGTCAGGCTGAGCGATTGCTATACAAGGTTGGCCTAATGCATCATTCATAATCGACTGTAGTTGAGTTTCAGGGCTAGAACAAACTTCTCTCCTTTGTCTAATAGATCAATCTAGATCAAGTAATTGATGTAGATCAAGTAATTGATGGCCTATGTGAGCTAGGATTGGAAAACCCCATCTCAGGTGTCCCTTCCCAAATTTAGCAAAAGCACTAAATTCTGTTCAGATCCGGTGATTCAGGAGGCGGTGGACATGTAGATAATTACATGTAATTAATGTCATAATTGTCATGCTCCTCAAACCTTTGTGCAAAATACATTCAATCTGGTGGTATGCACTCATTGCTCTGTATCTAGTGGTATGCAGTGTACCAGGCGGATACTGCTTCACTCGTTCGCTCAAAGACGTGCTTTTCGTAGCATGAAGTCGTGACTTCTATCCATGTTCCCTTTTCGTCCCCTGACTCTCCCCATATTAGATTTTTTTGTTTTTATAAGCATTTGAATTAGAAAACTCAATTGTATGATTAGTCACTTAACTGATTGCCTATGGGGACCCCTGGATGATAACCATTGAAGGTCATGTGGTGGAAACAAACTGTTTGCCCCAGCGATGAGATACTGTCATCCAGTCTGACTGAAACCCTCTCTTCCTGAGCAATTCTAGCACTGATTCTGCATCACCCTCTAGGGCTGCCAGCCGTAATTGGGCACTGTCACGTTCCAGTTTCGATACCAGAGTTCCAACCATGGAATAGAACATGTATTTTTTTCTATATTGAGGATTAAATTTAATATTACAAAACAAAGAGAAGTAAATATATTCAAGTATGTTTTTATGATTATGTCATACCTATTGTCATGTTCCACTTGTTTTCCTGACATGCTAGTCGCACTCATCTTGCAACACAAGCTAATTGCCATTTTAGCATTATCCCAGAATATACTGTAGGTCTTTTAAACTCTGTTTCAGGGAAATATAGAATATGATACCTTGAGATTTTATAATAGTGTTCCATGGTCTTTTAGGCCTTTCTGATTGCACAAGTATATATTTGTTTTTCTCATGCGAGAAAAGCAATTAAAATTAAAGGCTGTCAGTCATTTTAAGGAAAATCCAATAAAATGCAATCAAACTGGGATGACTCTCCGATACATCTCCCAGCACTTAATACAGGACTCCATGCCAATTTGCTCCATTTTGGTCAATACCTACATTTAATCAATGAGTGAGATAATAAAGAACCACAGTTTACAATATCACAAGTGCACAGATGACACAATACTAACTCTGAAATTGGCAGTGGACGTTTGGAGAGTTGCATGTTGTAGATCAATAACATGGCTGGTGAAAAACAGGTTGAACACAATCTAGCAAAACCAGTGTTCTCCAATACTCCATATCTGGCAACAGGGTGATGGTTTGGGGCTCGTTTGATAGCTCAGACCCTTGATAACTTACAGCCATTTAGCCAGCCATGTGTTCCATACTGTACCAGTGTAATTTACAGCTGAATCTAGCCTCACCCCCCAATTTCCATAGAGATCCATTCAAATGCAGAGAGGTTATAGTATCGCTTGTAACAGTACCTGAAAATAAGATATCGACAGTTTTTTGATGTTGATGGTCACAGACTTCAGGAAGTAACAGCATGTAAAGGATATGCGACCAAATATGAAATATGATACTTTTAAAAATACGTTAAAGCAAAGGGTATGAATACTTATGTAAATGAGAAATTTTATTTTTTTATTTTTAATAAATTTGCAAAAATCTCAAAAAAACTTTTTTCACATTGTCATTATGGGGTGTTGTGTGTAGAATTTTGAGGGAAAAAATGAATTTAATCAATTTTGGAATAAGGCTGTAACAGAACAAAATGTGGAAAAAAGTGAAGCGCTGTGAATACTTTCCGGATGCACTGTGTATAGGGGTCCAGAAACCTATCCAACCCTATCCAAAAATGAATACAATGCTTTGTTTGTCCATATTATGGCCCATTGATGCTGTGCTCAATATTGGGTAATGCATGGCTAAACTATATATAAATACTAATGTTACAATACATGATATGACTTATCCTATACTATTCAGCCACAACAAATGAGATAGTAAAATAAGAACAACATAATGTACTATGTTGCAAATCAAAAATAAATATGGTAGGTCTTTCACAATAATAATAATGATAATAAATAAATATTTTACATGGATTGTGACTAAAATTTACACTGGTCACATATAAACTTGTTACTTTACTCTTATAAATATCACAAAATATTGTGACACTGGACCAGTGACGAGGCGAGGCTATGTACCAATACTAATGATACAATACATGATATGACCTATGCTACTATTTAGCCACAAGAAATTTGATAATAAATGCTATATTTTACATGACTAAAATTAAACCTATGCACAAATAAAGTTATTACTTGAAAGAATCTACTCGAATCTCCGTGTAATAATGATGAGGCATTGTGCGTATGAAACTGTTAGAAATCGGATCCAAAATGGCTTCCGAATGGATGCAACCTAGTGCTGTGTTACGTATGGATATCGGTCAGCTGGTTAAATCTACCTATGGGAATGCCATACCATTTCAGAAAGCTTAGGTTGCGCTCTATCGGATGATATAAGTGTCAATTAAAATGTTTGTTTGAAAGACTTACACCGGCAATTTCTGAATGGTCACTATTACGCACGGTCAATTTGGAGCTTGCATTCATGTAGAAATGAAGATTATATTTCGGCAGCAATATACTATACTATACAATATACTATACTATGGTGGCAGCGTAGTATAATGGTTAAGGAACTGGCCTTGAAACCGAAAGGTTGCAGGTTCGATTCCCAGGTAGGACACTGCCCTTGTACCCTTGAGCAAGGTACCCAACCTGATTCGCTTCAGTATATATCCAGCTGTATAAATGGATAATATGTAAAAAAAAAAAAAAAGTTCTGTAAGTCGCTCTGGATAAGAGCATCTGCTATATGCCTGTAATGTAATGTCAAAAACGGGTCAACCCAGGCAAAAGATAACCTCAGATTCTTGCAGGGGACATCTTAATCTTCATATGCAAAGGTAAGGTTACGACTTCATGTTTTAACGCAGCTTTTTATAGCAAAAGAAAGTTATGGTGACAAACAAATACCACTCCTTTTTTTTTCTCCTGTGGAGTGAGTAGGCATGTTGACAGTTTTACTTATATGTATTCAGGATCTTGGAAGGTGTTTCTTGCTGCTGTGATAGTAAATGATTTTTTGGTGATAAAATAAAAACTTTATTTAACTCTCAAATATGTTTAAATGTCTGCTATCTTACATGTGGTTGGGTCCATTGTAGATAACAGTGTAGCAGCATAGCATGCTACTTTCATGAATTACAAGCTAACGGTGGCACATAGAAACGTGACATTTCGCTCGCTGATAGGATATTAAGTATTGATTATGATGATATGCGGTTTATGATGATAAAATCCGTATTCTCGTGGAAATAGCAACATATTTTGTGATGTTTTTAAATTGTAGACGCTGGCGTCTTCTACCACTAGGGGTCTGCAGAAACAAGTTGGCATATAGTGACATAAATACATTTTCACCTTGTATTTTGCTTTTCAAAACAGTTCATTGAGTTCTTTTCACTGAGTTCATATTTTTCCCTGTTTTATGACTTGTTGACAAGAGCAACATGCAAATGGAATGGAGTCCCCACAAATTACTCTCTGAATTATCAGTATTGTCGAATGAAAAGTAAACATTTTTCTTTGATTGATATTTTGGAGTGGCGCAAAGCACTGAATGGACATTAGTGCAAAGATTTGTGTTTTCATTCGCAGTACTTATACAGTGAGCATGGACTGGGGCTGGTTATTTTGGGAGTGTGGACTGATGCAAACGGACAACAAATTTCATGGTATGAAAATTCCTCCACTATAAACCTGATATTAGGACAGGCACAACCATTTAGGCAAAACACAGTCCTTGATAGGGGACAGAATATACTATCCTACAACCATTTTTAACCCCTTCACGCAGATGCCAAATTCTCACCTATTTGGGGGGTGTTCTATTTTAGGCTATTTAAGGTGTTCTAATTTAGCTATTTTCGGACCAGAGGTGAGGAGCGCACAGCTCTCAGCGCGCTGCGCAGGTTGAAAATGGGCTGGGTGAATATTTCTCAGTGGGCGTGCTTCAGGTGGATTCAAACATAGCTAATCAAATTACCTCTGCATTGCGACCCGGCATTTTGACCATGTCGGGCTATCCCGCATCACGTGGTTTACTGAAAAATGATAGCAAAACACACCCATTAGGTCGTGGTCGGGAGGCCTCTCGCTTGCAGGAGGAGTCCACCCACTGTCATTTCTGACTACTATGGAATTCTAAAGGCGACACAAGTCACTAATAGGTTATCTTGATTGTGAAAAATAAAACGCATTTAATCATTTCCTTAGCCTCCAGTCAGTCGATAAAATACATTTAAAAATTATTTATTTTACTCTCCCATTTATCATTTACTGGCTATTTATTTGGTGGGTTGTTCAGACAGGTGTAAGAAAGAATACAGTACCCCTGGGACCACAGTGCAATATAATAACAGCCATAAACAATTAAAAACATAAATACAGGAATTAGCCTAACATAAAAAAGACAACGAACGAACAGTAAATGTTGTGGTGCGATTTGCGCCGTAAACGTGGTCTCACCTGGCAGGCAGTGCAAGCACAAATCGCAGTCTCACCTTACCCCACAATTGCATTCCCCTACACTAAAACTGAACTGTCCCTCTTGACACACCCTCCAACAGCGGCTTCCCTCCCACTTCAGCGCACGGCAAGTCACCAGATTACCAAATGGGCTCAGATGCGTCATATCCATGACGAAATTACAACAACACCAGTGATGGCTTACCACTAGCTGGAAAATAGAGCCCCAAATTTGCATGTTCGCTGCTCGATCTGGACTGACACGACTCTCCTCTCACTTCGGCGCACGGTGAGTCAAATGGGCTCAGGAGCGTGAAAATGCATGCCGAAAATGTCACCTCGCCAATGCGCTGGCTCGCCACCCGCCATGCGCCAGCCAGAAAATAGAGTCCTTTGTTTTAAGTTTCCTACTGGGATAAGTGGCTACATCCCAGCAAAAAGAGACGCGCTGACGATGAGTGTAACACTTTAATATGTGTAGCCTAATATTTTATCCTACGGTTGTCTGTCTGGCAGCTTTGAGCACTTTACCTTTACTATGCTTCATTGATAAAGCCTAATGCCCTATTTGCACTGGACTAGTATTACCTGGGGACCTTGTGTGATTTGTAGGCTAATAATTCCAGAGGTCGTCTGTGATCTTAATCCCATGCAAATCTTACAACAGAGGTCATCTGATAGTAGCCTATTAGTCCCGTGTGAATCGGCATTTCAGTAATTTTGGGTATTCGGTATTTTTTCCTCATAGGCTAGGCTACGTTGTTTTTTCCATGTCTTTTTCTGCAACAGGTCGAAAATAAGTGATTGGAATGAACGCTTAGTATCCCTCTTGCACAAAACAAATGGTAAGTTGAAATATCATACGGAGAAACTGAAAGCTATTGACCAGGAAGAGTACTAGGTAGACTGGACTGTGAGCTCAAAGCAAATGAGGTGATTCATTAAAACACGGCATCAGTGTAGAACCACTGAAAGGGAACAGTGGTCTGCTGATGAGTAGGTGCCTTCTGACTGCTTCTTGCACTCTTAATAAATCAATGCACCTGCCAATGTGTCAAACAATTCATTTAAAAAAAACAGGCATTTTATTGTACATGTAGATACCACTGAGTTCCATTTATGCCACGCATTAAGAAAATTGCTTTTCTTGAAAACATTCTGATTTTAAAAGGACTGCAACACACCCATAGTGAGCAGGGGGTTTATTGTAATTTTTGAATCTCCATTGAATTCTCACCTTTGTGCATCAGTGAAAACAACAGATAGATTAAAAAGGCATAATTGTTTGTTCTGCTCCTGGGATCATACCCTCCTTGGTTGACTGGTCAGCCCATAACATAAGGTTCATATCTCTGTGGTTCTAATATAGTTAAATAATAAACTGAAATGAATTAAGCCTATAAGTGTCAAGTGGGTGCAAAAGTGTATGATATAGGCAAGTCTATTAGAACATTTTCAAAATTGGCTCATAAGATAAAATGGGCTGTGATTATGCTTCTGTGCCAAGCGGCTGTGCTGCTACTTTGGGCCATTAGCCAATGCATGTTTACACCTTCACCACACCTTCGGCTCAAAGTTGTAACTATGCACAGGCCAAACAGGAAGCTTCTCATATTTAAATATTATAATTTTCCATTCTCTGTTGATATAGCACATGCTTTGTGCTCACTAGCTAGCTCTCATTTTGCATAGTCTCTCATGCTGAATTGCACCATGCCCCCTTCTGTGCAAAGTTCCTTAGTGTCCATATCTATAGTGCCAGGTATTATATGAGCCCCAGCCACCCTTCACTAAGGTTCCCCTTCCTTATATTTTAAAGTGATGGTCAAGGGATTCTAAAAACTTCAAATAACCACAACATATCACAGAGGGATGTGTCCACTACACACCCACCAAATATCTTTTCAAGAAAATGTGAATAGGTATATTAATATACATCTCAAAGTCAGCTAATAAACTCAGTCTTGAAAGGACTCAGGATTGTAGGATTGTGGTCTAAATCCACGCCCTCAACCCGAGTGCCATCGACGTCATCCAGCCCTACATGTTTGAACCACAGAACTGTTCTGTGGTTTGAACCATAGGTTTGAAACCGGCAAGGAATTAATGCAATCAATTCACAGTGCGGCTGCTATCAAGAGATACATATCATACGCAAGCTCGCATTCAAAGTTATATATATATATATATATATATATATATATATATACACTATATATATATATAAACAGAGGCACTGAGTTTGAAGGTAGGCCTTAAAATATATCCACAGGTACACATCCAATTGAATCAAATAATGTCAATTATTTAATTAATCAATTATTTAATGTCAATTATTTAACAAATATCAGTAGTTTCTAAAGCCATGACATAATTTTCAAAGCTGTTTAAAGGCACAGTCAACTTAGTGTATGTAAACTTCTGACGCACTGGAATTGTGATATAGTGAATTCAAAGTGAAATCATCTGTCTGTAAACAATTGTTGGAAAAATGACTTGTGTCATGCACAAAGTAGATGTCCTAACTGACTTGCCAACACTATAGTTTGCTAACATGAAACCTGTGGAGTGGTTAAAAATTTGTTTTAATGACTTCAACCTAAGTGTATGTAAACTTCCGACTTCAACTGTGTATCCTGGTGATATTATTATGCAAAAATTCTAGGTGTGTTTTACCGCCATATAAAAATGACTCTCCTATCAATTCCCATATTAGACATTCAGAAATGCAATTCAGTGACGTCATTGAATTGCATTTTGCAGAGTTCACATGGTCCATGCTCATAGCAGCCATCACAACAGAGAAGAATCTTGGAAGATTGCTGATCTCAGATACCTGTTCAACTAGTTCTCCTTTGATCATGACATTGAGTTCATCTGTGATGGGCCGTTTTCATATGGAAAAACAGATGGAGACTGTTTTTTTGACATTTAGGGCTCTATTTTAATAAACCAAACGCAATGGTGAACACAAGAGTAAGCGCTTGGCGGTATCGCTCTGAGGGCGTGTCGGCGAGAAATTTGGTAATTTCATGACGGCAATCTTGGCGCACTTGATGGCGGTATTGCTAAAAGGCTGGGTTTAAATGTCCAAGGTGTGTCTCTATGGTAGCCAATCAAATTGTTGTTCTCATGCTTTAAAAAAAAGCCAGTTGGAACACAATCGCTCCATGCAATTTCATAATGAGCAACCCAAACGCACTGGACCGTCAACTTGGATGTGCGTATGATTCTACGTGGGAACATGCATTGAAATGTTCATTTTAAAAGCTGATCGCATGTCACCTGGACATTGATGGAATGTGTTCCTTTGCGATTGACGAAAACTATTGCATGCTCGGGTGGTGCGCGGATTCGTATGTGCGTGCAGTCGATAGCACCAAGCACCCCAGGGAACCCACACTTGCGAGTTTTGTCTCGCGCTGGCGTTCTGGTGACGAAGGTAAAGTAATATACCTGTTGGCCTGGTTGACCAGGGCTGATGTCACAGCCTGAATCAGGGGCGCCCGCAGGATTTCTTCCCGGGGTACGCAACAGAGGAGGCCAAGCCATAGGCTACATGAAAACGAAGCCACTACTTAGGACTAACGTTACAAAGTAATTTACCGATATATTTTGCACTCATAGGGTCGCATATTACAAGAAGTTCTAACGTAGGAGTGGCCTAGCCTACGTTAAAGTCTGATCTTTCATCAGCAAAACCGGAGAGACTTACTTCACAATATAATGGAAATGTTGCGCGCAAAAAGATGTCACGTGACTTACAGTAGCCTGATCTTTCATCAGGAAAACCGGAGAAATCTCACAATAGAATGGAAATTTTGTGCGCAACAAGCTGTTACGCGACTTACAGCACAGTTAATGTTAACACAATGAAAACACTTCTGACAAGTCAATGTAACTATCGAACATGCTCAACAAAATATATTCACTGCTTAAATTTCTAATAAAATATTATCACTGAATGCACGCCAATTGTGTGTGTGTGTGTGTGTGTGAGAGAGAGAGAGAGAGAGAACACGCCACTGCAAATGAAAGAACATTTTGGTGGGTAGCTTGTCTCCCGGTGGGGCTAACTCATCCTCAGCTGAGGACTGGTTCTCCGAAAGCTGATTCTACGAATTGTTATTTTCATCCTTTTTCTTTTTCAGACTCAACAGTTCCACAATGCTAAGCTGCTTTCTTTTCTTTGACATATTTGGCTAACGTCAATTACTGTATTCGTTTAAGTTAGTTATCTTGACTGACAAGTAAAAAGGCAACTCTAAACTTTTCCCGGTCTAAAGAAAAAGGTGATCCTACAATCACTTTCAACGGTGTTAACGGCGGGATGGTGATCCTCCAATCACTTTCAACTGTGTCTTCCAATCACTTTCAAATGTTTGAAATATGCTAAACTTGGAAAATACAATAACCAGGCAATACAACGAAGACAATAAGCAAATATCATTCCTCAACATCGTAGAAACAGAGACGCAGAGACTTTGACAATTCACGTCAGTTTTAATGGAAATACTAATTTTGCTGTTGTTGCTAAGGTACGCAGACTGCGTACTCCGCGTACAGCTGGGGGCGCCACTGGCCTGAATGGCAGCACTGACAGCTGTCTGGGAGACTCCGGAGGTGGAACTGACGGTATGCTGGAATGACCCAGTCGCATAAAAAGTAAGCGCGGCAGTAACTTTAACTGGGACGAGTAGGGCATGTCCTCCTCTGGTGTCACTCTGAAGATGCGGCTCTAAGATGTGGCAGATGTAGGCTACTGCTTCTCTTGAAAGATGTAACTTTTTACTGCATTCATTGTCCGTATAGTTGAGGAAGGACACACGCTGAAAGTATATCCTTTCTGTGTATTGTCGTCGTCGCCGCAAACGTTGACCGATCACATACTCCATCGTCAGTGTCACGGGATTGAATCCTTAGGCCACTAACACCTGCCTCCATAAATAGTCACTTATATACCCTGCTGATGATTGATTGAAGACTAAATGAATCGTTTGGTTAATTAGCCTACATTAGGTGATGTAGGCATAATTTTGATTCAAGTGGTAGGCTTATGATTCAACTGTGTCAATGTGTAATTTATATATTATAGGCTATTGGCCTACATGATCGCAAGTTTCTTGTAAGCTGTCCTGTTTTATTCTAGTAGTTTAAATTAAAATTAATTAATTAATAATAATTATAGGCTATTTGTTCATTAAATGGAAGTGTAATGTTGGCATCATCTATAGACACTACATAGAACTACATGACTAATAAGTTGCCAAATTGCCAGAGTCTATTGCGTTGCCGCTAAGAGGTGGTTCCAGCTGATCATAACGCAATGGGTTTTCGTTGGTTCAAACTGTCACAGCGCCGAAAGTATTTTAGAACACGCCCCAGACAGCGCCACCCATCCCACTGCAGCGCAAGCGAAAGGATGTTATGTTGAGAATTTGTTGATCCTAGCGGTATTGCTGAGAAAAGCCATAGCGCCAGTTTTAAGACGTTGATGCTGTCAACAAGCTTGCGTTTGACGAAACCGTCCCCTTGCGCTGGTTTGCGCCGGTTTGAAAATAGAGCCCTTAAAGTCAGACAGGAGTTGTCAAGCCATGTTGCTATTGTTTTTACATGGTCTGTTAGCTGGGCTGTAAGTGAGTCAATTGTCTTTCCAGAAACAAAAATAACAGTGTTGTCTGCATACATTTGAATCCCTGCTCCTGGACATGATTCTGGCAGATCATTTATATACAAACTAAAAAGAAGTGGTCCTAGTACTGATCCCTGTGGAACTCCTGTTTGACTTTTCAGTAATGATGATTTAATATTGTTTATGACCACACATTGTTCTTGATTCCGTAGATAAGATTCAATCCATGTGGTGGCTTTCTCTGAAAAATTTAATTAGGAGAGTTTAGAAAGCAAAATGTCATGATTTACAGTTTCAAATGCCTTACTGAGATCAAGAAATACTGCCCCTACCAGTTTGCCTTTATCAAGTGAGAATTTAATATTTTCCAGTAGGAAGCAGTTTGCACTCTCAGTGGAGAATTTAGGACAAAATCCAAATGGCTGGGGATGCAGATAATGGTTATCATCCAGATATTTAATTAGTTGTTTTGCAACCACCTTCTCCAACACCTTAGATAAAATTGGGAGTAAACTGATTGGTCTGTAGTTGCTGACCTGATCAGTTTTTCCTGATTTAAAAATGGGTGTCACAATTGCTTGTTTCCAACACTCTGGGAATTTCCCAGTATTGATGGATATATTTATCAAATGTGTAAGGGGCTTAACTAGTGCATTGCTGTGTGTCTTTAAAAATGCTGCATCTAGGTTGAACATGTCTTTGGAATATGTGGTGGTAAATTTACTAATTATTTCCTGTACTTCAGCTTGGTCAATTTCCTTTAAAAACAAAACAAGAGTTAGTTACATTTGTGGCCCTAGTAGATGTGTGTAAGGGGGAGTGTAAGGTTCGGAGAACCAAACGCGACCGATAAGGATTTCTAAAAGCGTATCTGGAGTATGTATACTTTTGTCCTGGGATTGCATTTTTCTGTATTCTTTTAATCTTTCCTATTCATAATGACTCCAAGGAAATTTTTACCTTAATCTACCACATATCAGCGCACAGTAAATTGGAATGAGCATTTGTCATGCCCTAAGAGAAAAGTACGCCATAGCCTATATTATGTATGATAATATGAACATAAAATAGTTTTCCACCATCTGCAAAATGCTGCCAAATGTTCTATCTTAAATGAACATCGGTAGCCTACTTCATGCACTCAAAATGCACCCCTGCATAATGCGTATTCTATAGCGCTTGCGTAATACTAGACAGTTAAAACGAAAACTGCCGTTACGCTGGGCTGTAGTAAATTGCTCAAAGCACCCAAAAAGACTTGGCATATACCGTTGCGAAGGTTATAATGTACTCTATTGGATAAAAAAGCCGACAATTAAACCAGAATGAACTGTAATGCATGAGACAGGCTTACAGGGCATGGGGCTATTACGCGGCGACGTTTCAATAGTGTAATAGCGGTATAAAGTGTTGTATATTTCTCAAACCGATTGTACCAGACAATAAATGACAACTGAATTTTGAAAGGAACATCTCGATGTGTTAAACCAATGGTAGGATTGTATATTTATTTCATATTTAGTAACATATATTGCTAGTAGAATACATGGTAGAATGAGATAGTACTTTCAGTTTATTTTGCATTTGAGTGAGCAGGGCTTTTCACGGCTTTTCTGGCATACGATCAGGCTATTGTTGGTTTATCTCGTTGCTATGACGTTATTCTAATTTTATATGATGAATAAATATATTTATGAACTCAAACATAGACGCTATTGTCCACTATGTCACGCATAGGTAGGTATAGACTAGGTGGGGGGTTGCTTGATAAATGGACTTGCTACAGGGAAATAGTGACACTTAGAAACTACGTATTCGGCGTATTCAAGTGATCCATCCATATCTACTGCATATCTGGCAGCAGAGTGATTGTTTGAGGCTCGTTTGATACCTCAGACCCTTGTTGACTTACAGCCATTTAGCCAACCATGGGTTCCATACTATTCCTGTGTAATTTACAGCTTAATCTAGTCCCACCCCCCAATTCCCCCAATACTACATCTACAAGTAAATTATTTGCCATGCAGAAATATCACTACTACTAATAACAGTGGTTCATCAGGTTACTGATGTTGTACTCCTATTTTTTTGAACACCACTGGACAGACGGGTGACATATTAAAGGAAAAAACCAACATAAAGTGTCTTAGTAAGGTGTTGGGTCACCACAAGCCGCCAGAACAGCTTCAATGTACCTTGGCATAGATTCTACATCTAGTCTAGCATAGATTCTAGTCTCTGGAACTCTACTGGAGGGATCGACCACCATTCTTCCAAACGATATTCCCTCATTTGGTGTTTTGATGATGGTGGTGGAGAGCACATCGGTCCAAAATCTTACATAGGTGTTCAATTGGGTTACGATCTGGTGACTGCGAAGGCCATAGCATACGATTCATTTCTACATACACATCAAACCATTCAGTGACCGCTCGTGCCCACTGGATGGGGGCATTGTCATTCTGGAAGAAATGTTTCATCATAGGATAAAGGTGATCACTCAGAATAACGTTTTTCCATTATCTGAATCACTGAGACATTTTTATGTTTTTGAAAGAAATTGATACTTTTATTCACAAGGTAGCATTGAATTGATGAATATACAGTCAAGATGTTGATAATGTGACAAACTACTATTTACTATTTAATTATATTTCTACTTTAGCAATTGTAGCCATTTTTACACATAGTCCCCCCCATTTTAGACTTCCTGATTTCTGTGCCCCAACAACATCAAAAGACTCTTGATATCTTTCAGGTACTCGGTACTATAGCGATACTATAATCTCCCTGCATTTTAATGGATATCTCTGGGAATTGGAGGGTGGGACTAGATTAAGCTGGGTCAAGGGTCTGAGGTATCAAACCATCACTACTGCCAGATATGCAGTAGACATGGATGGGTCAACTTTAAGGGTTGTTTCTCCTGACTCATTTTCATATTGAACTCTTAACTTACACTATAGGCTAGCAGTTACGTTAGAATCTAGCTAGCACTAGGTAGGATAGAGCTATTGTAATTTACATAACTAGCTACTTATAACTTATACTACTTAACATTAGCTAGCTAGCTGACAAACTGGTAATTTTTCCTTTCAAAAATTAAAGGGAACATTGCCATTTATTATAAAATGTGTAAAATTGAAAAGGGTAAGTCCTTATTGTTGACACTCCGAAGTGGCGTTGACGATTGGGATGTAACATTAATTTTCTCTCCAGTAATGAATTTTCTCTCGCTTATATTTTCCTCCTACTTTTCCAACGTTCTGTGTTGTGTTTTTTGTTAGTTTGAGACACCGTGTGCAGACAGCACATGGTTCAATTTGTGATTCCATGTTAATGGTACCACATAAATTTAAAATAAGTGGCTCCCATTAGGTCGTAATGGTTATAAGGTTGCACTGGTAAACTTTTAAGATGCTAGAACTGCTGAAGCAAGATACCAGGTTTCCAGGTATCTACCATGTATTTGTGGGGTTATGCGTTTTCAACGTGTCAGTGACAGTGCCTTTAATAACCGCATTTGCCTTTTGGAAAGTCCTGCATCGTAGTTGCTCTTGCGTGATGGGGTATAGTCATGCAGTGAATGTATTAATACATCGCTTTTTTTGATGACTGGGATATACCTATCACACAATCAAAAAAAGAATTGCTGGACAGTGGTTGCACGCAATATTACTAAGTAAACAAATAAATCGTTGGATTAACTTTAAAAAAAATTTTTTTTATTTTTTTTTAACGATTTAGCCTACCTAATACAGTAATGTACGGTAACATAATAGCCTAGCCGTCTTCCAGGTAACGAGTTGAAGTAACATATACTTAATAATAGTCCATTACTTACAGCAACCACTGTCCAAAGATTTATTTTTTGAGTGCATAGATCTGTCACATGCTGGAAGGATGTGGCCAGGAAGGAGAGATTTTAACCTGGAGCACAGGTAGATCTACACTAATTTAGGAGCAGCTCTGCTCACACAAGTAGGCTACAAAATAGTCTCTGTGAAAGCAATTATGATCCAAACACTGTCTATCAATGAATCCATCTAATATTGGTCTGGTATTTACCAGTCAATCATAGCCTACTTTTACATATTTTTCTTTTTATGACAGCTCTTTGATAATTGTAAGTAGGCTAGGCAACGGAAAATGAAACCAATATTTTTTTCAAAGAACATGCACTCATTCTAATATCCATTTTTGCAAAAGATGCAAAACTTTTTCATAATCATCTATTGGCGGCGCTAGACATAGACAGTGGCAGATTAAGGGGGGGGGGGGGGCTGACTGGGCTGAAGCCAGGGGCCCCCAAAAACAGAAAAAACAATCGTTTGTGTGTAAAATAAATTTCATACCTAGATAGACCGGATGAGGAGGGAGGGATGCCGACTGTCAGCAATGCGGTGTGTGTGGGATAACTAGACCTTGTACTGGGATCTTATTTGATGCTACAGTGTGCAAAAGTTTGCCTGAATGCCTGAAAATCGACATGTAGGGAGAACCGGGACGAAAGAAACACTTTACATTCATCCGGTTTACTCGAAAGTCAGTAGAGATAGAGAGGCCATATTTTCTGACAAACAATGTGTCTGTGTCCCTCACTAATAGCAACTGGAATTTTATTTCCAACATAAACGAGTTGGATATAAATTGGCCGCAAACTGGATGAGTGCAATGTATCTTTCATCCCTGCTGTGCGGGACGAAAGATACACTGAATCGGGACGGAAGAAGCACCAGACGAAAAAGTGTGCTTTAGCGGTCTTATCTATGTCTTGTTGTTTTTTATGCTCATTCTTTTCAACAAATGTATTATCAGCCACAGTGCCATGTTAGTGAAGAGTCAATGAATCATGCTATAAGTTTAAAATCCATGAAAATCAACCATGCGTCAAGAGCATAATGTTGCATAATTAATAGAATTTTGCCTCACAACGTTAAACGGTCTATATATCTGTAGACATTGATGTATTGTAATGTATATATCATATCTATTGTGTCTATGTATTCCTTATTTTAATGAATTGTTAAACACTGCCATGAATTACTTTTAAATTGTGGGTTCAAATCAATAACTGGTTGAAATAGGCTTATAATGGGACATTATTTAGGCTAAATCACTTAAATTAGAACTGTGTTCCAAATACAAAAAACTGACCCAGGTATTTTGTTAGGGAGGTGTCTCTCTACCATTTATGATACTTGTTGCTATCTATTTATGATAAGCCTATGGAAAAAATGAATGGAAAAAATATTTAGAACCATTGGGTGTGCTTTTTGACGTCAGGGTACTTTAGGACTTAGTCCAAAAAATGTCAGCTGCTTTCAGCATGCTACTGACGGAGACTGCTCTACAAATTGCACCAAAAGAATACATTGTAAGCTGCTGCCGGGCAAAAGAAATACTGAGTGGGGCGAAAGAAACAAAGTGTTTTTTTCATCCCGCTCATCTCTTGGTTGCATTCAACTTGGCTAGCAGCTAAGTTGAATGTCTGAATCACAAATAGATTAAGCTACGCGGAATTTCAGGAGTAAGTCCCATTTGCGCGTTCTTATCTCAACTCTGAATCTGGCCCTAAGTCTCTCTTTGTCGCTGGCCAAAATAATTAATGGCTAGCTTCCCAGTGAGTGATGTTAGCCTTGCTCAAAGAATGGCTTCCAGGCACAATCACCCTGCATTTGCGTATGGTAGGAGATCGGATATCGGAGGTGGTAAACGCATTGTTTCCGTGTCATTAACGACATCAGCTTTGCTAGCAAACATAGCTAAAGCAGCTAACTAGCCTACAACAATAACGTTTCAACTTTTAATTGTATATGTATATCAGTCTGTATCGGTATGTTGGCCGATACTAAAGCATTTCATGCTGAAAAAAGAGAGTTGAAGTTTTTTTTTAAAGTTAGTCGTTTTGAAATAAATACGCCATGAAATAAATACAATTTGAAATAAATAGACCCTATGCCTTTAAATAAATACGCCTTGAAATAAATGCGAGTGGAAATAAATATGTCATGAAATAATTAAGAGATGTAAAATAATAAATAGATAGGCCTATTTATTTCATTGCATATTTATTTATTTCATTGCTTATTTATTTATTTCATTATATATTTAATTGCCTATTTATTTATTTCATCATATATTTCATTGCCTATTTATTTCTTTAATTTTGTCACATTTGGTCTTCCATAGGAGACAGGCTGAGACAGTGAATGAGCTTAATCTTATATTTTGGGCGATTGCCTTGATTGGAGAATCAATATTAGCATTCAGGATTTTTACACTAAACAATGCAGAAATCCAGTTATGAAATATAATGTAATATGTTGAGGTGTTTGATTTTGGGCTATAGTGTATATCATCTTTTGGTGTGCTTTCTACTTCACAATGCCAATAATTTTACCTGCATCATGAGAATGAAATTCAGTTTTTTTTCTTCCAAAATAAAAATGAATACAGTAAGTTGATGAAATGTTGTTATTAGTTCAGTGTTAAATTAACTACTTATGCGAGTACGGCTAGATGGCTCATTCCGTTAGACACCATGCTGTGGTGTATGGATGAGCCTCACTGCCTCGATTTGAATCCTGACCATGCTAGTGCCAACTGTGGCCAGTGGCTCCATAAGGCAACGCACAATTGTCGATTGTGTCGCCCAGGGTATTGGAGGGTTCGGTCCACGTTCATCGCTATCTAGCGACCCCCACTGATGGATTAGGTGCCCGGTGCGGTGTGAAAAGAAGCAGCTGGCAACACCACATGCTTCAGAGGAGAATCTTGGATGTCTACACTTTCCCATGAATGTGGCTGTGGCTGCAGAGGATTGGCTATTCCAAATTGTGGTGGAATTAGACATGATCAGCTCCACAATAAATGCTGAATCTATCAATAAAATAAAATAAATAAAAATACTTTTGGTGAAACATTATTTTAACTTTCATGGGGCCAATGAAATTTACTCACTAACTCTCATGGGAGCATGTTCAGTTAACTGTTTGTTAAATAATTTGTAAAATATTGCATTGGTTTACAGATATTTATTCAATATATGCAAATAGTGTTGCCTTTGAGAATGCCTGATTGTTATAACAGAATTCCCCATGAGAAAACTATGTTCATGTGAATATCCAATGAAATTAGAATAATTATAGTATATTATAACATTCAGTTTTCAAAATATATCCATATTTATGACAAAAAAGGATAAAAATGAAAACATAAACATTGAGAGAAACATGGACTGGGGTGAGTATATTAAACAGCATATTCATGCTGTTTGATATTATAGGGCAATTTATGCATGTTGCATTACATTTCCTTTATTATTTATTGGTCTTTATTTAAAATGTGAATGTGATCTCCAGTCAATTATCTGCACCAATGGAAACACCTTACAACAGTTTATCTGTGTGTCATGCATTTGTATGGCATGCCATTCTATAAACAGATTTTTCATTTTTGAGAAGACCATTAGTGTGGTGACAATGCTTTATCTGACTCTCTGTGATTAACTTGCTTTGTCTGCATCCCTCATTTGCTAGCCTCATTATACGGAAAGCTGTGAAGCTGCTATAGCTTGACTCTGTAGCAATCAAACTTGATAATATGCAAATATGTGAATTGGTTATGTATTTCTGCGCTCTGATGTTATTTCCAGATGGCCATTTTTTCTTTGCCTATTTTAGTCATGCTTTCTCCTTCAATGTCTTCAATTTATTTATTCCGAATTGTCCATCATTTAAAACATAACATGATTTCATGATAAACGAGTTACAGGATGTTTTTTCTTTCTATTACTACAATGTCCAGAGTAGTGATACCGGTTTTCATTCCTTTTTCATATATGCACATGCACACGCATGACCATGGACAATAACTAAATAACTGAGCATGAGGAGAGTAGAAACTAGTAGCATTTTCAGGGCCAAAATAAATGTTTTTTTTATCAATTTATCATTGGTTGAGTCTTTTAATATCATTAATTTTGACACAACATTTTTTGTCCATTCATAAGAGTGCTGGAATAGTTTTTAATTCAAACCAACACTGCAGTTTTTTTCCAGTTTCAATGGAAGCTTTACAACCTCAATTTCTGTCGCTTTATACAAGTGTTTTTTTTAAGATGGCTCTACTGGAATTTTGAATTGTCTATCCCACACTTATAAATAAGAAGTCCCCATGTATGAAAATGTTTTAATATTGGTGTTCCTTGCCAAGACCGCTTAAATTCATAATATGGGCCCACCAGACTGCAGATTATCAGTGTGCATTCTCTTAAATGGTTATCTAAAGGGTTTATTCCAGACAGGCGATAGAAAATGGTTTCCTGAGATGAGTAGATCTACAACATGTGTAACAAAATGATATAAAACAGACTTTATAGTCACATCACAAATTATAATTCGATTTTATTCAAAACTTGACAGCAAATTTAATGGTTTTGAAAGAATTCATCATCTGGAATTGTAGTTCTTAAGTAAAATATGAATGAATATGTTGTGGTAGATATTGATAAATGTATTATAAATAAGTTGAAAATGAATATCACAAAAACATGACCATCTGGACTGAAATTACAGTGCAGTCCGTAAGTATTTGGACAATGACACAATTTTTGTTGTTTTGGCTCTGTACTCCAGCACGTCGGATTATAAATGAAACAATGGGTGCGTCTCGGTGGTATAGTATGAAAGAGCACTGTCCACATCCTCTATCTCATGTCTTTCCCTCTTTCTCGCTCCCATTTTTCCTCTCTCTCTACACTGTGCTGCAAAATAAAGCTGAAAAGTAAAAAAAAAATGGAAGTAATGAAACAATGAATATGTGGTTAAAGTGCAGACTGTTAGATTTAATTTAAGGTATTTACATTTCATATCCAATGATCCATGTAGGAATTACAGCCGTTTTTATGGCTAGTTCCTTCATTTTTGGGTGCCAAAAGTAATTAGACAAATTAACATAATCTTAAATCAGAAGACCCAGCACTGGACGATCAAATGCTTTACCATATTCGATGTGTTACTGGTGTTTCATTTAATTGTAGTTGCATTTGAAGCAATGGATTGTCCTCTGGCTGCGAAAATAGCATTCACGTCGAGAAGTAGCCTACCGTAAAGTATCGAAATTTGGTACCGTTTTTTCCAAAATGTTTCGATACTCGGTAGGACCGACGTATTTCGGTCACCGTTTTTCGATACCCAACCCTAAAAGCATGTGAAAAGCTTGTTCAATTGTATTCAGGTTGGGTGATTGATTTAGCCAGTCAAGAACCTTTCACTTTCTGGCCCTGAAAAACTCCTTGCTGTTTGGGGTCATTGTCCTGCTGCAAGTTGAAGCACCGTTCATTGATTTTTGAGGCATTTGGTTGGATCTGAGCAGATAAGATGTTTCTGGACACTTCTGTAAACTTTGCTACACAATTCTTCCTGCTGCCGTCAGCAGTCACATTATTCATTTGGCAAATAGTTTTTATCCAACAAAGCGATGTCTTGTCTGTCCATGAGGGTTTGTTCCAAAACTACAGTTTTTTTAATGTACCTTTTAGCAAATTCTAACCTGGCCTTCTGGTCTTGAAGCTTACCAGTGGTTTGCATCTTGCAGTGAACCACTTCAACTACTTTTTCCAGCAAATACCGGTCGGTTTGAGATTTGAACGCACGGTCATATCTAATTTAAGGTAAAAAGCTAACGAACCAGAGCCACTTTACCAAGTGCTTCATATCCCCTTTAATAGCCTAATGCAATCACAGCATGCAATTATACATCTACTCATATAGCTTTAGAATACTTCTAAAAAGGATTTGAAATGTAACCAGACAAAGATTTAGATCCACCTTTCAAAAGGTACCTACCAATATTATAACATGTTAGCTATCAATATTGGTATGAGGCATAAGAGGAATAGAGAAATAGCCTACACAAAACTGCAGTAGGGAAATACTAAGCCTTTTTGTACAGGTCACTATCATGGGTGGCAGCACATACTCTAAGAGTATGAATTTGGTTCAAACCTTCTCTCAAAGTGCCTATCTGCCCAGAGTACATGTTGTTTGAAATACAGTAGACCAACATAGCTACAGAACTGTATAACAGTCAGATATAAAAAAACAGTACTGGAAATCTCTTATAGTGTAGAGAGCTGAAGTCTGGCTTGGTGGTGCTCATTTGAATTTCCTGTCTTTTGACCAAGCCAAACTTAACACTTAATTATGTTATTAATATAATATGATATGACAAGGATTTTATTATGTATATTATGTTTGGATTCTCATTTTGGACAAGGGTGTAAAAGTGCCACACAGCATGCATGTTGGGTTCTCTCATGTACTTTCTTAATCCTCTGATCGTGTTGCGGTCAGCATGCCTTTTTTGTCATGTCTACAGACTGGTTAATTAAGTCTCTTTTCTGAATCAAGTCTTTGAAAGCTTTGAAATTTTCCAACATGGAGGTTGTTCTTTAATGTGATGGGTTGGTCGCAGCAAGATGACACAAATGTGAGGTTTCCATACATTCGCAGTTTTCCTACATTTAATGGGGAAATTATATCATTTTATTATTATTATTTAAAAGAATGACCACTTCAGTGGCTGCCTCCTTCAGTGAATTCAACCTATAACAGCTGTATTTTATTGATATTCATGGGTCATGCTGTGAAGGGGAGCCGGGTTCAGAGGACCAGATGCGACAGAGAGGGAATCTGAAGGAATCCTGTGAAGGAAATAACCACTAACACGGAAAATAATCCACGAAAAGGGAGGAATGAAATAAAGAAAGGGAGTACCTCTCACTCTCACTAAGAGAGCGACAAAGAGAAGTAACAGAAAACGGAGTAGAAATTATAGCAACCCAAAAAATAATGGGCGAAAAAACTCGTAGGCTTGAGTATAGATAGAAAAAAGGAAATATAATCTCTCACTCTCAATACCGGACAGCAGTACAATAGAGAGATAAAAGAATAGAAAATAAAGCGAACTGGAAAACGGGGCAAATTAGACTCGTAGATACAAGTGTAGACAAAAGAGAGAAAAGAAAGGCCTCTCACTCTCAATATGAGAGTAGTGAAAAAAGAAAGGTGGAAAGGAAACGGTAAAGCAAGAACTGTCTCTGCGAGAGCAACACAGGAGAACAGAAACAATAGACGGAGAATGCAAAAGAGAAACAAATCTGAAAGGAACACAAGAAAACTGCAAGAAAAGGCCAGTCCCGCGTTACTCCAAAGCTAGTTGATGGGGCAAACTGGTCACCTTTAAATGCCTAAGCCTATACTGTACCGACGACGTGTAGTTTGTGAAGACAACACCGAAGGACCGGAAAATGGAAACTCAGAGCTCTTATAGCCGGCAGGTAACCTAGAACAGGTGCGAGGAATAAGTGCCGAGACAGAGCAAAAGCCCGGAACGGACGATGGAAAAGTAAGGCAAGAGCGCCCTCATGCCGCTCCGAGGGAGAACGACCGCAGAAATAAAAAGAGCCTGCCAAACCATGACACATGCTTTGTGTTTTGAAAGGAATGAAGGCATTATAGGTTAACTCATCAACATATAAATTGAGAACATTTTGAGTGGCGGACAGATAGTTTATCATGTCTTTTCAAGATAAAAAATATATAATAAACTGTCTGTCACTGAGTGCTGCCGAAGGAAGCCCGTAGTGTAAATTGTTGAAACACATTGTAGTGTACTCCAAAGCAGGTAAATAGTAAACTCCTGCCAGTCAGAGATATGAGGACAGAAACAACACTTATCTTATGTTTTGAACATGACTAAGCTGAAACATATATGAACCTATACCAGGACAAAGGCATTGTCAATTGAGCTATTATGAACCATGATTAAAAGTTTAATATTAAATTGAGCAAGGAATTAAGTTGGAGTGAATGGAACTGAACTAATGAACTGAACTAAACTAACGAGTAGGGAACTGTTTCAATTATATATATAAAATAATGATATATTTAACACAAATTAACTGTAGCTCATAAAACTCATATACTGTTCCAGTGTAATTTACAGCTAAATCTAGTGCCACCACCCAATTCCCATAGAGATCCATTCAAATGCAGAGACATATACACTGCCCGTCCAAAAAAAAAGTCGCACACTCTAATATTTCGTTGGACCGCCTTTAGCTTTGAGTACAGCACGCATTCGCCGTGGCATCATTTCGATAAGCTTCTGCAATGTCACAACATTTATTTCCGTCCAGAGTTGCATTAATTTTCCGCCAAGATCTTGTATTGATGATGGGAGTCGGACCGCTGCGCAAAGTCTTCTCCAGCACATCCCAAAGATTCTCAATGGGGCTGAGGTCTGGACCCTGTGGTGGCCAATCCATGTGTGAAAATGATATCTCATGCTCCCTGAACCACTCATTCACAATGTGAGCCCGATGAATCCTGGCATTGTCATCTTGGAATATGCCCGTGCCATCAGGGAAGAAAAACTCCATTAATGGAAAGACCTGGTCATTCTTTGGGCACATAACGTTGCTGAACCTAGACCTGACCAACTGCAGCAACCCCAGATCATAACACTGCCCCCACAGGCTTGTACGGTAGGCACTAGGCATGATGGGTGCATCACTTCATCTGCCTCTCTTCTTACCCTGATGCGCCCATCACTCTGGAACAGGGTAAATCTGGACTCATCAGACCACATGACCTTCTTCCATTGCTCCAGAGTCCAATCTTTATGCTCCCTAGCAAATTGAAGCCTTTTTTTTCCAATTAGCCTCACTGATCAGTGGTTTTCTTAGGGCTACACAGCTGTTTAGTCCCAATCCCTTGAGTTCCCTTCGCATTGTGCGTGTGGAAATGCTCTTACTTTCACTATTAAACATAGCCGTGAGTTCTACTGTTGATTTCTTACGATATGATTTCACCAAACGTTTAAGTGATCTCCGATCACGATCATTCAAGAGTTTTTTCCAACCACATTTCTTCCTCGAAGATGATGGTTCACCACTATCTGTAAAGGGGTGTGTCGTGTGAGGTGGGAGGAGCCAAACGCAGCAAGGGGATTCTTTAAGCCCTAAGGCCACTAAGGCGGGAAACCCCGCAGTTAAGGGAGGAGACAAGACAAGAACACACGTACCAAAGCTACAGACCGGCTCACTGTCACACACTAATGAGTAGAAGCGCAAACGCCAAGTTTTCAGCAAGAAAACCAAATAAGGCCAATGGAACAGAGCACAAGATTCCCATACTTCTACGAGCAAAGTGACAGAAGAAAGAGCCAGAAACAACAAACGCCCTGTCTCGGCAACGAGACGCATAAGAACAGGCGAGTAGCACCAAAGGTACACACAAAACACACACAACTAACAAACACTGAAAACGAATAGAAATTAGTATACCAAGAGGCGAAAGGAACGGGGATCTAAAGTTCCAAGGCTACTATCAAGGTCAAACGCAAACATGTCCATAGCATCGTCCAAGCTCCATATAAGGAGGGACACACCCGGGGAACGAACAGAACTACAGTTCCGAACAAAATCGTCTAAAAGACCGGCTAAAAGACTAACACGAGTTAAATAGAAAATAAATGCCGTGCCTCTTGATAAAGAGGAATGTAACGAGGCGAAGGAACAGATATAACATTCCATGGCTAGTTTGATAGGCTCGCAGTCAAATGCAACGACCAGGAAGCAGGAACAGAAAAGAGCCAGGGGAGATGAGTCCTAATAACTACATCTACATAGGCAAATACGCCAGGGGGGACGAGTCCTAATAGCTACTTCCACATAGGCAAGTACGCCAGGGGGGAAGAGTCCGAATAACTACATCCACATAGGCAAGTCCCGCATTGATCGAGAAAACGTAAAGGAGTAAACGCCCGAACTCCCAGGAGAGAGAAACATTTTACAGGCGAGCCAACGGAGCACCGTCGTCCCATAACTTTACTAGCAAACATGACTGATGCAAGCTTAATTGAAAACACACACCCTAGCCTCTCAGTAAAGGAAAATGTAACGAGGCGAAAAGAACAGAGCTAACGTTTTAAGACTATTTTCAGAAGCGAGCAATCCCGCACACACATGTCCACAACATCACCCAAGCTCCATATAAGGACTTACCCAGAGAACGAACAGAACTACAGTTCCGAACAAAATCGTCCCACGATTTTATTGATATGCAATACTTGCTACCAAACTAGCTGGCTAGCGATTTCCTAGCCCAGTGATTGAGTCAGGAAATCTGTACATGAATAACATAGCCTATGCATATTGTACACAGCTTAGTAGGCAACATTCTGAGCCGCAGCTCCAAGCCATGCATCTTTTCTGTGCTTTGGCTCTGTTTTGGTGAAGAGAGGGGCAGGTAAAAATAAGGCAAACTTTTAACAAAAACATCGTCACCATGGCACAGGCCGCCAGAATCTACGTATGTGACATCTGTGGTGGTCACAACAAGGGATGTACCAAGGGATGTGTTTTTTTAGTCCCCGATCCTGATCCAAGTCAATCGACATTGAGTATCTGCCGATACCGAGTCCCAATCCGATTTTTTTAATATACGTAAAATCTGAAGCGGCCTACAATAAGGTCAGTAAAATCAATTCAAGTCAGAAAAATTAGGGGAAGGCTTACAATAGCTTTAAATAGACAGTTAAAATAGCTCTGCATTCAGAAAAAATACTTTGATTATTGCCCTTTCCTGGAATAGTCTTTATTTTTTAATACAAGCAGCATATGTATGGGCGGCACGGTGGTGCAGTGGTTAGCACTGTTGCCTCGCAAAAAAGAGGTTCTGGGTTCGAATCCCGGTTCGAATCCCGGTCCTGGTCCTCTCTGCGTGGACCTTGCATGTTCTCCCCGTGTTCGCGTGGGTTCCCTCTGGGCACTCCGGTTTTCTCCCACACCAAAGACATGTATGTCAGGTTAGGTAAACTCCTGCCAGTGTCCTTGACCAAGGCACTGGCATCAGAACTGGAGTTGGTCCCCGGGCGCTGCACTGTGGCTGCCCACTGCCCCCAAGTAGCTAGGATGGGTCAAATGTATAGGACAAATTACCCCACAGGGTCAATAAAGTATAACTTAACTTAATATATAACAAGTATAAAAAGTAAGTGTTCCATTCAAAATATAAGTGCAGAAAATATCAGAATAAACAACAGAAAAAAATAGCAGTATGTGTGTAAAACTATTGCACTTTCCTTAATTTTTTAACACAACAAGTATGTAAGTATATAATAACAAGTATATATCAAGTATATGCTTTATGGCATGGCATGGATTCGGGAGCGGATTGGGTTTAATGAAGCCGATTCCGATAATTAAATATTTGTCTTGATCGGCCCTGATACTGAATCTTCTGTATCGGATCGGGACAACCCTAGTCACGACAGTTTGTTTTCACACTCCAAATACCAGTTCCATTCGAAAATAAGCTACACGCCCAAACAAAGCAGCATGGTTTGCTTTGGGGTATAGCAGTAGGAGTGCATGGAGTGTTAAATATACGTAGAAGATAATCCAGCAGTAGCGTATTTTGGAGACAGAAGACTGCCTAGAGAAGATCAACAATGTCGTCCAACGTGGTAATATTCTTATTTGGATTTTAGGCACATGCAGTTCTGCATTTGACATGCAAGTTCCTGTGTGTGCAGCCTCACATTTGAATACTTGGTGGGATTGTCGCACCTGACGGCACCAATGGAAAATAGCATATAGATGAGCAAATACATTGAATGGATATTGCTACAGTAATGCCATATATTGCTTTTTTTTAATAAGAAAAGATTATGAATACAGCTGTAATACAATTAATAAAATATAATAATTGAATGGATAAAGGAATTGCATCATTCTTGATTTGTGCAACATTTTTGGAATATTACGTAAAGTTTTCCCAGTGTTTCTCAGATTGTTATTTTTGTTATTTTCTCCATTGCTCACAACACCTGAGTGTACACTGGCTCCTATGTCCATGCAGGGTGAGGTTCCTCTTTAAAAAGCATGGTGCATGGTTCATTGCCATCTGTTTAGTTTTTCCTTGTTCAAAACCAGACAGTTTTCTATGCACTACTGTGTAGAATTTATTATTTCCCATTGGTGAATCCACATTCCACTAACCTCGCCATTGACACAATAAGAGGCCATCTATTTCTGTATCATCAGCAAATTTAATGATTAGCCTAATCAGTTTGATGAATGGTTCAAGCAATCATTAGTGCTAACGATGAACAATACAAGCAATAAAACACATCTCTGAGGAATTCCTGTATTTGCAATCATCCCAGAAGTTTTTTTGCAGACTGAGTAAGCACTTATTGTGGTCTGGCCAAAAAAGAACATATTCATGATGAATTTGATATAATGCCATGAGTGCTGCATCCTTCATGCCTCTGCTCTAGAGGTGAAATGATCAGATAGAAGGTTTTGAGTCTATGATAAGTATTTCAGAACAAGGTCTTAAACTGTACAATTAATTACAATTGGAAACACACCACTGGCCTTGTAGCTGCTCAATTCTGTCTGTCAGCCCTTTCTGGGCCCTGCAATTATTTCTGATGTTATACATAGTTTTGGAACAAATAGAAGGCTTGATGACATTTTAAAAATTAAAATACCTCACTTAACTCATTACTGAGCAGGGTTTTTCAACCGGTTTTGATCCAGGGACCCCCACACAGACTCAAAGGCTCATCCCGGGGACTTCCATCATAAGTACAAGAAGGGTTATATATAAACAGATTGAAGGGGGGGGGGGGGGTAAAATTGTGTATGCAGACCAGGAAAGGAGTATAAAGATTGCGGGCCCACAGGGGAGAGATTGGTTGTGATCATGTAGGGGGAGCGGGATGGTTCGGAGAACCAGGTGCGACAGCAAGAAATCTGAAAGTACCCACTAGTGGGCACCACTAGAACGGAGAGAACTCCATAAGAAGGAGAGGAAAACAGAAAAGGCTCCAATTCTCAAAAAGAGAGAATGATAGAATGGAGACTTAAAGGGGACGTGAAGCACTCGGTAAAGTGGCTCTGGTTCGTTAGCTTTTTACCTTAAATTAGATATGACCATGTGTTCAAATCTCAAACCGACCCGTATTTGCTGGAAAAATAAGTTGAAATTAGTTTTTTTTTCCACTAGGGCGCAGCCATCTTGGACCAACTGTGGTCATGACGTCACTAGGTTGGTTAGACTCTGCTGCTCAATGTATCCCTATGGGAAAATAGCTGACTTTCAGTGAGCTCAACGATGTATTGTGAGGAAAAAATAAAACAAAGAACGCACAGACGGTCTTTTTCTATTGCCCCAAGATGCTCAAATGAGTATTACCAAACAAAACTTAATTTAGAACTTAATTTCCACTAACTGCTTCTGACCATACTAATGCTGTGGCCAGCCGGCAACTGCAGCGCAGCTGCATTACCTTGATATATGGGCCATTCTACAGAAGTCCTGCAAATTGAGGTTTGGAGAAAAGTGTAAATTTGTATTCTTTTTGCAAAATTATTTTATAATATATGTGTTACACTTTATCTGAGATACATAAATATACTAGATGTACAGTGCAATCACATGTAATTTTTTCAGAATAAGGATGAATTTGCTGACTGCTCCTAAATATGTCACAACCGAAACATGGTGTAAACCATACTTTTGAAATAAAATTACATACCCAATTGATAAGTTTAATTCACCCCTTTGAAAATGACATTTTTGAAAAAAACTGCTGTTGAATTTGAATCAATTACCCTGAATTTTTAAATCAAATAAAACATTGGATTAATTAAATTTAGTGAAAACTCTGTATATCCGTATGTTCTCTATAAAATGGACAGATTTGATCACATGAATTTGATAGATTCTTATTCATGAGATTATATATAACCTCACCAGCACAATATCTTGGATATTTGATTTATTATTCATATTATTCAAAATTTTAACAAAACAGCAGAGGTGTTTCGGTTGTGACCACATTGTTGCGGTTGTGACATCTCTTACTGAAACCTGAATTCCAAAGTTGGGACAGTATGTAAAATGCTAATAAAAGCAGAAAGCAGTGATTTGTAAATTGTCTATATGTTTAAATGAAAACGATATTTAAAAGATATTTATTGTTTTACCTTAGCAACTTCATTGATTTTCGTAAAGATACGCTAATTCCGAATTTGATGCCTGCAACATGTTCCAAAAAAGTTGTGACGGGGTATAAAAAAGACTGGGAAGGTTGTGGAATGTTCAAAAAACTCCTGTTTGGAACATTCCACAGGTAAATAGGTGAATAGGTGACAGGTCATGCTACCATGACCGGGTATAAAAGGAGCATCCACAAAGGCTCTGGCATTTACGAGCAAGGATGGGTTCGCCACTTTGTGAAAAACTGCATGAGCGAATAGTCCAACAGTTTAAGAACAATGTTTCTCAACACACGATTGCAAGGAATTTAGGGATTTTACAGTCCATAATATTAGTAAAAGATTCAGAGAATCTGGAGAAAACGGGCAAGGCCGTAAACCAATATTGCCCGTGACCATCGATCTTTCAGACAGCACTACATTAAAAACGCCATGCTTCTGTAATGAATATAAATGGGCTCGGGAATACTTCAGAAAACCATTGTCAGTAAACACAATTTGTCGCTGCATCTACAAATGCAAGTTAAGACTCTACTACCCAAAGCGTAAGCCATGTATCAACAACATCCAGAAACGCCGCAGACTTCTCTGGGCTCATCTGAGATGGACTGACGCAAAGTGGAAACGTGTGCTGTGGTCTGACGAGTCCACCTTTCAAATTGTTTTTGGAAATAATGGAAGGCGTGTTCTCCCGGCCAAAGAGGAAAAGGACCATCTCGATTGTTACCAACACCAAGGTTCAAAAGCCAGCGTCTGTCATGGTGTGGGGGGTGTGTTAGTGCCCATGGCATGGGTAACTTGCACATCTGTGAAAGCACCATTAACGCTGAAGGGTACATATGCATTTTGGAGCAACATTTGCTGCGATCTAGACAATCGCTTTTTCAGGGACATCCCTGCTTATTTCAGAAAGACAATGCGAAGCCACATTCTGCACGTGTTACAACAGCATGGCTTTGTCGTCAGAGAGTGCGGGTGCTAGACTGGCCTGCCTGCAGTCCAGACCTGTCTCCCATTGAAAACGTGTGGCGCATTATGAAGCCCAAAATATGACAATGGAGACCCCGGACTGGTGAGCAGCTGAGGTCTCATATTAAGCAAGAATGGGAAACAATTCTGCTTTCAAAACTACAACAATTAGTGTTGTAGTTCCCAAAAGATTACTGAGTGTTGTTAAAAGGACAGGTGATGTAACACAAAGGTAAACATGCCGGTGTCCCACCTTTTTTGGGAGGTGTTGCAGGCATCAAATGTAGAATGAGCTGAATGTAGAATAAAGTTGATTAGTTAAAACATGAAATATCTTCTCTTTGTACTGTTTTCAATTGAATACAAAAAGGACTCGCAAATCATTGCTTTGTTTTTATTTACATTTTATACACTGTCCCAACTTTTTTGGAATTGAGGTTTGTACATGTGCATTGATTGTCTCACTATTTATTGTCTTTAATAAGAATTTACGGACAAGTGTCACCAACCGAAACAGGCCTGTCAAAACAATACCATTTGTTTCGGTAGTGACTGTTTCGGTTGTGACAATTTTGGCTCATTTCGGTCACAAAACAAAAGATGGTTAGCAACCACTTCTCTGTGCAGATGCACCTTCCTTTTAATCAAATATACAGTTATGAAATCAACTTTTTTTCTCTAATATGAAAACTTGGGTGTTTGGGTGTGACGTCTCTTAAAACCACAGACTAATTTTCATACTTTGAAGGACAATTATATCAAAACGCTAAAACCTAGCTACTCACCATGTGGCCTTGATTCATATTAAGGCTGTCTAATTTCCTGGTTAAAAAAAGGGGTGTGTGGCTACAAGCAGGTTCACTGCACAGACTCAAACAGTGTATGTTTCGGTTGTGACGTAAAAATTGGGGACAGCATTTTTTCGATAGGTTTTTTGAATTATAAAATTTATTACAAAATAGATTGCATTATTTTAACTTATATTTGATAACAATTCACATGCGTTATTGAATGAGGACAAGTCAAATAATTGGCAAAAATATTTTGTGTATTATTTTTTTAATGCGCCAGTTTAAGGGTTGATAGTGTTGACAGCCATCTCCCAATAGGAATTTATACTCCCAAGAGTATAAGTGTTGATTTTGGATAAATGTAACTATTATTACTGCAATTTATATCTTGGATTATATTAAAACATAACATGATCCAATTAATTATATAGCATTGAAAGACTTTATTGGTCAATTTCTTACTTTTATCAGAGAGGGACAGCAATTTGCATGACTTTTGTAGAATGGCCCATATCAGTTAACAGTCTGCAAATACAGTATATACCTACCGCGACCTAGCAACACAAGCTAACGCTTAGTTTATATAGGCAATATTAGCAAGACAAGACTTTAGCTCGCAAACCGTTTATCAAGGCAACGAAGCGGCGCTGCAGTTACCGGCTTGTCAGGCCACAGCATTAGTAGCTATGGTCAGAAGCAGTTTGTGGAAATTAAGTTTTGTTCGGTAATACTCATTTGAGCATCTCGGGACAATAGAAAAAGACCGTCTGTGCGTTCTTAGTTTTATTTTTTCCTCACGATACATCGTTGAGCTCACTGAAAGTCAGCTATTTTCCCCATAGGAATACATTGAGCAGCAGAGTCCAACCAACCTAGTGATGTCATGACCGCTGTTGGTCCAAGATGGCTGCGCCCGAAGTTGAAAGCAAATTTCAACTTCTTTTTCCAGCAAATATGGGTCGGTTTGAGATTTGAACGCATGGTCATATCTAATTTAAGATAAAAAGCTAACGAACCAGAGCCAAAGGGAAAGGCTGTAAAACCCCATGACAGATCATGGACCCGCTATGGTACCTTCACGGATCCCCTATTGAAAACCCAGGATTTCAAGTATTATCCACTGCAGTTTGCTTGGACCTGTGGCTTTAGGAATTAATAAATTGCCTTTCCACTGTCTGTAGGTATCTCACAAAAAATATGTTTTCAATGTAAAAAAATGCCAAATTACTCGCGCATAGCCTGCAAAGCGCTGTGTAAGTTCTTAAAGGGTTGTATTGCCTACACGGTAGACTACAAAGCACAATTTTGTAGCTCACAAAATAATTGGTTTTGCGTATCTGCAATAGCCTAGTAAAAGTAACGTGAAGAAAAATAAATAAATAGATCTTTACTGAGGATGTAACCAGGGAACTCCTGTATCAAACACAGGCACAGTAAACAGAAGGCCAAAACATAGCTGCACATACAGTTGAAGTCATTAAAACTAAATTCATGTTAGCAAACTATAGTGTTGGCAAGTCAGTTAGGACATCTACTTTGTGCATGACACAAGTACTTTTTCCAACAATTGTTTACAGACAGATTATTTCACTTTTAATTCACTATATCACAATTCCAGTGGGTCAGAAGTTTACATACACTTAGTTGTTTGTGCCTTTAAACAGCTTGGAAAATTCCAGAAAATGATGTCACGGCTTTAGAAACTTCTGATAGGCTAATTGACATTATTTGAGTCAATTGGAGGTGTACCTGTGGATGTATTTTAAGGCCTACCTTCAAACTCAGTGCCTCTTTGCTTGGCATCATGGGAAAAATCAAAAGAAATCAGCCAAGACCTCAGAAAGAAAATTGTGGACCTCCACAAGTCTGGTTCATCCTTGGGAGCAATTTCCAAATGCCTGAAGGTACCACGTTCATCTATACAAACAATAGTACGCAAGTATAAACACCATGGGACCATGCCGCCGTCATACCGCTCAGGCAGGAGATGCGTTCTGTTTCCTAGAGATGAATGTGCTTTGGTGCGAAAAGTGCAAATCAATCCCAGAACAACAGCAAAGGACCTTGTGAAGATGCTGGAGGGAACAGGTACAAAAGTATCTATATCCACAGTAAAACAAGTCCTATATCGACATAACCTGAAAGGCTGCTCAGCAAGGAAGAAGCCACTACTCCAAAACCGCCATGAAAGAGCCAGACTTTAGTTTGTAACTGCACATGGGGACAAAGATCTTACTTTTTGGATAAATGTCCTCTGGTCTGATGAAACAAAAATTTAACTGTTTGGCCATAATGACCATCGTTATGTTTGGAGGAAAAAGGGTGAGGCTTGCAAGCCAAAGAACACCATCCCAACCGTGAAGCACGGGGGGTGGCAGCATCATGTTGTGGGGGTGTTTTGCTGCAGGAGGGACTGGTGCACTTCATAAAATTGATGGCATCATTTTGAAGCAATATATATATTGAAGCAACATCTCAAGACCTCAGCCAGGAAGTTAAAGCTTGGTCGCAAATGGCTCTTCCAAATGGACAATGACCCAAAGCATACTTCCAAAGTTGTGGCAAAATGGCTTAAGGACAACAAAGTCAAGGTATTGGAGTGGCCATCACAAAGTCCTGACCTCAATTCAATCGAAAATTTGTGGGCAGAACTGAAAAAGCGTGTGCCAGCAAGGAGGCCTACAAACCTGACTCAGTTACACCAGTTCTGTCAGGAGGAATGGGTCAAAATTCCAGCAACTTATTGTGAGAAGCTTGTGGAAGGCTACCCGAAACGTTTGACCCAAGTTAAACAATTTAAAGGCAATGCTACCAAATACTAACAGAGTGTATGTAAATGTCTGACCCACTGGGAATGTGAAGAAATAAAAGCTGAAATAAATAATTCCCTCTATTATTCTGACATTTCACATTATTAAAATAAAGTTGTGATCCTGACCTAAGACAAGGAATGTTTACTAGGATTAAATGTCAGGAATTGTGAAAAACTGAGTTTAAATGGATTTGGCTAAGGTGTATGTAAACTTTCGATTGGCTGATGTTATTAGATATGTTTGTAGATTTCTACGCATGTTTGTAATTTACATTGGGAAGTACACCTATCCAAATTTCTGAGGGAGATTGGGACCAATCCAGAGCAGGCCGGCATAGTAATGTTCATCTGCAAACAACACAAATATTATGTAGCTGTGTTATGAATAATAACGAAATATGTAATGGAATACTCTGAGAAAACATAAAAGTGTTGCACTTCTCCACAAACTCAGTCACATTTAAATGTTTGGTATGTTGTATGTTGATTGATTCCATACCAAATTTTTTTCCAGCATATCATAGCCATGATATTAGAGATATTATTAACATATATTATTATTACTACCTGCCCCCTAGTGGTATGGGCATTACCGCCCACAGAATTTGGACTCATCACAAACCCACAAATTATTAAAACATAGATGACAAACATGCCACAAGTTCACATTCAGAGCCTTCAGGAGACTCGTCCCTAGCAAAAAACACAGCTTTTTCCCTTATTAGTTCTCACTTTAGCTCAGGGCAATGAAACAAATGGAGCTTATCCATCCCCGGTTGCATATTACACCCTAAATCACATCATAAACGTACTTTTATTCATACTTTCTACAGTTATCTTGTCTTATATATCTTTGCATGAAATAATCATATACTCTTTCAGCTTTCAGGACAGTGCCTGATATCACCGAATAAATCAGAAAAAGGTTTTAAATGTCCATTTGTAATGTAGCCAACTTACATTGCAGTCACTTCCGGCACATCCAATACTTGCATCTTGGTGGTTCTTTTATCCTCATGGGTGGTTGCAGCATGCCTTCAGTTTTTAGCACGCAGTTGTGTATTAACATGGGTTTCCAAAGTACATACTAACACAGGATTTTGGTGTTGTTTCTCCTGACTTATTTTCCTATTGAAAAATAAGTCAGGACAAACAACCCTTCAAGTGATCTATCCATATGTACTGCATATCTGGCAGCAGAGTGATGGTTTGAGGCTCGTTTGATACCTCAGACCCTTGATAACTTATAGCCATTTAGCCAATTCCCGTGTAATTTACAGCTTAATCTAATCTTACCCCCCAATTCCATTAGAGATCCATTCAAATGCAGAGAGGTTATAGTATCGACAAACAACATTTGTCCTTAAAAAATTATGAAAGTAAAGTTTCAGGTAGTGCAATGCAAATGCGTGTTAGGTACAGCCAGTCATTTAATAATGGCCCGAAATCTAAATATTCATTAAATAGTCATTCAATATTTATTGTTAGAGCATCAAGTATAGTTTCTAAAATACCAACAGTTCTGAATTTAACCAGGGACAGCAATTTTGGAAACAGATAACAACACTATATACAGCATATTTATTTATTTTTTTCAATGCAACAAAATATATTTTTATGTGAATACATAAATATGTGTAAAAAGACATGGATGAAGTAGGTTATAAAGAGTTGTGAACTGAATTTTGAACTGAGCTTTGCACACTCTTGGTATTCTCTCAACCAACATGAGGTAGCCACCTGGGATGCTGAGCACTTGTTGGCTGCTTTTCCTTCACTCTCCGCTCCAACTCATCCCAAACCTCTATTGGGTTTAGGTTGGGTGACTGTGGAGGCCAGGAGAATCACATTGTGCAGGTTCTACACTAAAAGGTTGCGTATGCCCAAAAGCAGAAACATGCGTATACATGCTCAAAAATATCCAGATTTATAAAACCGTCCAACCATTCAACTGCAAAAACTTTTTTCACTGTACAGACATAATACATAAAAGAAAATTTGTGGAGTGGCAGCATGTCACAGCAACTGAACCATTTAGGAAATTAAAAAAGTGGTTGGATATTAAATTGCAAATTTCATAAGGTTACAGTACCATAGCCAGGAATGTATAATTGTTGCTATTAATTGAGTCTCTTATTATTAATTGAGACCCTTATCAGCCCATGATGAGACGTTATTGAAAATACGATACGATAATGCTATATTTTCTGATTACACAGAAATGTATCTTGCATCTTAAAGTGCCAGTTTCACATAGTTACAAACCTGAAAGACAGATATATCCACACAAAACATGCTATTATATGCTATTCTATTCACGTAAATATCTCCCCGATGAAACCCCTAGCCATCAAATTGAAATAGCATTGTTGGACCTTGCATTCAGCATTCAATGTATTCTAGGATAAAAGGGCGCTTGAATCTTATGCATCTGTACTGGTGGAACTCTATAACGCCTCTCGGATGCGGTAAACTGAAACTTTGCTTAACACATGGGAGGTGTCACCTGTGGTATTAATATTTTTCTGACAGTCTGGATGCTTAAACATGGACAGACTAACACCAAAAAGACAGAAACTACTTTGACAAAGGATGTGATTATTATAAGGCTGTGTAGTTTGATATGAATTGAAAGGAATTCAGTGAAATGGCTCTGTAGGACATTTATCTCCAAATGTGCGTACACATGAGTATGTTTTGACATCGTTTGTTTTTATAAATACAAAATCCATGGGGGAAAGTGAATCTTTTTTGTGTGTAGTGCATGTCCATTGGAAATCAACTCACATTCATGTCACCCTGGACTGCATTTCCAAAAGACTACATATACCGGCATGTGACAGTCATGTGATCCTGGCCAGGACTTGACCAATTAGGACTGAGTTCCCGGTTCTATAAAACTTTGAGCAAACTTCCTGTTCTTTCAGTTCCTTTTTTACCACTTCTTACGCTTTGATTTAGATCCAAGCTGCACGCACTTCCCCGGCTCGGGAAGAAGCAACTTGGCCGACATGGGAACACGCGGAGAGACCCCCCTCTCCCTCGGGTTAGACGGCCAGGTCAACCGCTCTTCCCAGAGTAGTTTGTAATATGAACCTATCTTGTACCACAGATATGCATATGCGCTCTGTCTTTTACGTTCTTACTTCCGGGTTACTTACTGAAATTGTCGGATGAGTGCACCGTTCTGCAGATTAGCGTGCTCCTGAATTCCCTCAACAAAACCCCGGAAATAAGGGGTTCATCCTGGTATTTTAAGTGCCCCCATTTGTGAGAAAAAGTCGCCCACTCAAAAGCTTTTTGACGAAGTGGACTGAAATATGCGTCCTCAAAAGGGTGTAGGGGTTGTATTCGGACACAGCCCTCGGCATCGAAGGTAGCAGGCAGATCGAGCACTTAATAGGAGCATCCTTAATAGGGTCGGATAACGCATTGGTGAACAGCAAAATCAAAGGACCCTTAGACCACCCTGTTTCACCTGCCAGTGCTCGAAACGTAATGGCAAAACCTGCTACAGAATCGCTGCCCTGGTCAAAGACTAACGCCATCTCATCCATCAGCTTATCCGCATCGCTCATCACGGGAGAATTGGCCCGAATCAGTGGACTAGCCCAGGTGAAGGCAGTACCGGTAAGTAATGAGAGAATGAATGATATATGGGCGTCCTGTGATGGTGAGCAAGGGAAGAACCTTGGGAGCGGGTGCTTGTGGAACTGGGGGTGTAGAGGCGACCATGAGTTGGCGAACACTCTCAGCCAACTCCCGGAACCAGCCCTCCTGAACACGTATTTGGCTAATTGCGTTTGTTGGTCCAAAATAGCTTTCTGCTGACCCTGGAGAGCCCTAATGGTTTCTTCCTGGGCAGCCATGACCTGATCCTTCTCTAAGGGAGTCGCTGATCCTTCCATGATGCTTGTGTGTACTGTCAGGGGGGTCGGGTAGGAGGATCAGACGCGACCAGAAAAGGATTCGAAAGATTATCCACGCAAAGTGAAAAATCACTAGAAAAGAAAAAATAAAGAAAGGCGGGACAAAAACTCCCGTACAAACAAAATGAAACGTCCTTTATAAAAACAGGACGATACTCGTAAACTCGTGTAGAGAGATTAACTGAGAGAGATAATAATCTCGTAAAGTACCGTAAACAGAAAACAACCCCAATATCTCGAATAACGAGCAAATAATAAAGGGAGATAATCCCGGCGTGAGCCAAAATAATAACAACCCACTAAATGGGCGAACTCACAGAAATAAGCAGCGCAAGAAAGATAAGCCAGTAGCAAGCCTCTAGCTCTGACAAAAGTCAGAGACAAAACAAAGAGGCGAATAACTAGAGCACAATAGGATAAGAAACGGAAACTAGAGTAAGAAGGAATCTAACCTAAACTCTAGGAAGTTCTTGAATGATTGTCAAAGACAATAATCCAGTCTTCCGGCTATACCTTTTACCTGGCTTGGTGAACGTGGCAACAAAGACACACAAGCACCGGAAGGTGGAAACAGCGTGCTTATATAGCCCACAGGAAACCAGGAACAGGTGCGGCAGGTAATGAGCGGAAGATGTGAAAACACGGAGTGGATGGCGAAAGAGAAACCGGAACACCAGCTCACGGCTGCAGAGAAACATAAACGCAGAGATGGAAGAAAGGATTGTGAAACAGTGACAGTCTTGTTGAAAAAACATGACGGCCCAACTAAGCGCAAACCAAATGGGATGGCGTTCCACTGCAGAATGCTGTAGTACCCATGCTGGTTAAGTGTGACTTCAATTCTAAATAAATCTCTGACAGTGTCACCAGCAAAGCACCCCCACACCGTCACACCTCCTCTCCCATGTTTCATGGTGGGAATGGCGAAGTTCTAAATGAAAACTACTTGGTCACCAATCCACTCACACCTATGGGCAATTTAGAGTCTCCAATTAGCCTAACCTGCATGTCTTTGGACTGTGGGAGGAAAGCATACGTACTTTTTTCAGGCAATTTTTCTTGAATACGTACCATGAATATTTCCTCACAATTTTCATAGGTTTCGCTACTTTACACTTAGAAGTATTTGAAGGGCACATGTATACCATACCATCTATCAACCATGTCTCTGCTGTGTGTTACTAGTTATATTTAAGAGTTGGGCAAAACAAACAAAAATTGACAAAGTATTAGGGACATACAGTTGCAGCCACTATTATTGGCCCCCCCTGTAAAGATGAGCAAAAAGGGTTATAAAAAATTCACCGTTTGGTGAATTAGCTTAATCTCACACTGAAAAAACAAGAAGAATCCAACCTTTAATTGACGTTAATTTATTATGAGAAAAAAAAATCCCTCATCAAGAAATAATTATTTTTAACAAAACCACATTGGCCACAATTATTGGCCCCCCTGCATTTATATATAGAATAAAGTAATAATTTTTAATATTTGGTCACATATCCTTTGCATGCCATGACTTCCTGATGTCTGTGACCCAACAACATCAAAAGACTCTTGATATCTTATTTTCTGGTACTCTTAGAAGTGATACTATAACATCTCTGCATTTGAATGGATCTCTATGGGAATTGGGGGTGGGTCTAGATTTAGCTGTAAATTACACTGGAACAGTATGGAACACATGGTTGGCTAAATGGCTGTAAGTCATCAAGGGTCTGACGTATCAAACAAGCTTTAAACCATCACTCTGTTGCCAGATATGCAGTAGATATGGATGAATAACTTGAAGGGTTTCTTCTCCTGACTTATTTTTCCATAGAGTTCAATAGGAAAATTTGTCAGGAGAAACAACCCTTAAAGTGATCCATCCATATCTACTGCATATCTGGCAGCAGAGTGATTGTTTAAGGCTTGTTTGATACCTCAGACCCTTGTTGACTTACAGCCATTTTACCAACCATGTATTCCATACTGTTCCAGCATAATTTACAGCTAAATCTAGTCCCACCCCCCAATTCCCATAGAGATCCATTCAAATGCAGAGATGTTATAGTATCGCTTCTAAGAGTACCAGAAAATAAGATATCAAGAGTCTTTTGATGTTGTTGGGTCACAGACATCAGGAAGTCATGGCATGCAAAGGATATGTGACCAAATATTAAAAATTATTACTTTATTCTATATATAAATGCAGGGGGGCCAATAATTGTGGCCAATGTGTTTTGTTTTTTTTTGGGATTTTTTTTTCTCATAATAAATTAACGTCAATTAAAGGTTGGATTCTTCTTGTTTTTTCAGTGTGAGATTAAGGTAATTCACCAAACGGTGAATTTTTTATAACCCTTTTTGCTCATCTTTACAGGGGGGCCAATAATAGTGGCTGCAACTGTACATATACTGTATCAGAGGTGGTCAGCAAGGCCTTCTCTGCAGGCCTAACAATTCTCAGAGACAAGAAAAAAACATTTCATAAATGCAATATATTGTTTTACATCTTTCATATCTATCAGTCTATTATCATCCTATTCCTTCACTCCATCCTCTCTCCATTTCATTGCAGATTGTAGAACAGTGCCATGCCAGTGGTGTTGTCTTGTACTTTTATCCAATTAGATTTTCTGTTTTATCTCCAGGTGAAAATAAAATCTGTGCTCCAACAAGGCCTTCAGAATTTTCATTAAATCCAAATCTTGTGTTTGACTGAAAGGGGAGATATTTTCGATTGTCATATTTTTACCCAATCAAATTTTTATATTTGCTGAGTTTGGTGGGTGTCGTACGTGGCAGGGCCTGCTACCAGGCCTTGGTTGAAAAAAATGTCAGTGACATAGTTCAGCGAAGGCAAGTAACATCCCCGACTGTTCTAACAAACTTCAACTAGCTAGCTAGTTTTATAGCAGAGGGAGGAGAAGGAGTGGATTTGCTGGCAGATTTATTGACAAGGCCATTTTCAAGGGGAACTTTTCTAAATTTTTCTTGAGAATTGTGCAAGTATTTTGTCACTTTTATCCTTGCCGATTGATTGCTTTATATTTGTGCTATGGGCGTAGCTAAAGCCCTATTCCCAGTGACTGTAATTCTGTAACTGTATTTATTACCTACTACTCCTGTGATTTTAATCCTGTGCGAATGCTCCACTGCAATTACCTACATAACTAGTAAAAATAATTGCATTATAGGACCTCCTCTGTAAAACTTATCCCGTGCAAATAGGGCTTAAGTGTGGGGTTCCAGTCGCCTGGCTGTATGTATATGTGTAAGAGAGAGCGAGAGCAAACAGCGCCATGGAGATATTCCATGGTGGTGGTCTGTGCGCCATTTGGAGCAGGGTTCTTTGTGGGATGATTGTGTGTGTATATGTGCGTATTAAGTCACTCCTATTCTTGAGGACTGATTTCTTTGATTGTTGTCCAGCAGCCCAGCAGCATGTTTGTGTGTGCGTACTACATAAAACAGTAAAACAAGTGCCAACATCAGTGGTAACATAAAGAGTCATAATTGATATGAGATGGTTATGTGGAATGGGATTGTAATCTAGGTAATAGCACGATATGGTGATATGGAGGTCTGTGCACCTTTTAGATAATTTTTTAGTGGGAGGACCTTATTGATGGCCTATGTCTTAAATGCACGGCCTACTACTGGCATACAGTATTATCTACAGAAAGCAAAAGGGCATGACCACCTCTGTAAAACAAAAGCTATGAAACGACGCTCTCCCAGTAAGGAAAATGGTATTTCCTGCTTTCCCAAGCTCTTCTGTTTCTCCTCTTACCCCTCACATCCCAGAAGGCACCGCCTCTAGAATCAGTACAGAGAGAACCAAACTTTTTGAAATGCTATTGTGTGCTATAATGTGTGCTAATACCAGCAACCCGTTTTTAATAATTATGTACATTACATATTGTGTAATTTTCAAAGAACATAAAAAGCATAACTAATGGCTGCAAAATTGTAGATAAGGGATTACATTATACCTTAAGCTTTTGAAGTTAAATGACTCATACTTTTGACTTTTCCCAATGCACTGACTTTGAAAGTTGATTGTTGTTGTCTTTTTGTTGTAAGCTTATGTAAAAGGAATAATCAGCAATTTACATTAACAGAAAGAAGCCAAACTATCCCACTCAAGGTCTCTCCTCAGTAAAATGATTATTTGTTTTCCACCTGAATAGTGGGCCCTAGCTTTGAAGCCATAAATGGATGACAGGCAAAGTAGTAAAAGGCAGATAATTGCATTTCAATTTGAGATTGAGACCATTATAGTCACAATCAATATAAGCAATACAACAACAGTTGTTATAAACCAGAAGCTCTTTTGAAATGAGAATTATTTATGTTGAATATATACTTGTCATGGTTATTTGCAGCCTTTGCTGGTCTACGTTTTGGTTTCTTTTTTGGTGTCGTCAGAATGCTCTATCTGATTTTTTCCGCCTCCGTTCCGGTGTTTGTAGCTTACCCGACAATTATTCCCAACACATGTTTTGCGTTTCCTGCCGGCTATAAATAGCCCAGGACTAGCCCAGGACCGGTCGCTGCATTTCTGGTTCATACGACTAGGAAACGCAGCAAGTCCGGTTATAAGATTTTGGATTAGATTGGTTTTCTCTTTCCTTTCCAGCCTTTCTTTATTCTTTATTCTTTTCATCTGTTGCCAGTTGTGTTCAGCTCTTTTGCCACAAGTTAGTTATTCTCGCTGTTTATCGAGATCGCCTCAGTTTTTGGAGGTTGCTTTGTTTTGCCTTGTGCTAGGGAAGTTTTGCTCCCGATCCTGCGTTATCTCAGTCCTGGTGCGGCTACTTCCGCGCTTTGTGGCATATCTCTCTAGATACGCTTTTAGAAATCCTTATCGGTCGCGTTTGGTTCTCCAAACCTTACACTCCCCCTCACAATACTGTGTATTGGTGGATTTTATAAAGAAAGGGTACCAAAACATGAAAGCCTATTTAACCTATTTGGAGCCTATCCAAGCAGACATTGAAAAGGTGAATGGCAGGAATACACCCTGGACAGGTCACCAATCCATCACGTGGCCTACACACCTTCACTCACACATTCATACCCCAAGGACAATTTAGACTCTACAATTAACCTAACTTGCATGTCTTTGGACCAACATCAAATATTTCTGTATTTATTTGTGCAATCTAGGCCACTGTCTACATTATTTAATATTAGATATTATTTCTAATTTCTAGTTGTATTCTAAGGTAAGCTAATTGAAATAGCATTTTTGAAGCTCATTTGTCATTTTTATTACTTGGAATGAGCTCAGGACACAAGTGTTTCTTCGACATTGCATTAAGCACCAATTTGTGCTCATTATCACTTTTTCACCACTGTTTTTGTGTGTTGAATGCACCTCTGCCGGTGTTTGCCGGCTGTTTATTTTCTAGGCGAAAAGGCATTAACCCCTTCACACAGATGCCGGCGTTGTGAGATTGCTCAATTGAGACATTCATTGGTCTTGCAACAAAACTATGACTCAAATTTTGTATTCCGGCACAGCCACAAGATAAACCCAACAATAGCCCGAATCTATGCCAAAACAGCCGTGAAAAGCCCTACTCACTCAATTGTAAAATAAATAAGTGAAATTCTTGTGTAATTATACCACGTCATTCTACTATCAATATCTGCTACTAAATATAATCCTAGGTAACACTTTACATTAAGTTGCACCTATACCTATGTAGTTAAATTGTAACCAATTTGGTAACAAGAGGTTATTACTGAGTAACTCCAATGTAGGTAACATTGAACAGCAGTTAGTGGTATTCTTAATTACACATGTGAAACAAAGCCAGCCCTGTTACATCTCTCCTGCTAAAATGAAATCTTTCCATATCATTAAGACACATGGTGAAATTAACAGACAAGGTTTTTTTGTTGTGTATCATGAATATGTGGCCTATGAGTGTAAATAAAATATTTGAAAATATTTACATGTGTAATTATGAATACTAACTGTTGTTCCATGTTACCTACATTGGAGTTACTCAGTAATAACCTCTTGTTACCAAATTAGTTACAATGCAACTACACAGGTATAGGTGCAACTTAATGTCAAGTGTTACCCAATCCTATCATTGGTTTTACGCATAGAGATGTTCCTTTCTAAATTCAGTGGTCAATTATTGTCTTGGACAATCCGTTTGAGAAATACACACCACTTTAAAATGCTATTACACTATCTGAAACGTCTACGCGCAAAACCCTGTATGCTGTAGCTGTAAAGTATTTAACGTCATTCCAGTTTGATTGACAACTCTTTTATTCAATAGAGGACAGTACATCCTTCTCAACAATGTTTGCAATTTCTTCCTGGCTGCTTTGAACAATAAATTACAGCCCAGCTTAACAGCATATTTAGTTTTATCAGTTTAGTATGACAAACAGCTACAAAAAACACATTCGCTTGCCAAGGCGTAATTGTTTTTTTCCTGCTCTAATTGCAAGATTTCACTAATTTGGCCATCTCATCAGCATGGCTAGAGTAATCCCTGCCTTGTTTACATGGATTTTGGGAGTGGGTCAAAAGACATATTGATTCAATCTGAGAATATGCCTAGGTACTTGATATACACTGTACAATAGAGAAACAACCCATGGTTGGCTAAATGGCTGTAAGTCATCAAGGGTCTGAGGTATCAAACTAGCCTCAAACCATCACTCTGCTGCCAGATATGCACTAGATATGGATGGATCAATTTAAGGGTTGTTTCTCCTGACTCAGTTTCCTATTGAACTCTATGGACAAAATAAGTCAGGAGAAACATTCAAAAGCAGAGGTTATAGCATCGCTTGTAAGAGTACCTGAAAATAACATATGTCAGTCTTTTGATATACTTTTATACCCAGTCATGATAGCATCACCTGTTTACCTGTGGAATGTTCCAAACAGGTGTCTTTTTTTTTTGCCCCTGTCCCAACTTGTTGCAGGCATCAAATTCTGAATTAGCGTAGATTTACAAACATCAATAAAGTTGATAAGGAAAAACAATAAATATGGTTTCTTTGTACTGTTTTCAATTAAATACAGTACTGTGCAAAAGTCTTAGGCATTCTGTAAAGCGAAGATGCTTTCAAAAATAATGAAATGTAAAGTTTCTAAATATCAAACAATTGACTATAAAGAGAAGTAAATGGTAAAAAACTTCCGGACAGCATTAGTATTGCCTGTCGGTAATGCATTTTTTATCATAGCACATTAGTGATCTTCATAGACGATCCGCACAGAATAAAAATTTTCCTTTATTACTCCCCAAAATTAATGAGGGCATGTCTGTTTTGCTTGGCTGTGCCCGGATGTATTCGTCACTAGGGACTGAGTATCGAGAACCGGTATGTTTCTAGTTGGGTCCTAATGAGTTTTTTTTTTTTTTCTAATGATGAAGAGTTGCACGCATCAGGCGATTATGTTCAACGTTCTGTGCAGGCATGGCACTGATGGCAGACAGGTTAAAATGTTCAAAAGTGTGGGCCCACTTTTCCAAAGTGAACGTAAACACAGCAAAATAGAATTTACGTTTAAAAAAAAAAACTGTTGCGTGTAAGGGGGGTAATAGCAGTCTAATGAAACACAAATAAAACATTACAACATGCCATAAACTTGAAGCAGTCCAGTGTATTTGACTGCTTCAGCAAAGCGGCCGCTGCGCCATTCCCCTCAATGCAGCCCTCCAGCTCCAAAGCTGATGCGATTCCCCAAAATAATGTGACTGTCTCTCTACCTCATCAAGTCAATGTAACACTTGTGATAAGATAAAACAGGTCCATAGTTATTAACTTTGGAAAATAACACTGTTAGCATTTACTAGATGGCCAGCAACATAGTAACAGTGCTGGACAACGATGTATTGTATCTTCGATCTAACTTTACCTAGCTTATTTGCCTGCGTTACATAAACCCTGAGCTAGAACTATCAATAGCTTTTCGGTAAATTATTCCCCGTAGCCTACACTACGAACAGGTAACAAAGAATGCTTTGGAGCTACAAGGCATTCCCTGTGGAGCAATACTTCATTGTCCAGCACTGTCATGATGTTATAATAATGCTGGTAATGTAGCAATGTCAGCATCAGTTTTAAATGTTTTGAACATGTTCCTCATCCTATAGCTAACGTCACTGCATCCTATAGCTAACGTCACCGCTATAGCCACTGCTTTATTATTTCTAACTATTATATACACCGACCAAATATTAAAAATTATTACTTTATTCTACATTATGTTAAACTGTCCAATATTTTTTGATGCCCAAAAATGGGGGGGGGGGGCTATGTACATAAGGTTCTATAATTGAATCCGATATGGATGAAAATACCCTCAAATTAATGCTGACAGTCTGCACTTCAATCTCATCGTAATTGTATCCTTTCAAACTCAAAGTGCTAGAGTACAGAACCAAAATAACAACAAGATAATCAATGTTATTCACTTCACCTGTCAGTGGTTTTAATGTTGTGGCTGATCGGTGTATAACTATTTCTGTTAGCTTCTGAGAAGCTCAAGAACTATATTCTTTGGTAATCTATAATCATGTTAATTTAAGCCTATTGTATTTGTAGTGAAGCAGCAAGAAAACACTACCAGATATTTTTTTATAGCAATTGGTCCCCTCATTATATACTCAGGAAACTGAGGAAACAATTACAGTTCATTTTATCAAAATAACTTGTTATTTCTGCTAAAAGTAATAATAAAATAACTTAATTCTTTTCACAACGGCTCTTTTTTTAAACAAAATTATGGAGAGTAGTATCGATAAGAGTATCGATAAGAATCGGTATCAATAAGCAGTACCAGTATTGGTATCGATAAAATCCTAACGATACTCATCACACTATTCCCCGCCTACCAATTTTGCTGTACAAGCAGTAAATGATATGGAAAGGAAAAGGAATGTGGAATATGAGTGAGGGATGTTATAATTCACAGTTCTGTTTCTGCATGTGCGTGTGGGTTCACGCCAGAGCACGTGGTGTACAGAGATCATAAGACGTATGCCTCGAGGGGGAATTATAAATCTTATCTTTAGCATGAGCCTGAATGGCCTGTATTGTGGCTACAGAAATGAGCTTACTTCCAGGGCTCTGTTGTTCGTTTATAGGCGTGTGATCTTATATCTAATGGGTTAAGTATAAGTATGACGGCGATTGCATGCACAGATCTCGATTTAAAATGGAGGCAGATTGTAAATTAGTGTTGGTTATAAGTTAGAGTAGGCTATGTAACTTTATAACATTATAACTTTACTCTAAATACACACAATGGGCCTCATTCATGAAACGTGAGCAGAACAAATTTGTACGTAAATCATTCGTATTAGCAAATTCGGCCGTATTCATCAACGTTTTCATATCTGAGATTTGTTCGCACATAATAACAAATTTTACACCTGCTCAGGACCACGTGTACCATGTTCGTAAATTCAGAATGCCGGTAAATGTAGCTTCTGAGTGATAATTCGAATATTAATAAATATTTTATATTTTTATTTTCTGTTAAATTCATAAGACTAAATGTGGCCTTTGAAATACACATGGTAAACGTAATAAATTACGATTGTAAAAAGCAAACACTTTTGATTACGCCTATTAATCAATTGTAGGCTATGAAGCTGTTTAATTAGACCCCTAAAATAGGCTAATGAATTCTCCCAGTAGCCTACTATTTTTTCTAAATTGCTAAAAATTTAAATTATATATGAACTTGTTATTATATATGAAATATGCTAATTAAAACAGACTTTTAATCAATGAACGAAATTTGCTTTAAAGTGGCTTACAGGTCTGTAGCTAACGTTGCAATTGTGGTCAACAGCATAATCCAGGTAATGCCAGCGTATCCAGTTCCCCTACAAGATGCAAAACCAGGTGGAGGTAATGCGGGTTTTTTATGAAATTGCCAACCTGTCCAATATTATCAGTGCACACCCCAGTGAACGTTTTTGTTGAAAAGTTGGTGAAATCCAGTCACGCGTTCAGGTCAAAAACCGGATAAACTTGAAAAGTTAAAGTTTTTTAACCGGTTGGAATGTAGCCAGGCTATCCCGTTAAAAACCTGCAGCTCGATTCTGGCTTTTGTTCAGTGAGACACGTGCATCAATGTGACCGCAATTAGAATGCACCAGTAATTCAGAGAGATTCTAAAATAAAGTAGCCTATGTGATTACCCAATTTCAAACCACAACACGCACAGAACCTCAACAAAATTACGAAATGAATAACGTTTTATTTAATTCCAGGTTGCGAGAAAGACCGTGTGCTTGGCTGATGGCGGCAATGCGTTCACTCGTCCGATGCAGACGTAGATGCACAGCTATGCTCCAATTTAATATCAACCATTAATTATTTTACTACTTTAAGAGTTAATGTAACGGGTGATCCTGCATTGATGGTACATCCTGCTAGGCCTTTACTTTCCCACTTCATGACACCGACAATATTGTACTGACAATACAAAACAATTATTTTTCCTTGATTGAACATCTGCTAATAAAATTGGGCCATCTGCTTTTTCTGGGCCATTCGAGTTTGTACCTTTAAATGGAAGTGACAGCCTCCATATAAGGCAATTAATTGGCGTGGATGCATGCTAATCACACAATAACGTGAATGTGCTTGTATGACCGTACGTACCTGAATACGAAAAAATCTGCCTTTCCCACGTGGTTTGATGAATCTGGCATAAATTTTTTGTACCAATCGTTTCGTACATAAATGTACGCGCATATTTAGGCACGCTTCATGAATGAGGCCCAATGAATACAGTCAAATCAAACATGTAATTAAATTGACAATAAACATTTTTTAAAACTATTGCTTGGACGTTTGTGTCAGTCTTACTGTACTGGAGTACACAGGCTGGTCCTTGGCTTCCGTGCAAAGGGAAAAGTTCTGCCTTTTGAGTTGGGCTGTCCTTTTTTTTTTTGTTTCCTTGCAGTTCCAGCTTCTTGCTGGTCCAATTAGCTCTATGCACGGCGGATATACTACGCATTTCCGGTAAAATCTCGGCCAGCACCATTACTTCCGACACAACACAAACAGCAGCCAGCTATTTAGCGAACTCTGTTTCTGTCAGTCATTTCGTGACAAACTTTTATATTTGTGACTTAGTTAGAATTATTAAATATTTGTCCATTTGTTGTGTTTACATTATAAGTTCAAAAAGTGTGAAATTACTCAATTTTGAACTGCGTACGGAGCATTGCTAACCAGCACAAATGGCTCCGAATCATGTAAAATCTTCTGTAGGCCTAAGTGTAAATAAGCTAAAACTGAGTGTATACCTCCTACTTTGTAGTACTGTTTAAAAAAAGGTAAGGATAGACAGGACAACATATAAGCAGGAAGATTTTCAAGACAGCTGAATGAGTGAAAAGCTGCTTTCTATGTTTATTAGGCCTGGCCTCATGCTTCTTTCAAGCAGCAATAATTGGGGAAATTTCTCGATGATTATCGATATATATCTGCACATTTCAAATGAAAGTACTGGCTGTAGACTTGTTGAATATAGCCTATATGCTAATTATGATAATAATACTCAATAATAAGAATGAGCTTGTGTAATGCAAACGTTTGATTAAAATAAATTGGCCATTTGCCCCACAAGTGCAGCGTTTGTTTTATTTTCCGATTTAGGCTAAACTACCGAGCCCCCCAAAGCATAGGTAAAATAAAATCTCAACGTGGAAATCCGTAGGCTAGCCTAGCCTACTCTCTGCAGGTTACCTACGGGTTTTGCAATCCATGGTCTACATGGGTTTTTCGTTTTTGCAATGTTAAATCCATTTGTTAATAAAGTGTTCATTGCAGGAAAGTCAGACACGAAAGTATCATGGCTACAATTCACACTAGAGGAAACGGGATAAATAGTAAAGCGATATAACAACAACCTGTTGGTAGGCTATATTGGCAGGGCTAGGGGATGTTGTGGCAGGACTTGATGTGGGGTGCTGGCAAACCCCACAGCTGTGTCAATACCACGGGTGAGTGCCATATCGCTTTTATAAAATGGTTTGGGCCTATATATCATAATAATCCACCAAAGAAAGGCAACGCAACATTAAAAGTATTATTTTTAATAGATTGTGCGGTGTGTCTCTATTGAATTTGTTACTAGGAATGTGGATAACGTGGAAATAATCGATTCGGTGCCTACCCTCAGTTTTGCTATACGTATCCCAGTGTTTCCCCTAGGATGGAGTTGTAGCAGCGGAGGTGAAGCACTTATATACACATATATATATATATATATACAGTCATGGACGAAATTGTTGGCACCCCCTGTAAAGATGAGCAAAAAGGGTTATAAAAAATTCACCGTTTGGTGAATTAGCTTAATCTCACACTGAAAAAACAAGAAGAATCCAACCTTTAATTGACGTTAATTTATTATGAGAAAAAAAAATCCCACATCAAGAAATAATTATTTTTAACAAAACCACATTGGCCACAATTATTGGCACCCCTGCATTTATATATAGAATAAAGTAATAATTTTTAATATTTGGTCACATATCCTTTGCATGCCATGACTTCCTGATGTCTGTGACCCAACAACATCAAAAGACTCTTGATATCTTATTTTCTGGTACTCTTACAAGCGGTACTATAACATCTCTGCATTTGAATGGATCTCTATGGGAATTGGGGGGTGGGACTAGATTTAGCTGTAAATTATGCTGGAACAGTATGGAATACATGGTTGGTAAAATGGCTGTAAGTCAACAAGGGTCTGAGGTATCAAACAAGCCTTAAACAATCACTCTGCTGCCAGATATGCAGTAGATATGGATGGATCACTTTAAGGGTTGTTTCTCCTGGCAAATTTTCCTATTGAACTCTATGGAAAAATAAGTCAGGAGAAGAAACCCTTCAAGTTATTCATCCATATCTACTGCATATCTGGCAACAGAGTGATGGATTAAAGCTTGTTTGATACGTCAGACCCTTGATGACTTACAGCCATTTAGCCAACCATGTGTTCCATACTGTTCCAGTGTAATTTACAGCTAAATCTAGACCCACCCCCCAATTCCCATAGAGATCCATTCAAATGCAGAGATGTTATAGTATCGCTTGTAAGAGTACCAGAAAATAAGATATCAAGAGTCTTTTGATGTTGTTGGGTCACAGACATCAGGAAGTCATGGCATGCAAAGGATATGTGACCAAATATTAAAAATTATTACTTTATTCTATATATAAATGCAGGGGTGCCAATAATTGTGGCCAATGTGGTTTTGTTAAAAATAATTATTTCTTGATGTGGGATTTTTTTTTCTCATAATAAATTAACGTCAATTAAAGGTTGGATTCTTCTTGTTTTTTCAGTGTGAGATTAAGCTAATTCACCAAACGGTGAATTTTTTATAACCCTTTTTGCTCATCTTTACAGGGGGTGCCAACAATTTCGTCCATGACTGTATATATATATATAATTTTAAAAAAAAATTCCTATAAAAAACTTTTGTGCACTCACAAAGCACACCCTGCCGGGAGGTTTCTTTGTGTCTGCTGGCACCAGAAGGGCTCTCGAGGCCTAAGTACATACAGTACAGTCAAGGACAACTACAGGCAGGGGGGTAGGTTTCATCTGAACATTGGGGGGGGGGGGGGGGGGGGTTGGGCCACAAACAGTAAATGTTCTTTGTGATGATAATGGAGGGGGACACTAATAATATAGCATCCAACAGTAGCGAACTATGACTATTGGACCGAGGCCCTCAACCATTCCCGTGAGCAAAGCAATATGAAGTATCGGGGGGTCTGGGGGTCCTCCCCCAGAAACATTTGAAATTAAAACTAATTTCCTGCATTTCTACACAACCTCACACGGCATTTTCTAAAATAAAATGTTTTATTTATGAACATTTTGGAGAAGTTTTTTTTTTTTTTTTCAAAGCACTAGGCGAGATTTGAGATGCTTTCATATAAATCTAAAGCCATGGTAGGCTAATCAGTACATTAGTGGATAAGATAAGTTTATAACATTTTAAACTCTGTGGTTCTCAATCTCGGTCCTGGGGGTCCCCTGCGTATGCTGGTTTCCGTTCCAACCACAATTGCAATCCCAAAATTTTAACAAGCTGTTAATTTTTCTTAATTAGGTGTTTTTCATGTTTAGAGGGATCATTTACCCTCATAAGACAAATTATGTCAGAAATAGTTATGCATACCATGAAGACTATGCCATGTTCGCATTGTGCTTACAGTGCTATCTTGCAAACTATAATACAAGGTAACATTTTTTTAAACTGATCAATTTAAAGACTGAGGTGAATCAATAGGCTCCTAATTCAGTAGTTGAACACTTGTGTTTTAAGTTCCTTAATTTTTCCTTAAACTTATTAACACAATGCAGGTTTGGCTCATTATCATTTGCTTTGTCTTTTGAATTGTCTTTAATTAGTTTAATTTGATCAGTTAAAACATTTTTACCTCTCTTTTTGTAATTGTTTGCAATATAGCACAATATGAATATTTGACTTTTATTATTCATGACATGCATAGCTATTTCTAACATAATGTGGCTTCAGAAGGGAAATAATCCCTCTAAACATGAAAAACCTAATTAAGAAAAATCAATAACCTGCTCAAATTCTGGGATTGCAATTGTGATTGGAACGAAAACCAGCATATGCAGGGGGACCCAGGACCGAGTTTAAGAACCACTGCCTTTAGTGGTAGTCGTCGACATCCCAATTATGGTATTCACATTTCTCTGAACTTCTAAATTAGGCTAATTACAGTGTCTTACAATGGGTACGTTTACATGCTCACTAATACTCCGATCTGAACCCGTTTATGGCAATACTCTGGTTACTGAAATGGTCATGTAAACACCTTTATCCGATAATGTAAGGTCATAATCCGTGTTTTCGAAACCCGATTAACACCCCTGGTTTTTTGGCCAAACTTTTGATTTTTTGGAGCATGTAAACACCTTTCTCCGGTTTCTTTCGGCTTTTCAAAACTACGCATGTCAGGCAGAAGAGGCGGTGTAACGTCAAAATGATCCCACCCGTCAACATTTTCTATGCCTGGGGTTCCTTCAGCATCTCACTTCCAGAATTTTATTATTAAATTTGCATTTCACCGGTGAAAATATATTGTTCAGTGTTACGTGCTTGTGTTTGTACTAGCTAGTTTGTGGCTAGCACATTAAATAACTGAAATTTTCGGGAAATTCGCCAGATTTAGAGATCGGTAAAGCTAGCTAGTACAATAATATAAATCAACCACTACTAGCAATTAGCTATAAATAAGTAGCTATAATACAGAGCCGATTATGGAGAGAATCATGTAAACGCGGCTTTTGGAGTAATCACATTTCTTATGTCCATGTGAACGCAATAAGTTAAATACTGGCGTAAGCTGATCGTTTCCAGTAATCGGATATTGCTGTGCATGTAAGTGTCGCCGCTTGCGAATACATCAGCCTCTCATGTTGCACTGCAGGGCAATAAACATTTTAAGGAACCAAATAGCCTACATTTAAGAAGCTACAACTGTTTTCTGATGAACCCTGAGGAAATTCTCTATTCAATTGTCCAGCAAGGTCGACATTTCCACAGTGCTACCTAACGTTATCGCACTCGCGGCTGTAATACATTGCTTGTTGTTATGAAAAAACATGTACTTTTTTTAACGTATATATAAGGCATAGACTGTAGAAAAATAAGGAGTAGTTAGCTAGGTTAGGAGCAGCGCCTACAGTAGCCTAGCCTACCTGAATGGGGAAACTTCTGGGTCAGCGGTTCTTTTATTCACTGTGGGGATTTTGATTCGATTTTCAGTTGAGAGGACTGTTTCAGGTGAAACGTAGCAAAGGCCGCCTATACACCAACAAACCATCTGCTCTACCCCCGTAACGAGCGTCTCGATTTCATATTTCATACTTTTTCTTTTTTTGCGGTCTGACTTCTCCATTACAACCAACCTGATTATAACATATCCATAACGTTACACAAAACACTGGCTAAAACACTGGTTTATGGGAATTGAAGTCCATAGTATTATCGGCTTGAGCAAGCACCCCTAATTGTTGACTACATATCCCATTTGTGCTTTCATAAACTCAAACTTGTCGTGGCCATGAGATAAACCATTGCTACTGTTTGAAGTAGCGAGGGGGTGGGTCAATAATTCATACTATGTTTACGGGCGTTACATATCTTTCCGCATAAATTTAAATAATTTTTTACCGTTGTTGCAGCCTTTATTGACTGTAAGCTTTACATGGGAGAGGGATCAATTATGGTTGGGAGGGGACAATTCGACTCTTTCCAACATTGGCGGGGACACATCCCCCGTTTCCCCCCATAATCCTACGCCCATGACTACAGGGCTGCGTTCAGATCCGAATTTAATTCTTTCTTCCTGTCGTTCCCTTCCCTTGATTCAAGGGAATTCACATTGAAGCAAGGGAAGGGAATGACAGGAAGAAAGCATAAATTTTCGATCCGAACGCAGTCCAGCACTTCAAAATGTTGTACATCTATGGCCTTCTCTCGCCAGAACAGCTGCATTTGCTAGCTAGCACTGGCCATATACGACCTTGCTGAAAGTTAGCTTTGCTTAGAAAGTTTGGACACAATCGCATTCTGCTAGAATAATGGAGATGGGAAAGTCGTAGCCTAAATAAATGTAAACTGGATGCGATTGCAAACTAGCTTGAAAAGTAAGAGGGAGTGAACAGATAACATTGAGCATAGGCTATTAGAAAATTAGGCTGGTAAGGTAGCGTTGAATAAAGCGAAGCTCGGCTGGAGCGATTCGATACTGGAAACTACTGTCTCCCTCCCTCATTCTCCGCGCTCGCTACAATACTTTTATAATTGTATAGATGCGAGGACATAAAACAATTTAAGCCTTTCTCAAGTTAGCTTTTTGCTGCATTTGTGCACAGCCTAGTAATATTGTGCAACTGTTCTCGGCAGTTATGATGCTTCAAACACATAGTGATGTGCAGTTCGCGAAAAAATCGGTATTTTTGAACAACTCTTTATGCTGAGTCGACTCGATAGTTCGAGGGAATCGTGCTTACCCACAGCTCTGGCTCTCGACTCTGCCTGCTTTCTACTACAGCCGGGAGCCGGTGTCACTAGTTATAACCTAGGTTGAGCAGCAGTAGTTATGCGCCCAACATAATAAAATAGGTCGCACAAATCTGTTTTATAATCATTTACGAATTTTTATTTTAGAACTCTTGACCGACAACAGTGAATAGATAAATATAATTTTGTATAATAGAATAAATAAAAAGCCAAATGGTTCAAATAAACATATTTTACGGTGTCCAAATAAATCTTTACTAAATGTATTTAAAAGTAATAAACGAAACAGGCTCCTGTAGCCTACACACACACACACACACACACACACACACACACACACACACACACACACACACACACACACACACACGTAACCGTATAGAAAGAGAGAAGCTTACTTTTACTCAGAAGTCCAAGGTGAGATTTGAACCCCGCGCCTCTCACTCGCAAGCGAACGCGTTACCAATCAGCTGAAGTCGACATCGCCGATAGCTAAGGGTAACATCGTTATTTTGACCCTGAGGGTTGCGTCGCCAGAGAGTGTTGTGACGGTAACCTGCTACAAGGCCTTCGCTTTACTGCACCTCACTGTGCTTACTAGCGAACTAGCCGAGCTACACCCGCTACACTCACCTCCCTTTGACTCCCCCTCCATTTGAAACTCCGCAGCAACCACTTTTTTTCATTCGATTCTGATCCGGGTCACGGCACCAATGTAACCGTATAGAAAGAGAGAAGCTTACTTTTACTCAGAATTCCAAGGTGAGATTTGAACCCCGCTCCTCTCACTCGCAAGCGAATGCGTTACCAATCAGCTAAAGACGACATCGCCGATAGCTAAGGGTAACGTCGTTATTTTGACCCTGAGGGTTGCGTCGCCAGAGAGTGTTGTGACGGTAACCTGCTACAAGGCCTTCGCTTTACTGCACCTCACTGTGCTTACTAGCGAACTAGCCGAGCTACACCCGCTACACACACACATCAAGATCTGGCTTGTTTGTCGGATTTGGCTGGCTATCTCTCCTACACAGCCATCCATCCACCACATTTTCAGTAGGCTACTGGATTCTAGGATCTGATTATGCAAATATAAATCTTATTTTATTTAGACTAATAAAATAGCTATAGCCTATGCAAATATAACCATTAAATGTCTATTCTTACATGTAACATCTAACGTTACAGTCAGTGACCGACAGCGATATTTTACACTTCTGCTAGAATAATGGAGATGGGAAAGTCGTAGCCTAAATAAATGTAAACTGGATGCGATTGCAAACTAGCTTGAAAAGTAAGAGGGAGTGAACAGATAACATTGAGCATAGGCTATTAGAAAATTAGTATCAATCAGGTGATGTTTTAAAGTGGTGGAAAACATGTCTACTACTGTGGATAATATATTTGAATGTATTACTATTGAAATTTTCGTGGAAAAAAAGAAATATGCAATTGTGAGCTGTATTTATAGGGCTCCTGGATCCAATATTGAAATTTTGAGGGACTGGATGGGAGAAGTTTTTACAACAACACAAAAGGTTATGTTCTTATGTGGGGATTTCAATGTTGATCTGCTGAATCCAAAAAAGCATAAAGCGACTGAGGACTTTATTAACACAATATACAGTATGAGTTTATATCCGACAATCACGAGACCTAGCAGAATTACAACACGTGGTGCTACGCTAATAGATAATATTTTCACAAACAATATGGAATGGAATTCAATGAGTGGTTTATTAATTAATGACATCAGTGATCATTTACCAGTCTTTTTAGTTTATGAATGCGAGTATAGGAAGGTTAAGGATTCCAACTGCAGTAATGGTAAACGAGCGAGAACAGAAGAGTCCATAACCATACTCAAAAATGAATTACTAAAACAAAATTGGAATATAGTTTATTAAGATGATACAGACAAAGGGTATGAAACGTTTCTAATAAAATTCAATTCACTATATGATAAAAATTGTCCAATTAAACATTTTAGTAGGAAACAAAAACATTTAGAGAGTCCTTGGATAACAAAGGGTTTACAAAATGCGTGTAAAAAGAAAAACACTATATAAGGAATTTATTAGGCTGAGAACCATAGAGGCTGAAATGAAATATAAAAAATATTTAAAAATATATTAATTTATATGGAAATGTAAAAAGGAATATTATAATAAAATATTAGAGAATAACAAAAATAATACCAAAGGTTTATGGAATGTGTTCAATACTATTATTAGAAATGGATCTAGAAACAATAGTTACCCGCAGTATTTTGTGGACAATGATAAAACTATAAAGAAGATGGATGATGTGGTAAATGGTTTTAATAAGTTATTTGTATGTGTGGGACCAGAATTGGCAGATATAATCAATGTACCAGAATCGGATAATGAGGTTGAATATGTGGATAGAAATCCAAGTTCAATGTTTCTTGGAGCAGTAGATGAAAAATAAATCATCAATATTGTGAATAAATGTAAGGGCAAAACCTCTACTGACTGCAACGGAATTGATATGAAAATAGTTATTGAAGTCATTGCTAAACCACTTTCTCACATCTGTAATTTATCCTTCCGAACTGGTAAATTTCCAAGCAAAATGAAAACTGCAAAAGTAATTCCATTATATAAAACTGGGGATAGACACCATTTTACTAATTACAGACCTGTTTTGCTACTTTCTCAATTCTCAAAGATTCTGGAAAAACTCTTCATTGCAAGACTAGACACATTCTTAGACAAGCACAATCTGATAATTGGAAGCCAGTATGGATTCAGATCTAACCGGTCAACCTCTTTGGCATTACCTGAACGAATAAAAGAATGTATGCAATGGGAGTGTTTATTGACCTTAGAAAAGCTTTTGATACCATCGACCACAATTTATTATTAGATAAATTGGAACGGTATGGCATCAGAGGGGTCGGATTGAACTGGGTAAGTAGTTATTTAAGTAACAGGCAACAATTTGTTAATATAGGTATGTTTCATTCATCTTGCTTGGAAATCACTTGCGGAGTACCCCAGGGATCAGTTTTAGGTCCAAAATTGTTTATTCTATATATTAATGACATTGTCAGAGTCTCCAAAATAATGAAATTTGTATTATTTGCGGATGATACAAATATTCTTTGTGCTGGGGAGGACTTACAACAGCTTTTGAAGGACATCACAATTGAAATGGAAAAATTAAAATGGTGGTTTGACCGAAATAAATTATCTTTAAATTTTAACAAAACTAAAATCATGTTGTTTGGTAATTATAATACGAACATTCAAGTGGAGGTAATGATTGATAACATTGACATTGAAAGAGTATATGAAAATAAATTTCTAGGTGTGATATTGGACAACAAAATCTGCTTGAAGCCTCATATCAAGTATGTAAGTGCAAAGCTGGCATGTAGCATTGCAGTAATAGGAAAAACAAGACAGATTTTGGATCAAAAATCTTTACAATACTCTATATTATTCACTTGTTTTGCCATATTTGTCTTACTGCGTGGAGGTCTGGGGTAATACCTACAGAAGCAACCTACAGCAATTACACATACTACAGAAAAGAGCCATCAGAATAATAAACAATGCAGGATATTGTGATCACACAAAGAATCTATTCTTGAAGTCACACGCGTTGAAATTCATGGATCTGATTGAATTTAAAACAGCTCAGATAATATACAAAGCAAGAAATAATTTGCTACCAGGTAACATACAAAAAATGTTTTTGAATAGAGAAGGGGGTTATAATTTGAGGGACAAATTAAATTTGAAGAAGATTTATGCTCGTACTACTATGAAGAGTATGTGTATTTCATGCAGTGGGGTTAATCTGTGGAACGGACTTGAGTTGGAACTGCAACAAAGTTTAACCATTCATCACTTTAAGAAAATATACAAAAATAAAATCTTTAAGAAATATATAGAGGAGGAAAGTGGTTAATAAGGGTACGTGTATCTATTGTGTATGGTGATTTATTAGTGTAGCAGAAATGATGGAGTATTGTGTGGGGAGTTATATGGATGTTGATGATGAAGTATTTGTACATATGTAATATGTTTATTGTACTATTATTTACTTGAGTATGATTTTGTTTAACAGTTGAGAATGGGGGTAGGACTAGATAAGCCTTTGCTTCTTCCTATCCCTTTTCGAGCAAGCCTTATATTAGCTATGTTAAAAATTATTTTAATTTAAATTTTATTTTATTTTTATTATTATTTTTTTTCTTTTTAATATGTTATCTTTTTTTAAATTGTTCGAAATAAAGATTCATTCATTCATAATGTACGTCTGAATAAAATATCAAAGCTCATTTACCAACTTAATTTGCTACCAAACCCTGCTGTCTGAAACAGCTTCAAATTCCAGCTCGCGCTGCTGGGAGAAAAAGATGCGGCTCGGGTAGCTCGAAAGAATCTAACAAACGAACGCCTACTGTATTAACCGGAAGTAGCCTACCAAAAACTTGCGACTCCGACTCCGATCCGACTCTTAAAACCGAACGGTACGGAACGAGCCGACTCTGCCCAGCTGAACTGCCCATCACTACAAACACAATCTCTCCTGTGTATAAATATGGACTTCCGCTTAAACAGGAAATGAATGTGCTGGCCGAGACAAACCCAGAAGCGTTGCGTGCATAGAGCCAATTCCTTTGATGAGTCGTTGCTGGAAACCTTTGAAGATCTGCCGTTGGAGTCCTTCTGTCCGTTCAACAAGTGCTTTCCTTGGGTTCTTTGCCGCGTGTGATAACTTACGCTACAGATGTTTCAGCCGCACAACTGTCGGGTACCCAAACTAACCACGCCCCTCACACCTCAGTTCCCTCATAATATTGAAATCGTAACATTCCCTATCTGATTCAGGAGGAATCATTTCTAAAATACGGCTGTAACTGAAAATACCTTGAAAATACAGAGGATATACCAAATTTTATTGGATATACCGATAACATTAACAATTTAGAAAACTTTGACTTCAATAGTACACGTTTTCGGATTTTCATAGCTAAATTATAGGCTACATCGCAGAACTCGGAAGAACCTGAAGATAATGACGATGGCATCCCTTTAGTCATATCAATCCCTTTAGTCATATCAGACTTTTATCTATCAGCGAATGTAATCAATTTCAAACCTTCCAGTACACAGTATAGACCTGCAGCTGGAATTAACCACCACTTACATAGATCAGCGCGATGCAGCAGATCTGGAAACAAGGGAACCGGGAGGCACAGTTCTAGTGCAGTAAGCTTCAAGACTCACATTAAACATATAAAATCGATATAGGAGTTTAAGAACTAACCCGGCATTCCCCTTTAAATTTGCCATTCCCATCCATAGGTTGTGTAGTCATTAGCCAGTAGCGAACAAGCTGTGGGTCATGTTTGAAAGATTAAACTTTTGCCATAACCTGTCAGCAGACAAAATACATCCCACTTGTCCAGTAACAGTAACTGTAACTTTGAATAGAATGTATCCTACTAATTTGTGAAATAATCCTGTTCAAAAGTTTGTCTGTAATCTCCATTGCATTCTTCAAGAGTTGCCTATCGGACTAGAAACACAACAGAACTTCTGGAAGGGAAGGCCTCTCCTGCAGATATGGGAGCTGGTACTTCCGAGCCCTGAGATTCCCTGTACGCTCCCAGAGGCTAAATCATTTAGCCGACAGTTTTCGAGATTGGTATTGTGGTAAATGGTACAACTGTCTTATTTCATTTTCCCAAGCAATTTTCCAAGTTTCTGAGATGTACCTGGTGTTATAAAACCTTAAATATAACACCCCCTAACTAGGTGACAGTTGACCAAATTTGGCATCTGTGCGAGGGGTTTAACAAGAAATGTGGAAGGTTTTTATAATTTTTATTGATGGTTATTATGACAGATATCAATGGTTGCTTAAGGGAAGGTTCTACTGGTGAATAGGAAAAAACTTTCTGTTCTATCAAAATTAAATTTTGGTAATTGGGTCTGGGAACCTGTAGCCTAATACCTACACCGGGTAGCCTACACATGGCCGTACCTACCATTGAAGTCACCGAGGTCAGGACCTTTTAATTAATTAATTTTTTCCTAATCTGGGACACAAACTAACGCAGGGATAGTTGTAACATGGGAATTTTTCAGGTTGCACCGGAGCATGAATTACGTAGTTGTTTTCACTTACGTATCATAACAACGTACTTCCCCTGTTTGAGTAGCAGGAAGATTCGAAAGTTTGTTTTAAAAACGTTTTTAGCACCACAAAGTGTTTTTTAATTAATTAACGACGTGTTTACACCACAGATTTTGATGTATACTTCTACCGAATTTTCTACTTTATATTCAAATAACTTGATTTTTTTTTGGCCAGCCACAAACAGAGACTTAACTAGTTGTTAAATGCAGACTTCCCCTGATAAAATATGCTAGGCCTATAACTAGTTTAATTCTGAACTAATTTTCACCTTGATTTGTTCAATAAGTTTAATGGTTTTTTTGGGTAGAATTACCCTTTAATGCAGGTGCAGAATTTTCTTTTGTGCGGAACTTAAATTCAAAACTGATTTCTCACTCCCTGACTTAGCGTTAATGTGCCTGATTTTGTTCAGAAAGAAATTATGGCCTGTTACCTCTGTTACATCTTAATAACTGAAAAGCACTTTTAAATTTTGCATTCAATTATTTTTTTCTGCTTTACCGAAAATGTACCGAACCGAAGTCAAACACATTACACTACTACAGGGTACCAATTAAGCCCAGTCTGGACTTTTCATAATATTCTTTAACTAGTTTTTTATAAATAAGTTTATAAACTAATCAATTTTAAAATAAATAAACCTTCATGTGAGAGATAATTTTTTACTTTCACTTTTCGTACTGAATATGAGTAGGCCAGTCAGAGCATGTTATTGCAACAAGATCAGGTCTTAGGCTGAAGCTCCACAGAAAGCGGTAAAATACCATCACTCTCACCTCCCACAATCAGTCACTTGTGGGCGTGTGTTCTATTTTTAAAACACTGTTTGTTAAATTATATCGATCGGATTCTATGGGAAATCCTCAAACAGCAATAATTAATGGGTTCTCCATGACAGAACTAGGAGTGGGGAAATAAAATTTGAGCAGGGGAACAATTTAAAAATCGGATCTTTAATCTGATTGGTTATTGCGCCACGTTCCCCATCTCATCTGGTCGCCTCGCATTACAAGCAATCCCAACATGCCTTACAGACACGACGAATCACCTCTCATTGAAAATGAATGGAGGCGATGTAATCATCCGAGAAATCCGCTCCACACCACTTTCTGTGGGGCTTCACTGTTTGGTTTCTTTTCTAAAGTTTGGCTGCTGTTTAAGTTTAAGGATTTGTTATTGCTAACGATGCTGATTATTATCTCTCATCATGGAAATGTTGACGTTACCATCCATTTATTAAGTCAATTGTTGGATGTGGCATGCAGTTTACAAAGTCTGTATTTTAATAACCTCTGTTGCAAGTGGAGTATCATGATCACGTAGCCAATTATCTTTGATTGAATGCCATTTTTATCCACAAAACAGCTTAGCAATGTAACGAGTTCAGCATTTTGAAGAAGGTGATATCTTCTCCATATCAGTTGATTCACACTGATGCAAAGGCTGCGGTATCATGCTCAGTGCAAGTTGCTTTGCCATTGGCTTGGATGTATGGGTGCATAATAGAAACTGACTGAATATTTTTTTTCACAGAATAGGCTGCTCATCTCATGAAAGCAAAGTAGGTCACACAACTCATTAACCTTGGATTGGCAATTACTAGAATTCTGATACATAATTTAAAGCAAAGTAAAAGAAGCTCAAACACATTGGAAGTGGAAATTATTCTCTAGCCTAAAAGATTTATTTATTTTTGCCGTGATAAGTATAGGCCTACCGACTTTACCGTAATTCGTATGGAGTCATAACTTTGATCCAGCCTGTTTTGTGTGATGTTACAAAAGGAACCATTGTCACAATAAGTTTTAACATGAGTTTTAACACTTTCAAATGGTACATTGTGTGAGCAGATTGATTGATTGATTGAATATTTCACCGCAAAAAAAAAGAAAATGAATGCAAATGCGCTAGTTAAGGGGTTTAAACACACAAATTGTGGCATGAAATCCAACTGAAAACCTTTGTGTGTTTAACCCATGGTAGATTTTAACAGCAGGCTATATTTATTATGAGAACAGAAATTAACCTGTCTGTTTTCTTTGCAGTTTCCAATTTTGTACAAATGGTTTTTATGTAAATAAAAACAGAAAGCAATGATTTGCAAGTCCTTTTTGACCTGTATTGAATTGCAAACTATGGAAGGTGAAAAAATATTTTTTCGCAGCCAAAAAAATACCTTTTTTTAAATCTCGTATGTACAACATAATAAGTTGTATGTAGGAGGTAATACCAATTGTAATTGATTCATGAAGTGCCTTGTTCTCCCTAAATTAATTAATTCATGTTTAATACATTATCAGGATGGTAGTAAATGATTTTGACGTAGCAATTAGTCTATTTTCCTATTTTATCTATTTTTCTAATATATCTTCCTAATGCTGTGCAAAGTTAAATATTATTGGATATAGCATGCTATACATGTGTAACCCAAATGGACACAGTGAAAAAGCAGTTTCTTTGGCACATAAAGTTGCACAATGGACTGTAGAAAACTGAGATATAAAACAAATTTTCCCATGTGGAAAATACATTTTTTAATACATTTTCCTAAGTTTCAAAAGGAGAAAGGTTTCATCATTTTTGACACCGCTGTGATTTGCACTTGTTGCAGCCTCCCCTGAGCCCTTTCCTATAATGTTTGATAAGGCTGGAGAACACATTTGGTTGGATCTTGAACCATTCTAACCTTAAGGTCCTTTTCTATGCTTAGGTTTGCACTTATGGACTGCCCTCTTCAAATCAGACCACAGATTTGATAGGGATTTAGCCCAGAGACCAAGAAGGAATTTGCAAAACACTGAATTTGTTTTCACAGAATCCTTTCTGTGTGGATTTTGAGGTAAGTTTGGGGTCATTGTTTTGGTGAAGGGTCCACCTATGGCCAAGTCTCATCCACCAGGCAGAGGCAACCAGGGGGGTATTCCACAAAGCCGGATTACTGAGTTAGCTTGGTAACTGCACTGAGTAAAATATAGAACATCTCTTTTTACTTCAGTCCATGTTCCAGATTTGGGAGGGTTCCGGGTTTTACTCAGTGCAGTTATCCAGCTCAATCAGTAATCCTACTTTGTGGAATACGTCCCAGGTTTTGTCTAAAATGCCCTGGCACTTGGTGGAATTTATTGTACCATTGACCTTAACTAGAGCCCCTGGACCACAAACAGCCCCAAACCATCAATGATTCATCACAATATTTCACTGAAGGTATGAAGTGCTTTTCCTTGAATGCATCCCTTGACCCCCTGACTAATATGCTATTCTGGTGACTTTAAGCAAGACTCCAGCTCTCCTTCTTTCAGGTTAGTCCCGGTGAAATAATCCCAGTAAAGACCCTTCTTTATGCAAGACTTTATTATGTTGCATATGTGGCATATTGCACAGGAATATTAAAATAGCAGGAAACAAGAATAAACAACCTATTCAACCACATGGGGCCGGCATAACCAACAGAATCAGAGCATAGAACGACCATCACATGAAAGCAAGTGATTATGTCAAATAGATTTAGGGAAAGGGTGTTTCAACCAGGAGTCATGAATTATAATTATTTCCCTCAGTCACCTTGATTTTGGTCATGTCTAGCCACCCATGATGGTACTCAAACAGAACAGATTAAGGGTTTAGTACGATCAAACTGGTGCATAAAAAAGTCATAAAAAAGTGACTCTTCTCAGAGGGGTATTTCCTGAGTGCACATTTTTTTCTTACAAACGTGCCCTCAATATTGGGGATGCACTGGTCCATAGGTACCTTCTTTCTGAAAAGAATGAAACTTTGCTTAATATGTTTGTAGCACCTGTCCATTTTGGGAACCAACATGCGTCACTGTCATGTGATCCTGGGCAGAATTCCCAACAGACTTGACCAATCAGGACTGGGTTCTCAAACATATATAACTTGGTACACGTCACTCTTCCCTTTCTTACTGCTTGGCTTTAGCTCCACTCTGAACTTTGGTCTACTGTCCGCCTTCCCAGATGGGGAAGGGGTGAGGCTAGATCAATAGAATCAAAGGAACAGGCGGGGAGAATCCCTCGGTCTCTCCGGTTATGTGACAACGAATGGTCATTAACTCTCACTGAAACTGTGTCCACCAAGGTATCAGTTTAATTACCAGCTAAACATCGCTATCATTTTACAATATAGCGCAAGTGAACAGAGTAATGTGCGTAGCCTAAGTTATGTGCATAACCTAAGTCAGGAGTGCACAAACTTTTTCAGTGATGACCCAAGGATATCTATGGAGCTCAATAACTGACAAAAGTATTTGAATTTAGTATATTTGAATTATATACATGTGACTTTTCATAAACTTGAATTTTTTTGTGCTGTATTTCATAAATTTGCATTTAAACAAAGATTGAAATTCAGATTTTCAAAATTCAGATCCATAAATCTAAATCTCTGATTCACATTTCTGAAATTCAGGTTTTAAAAATTCAGATCCATAAATACAAAGCTCTCTAATTCAAAGTTCTAAAATTCAGATTGAAATTCAGATTTTATGTTAACTAGGCCAAAGGTGAAGCATCCGGGCTTCCCAGGAAAAGTAGAAGCGTTCGGAACTGTCAAACTCGCATTTAGCCAATCACAGAGCTGCTAGACTTCAGCTAGCGGCGGCAAGTGCAGCAACGCTGTTATTCACGCCGTGGTGCAGATGACGAGCCGTAACGTTATCGAGGTAATTATATAGTTATATAGCCTACGGTAGTTATATACAGGGTTGATAAACACTCAAAGCGCTGTATTGCTATTAGTGTGATATATTTTGCGTTAGCTAAAGATCGGATGTAGCTATCTGTCTGCGGAAAACATTTTACAATTCGACCACTGTAGCTAATGTCTGATGGTAGGCTATAGGCCTCTTCTTCAATTCGAAGTTTAAAACATGGATGTGCTGCAGTAAATCGTTTTTTTGAGATATGACACTAAATAAGACAAGTAGCCTAGCAAATAGGTGAAAATTGCTTCTGGTGGGCCAAAGTTAATGAGGTTAATGATTTCCTAAGTCCTTCGCTTGAATTGAACGACTGCCTCGTGGATAGCTGCAGACTCAAACTGCAAATGCAAGAGAGATGATAAATTTGCCTAATTCAGAAATTGTAAAACATAAATAAATCGTCAATCCAGTGGGTTGCCATGCTAGGTACGTGAGTGACCAGCGTAGGAATGCCAGTGACCAGCCAGGTCAGTTGCAAAATGCAAATCCAGTGGGTTGCTAAGCCAGGCACATGAGCTACCAGCCTCGGCGAATCAATAGAGGGCTTCTCATTTACCACCACCGGCTTATCAGCTGCTAGATCATTTGCCAGCTTCGAGTAAGATATGCTCCTCTCAGTAGCAGTTATTTTTGGCACTTATCCTGCACCCTGAACGTCAAGGTAAAAGGCTAAGCCAGCGACTAATAAGAAAGAAGTTTATCGCTACCCTACGGTCATGGTTGAGTCCATCCATTGATCGTTGATATTAGAAACTACCCCGGTTTACCCACCCACGCCAATAATGCAATTTTCAACTTTCAAAAGACAAATGGTAAATCAAAAAATTTGAAAAATTAGTTTGAATGGTTCATTTTCCTTTTATTTCAGGGATAAAAAAATGGAAATTGAAATGTTGAATCCAATTGTCAATTTTTCAATTTGAGATGCATCAGGAAATCAAATTGATAAACATTACACGGACCAGGTAAGTATATAGTTATATACGTTAGTTATATACAGGGTTGATAAACACTCAAAGCGCTGTATTGCTATAGTGTGACTATTTTGCGTTAGCTAATGTTCTCTACCTACACCAGGCTTACGTTAGCTTGCTGTCAATGGTTAGGTACAGTGGTCGAACTGTAAAATGTTTTCCGCAGGCAGGTAGCTACATCCGATCTTCCGTTCCTTTTCATCTATTATAAAGCGCTTTAATCCATAACAACACCCATTCTTTAGGACGAACAAAAGCCACGTTTATTCATGGAAAAAATAGGCTAAAACATTATAGTTTTGCAGGTAAGCATAATATTACTGGCATTTTTGTTTAGGCTAAACGTGACATATTGCATAGGCTACATAGGCTACAGTGAAATTAATATATTTTTTGAAATAAATTAAAAGGAACGGCAAGATTGGATGTAGCCTACCTGCCTGCGGAAAACATTTTACAATTCGACCACTATTAGCTAACGCAAAATATATCACACTAGTAGCAATACAGCGCTTTGAGTGTTTATCAACCCTGTATATAACTAACGTAGGCTATATAACTATATAATTACCTCGTTACCTATTAACGTTACGGCTCGTCATCTGCACCACGGCGTGAATAACAGCGTTGCTGCACTTGCCGCCGTTAGCTGAAGTCTAGCAGCTCTGTGATTGGCTAAATGCAAGTTCGACAGTTCCGAACGCTTCTACTTTTCCTGGGAAGCCCGGATGCTTCACCTTTGGCCTAGTTAACATAAAATCTGAATTTCAATCTGAATTTTAGAACTTTGAATTAGAGAGCTTTGTATTTATGGATCTGAATTTTTAAAATCTGAATTTCAGAAATGTGAATCAGAGATTTGTATTTATTGATCTGAATTTTTAAAATCTGAATTTCAGAAATTTGAATCAGAGATTTGTATTTATGGATCTAAATTTTTAAAATCTGAATTTCAATCTTTGTTTAAATGCAAATTTATGAAATACAGCACAAAAAAATTCAAGTTTATGAAAAGTCACACGTATATAATTCAAATATACTAAATTCAAATTCAAATACTTTTGTCAGTTATTGAGCCCCATAGATATCAATCCATATTTTTTGCGAAAATGACTTATGTCATTTTCATTAATAACAATTACTTAACAATTAATGGTTAACTGCTGACAATAGGCATGTGTATAATACCTAAAAGCTAAATGATGAGACAAAGTTACTGAAATGAGCAGGCAATTAATCACAAAAAGCATAGTGAAATGAACAGAATTTTATGCGTTATTCGCACTGGACTGGGGACCTCATATGACTGAAACGTAAGATTACTTCCATATTGTCAGTTCGTAAAGTGTTATTTTCTGCACATTTGTATGGCAGGTTATGCAGATTGGTGCGTTGAAGGTGGCTAAAAGGTTGGATAAAATTCACTTTCAATTCAGTAAATTCGGGAGTAGCTTAGGCCCACATTTAAAAACCTTTGGCATAAGAACCACACCCAAAATGTTGTTAAAATTCACATTAATAATTTTCAACGCAGCCTTCATAATTCTTGATCCGGAAAGAATCAGAAAAATATGTGGAAAAAACAATGGATCCTTGTGGGAGAAGAAATATCACCCCAAATGGCTGAAATGCTGATTCACAGGACTAATATTATCAGATGACCTGTGTGTTTTGCAAAATATGGTAGTTAGCCTAATTTGTGGTGTAATTTGTACTTCACAAATTACGGACTTGGCAGATTCGCACCGGATTAAGATCACAGACAACCTCTGCAATTATAGAAATCACACAAGGTCCCCAGGCAAATTAGGCTTTATCAATGAAGCATAGTAGGGGGAAAGTGCTCAAAGCTGCCAGACAGAAAACCGTAGGATAAAAACAAAACATTTCTTCTCATTAATGTTACACTCATCGCCAGTGCATCTCTTTTTGCTGGGATGTAGCCTATTAGCTACTTTCCATTTCCCAGTAGGAAACTTAAATGAAATGAGCTAATATTTCTATACAGACAATATTTCAATAGCCTGCAGATTATTTTTATTTTTGAGATTGGATCGCAACGGCTAAAGCCGTTAACCATTTTATGTTGTCAGAGCAATAAACAACAGTAAACGGGGGCAGGAGAAACTGATTGGACTGTCTATGTTACGATCCTGATACGGGACGAACCCAAGTGCAACGACCAGGAGACAGATTACAGAAAGTGGAACTTTATTAAGCGTTGGGGTGGTCCCAAAGCTGTACACGGGAGCAAAACAGGTTAGTTAGTTAACACAGGATAGCGTCCAACTGAGGACTGCTCCAAGCCGGAGCTGGACTTGAGGAAACACGGAACTGTTCCAAGCCGGAACTGGACTTGAACGGAGGTGTCTAAAACACCGGAACTGGACTGGAACTGGACTGGAACTGGACTGGAAACTGGATCGGAACTGGACTGGAAACTGGACCGGAAGGTCCACTCAGGAAACGGGAACGGCACGGAACTTGTTCCAAGCCGGAACTGGACTTGAACGGAGGTGTATGAAACACCGGAACTGGACTGGAACTGGACTGGGAACTGGACTGGAAACTGGACCGGGAGATCCACTCAGGAAACGGGAACGGCACGGAACTTGTTCCAAGCCGGAACTGGACTTGAACGGAGGTGTATGAAACACCGGAACTGGACTGGAACTGGACTGGAAGCTGGACCGGAAGGTCCACTCAGGAACACAGGGGACGGCACGGAACTTGTTCCAAGCCGGAACTGGACTAGAACGGAGGTGTCTAAAACACCGGAACTGGACTGGAACTGGACTGGAAACTGGACTGGAGCTGGACTGGAAACTGGATCGGAACTGGGCTGGAACAGGACTGGAAACTGGACCGGGTAGCTTGAGTAACCGGGCAGAAAGCAGAGGTTAAAGGCAGGGTGTTGTGACAGGACTGTAGCTGGTGAATGCACCGCCGAGTTGGAAGGTGCGGCGTAGCTCGGGCAATACTGGCGTAAGCCGGCTGGCATGCAGAGGTCCTGGTACTGCAACACGAGTACGGGAGGTACGTAACACGGGGAGGACAAACACAGCTGCGGGAAGACTGGAACTGCGGCGTCTGGAGGTTTTGAAGGGAAACAGGTAAATGCATGCAGCAGCGAAAGATTAGCAGAGATAGCTACCAGTCAGGAAACCAGGCGAACAGGTATGAACCAGCAGGTTCACAAACACTGGACCAGAAACGGGATACGAAACAAACACGGTAGGTTAGTCAACGAACTGGCGCTGAATAGCAGCCAGCCAGGGGTTTAAATGGTGCAGGAAGTGAAGGAGAAAACGAGAAACAGGTGTGATGTTAAATCAGGAGTGATTGCCGAAGCACAGCAGTGAGGAATGTGAGTAACGAGAGGGGCGAGTGATAGGCGGAAGCTAAAGTGGAAAATGAAACCAAAAGTACCCGAGGGAGACGCCCAGTCCACAGCCAGGAGGGAAACACGGACAAGGGATCCAACATGACACGGAAGGAAACAAGGAAAACATGGAAAACGGACAGGACGGGAACGGAACGTTACAGTACCCCCCCCTCAATGTACGCCACCTGGCGTACCCGGAGGCCTGGTCTTGTCAGGGAACTGTTCGTGGAAGTCTTGGATTACTGAATGGTCCAAGATCAGGCTCTTGTGGAGCCACGACCTCTCCTCAGGACCGTACCCCTCCCAGTCGACGAGGTATTGGAAACCCCGGCCCCTGCGGCGGATATCAATAACACGGTTCACCGTGTAGGCCGGGGCGTTGTCAACAACTCGGACGGGAGGAGGCGGGATGGTAGGGGTACTGAGGGGGCTGGAGGAGACAGGCTTAACCTGGGACACATGAAACACAGGGTAAACTTTGAGGGAGGCGGGGAGGGAAAGTTTAACAGACACCGGGTTAACTAGACAAATGATGGGGAAGGGACCAATAAAACGGGGCTGAAGCTTTCTGGATGAAGAGGGAAGGGAGATGTTTGCAGTGGAGAGCCAGACCTGCTGACCGGCCCTATACTGTGGGGCTGCGGTCCTGTGAAGGTCCGCCAGACGTTGGGAGCGGGAATTGGCGTGAAGGAGTGCGGTGCGTGTGAGTCTCCAAATGTTTTTACAACGAAGGACATGGGCCCTAACAGAGGGGACAGCTATCTCGGCCTCCTGGGTCGACAGAAGAGGGGGTTGATAGCCTAAAGCACACTCAAACGGGGATAGGCCAGTAGAGGCACTCTTAAGGGAGTTATGTGCGTACTCGACCCAGGGGAGAAAACGGCTCCAAGAGGCAGGATTGCGCACTGTAACGCACCGCAGGGCGGCCCCCAGGTCCTGGTTCGCCCTCTCTGCCTGACCATTAGACTGGGGATGGAAACCCGAGGAAAGACTAGGAGAGGCACCCAGGGCTGCACAGAACGCCCTCCAAACTCGGGAGGAGAACTGGGGCCCACGGTCTGACACGATGTCAGAGGGGATCCCGTGCAGCCTGACCACGTGTAGCACCAAGAGCTCAGCGGTTTCAAGGGCGGACGGGAGCTTGGGGAGGGGAACAAAGTGAACCGCCTTGGAGAACCGGTCCACTATTGTCAGAATGACGGTGTTACCTTCTGACAACGGCAGACCGGTTACGAAGTCCACACCAATGTGACTCCAAGGACGGCCAGGGACGGGGAGGGAAAGGAGAAGACCGGAGGGAGGCTGGTGGGAAGCCTTGCTCCTGGCGCACACCGAGCAGGCCAGGACGAAGGCACGGGTATCCCCTTTAAGGGTAGGCCACCAGAAACTCCTCCTGACGAGGGCGATAGTTCTGGCGACACCTGGGTGACATGCCAGGCACGAGGCGTGAACCCATTCGAGGACCTGGGAGCGGACGGAATCGGGGACAAAAAGACAGGAGTTAGGGTTATTGCGGGGGTCCGGTTGGGAAGTCTGGGCGGCCTTCACAATGCCCTCAATCTCCCAGGAGACCGCAGCCACCACACAGGAGGCCGGCAAAATGGGCTCCGGATCAGCAGGACTGGAGGGAGGGGAAAAAATGCGGGACAGGGCATCTGCTTTAATATTACGGGAACCAGGGCGGAAAGAAACAGAGAAATTAAAGCGTGCAAAAAATAACGACCATCTAGCCTGACGAGAATTGAGCCTCTTGGCAGATCTTAAATAAATGAGGTTTTGATGGTCGGTAAAAACAAGAAAAGGGGTACCTGCCCCCTCCAGCCAGTGGCGCCACTCCTCAAGAGCCAGTTTTATCGCCAGCAGTTCCCGATCCCCGACATCGTAGTTCCTCTCGGCGGAGGACAGCCTCCGGGAGAAGAATGCGCAGGGATGGAGCTTGCTATCAGAGGCGGACCGTTGAGACAGAATGGCCCCCACGCCGGTGTCGGAGGCATCCACCTCAACGACAAACTGCCGAGAAGTGTCAGGGTGAAGGAGGATAGGTGCTGAGGAAAACCGAGCCTTGAGTAGCTCGAAAGCTCGCTGGGCATCGGAATTCCAACAGTAAGGCAGGGCAACGGAAGTGAGTTTAGTCAGGGGAGCAGCAATGGAACTGTAATTGCGAATAAAGCGGCGGTAGAAATTTGCAAACCCCAGGAACTGTTGAAGGTGCTTGCGGGAGGTGGGTTGGGGCCATTCTGTCACCGCCTTGATTTTCACAGGGTCCGCCCGGATACTGCCCTCCTCGATAATGAAGCCGAGGAACGGGACCGTGGAAGCGTGGAAGGAACATTTCTCAGCCTTAACAAACAGCTGATTCTCCAACAGCCGCTGGAGAACCTCTCGAACGTGACGGACATGCTCCTGCGGGGATTGAGAAAAAATTAAAATATCATCGATATAAACAAAAACGCTCCTCCCTAGGAGGTCCCGCAGGACGTCGTTCACCATGCTCTGGAAGACTGCTGGGGCGTTAGTAAGGCCGAAAGGGACCACCAGGTATTCGTAGTGGCCCAACGGGGTATTAAAAGCAGTCTTCCACTCGTCCCCCTCACGGATACGCACCAAGTGATACGCATTCCGGAGGTCGAGCTTGGTGAACGTCACAGCTGGAGAGAGGGCTTCAAAGGCGGTGTTAATGAGGGGGAAGAGGGTATTTGTTACGGATGGTGACCTGGTTGAGGCCCCGGTAGTCGATGCAGGGTCGCAGGGAGCCATCCTTCTTCCCAACGAAGAAGAACCCTGCACCGACTGGGGATGAAGAGGGACGGATAATACCCGAAGCGAGGGAGTCGTGGATGTATTCCTCCATGGCTAGTTTCTCCGGTCCAGACAGACTGTAGAGGCGTCCCGATGGCAGTTTAGCTCCAGCCAGTAGGTCAATGGCGCAGTCATACGGCCTGTGAGGAGGTAAGGACAGAGCACGTGATTTAGAAAATACTTGCGCGAGGTCGTGATACTCGCTGGGAACATTCGTTAAATCCGGTATAGGTTGCATGGAACAGGGTTTTACTGGGGCCCCGGAGGGGGGTAGTGCAGAACGGAGACAGCTGGCTAGCCAGTGGGCACTCCACGCCAGGATGCGACCGGCTTTCCAGTCAATATGGGGATTGTGGAGGCGAAGCCAGGTCTGACCTAAAACCAGAGCAGATTGTTGGGAGTTAATCAGTAATAGCTGAATGGACTCCCGATGATTGCCAGATAGAACTAATTGGATAGGAACGGTGGAGTGGGTAACTAACCCCAAACTCCTGCCGTCCAGAGCTAGAGCTGAAATGGGGTGAAGTGAGACGTTCCGTGGGAATGCCGGCCCTCCTGGCGAAGGTGATATCCATGAAGCTGGCGTCAGCTCCGGAGTCAATTAGGGCCGAAGAAGATAGGGTCTTGTCCCTCCAAAGGAGAGTAGCCTTGAACATGAGGCGGTCCTGGGCAGCATGGTTGGGAACGATGGGGCTCGTCAGTACGCCCAGTCTTACTGGCGAGCCCCTTCTTTTGGGCGAATGGGACAGGAGGCGATCTGATGGCCAGGCTTGCCGCAATAGAAACAGGATCTGGTGCGCTGACGGCGCTGACGCTCCTCGGGATTGACCGCAACTCTGCCCAGTTGCATGGGCTCTTCCTCGGACCCGGCCGTAGGCGCCCGAGATCCAGTGATGGAGTGTGAATGAACATTAGAGACGACGGGAGGGCGAATGACGCCCGGAACTTCCTCCCCGCTCCCGGGCCCGGATGCGGAGACGATTATCGATGGCTATAGCGAGGCTGATGAGGCTATTAAGGGAGTTGGATTCCTCCCGAGTGGCAAGCTGGGTCCTTGAGTTCCTCGCTGAGAGCTTGGCGGAAAGCCCCCTGGAGGGAGGCGTCATTCCATCCTGACTCCGCGGCGAGGGTACGAAACTGAATGGCCATTTCTGCGACACTGCGGTTGCCTTGGCGAACTTGAAGCAGACGCTGGGTAGCGTCACGTCCACAGGTCGGGTGTTCAAACACACGTCGCATCTCTGCCGTAAAGGCTGCGAAGTTGCTGCATAACGGAGCCTGGCTGTCCCAGATGGATGTAGCCCACTCCAGGGCGCTCCCTCCCAGGCTGCTCATAATGAACGCGATCTTGCTGGAGTCAGAGGCGAAGGAGGAGGGCTGCATCCGAAACACTATGTCACATTTAAGTAGAAATTCACGACATCTCCCCAACCCCCCGCGATATAACTCGGGGTGTTGTACACGGGGCTCACGGCTGGAAGTGGGAGCCGGTGCCTCCGGATGGGGTTCGGGAGAGGAAGGAGTAGGGTTGGCTGGAATCCGTAGTAGCGGTTGGTGGAGCGAAAGTTGGGATACTTGCTCCGTGATGCCCCTAACTACTTCCAGCACATCATCCAAACGGCGACCCTGTTGGTCGCTGATCGCAGTTTGGCAGGAGAAGGCGTGGCGAATCTGTTCCAGATCGGCTGGGTCCATATTGTTGGCCAGTTCGTTCTGTTACGATCCTGATACGGGACGAACCCAAGTGCAACGACCAGGAGACAGATTACAGAAAGTGGAACTTTATTAAGCGTTGGGGTGGTCCCAAAGCTGTACACGGGAGCAAAACAGGTTAGTTAGTTAACACAGGATAGCGTCCAACTGAGGACTGCTCCAAGCCGGAGCTGGACTTGAGGAAACACGGAACTGTTCCAAGCCGGAACTGGACTTGAACGGAGGTGTCTAAAACACCGGAACTGGACTGGAACTGGACTGGAAACTGGATCGGAACTGGACTGGAAACTGGACCGGAAGGTCCACTCAGGAAACGGGAACGGCACGGAACTTGTTCCAAGCCGGAACTGGACTTGAACGGAGGTGTATGAAACACCGGAACTGGACTGGAACTGGACTGGGAACTGGACTGGAAACTGGACCGGGAGATCCACTCAGGAAACGGGAACGGCACGGAACTTGTTCCAAGCCGGAACTGGACTTGAACGGAGGTGTATGAAACACCGGAACTGGACTGGAACTGGACTGGAAGCTGGACCGGAAGGTCCACTCAGGAACACAGGGGACGGCACGGAACTTGTTCCAAGCCGGAACTGGACTAGAACGGAGGTGTCTAAAACACCGGAACTGGACTGGAACTGGACTGGAAACTGGACTGGAGCTGGACTGGAAACTGGATCGGAACTGGGCTGGAACAGGACTGGAAACTGGACCGGGTAGCTTGAGTAACCGGGCAGAAAGCAGAGGTTAAAGGCAGGGTGTTGTGACAGGACTGTAGCTGGTGAATGCACCGCCGAGTTGGAAGGTGCGGCGTAGCTCGGGCAATACTGGCGTAAGCCGGCTGGCATGCAGAGGTCCTGGTACTGCAACACGAGTACGGGAGGTACGTAACACGGGGAGGACAAACACAGCTGCGGGAAGACTGGAACTGCGGCGTCTGGAGGTTTTGAAGGGAAACAGGTAAATGCATGCAGCAGCGAAAGATTAGCAGAGATAGCTACCAGTCAGGAAACCAGGCGAACAGGTATGAACCAGCAGGTTCACAAACACTGGACCAGAAACGGGATACGAAACAAACACGGTAGGTTAGTCAACGAACTGGCGCTGAATAGCAGCCAGCCAGGGGTTTAAATGGTGCAGGAAGTGAAGGAGAAAACGAGAAACAGGTGTGATGTTAAATCAGGAGTGATTGCCGAAGCACAGCAGTGAGGAATGTGAGTAACGAGAGGGGCGAGTGATAGGCGGAAGCTAAAGTGGAAAATGAAACCAAAAGTACCCGAGGGAGACGCCCCGTCCACAGCCAGGAGGGAAACACGGACAAGGGATCCAACATGACACGGAAGGAAACAAGGAAAACATGGAAAACGGACAGGACGGGAACGGAACGTTACAGTCTAGCCCCGGAGCTGAACTTGGAGATGATTGTACACAACGCATGGCTCAGGTGGGCGAGGGTGTGTTTAGTAAATCTTTTTGATTTTGAAAACAGCTTATTACGGATAAGAAATTGGTTGTATCTTTGTTACATTTCATGCAAATTTTGTTTCAGCCTACATACTTAAGAAGAAATTAATCCCGTCCGAAAAGGGATATAGTCTATACATTATTTTATCTATTATGATACTATAACAATGACATATTGTGAATTCTTGTCTGTTACAAGGGTATTTCCTGGACTACAGCAGGTAATGTAATTAGTCCAAAAAATGAAATACATTATATTTATTTCATACATAAAACACTTAAATGTAAATTTAATTTGTTGTTTTAAGTAATAATTGTAAGATTCTTTTGGTAGGACCTGATTTGTCCCAATTCATGGTGAAGAGGCATGATCAAATAATAAGACAAATAATCTAAGCAACTTTGACCGTGGAATGATTGTTGGTGACAGACGTTCCAGCATCTTAGACACAGCAGGGTTACAAAATGTATACGAGTCATTTAATAAAAGCTGAGAATCTACACTTTCAGCACATGTGAATTGTTTGATTGCAAATATAAAATTGTGGAATACAGGGCCAAATAAAGAAAAAATATGCCTTTGTCCCAAACATTATGGAGGGCACTGTATACAGATCCTTTCCAAAAAATTTGAATATCATTGAAAAGTTTTTTTTTTTTTTCATAATTCCATTCAAAAAGTGAAACTTTCATAGATTATAGATTCATTACACACAAAGTGAAATATTTCTAGCCTTTATTTGTTTCATTTTTCATAATTTTGGCTTACAGCTCCAGAAAACCCCCAAAACAGTATTTCAAGAAATTAGAAGTGTGTCGAAAATCAGCATTTACTTCAGTTATTTCAGAGAATGAATGTTTTAGACTGAGTGTCACACTATCATTTAATTTAATCAAAACACCTGCAAAGTTTATCTCAGTTTGGTTCAGTATGGGGAAGACTGCAGACTTGACAATTGGCCAGAAGACCATCATTGACACCCTCCAGAAGATGGGTAAGCCACAAAAGGTCATCGCTAAGGAGGCTGGCTGTTCACAGAGTGCAGTGTCCAAGCATATCGATAGAAAGTTTAGTGGAAGGGAAAAATGTGGCAGGAGAAGGTGCACAAGCAAAAGAGATGACCGTAGTCTTCAGCGGATTGTCAAGCAAAGACGATTCCAAAATTTGGCGGAGATGCAGAGGGAGTGGACTGAGGCTGGAGTCAGTGCTTCAAAAACCACCATGTACAGACGTATCCGGGACATGGGCTACAACTGTCGGATTCCTCGAGTCAAGCCACTCCACTCATTCTCTGAAATAACTGAAGTAAATGCTGATTTTCGACACACTCTTCTAATTTCTTGAAATACTGTTTTGGGGGTTTTCTGGAGCTGTAAGCCAAAATTATGAAAAATGAAACAAATAAAGGCTAGAAATATTTCACTTTGTGTGTAATGAATCTATAATCTATGAAAGTTTCACTTTTTGAATGGAATTATGAAAAAAAAAAAAACTTTTCCATGATATTCAAATTTTTTGGAAAGGACCTGTATATACATACAGTACTGAGAGCATGATCCAAAGAAATACCACAATGATAACAGACTCTCACTCCTTACAGACATTAACTTCAGGAAAACACATAGAATTCAGATGACTCTGCCACACAATAAAGGCCTGAAATTAGGGCCTCATTTACTAAGACCTTTAGCATGTGAAAAACCTTTTAGCATGTTCTACAATACATGAACATGTGTAGAACCACATGGATCTTTGGAACAGTGCTTGTTTAGTTTCAGTGAAGTATTGGAGAAACTACAACTTTGCATTTTGATATGATTAATGTGGGGCACAGACAGATTGTAGGAATTGTGTGTCTGAAGTATGTATCAGTGAGCCGGCTGTGGTTGCAGCCATAATTTAGCAAAACTCCCTCAACACACTTCAGTTTTTAACATTTTTTCAATAAATATATTTTTGAATATCTACCCAACAGCCAGAATCTTCTTGGCAGATATTTGTTGGAAATTGTGGTTGTGGACAACAGACCAATTATCCTTCATTGCACTGTTCAGGGGAATGTTGTTGGATTACCAGTTGGATCAACCATTTTGTGTTCTTATCATTTGCACAAAACATATAAATGACTCGACACGCTACATGTGTCATGTAGCATTTTTTCCTAAAGATTTGCATTGAAATTACGCTGTTGAAACTGTCATTGAACTAATGATTCCTACCCTATCGCATCATTACACCCTCGCACACATAGCACTGCGAGTGGGGGTATTGCAATCATTTGCATCTGTCTATCCGCAACAGCCTTAGTGGCCAGTTCTGATCTGATTTGGATGAAACTTCGAACATAGGGTGATAGGTGGTCAAGGACCTGAATTCTGTAATATTTTTCAAATCGGTCAAAGACAAGTATTTTAATTTGTGTTCATTTCCACCAATGTATAATGAGTAGGAATGCAGGAGGGCAAACATGAGGGAGCAACACTTGCAGATTTTGTCAAAGGCTTGTCATAGAGCATATATAGGAATAGGAGAGGTGGGAGGAGCCAGGAGTTTCAGCAACCAATGGCGTCCAGTACACCGCACCTCTCAATTTCCCCGTAGGCTATAATGGAGCAACTGCCATTTTATACCAAACTAAGGGGTTTACAGTCATTTTCAACCCAGTTATACCCATAATCAGAGGTGTAAAATTCAGGTTCAGAAAGTAAAAGTCCTCCATAGTATTTTGTTCCAATCACCTGGATTTGCTAATTAGCACAATTCTTCAGCCAGAAGGTAGACCTAATTAGTGAAATCAGCTGGCTGAGTTCATGGGTGGAAACTCATGGCAGGACTTTTACTTTCTGAACCCTGGATTTTACACCTCTGCCCATAATACATACAACCAGAGTCTAGTGCTAACTCTAGGATGAGTAAAACAACATCACTATAACTTTATCGAATCATGTCTAGTAAAATGACACTTTGATTCTTATTCTCATGTATTGTTGGTATGAATGCTTTGAAAATATGACTGTAAACCCCTTAGTTTGGTCGAAAATGGCAGAAGTTAAAAGCCTAAGGGGGAAGTGAGAGGTGCGGTGCACTGGACGCCATATTGGTTGCTGCAACAGTTATGTCTGTTCGATATCAGAGTTTAGTGGTTTGTCACCTCACACGGGGTGTCTGCATCTCTCCGAGTGCCATCCTAGATCATCAAAAAGATATGTACGTATATGCACAATATGCGAGAGACAAAAGTGGGTAATGGGCATATTTTTGCATATGTCTAGGACTATACCACTTGTTTAAATGACTATGAAAACACTTCCCTTTAAAGGGTAAGTTCGCTATTTTGGACCTTGGACCCTATTTGCGGTCCGTCTTCCATGAACCTGACCCATGAAGTCCATTTTTTGGCTGATCGGTCCAGTATTGAGTTCGCTACAGATTTCCTGTAGGCTCTCACTGGGCTACAATAGAAGTCAACGGGGCAATTAGAAATGTTATGGAAAAACAATGATAAATGTGCTTTTATAGCTCAGTGTGTATTCTTACGGTCTCAGTATGCTCTCCTGTGAAATGTAGGCTATCGCAAACGCAAACCGAGCGTTGAAACAACAGTTCCATTTGAAACAGAACTATTTCTCCGACCACACTACCTCGCACTGACTTCGGATAACATTACCTGCGCAACTTCAGTCTCTCTCTCTTCTCTTGCTCTCTTATCATCCATCTCTTGTAGTTCCGTGTCCGTGTATTCTGGCTCAAATCTGTAGCCAGTAACGTCAAAGTCAAAATCAAATTCTTCGTCTTCGTAATCATTATAGTCATCCATCATCCAAGTTTTTTTGTGGAAATTGTAGCCTACGTTGCTGCAGGTAAACAAACGCAGACTGCTCAACTAGATAGTTTCGTAAACGGCCGGCACACCTTCCCGCTCCCCTACCCCCGACACATAGTACTCCGCGGGAGCAGCGAAAACAAGCAACAGAGAAATGCTTACTTCCAAGCCATGCCAAGCACGTAAAAATGTTCGGATTGAGATACATTTCACAGGAGAGCATACTGAGACCGGTAACAATACACCCTGAGCTTCCCGTCTCATTTATTGTACATGAAAGCACATTTATCGAACATTTCTAATTGCCCCGTTGACTTCTATTGTAGCCCAGTGAGAGCCTACAGGAAATCTGTAGCGAACTCAATACTGGACCGATCAGCGAAAAAATGGACTTCATGGGTCAGGTTCATGGAAGACGGACCGCAAATAGGGTCCAAGGTCCAAAATAGCGAACTTACCCTTTAATAAACACCCCTACAATGTCAGTTCACATAGTGATATTTAAATTAGACCTAAAGTTACTTCTGTTACTTTCAGTTCCTGAGTCCTTTTGAAGGTAAAAAGTAATACCAGTGTTAAGAGGCTTTGTAAAATAGAAATGATTTGTGTTCAGAAAGTTTTTTTTGGTATCCCCATTTGTTACCATAGAGAGACACTGTAAAGTGTTTTGACACAAGTGATGTGTTTTTCAGGGACCTCCAGATAACTGGCTTTCACTTGCACCTCAATCCTAGCTGCATGAAAGTGCCTTGAATAAACACAATATCATTTTACATCCGTAAAATGAGCTACCGTAACACAGGTCAGCAGACTGGGGTAGATTTAATATGAAAACAGTCCCTGATTAATTTTCTGTCTTAGCCTAAATGCAGGAAATGACTTCGATTGCATGAATTGCAAAGAATTAATTGTTCAAATGCAATCTATTCTGAAAGTTGGGTATGTTTTGTGTGTCATTTTATATCACTGCTTCCTGAGGGAGGAAGGATATCTTTAATTCCTCAGATGACTTTTTCACATTAACATTAATTGTACATCAAATACAACAGGAAACTTCAATCCAGTATTTGACTCACCTTTATGACATTGTGAAGTGCATCATACCACTAACGGAGCATGGCCAAATTGTAATAGTATGCAATTATTTTAACGCCTTCGTGCAGATGCCAAATTTGGTCAATTCTAACCTATTTAGGGGGTGTTCTATTTAAGGCTTTATAACTCCAGGTGTGAGCATCACAGAAACTTAAGCAAATGGCTTAAATGAAACAAGACAGTTGTACCGTTACTAGATTATATTAATTTATTTTCATAATTTAGGTCAAAATAAAGTGCCACAAATGCAGAGAAACTTTGAAAAAATGCTAATTATGGAATACATGGTTGGCAAAATGGCTGTAAGTCATCAAGGGTCTGAGGAATCAAACGAGCCTCAAACCATCACTGTGCTGCCAGATACGCAGTAAATATGGATGGATCACTTTAAGGGTTGTTTCTCCTGACAAATTATACTATTGAACTCTATGGAAAAATAAGTCAGGAAAAGAAACCCTTCGAGTTATCCATCCATATCTACTGCATATCTGGCAGCAGAGTGATGGTTTAAGACTTGTTTGATATGCCAGACCCTTGATGACTTAGAGCCATTTCGCCAACCATGTATTCCATACTGTTCCAGCATAATTTACAGCTAAATCTGTGTATGACAGTGTTATGTCAGCCCTATGTCACAGGGTTCAACTAAAGTGTTACCAAGGGGTGTGTATTTTTCAAATGGATTTTGCAAGACAATAAATAACCACTGAATCTTGAATGGGACATCTCTATGCGTAAATCCTATGATAGGATTGTATATTTCTTTCATATTTAGTAGCAGATATTGATAGTAGAATGATTACACAAGAATTTCACTAGTTTATTTTGCTATTGAGTTGAGTTTTTCATGGCTGTATTGGCATACATTTAGGCTATTGTTGGCTTTATCTTGTTGCTATGACGGAATACACATTTTTGCTGGTGAAATAATATTCTCACAGATAGACGCTATTTTTCACTGTGTCACACACAGGGGGCCCCTAGGGGTCCGTCTGCAAGACGGGGTTAATAAAAATGTGTCATGAAAAGCATTTATCAACAGTAGGTAGTGTGTCTGTGCAGAATATAAATTTTCTTTGTGCCAGATTGTATTTATAGTATATTACATGCTTTGCACCAGGTTGTTTCTGGGTCACATTTTGTAGAACCTGGACAAGACTTTGGTGTTCTGGCATATATACTCCATACACCTCCCAGTGTATCTTACTTTTTGAGCTTAAAGCAACAACACCTTCATGTCACATTCTCATGTCAAGAGAAAGCTGCCATCAATCCTGCTGCCATTCTAATATCCCGTCTTTGTCCACAATGAGGGAAGATCCAGGACTTCAGCCACCCAGTGTCAAGCAGTAAAGTCTCCATCAGGTGGCCGTAGCAATTAGCAAATTGCCCTGCACATTTGCAGCACACTCCTTGCCACTTGACAGCTTAGCTGAGGTATTACATACTGCCACTCCTTCTCATTGATGGTGATCACCTGTGGCCTGACCTTCAGAAGACAGTAGCTGCTTCCACTAAGCTGAGCTTGTTTATGCACAGGATTATTACAACCAGATATTTGTGATTCAGTCAAATAATCATGGAGATGAAACATTGCCAAAGTCTTAATCTTGTATGGGTGATATGACTCATCTACCAGAGACTTGCCTGTCATGACAGCCTGTATTTGCCTGCACTTCTTTGCGAGCTTAAATCATGTCTGGCTGGAAATAGTCCAAAGGCGCACAGTAGTGCTCTGTCCAGGGACAGTTATTCTATAATTAGTGAAATGCATACCCAAATCATTAAATTGATACTCAAAATGATTATATTTTGAGAATATATTTTATATTTATGTACCTTTTTATACCATCAGGTAAATGGTTGAGGCACTGGAAACTCCATTGTTATTAATTGAAAATAACAATAACACTATGCTTTGCTAGCCCCTTTGAATCTATGTTCAAGATTCTAATTGTCCTGCCCCGTGGATATGGCATATCAGCCAATATTGATCAATATGTGGAATATGGATTGGGCTTTTGATTGATGTTTAAGATTTGACAAGCATACAAATTCAATAATACTTTAACTGTAAAAAAAACTGTTTGTTTTCTTTAATGTCAATCATCATTTTGCTCTGCAGACCTGCTCTAGCTATCACTTACTTGAATCAATAGGGTAAGTAATTGCATTATTTTTTATTTTATTATATTCGGTATGGGTTTCTACACTCATCTCAGTCCACACTTTTAACTTCCTGGCCTAAATATGCCTTAAGATATGGGTGATTTTCTATCATCACAAGTTATTACAGCTGCATGTCTAGATTTATTCAGTGTTAGCCTGTGATTTCTTATTTTAATTGTATTAAGTATGGTTGACATCTGTAGAACATAAATTGTCACCTTACCCGCTAATGTTTGTTGTTTGTTATTATTATTATTCATTTATTATAATATTATTCACACTTTATTAGTCATGTCAAGACATTATGGGGTTTGGCCTCAATCATACATAATTTATTTTCAGTTCTGTGAAACCACAGGCTGCCAGGAGAATATATTTCCAATCACTGGTTGAACAAAACCCAACTGAGAAGCATTACATTGACTGTTATGTAGCCCATTTATATGCCGAACACAGTAAGTTAAACTTTGTTGTGGACGAACTTGAGGGAAACGTAATTAAATGCAATGTCCTGCATTAAAGCCACCTAAGCCTTAGGCTCTGTGTCCAGCGAGCTCACAATCACATTACCCTCCTGCTCTTTCTTTTCCAGGTGTAGAGCATCTGCAGTCATACTGAATTAAGAATTAAGAAAAGGAAGGGAAGGACACACACACCAGATTGCTTAATTTTGAAAAGTGTAAAGCTGGTTAATCTGAGACATGTCAGTCTAGCAGGCATATTACACCCGGAACAATCATTGAATGTATAATGATGTGTAAGCTTTACTCCTTAATGTCATGGGTATTTGCAGCCCCTGCTGTTTCTGCGGTCGTCTTCCTTTTTGGCGTCGTCGGGACGCTCTATCTGATTTTTTTCTGCCTCCGTTCCAGTGTTTGTAGCTTACCCGACAATTACTCGCTACACCTGTTTTGCGTTTCCTGCCGGCTGTAAATAGCCCAGGACTTCCGCATTTCTGACACTTCGATATTGTCTTTGCTATGTTGACAACGAAGTCGGTAAGGTAAAAGGTTTGGTCGCTGCATTTCTGGTTCGTACGAATAGTCCGGTTTAGAGTTAGGAGAAAGATTTATTATAGTCTTTTTCTTTCCTTTCTCTCTTTATCCTTTGTACTCTTCTGCCAGTTATCTTTTTGTTCAGCTCGTTTTCACCTAGAGCTGTAGGTAACAGGTTCTAGTTTCATTTTCATTCTCTCGCCCGCGTTTAGAGGGCGTTTCTTTTGTTTTGTTTCACTACCTCGTTACGCCTAATTATTTAGTGCGTGAGGTTGTTTTGTTAGTTATTCTCGCTGTTTATCGAGATCGCCTCAGTTTTTGGAGGTTGCTTTATTTTGCCTTGTACTAGGGAAGTTTTGCTCCCGATCCTGTGTTATCCCAGTCCTGGTGCGGATATTTCCGCGTTTTGTGGCGTATCTCTCTTGATACGCTTTTAGAAATCCTTGTCAGTCGCGTTTGGTTCTCCGAACCTTACACTCCCCCTTTACACTTAACTTGTCTAGTTAAACTTCTAGTTAAAATCCTGGGGCCCTATCTTACACCCGGCGCTAACCCAAACACAAGTGTCTTTGCTATCTTACACCCGGCGCTGGACTGATTATAAAGCCTAGCGCTCACGTTGTTTAAATACCATGTATTCTTGCGCCGATTACAAGTGAACTGGGCGTGTTGGTCTTAAGATGAGGAGTGGCCAGGATCATTTTTGGCATATTGCTATCTTGAGCCAGCAGAAAGCACTTGCGCTAAAACCACCACAAACCTGGTCTAAAGTCATGTCGCAGTTGTTTACATGTTATTTTAATGGCACATATAGGTGTGCCTACATAGGCGTGTTCACAATGCACGTACACCCTCCTTTCTGTTACACACAGGGGCGCGCACAAGCATGACTAAAATATCAAGATTACAATGTGAAATATTATTGTGTAGGCTATATCAAAAAATGCATAATAATAAAAGGGTCCATAGGTCAAATACCACATACCTGTCCCTCAGCGAAAGGAAATGCCGCATTAAATTGCTTTCAGCCTACTCCATCAACATCCAGGCGATGTGTTATGGTATGTGTAAGGTTACATAGACTATTCACAATTATCCTTGATCAAGCAATGACTTAGCCTATATTTGGCAATAATTCCTGTAATCTTCTGGGGGGACAATGTTCTGTTACGGGACAATGGCTTTCCATTTGCTGATAACATATCAAGCCTAATGTGTGAATTGTCAATGATGGAAAACGCACTGCAATAGACGGACATTTGAGTTCTGAAAATGCGCTTGAGATGTCATTACAATACAGCTCTCTAGGCCTACAGCCTGTAAGTAAATAGAATGGTTTTGACTGAAAAAGTTGAAAACCTTGAATATTGCATTTATTGATTTTCAAATAGCCGAGGCTACAGCGGATTCACTGTGCTTTTTTATTTTTTTTAAGTAGTTTTGGCTAATGCCAGTCAGTCCCAACTATTTATGTATTTTAATGTATTTAAAAAAGAAAACAGAGACTTGCATAACAACAAATAAATAGTTTAACTGACTGAAAACATTTAAGTTCATACAGGCAGTAGAATATCAGTGCAAATTGATGTAATTGACCCAACCATTGTAGAAATTGAAAACATGTCCTTCTTTATTCTACTCTGGTAGAATTAGTCATAGTGAAAATTGATTTCTCAGACCCACATGTAATTGTGTGTTTACTCCACTAAATAGATGGTCGAGCAGGTTGTGTGCATTTCCCTGCCGATGCATTAATTAGAACAGCAACAAAAAAACAGCTAAGAAAAAAAAATCAGAACTTGCCTAGCAATTGAGCAGTAAACAATTAGGTTACATTTCAGCTGAATCCTAACACGTCAACCATTTTTCCAGTGGCTGTTATTGTAATGCAACATCAGCTAGGAGAGGCCAGAGGACATTGCACCACCATAGCTAAATAGCTAGCTAACATTAGTTAATCTGTCAAATGGCCGTAGACATGCAGGGAAATACTGTTCCTAACTTGTGTTTTCAATTCCATTCTTTTTATTTATTTTGTGACATTTATGATCATACCATAAAAAGTAGTAGAAAGTGGTAGCCAGGAATCCAGATATCAAAGAATGGTAGCCAAAACTGCTCATTTGCAATGGATTGGTGGCCCAGGGCTACGGTTATGTGGACTGCCCCTTAGATTTTGCTTTGACAAGCCAGTTAGTAACATTAAGAGACTGGGAAACACTTAATTATAAATTTGGATTATGGAGTATTTATAAAGCCTTTATATCTGCTTTATATAATGCCTAACAATATCCCTTAGCTGTGTCAATATCTGTGATATATCACAGGTTCTTATTTACATTACATTACAGGCATTTAGCAGACGCTCTTATCCAGAGCGACTTACACAACTTCTTATTACATTTATCCATTCATACAGCTGGACATATACTGAAGCAATTCAGGTTAAGTACCTTGCTCAAGGGTACAACGGCAGTGTCCTATCTGGGAATCGAACCTGCAACCTTTCGGTTACAAGGCCAGTTCCTTAACCATTATACTACACTGCCGCCTTATGGCATATCACTTAAATAAACAGCATTGTATAAATTTTGTACAATGTTTTATAGACTGATAGAGAGATTGTAATTCTACTATATAATACTGTGGCAAATATTTTCACAATCTACAAACAAATAGTTTAAGGGTGTTCATTTTAAGGGTTAATTTCAGCCTCTCAAGTGAACATTTTTTGTGCATATGTGAACACGCCAAATTATCTCAGACCCTTGTGAAATGAACCAAGGTGATCAGAAGGTGATCTCAGTATGGTTTGTTTGTGGTTCCTTTCGTGGTGCAAATTAATTTGTGCATTGTTAACACAAAGCATCCCCAGTCCGCTTTGGTTTACACTTTAGTACCTTGAAGCAGCTGTAAAAATCAGGTAAGATAACTTGAGTGTAAAATATTCAGATTAATATTAATTCGGCAAAGTTGATCACATTTAGGCAACACGGTGCTGCAGTAGATTTCCTGCCGTAGACATACAGGTTAGGCTAATGGGGGCGGGAGGGGGGGCATAAACACATTGTTTCTGTAATAGATCATGTGCGCTGTTAACATACCCAGTATAAATAAAAGTGATTTTTTTTTTATTGAATAATTGAAATTAAAACAATAAGTAATAATGTTATAATCATATTGTATTGTAAAACATCCTTAAAAATCTCAAAGGGATTGCCTCAGCCAACACTGATGTGCATCACACACCTAGGTGTTTGTACAGGTGGTCAGCTAGGCAAAAACAGAGGATGAAGCTGCTGTGCATAATTCTTTTAAAAAATAAATACATACATGTATTTGTCCCCTATAGGCCTACTTCTTAAAATATTAGTTTGGTAACAAAAATACCACTACAAATGCATTCAGGTTCATGACAGAATTACAACACAGGTACAGATAATCTTGAAGAATCTAGCGACTGCAGCTGCTTAATGTCATTAAATGTTATTATTTTTGTAACTTTACACAAAAAAGTTTGCGAGTAATTGCCTTGGGGTACCGAACACATTACTTGCCAGTGAACGGCACATAATATTGGTTGGCTAACCTCAAAATGTAGCCCTGTGGCCACTGGACTTCAAAATGCTAGCATAGGACCCCATACTGAAACATACGTATATATACGATGTTTTCACACATACTTTACCTTTAATTTTTAATTATTTTTTAAAGAATAGTGACTTAACTCTTAAGCCATGAATCAAATCACATGATGGATGTTTGTGCTAAAAACATAAAGTGCAACCCTGGCAAACAACTTACTAACAATGTTATTTGTAATTAAATCCCAAAATGTAATGGCTGCTATTCTTTTCTGTGTTATTTCTCCTTTCATATTCCCTTGTGCTGCATCATGGTGATTTTCATAATGCTCATCTCATTTGTAACTATAGATATGTTTGGCAGCATTTTTCATTCCCTGTGTTGCATTCAACGTGATAAACGTAATATTGATCATGTTATGTCTTTATAAGTTGCATCACATTAATTCAGTGAGGTGCGGTTTAGGAAACAAACTGAAACTCCTTTGATAATTGCTTACGAGAGCATTACGCAGTCATTACTTTGAAACGCATATGAAACAGTATATTTGAAATGCGTCTGAAAGCATTTTTTTTGATTGGTTAAATGGATGACAGGAGGGAGCAGGGGGCTGCTGATGTCTCAGTACTGGAGACAGAGGACAAAGGGAGAGGTAATGATGCAGGCAATGAGTAGCAAGCAGAGTTTAGTTACATAACACGGAGCAACTGAGAGATCCAGATAAGAGCATTGCAGCAATATTTATTTCAAACAGTGTAGCTTAAGTGTAGCTTATTGAGTGTCATGCTGAAATGCATGCATACACGCACGCACGCACAAACACACTATGCTTTCGATAAAGGCATCGATCTGAAACTGATGTGCTACACTGTGGCTCACCATTCAGGGAAAGGCAAACCAGATCACAGTGCCAAGCTCAATTTTAGGGGGGTACAACAATCCAGGAAAAACTTCAGCAATCGATAGTCTATGCCAGAGTAAGAGTATGATTGGCCCCATTTCAACAAGGCCATTCATTGGGATCTCAGTTATAAAAAATGTAAGACTACAAAAAAAGAAATCACACCCAGGTGGTGAAGTAAGCGGTGCAGGTTTATGAGCAATCATATAAAAAAATGCAATAGAAAATGTGTGTGTTGTTTAAATGTACAAAAACAATGGCCTCTGGTTTGGTGATATTTTTACATTATGCTTATTAATTAGTATACTTACAGACATTGCATTTAACAAGCATGTAAAAGAGAGATAGAAAGAGATAAAAGGACAGCCATTGGTATTTCAGAAGAAACCGGAAATATGACAGTTAGTACTCTGATAACAAACAGGAGAGATTACAGTTATTACTTGAACTGTTAGGTGTCGGTGGGGGAAGGACCCAAACGCAGGCAGGAGTAAGAAAAAAAACGAAGTTTAATAAAGGGTAACGGTACAAAAACACAGTCCAAAGAATAGTCAAGGAACAGGCAGGGGTCATAACCGGGAAGGCACAGCAAAGGTACAAAAGCGGAATCCAAATCAGGGTCGCGAGAACACAGGCAGGGGTCAAAACCGGGGAGGCGCAAGAGGAACAAAACAAGGACTGAAAACAAAACAAAACAACAGGCAAAACTAGGGAAACAAAAACTAGGAAACAGATACTATGGAAATAAACAGAACAACTCGGGCAGATTCTCAGGAACAACAAGGCAACACAGAAGCATAAATATGGGTAAGGAACTCGCGAAGAAACACGGAAATGACAAGGTATACTGTATATACATACAGAGGGAGACAGACATAATGGGAATCAGGTGTGTAGAAGCAGGGAGGGGAGATTGCTCACAGGTGAGAACAGTGAGGGTTAACAATAATACCAATAATACAATAACGGGAAACGTAAGACACGGACTGGAATGCACATAGACACAATGATAACAAACGGCCTGGGGTTAGCAGGTAAACAAATGCACAGCTCAGAGAGGAGGAACACGAAAGTGGACACGTGCAGAGAATGCGAAATCACAGATAGATACAGGGATAGGATAACGAGGAGGGAAATGACAACTGCAGGTAGAAACTCAAGATTAATTAGTAATGTTAGTAGTGAACTCTAAAACCCTAATGTTAGTAGGTTAGCTGGTTAGTATTATATACACGTTAGTTTGTTAGCAGGTTAGTATTAAATCTAATCTAACAGTTAGTATGATTAGTACATTAGTACTATATACAAATATAAATAAAGTCAGAAGGAAGAAAACGAGATAGGAAATACAGAGGAAACCCGAATGTTCCCAAAATCACCCGAATAGTGAAATGACAAAGACAGGGAGTGGAATCTCAGAAAACATGGAACGCGGACTGACAATCGCGAGGGAAATGCAGGAAAAAAAGGGAAGAACTCAGGAAACATAACAAATAAAACAGACAGAATTACAGGATCCTAACATGAACAATAACAATGGAATTCCAAACTCAACAAGAGGGTGCATGGATTGTTGGGCCGTTCCATAACTGACTGGGTCCAGCAGAACACTGGTGGTAGATTTTGTATTGATTTTGTATTGGGGTTGCTACGGCGACTCACCTTGCTAACAGGTGGAATGTTCAAAACTCCACTCTAGCGGCAGTTGGTAATTTCAATTTCAAACCCATTTTCTAACTTGTGACCACGACTAAAGTTTTTAAGCTACACAAGACATATTATATACATATGTGCATCTGGTTCCCAGGATTCCTACGGTGTGAATATCTAAGCTGTGACATGTATATTTTTTGAGATAGAGCTGTCTGAAGCTGGGCATGCTTTTCTCAAGCTACTATTGTATTGCCGGTCATGTGACGCATAGGCGACTCCTGATTGGTTTAAATCTCATGCTACGAACGGACGGACGGACGGACACACGTCACGTATAGAAGCGGCTGCACCGCTTAAAAATACAGGTTTACTCAGATGCAGAAAAATAAGTTCTGTGAAGAGGTTATCTATTAATTGGCATTAATTGAACACGAGAATTACCAAGGTTTTTCATCACCTATGTTTGCCAAGAGAAGCCTTGAAGCATTTGCATGGGAACCAGTGGAATTACACCACGAATATACAGGATAATAATAATAATTGCATTTTAACTTCTTTGCGTAGATGCATAGTGATAATGGCACCGGCGCCATCATTTTGCTCAACTGAGACATTCGTTGCTCCTGCAGCCAAACTATTAGTGGAAATCACAAACTGTGTTTTAACTTTATTGGTAGACGATTTGTGACAATTTCTGCACAATACGGAGTTTTTAAGTGCCACTATTTTCCCGTAGCAAGTCCATTTAACAAGCCCCCCCCCCCCAGTCTATACCTACCCATGCGTGACACAGTGGACAATAGCGTCTATGTTAGAGTTCATAAATATATTTATTCATCATATAAAATTTGAATTCCATCATAGCAACCCAACAATAGCCTGATCGTATGCCAGAAAAGCTGTGAAAAGTCCTGCTCACTCAAATGCAAAATAAACATATGAAAGTATTCTCTCATTCTACCATGTATTCTACTAGCATGAAATAAATATGCAATCCTACCATTGCTTTTACACATCGAGATGTTCCTTTCAAAATTCAGTGGTCATTTGTTGTCTGGTACAATCTGTTTGAGAAATACCGCTGTTACACTATCTGAAATGTCGACTCGTAATACCCCCCCATGCCCTGCAAGCCCGTCTCATTCATTACAGTTCATTCTGGTTTAATTGACGGCTCTTATATCCAATAGAGTACATTATAACTTTAGCAACGGTATATGAAATGTCTTCTGGGGTGCTTTGAACAATTTACTACAGACCAGCGTAACAACAGTTTTCGTTTCAACGGTCTCGTATTACGCAAGCTCTATAAATAACGCATTAGAGCGGGGAGTTTCCCTTTATCGATTTGTAAGTATTTTGGCTACCAAAATGGTGTTGGTCTCGCTGGCTACATGTAGGTTCCTTTTTCCATTCAAGCAATCTCTTTCCAATATGTTTGATAGGCCTATTGTTATTTTCGCATTTTGTATTTCACATACTGTAGTGCAATCGTTAATTTAATTTTTTACGTAGGCTACTGATTTTCATTGAAGATAGAACATTTGGCAGCATTTTGCAGATGGTGGAATACTATTTTATTTTCATGTTATCGTACATAATATAGGCTATGCCGTATATACTTATGGCATGGAAAATGCTCATTCCAATTTACTGTGCGCTGATATGTGGTAGATTAATGTAAAAATTTTCCTTAGAGTCATTATGAATAGAAACATAATTTTTTTTTTTTTAAACGACAGAAAAATGTAATCCCGGCGCAAAAATGTACATACTGTAGAGCAGGGGTTCCCAAACTGGTCCTGGGGGACCCCTGTGTATGCTGGTTTTCGTTGCAACCACAGTTGCAATCCCAGAATTTTAACAAGCTGTTAATTTTTCTTAATTAGGTGCTTGTCATGTTTGGAGGAATTATTCACCCTCTTAAGCCACATTATATCAGAAATAGCTATGGATGCCATGTAGAATAAACACCCCATGTTCACATTGTGCTTATTGTGCTATATTATTTAAAAAAGATAAGAAAATTATTTAACAGATCCATTTAAAGACTGATTTGCATCAATAGGCTCCTAATTGGTGAAAGTGTGGACACATGGCCACTAAAACTAACCATTTGGTAGATAATGAAGAATTCAAACACAAAGCAAATGATAACGAGCCAAACCTGCATTATGTTAATAAGCTTAAAGAAAAAAATGAGTTAAACACGTGTTCAACAACCTAATTAGGAGCCTATTGATTCCCTTCACTCTTTAATTAAGTGAAAATACATTATTTTGTAACCTCTTTTATGTAATTGTTGCAATATAGCACAATAAGCACAACGTGAACATGGGGAGTTTGTTCTACATGGCATGCATAGCTATTTCTGACATAATGTGTCTTAAGAGGGCGAATAATTCCTCCAAACATGAAAAGCACCTAATTAAGAAAAATTAACAGCTTGTTAAAATTCTGGGATTGCAACTGTGGTTGCAACGAAAACCAGCATACACAGGGGTCCCCCAGGACCGGTTTGGGAACCCCTGCTGTAGAGTACAGGGAAAAGTTATGTTTTATTGAGCTACAAGAGTGAATGATTAGGCTACATATTTAGGTGTATGTAACACTGTGATGTCAATATTTTTTATCTTAATCCATCAGAAGGAGCAAATGTATATGCTTTATAATGGACAAAACTAATTTTATAAAGTTTATGACATGTTTTGCATAAGGGTTTTTTGTATGACGAAGCCGACTCACTTTCAAATAGCCTACATTAACATTTCTCATTTTGCATAACATATAGAATAGAATCTGGCTGTCGATAGACTTTTTGAAGCAATGCCTTAATGTTCGCTTAAAGTACCGGAGCCAGGTTAAAAGTTTAAACGATCCAGTGACTCATTTGCGGTCCTTTCATTTATTTTAAGAGAGGATTTCATTTATTTCCAGCAGTACAACACAACCATCCAATCCAGCGTTTAACCTGCCACAATGTAGCCTATCGTAGGCTACTACCAGGTTTGCAGAGGTGGAAATTCCATGGGTCAGAAAGTAAAAGTCCTGCCGTGTTTCTTCCACCCATGAACTCACGATTTCACTAATTAGCCTAGTTAGCTCCTACCTCTTGACTGAAGAATTGTGATAATTAGCAAATCCAGGTGATAGGAACAAATGATTGGGGAGGACTTTCACTTTCTGAACCTGGATTTTCCACCTCGCAGGTTTGACCTATAGCCTACACAGCGTAGCGCTGGCTAGCTAGCTCCGTTTCTTCCATAAAACAAGAATACTTTATAACACTGCTCAGATTCTTCATCATTTCATACATTAAAACGTATGAGTGCCCTGAGAGCATAGTATCAAGCATAGACTGTTACCCATCCCTATGCTATGCTCCCCCTAGTGTTCATTAAGTGCTACTGCACTAAACCTGTATGAGGCCCACCCTGCTTGCTTGACCATACCCCCTCATTTACATAGATAGTACAGTTCGAAAACGAAAATGAAAACGATAATGAAAATGAAAATGAAAACGAAAATTAAAATTAAAAGATTTTAATTTAAATTTTGGGCTGAATAATCCTCCATTTTCATTTTCCATTTTCATTTTCGTTTTCATTTTCGTTTTCATTTTAATTTTGGGTTGAATAATCCTCCATAGTTAACATCGCGTTCTTGCATTAATGTAAAAATGCAATTGGCTACATGTTTTAATCTCACACAAATGCCGACAAAAATATTCGTCTGTATGGAGCGTGCTGTCCATTCCGCAATGGTCTTGTCTGACTCACTGTGGAAGCTGAACGTTCAACGCTCGCCTCGGCCAACATTTCTTTATTATGTCTTCATTCATTTCTTCACTTCAGCTCTGTTCAGTTTATCCTTTTTACACATAACACAATGTATCCATAAAATTAACTACTAGGAAAATTAAGAATTTACGATAATACATTAAGAATTGACGATAGCCTACTATAAACAGCAATTCCTTAAGACATCGGATTAATAAACCTCCAATTCCCTAAACATATATGATTCATGGTTAGTCACTTTAAAAATATTTACTATAGCTTCCGAACATTGCTCTAGTCTACGGTACTCTGCAGACAATGTATCTTACTGCAAACACTTTTAATTATAATTATAATCAGAAGAATAATCTCTGGTAGGCTACTTTCTTAGTTTCTTGCTGGCTAAGATTCCTGGGAGATATGCATTGTCCAATTAAGCGTGTTAGCCAACGTTAGTTTTGCCAGAGAAACGTCAGTCAGCTGCTAGTCAGGAAGCAGGTACAAGCTAAAAAGGTATCCTACAAGCTTTTTTTACCTTCGAAAAAAAATCACTGCAAAGGTATTATGCTGTGCTTATGAAGTTCGACAACTCGTAGCCCAGACATGGAATCTTGGAGTTACGCATCCGACAAGCCAGTGTTGAATAGCCTAACGTTATTTCTATAGAATACTAATATGCCTATTTTACAACTGTATTTCCATATTTTAGGCTGTATGTATTTCTTTCAGCTACAATGTGTTTGCGTCGAGCCTATTGTGCATGCATAGTCTCCATATAGACTTGGTTAATTAATTTACATGCTTCTTCATGATCCATAGTTCAGGTGGTGCTGTTCATTGTATTCCATTAGACATTAAATACAGCTCATCTACAAACTCTTTTAATGTAATTGTGGGAGAAATGTTATCAATGAATAAATGGTTATGCGAATGTCTGCATGCATTTATTTGGAATGCATGTAGGCTACTATTCTGTATGCATGTCTCTCTCAATGTCATTATCTTCATGCATTGTTCATCATTAGTTAGCTACCAAAAATAAGTGATATCTGAACAAAAACGTCTCCGACGTAAAGAAAGCCAAGTTACTCACGCATAGCCTACAGAGCGCTGTCTATAAGTCCTTAATTCCAACTTGCAAAAACTAGGCCTGCCTTTAAATGTATTGATATCAAAATGTGGCCAAGTTACAATGAACAATATTGCCTATCGTAGCTCACACTAAATAAACTAGCTCTATTCCAAAGCAATGCTATCCAAACTTTCCTAAATTATTTAATGCAACTTGGCCCTGTGTTTCTTCATCTTACCATCTCAAGAGAATGTGGTCAATAAAACTGTATGTTCCACATCAAACTGCAAAATCAGAATAATTTATAGTGGAAATACTCTGATTCAGATGTGTTGCACTTAGAAATTAAACAGAAAAATTACTACACTATAGGGCATGTTTGAATAATTGTCTGCATCCACTGCTTTGGGTCTATGAAAAGCACAGAATGAATAAAATGTATTATTATTATTTATTTGGAATATTTGGATTTCTATCAAAACCTGTGTGGTCCTACAGAGCATAGATATCCTTGTGTTCACAAAATTTTGTTCACAAATATAACTATTATTATGTTAAGAAAATTAGTACTATTACTTATTTTCTATCATCTGACCCACAAACATGTCTGGATACGTTTGTAAAAATGCTATATGTACGCTATTTTAAAAATATTACTTATTTTTATCTGCATTTATTTATTCATCCCCCCTTTCTCTATTGTACATGATGTTTCTTGATATAAATGTCTGCTTGTGAATAGTAAAGAAATCTGTAGCATTTAACATTTAAAAACCTGTATATTTTCTAAAGTAAACTTGCCAACAAAGTATAACCGTATCCTTTCTGGAGTGTAATTATTCATCAACTGTTAACAACATTAATTCAAATCATATGTTGTTCCATGAGGCACAATCTCTTCATATGCTAAGATGAAGAAACACAGGGCCAAGTTACATCAAATAATTTAGGAAAGTTTGGATAGCATTGCTTTGGAATAGAGCTAGTTTATTTAGTGTGAGCTACGATAGGCAATATTGTTCGTTGTAACTTGGCCACATTTTGATATCAATACTTTTAAAGGCAGGCCTAGTTTTTGCAAGTTGGAATTAAGGACTTATAGACAGCGCTCTGTAGGTTATGCGTGAGTAACTTGGCTTTCTTTACGTCTGAGATGTTTTTGTTCAGATTACATGTACTGTATACATGTACAGATGATTTTTAAGTTTTTTTAATTTTTTTTACGTAATATCAATTTCGATCTTTATTTCTCGATCATTTAATGTTACCAGAACAGCCTCCAGATGACTAATTTAAACAAACATTTATTGCAAATGACTACATGTACAAGACTCATACATGTATAATTGTCATATTATTACAAGGAAATGGAATTATAACAATTGAGTAGTGCATAACACTTATCAAATGGTTGTGATGCCATGTGAATTATTATGTGTAACTTTAAAGGCCGTTTTCTCAAAATGTCAAATTTGCATAACCTGTCACAGCAAAACGAATGTATCTCCATAACCAAACATCAGAATTACACTAAATTGCACAGATACTCTGATACATGTTCCATTTAACCATAGAGCCATTTTTTGCTATCTTGCATACTTTTTAAATTACAGCCTACTGTTTTTTGATTGGCTGCGGCCGTTGCCATCGCAACATATTAATCAAAATTCGCTCTTTGGTTCACTGCGGAATTTACTTATGTACCACCTGATGAAGTTTCATGAAAATCCATTAAAGCATGACAGAGTTCCATTTGTTTTGCTGTAGTACCATTTTACATTGAAGTCTATGGGAAATTTGCATGCATTTCTTTACTGTTGATGGGCCCTTAAATATATCATAATTTATTTTATTTAGAGCAGTGCACAATTTAGCCATTTGGATAGATTTGGAGACACTAATGGACAAGAGGGTACACTGCCTATATTTTGCCCCATAGACTTTTAGTAGTTCTGCATATCATCCTCAGATTTAGCAAAACCTGTGGACATGGAGTTTATGATCCAGGAGATGTATATATATTACCGATTTCACTTATGTAGCTCTCAGCAAACTAATTTTTTCCAAAGTTTCTTTGCATTTGTGGCACTTTATTTTGACTTAAATTATGAAAATAAATAAATCTAAGTTTGTATTGTAAATGACACACCTGTCTTGTTTCATTTAAGCCATTTACCAAGTTTATGTGATGCTCACACATATAGTTATAAAGCCTTAAACAGAGCACCCCCTAATAGGTGATATTTGCCATTTGCGCCAAGGGGTTAAGTTTAGTTTTATGCAAACAATTTAGAATGTACATTCAATAGTACAATAGTTGTTTCCTCTTATTTTGTCAGTTTTTACTAATTTACTAACTCGTCTGGATGGCAAGAAGAGAATCCTCGCCTGCTTACATGGATTTTTGGAGTGGGTCAGAAGATACAATAGTTACCAAGAAACCATAGCATTGATTCTGTTCTTGAATTTATTTTCGACAAAAACAATGTTTTTACGTTAAGACAGGTGTACCATTTACAATACTTAAATTATGAAAATAAACAAATCTAAGTAAAAAAATTCCCAGAAATGCAAAGGAACTTTGGAAAAATGCAAAACAAATATTTTTCTTTAGTTTGCAACTAAACACTGAGAGCTACATACGTGAAACAGGTAAATTCATACATTTCCTGGATCATAAACTCCATGTCCACAAGTGGGCAAACTCTGAGGATGATAAGCAGAACTACTAATATTTCTGATATAATATTGATATATTTAAATAATAGTCAACAGTTTTGGCTCATAAAACTCACTTTTGCATAATTTTCAAGTGGGAATTACTATGTTTTCATCAGTTTAGGGGGGTAGATATCTAACGAGTCCAAAACCCAATCCAAAACATGTCATCAAATTATAAAGCATATACATTTGCCCCTTCTGATGGTTTAAGATAAAAACATGATATCACAGTGTTACATACAACTAAATATATTGCCTAATCATTCACTCCACAATAAAACATTACTTTTACCTGTACTCTACAGTATGTATACTTTTGCCCCAGGATTGAATTTTTCTGTATTTAAAAAGAAAGAAAATGTTTATGTTCCCATTCATAATGACTCCAAGGACAATTTTACATTAATCTACCACATATCAGCGCCCAGTAAATTGGAATGAGCATTTTCCATATCCTAAGTGACAAGTATATGCCATAGCCTATATTATGTACGATAACATGAAAATAAAATAGTATTCCACCATCTGCCAAATGTTCTTCAATGAAAATCGGTAGCCTACATCAAACATAAAATTAACGATTGCACCACAGGATGTGAAATGCACTCAAAATGCGAAAATAACAATTGGCCTATCAATCATATTGGCCTATCAATCATATTGGTGCTCGAGTGGAAAAACTAACGTACATATGTAGCCAGTGAGACCAACCGCATTTTAGAAGCAGTACTACTTACATATCGAGAAGGGAAAACTCCAGTCGGCGAATGCGTTTTCTGTAGAGCTTGCGTAATACCAGACAGTTAAAACAAAAACTGCCATTCTGCTGATAGTAGCAGATATTCATAGTAGAATATGTGGTATAACGAGAAAATACTTTCACATGTTTATTTTGCGTTTTCACAGATTTTTTGGCATACGATCAGGCTATTGTTGGGTTTATCTTGTTGCTATGACGGAATTCTAATTTTATATGTTGAATAAATATATTTATGAACTCACACATAGACACAATTGTCCACTATGTCACGCATGGGTAGGCATAGACTGGGTGGGGGGTTGTTTGTTAAATGGACTTAGAGTCCATAGTGACACTTAGAAACTCTGTATTCAGCAGAGTTGTCAGGAATCGTCAACCAATACAGATAACACACAGAGTTTGTGATTTCCACTAACAGTTTGGCTGTAGAAGCAACGAATGTCTCAGTTGAGCAAAATGATACTGTTGGCGGCATTACCACTAGGCATCTGCACAAAGGAGTTAAGCCATTTACCAAGTTTCTGTGATGCGAATACCTGGGGCCCTATCTTACACCCGGCGCTAAGCGGCGCTAACCCAAACGCAAGTGTCTTTGCTATCTTACACCCGGGGGAGGGTTCATTATAGCGCCTAGCGCTCCTGTCGTTTAAATACCAAGTCATCTTGCACCCATTGCAAGTGAACTGTGCGGGTTGGTCTTAAGATGCAGTAGTCAGGATCATTTTTGGCGTATTGCTATCTTGAGCCAGCAGAAAGCGCTTGCACTAAAATCACAAACCTGGTCTAAAGTCATGTCGCAGCTGTTTACATGTTATTTTAATGGCGCATATAAGTGCGTCTACATAGGTGTGTGCACAACGCGTGTACACCCTCCTGTCTGTTACACACAGGGCTGCACACAAGCATGACTAAAAATATCAAGATTACAATGTGAAATATTATTATTGTGTAGGCTATATCAAAAAATGCATAATAATAAAAGGGTCCATAGGTCAAAGACCACATACCTGTCCCTCAGCGAAGGGGAATGCTGCATTAAATAGCTTTCAGCCCACTCCATCAACATCCAGGTGATGTGCGATGGTACGTGTAAGGTTGCATGTATAGACTATTCGCAATTATCCTGGATCAAGCTATGACTTAGCCTATATTTGCCAATAATTCCTGTAATCTTCTGGGGTGACAATCTTCTGTTACGGGACAATGGCTATCCATTAAAAACTTTGCTGATAACACCTATATCATGCCTAATGGGCAAATTGTCATTTACACCTAATGCGCAAATTGTTATTTACACCTAATGCGTGAATTGTCATTCAATGGAAAACTCGCACACTGCAATAGACGGACATGTGAGTTATGAAAATGCTCAAAGTTCAAAACCTTGTCCAGTGAATATTGCATTTATTGTTTTTGAAATAGCCTAGGATACAGCGGATTCGTTGTGCATAAGGTTTTTTCGATAGCCTACAGATAAATGTCACCATGTCCTTCATATTTTTTAAATTACAGTGACCAGGTTTCCATACGCTCAGCTTATTAAAACCCAGCTGATTTCACCTGTTATTCCATAACTTAACAAAACGATTTTAAAGAGAACTAAGATTATTAATTAGAAACGAAAACAAATTTGCAGCACGTTACACAATTAATTCACAATTAATTTTAATGCCATTCTCTGCAGGAGCAAGTCTGTTTCCCCTGTGGTAAGTCGCACGTTGGGTTTTCCTGGGAAAGTGGATTGTTTTAAAGCATTACGCTAAAACAGGTTTGTCACATTTCCATGAACGGGACATTATAAAACAAGGGGAAATATGCGTGAACATATGGGTTGCCAACCTGACAGCTTTATTGTATTTAGTGTCATCATTAAGGCAAAATAACAGTATTTATGTTATTAATCAATATTACTATGCAGGTAGCCTAATGAACTTCGGATGAAGCTTGAACTTCGAGAACTCCATGAGAACAGCCTCATGGAATTGATATTTGACACTTTCATTGCATAATCAAATTAAATTAGTTGAACAAGCAGGCTAATTTGGCGTTTTCTAAGGTGAGACTGAAGCCATTGATAGCATATTCTCAGCTGTTGCAGGTCCTTTTAACATAATTTAACCGCATATATTTTGTAAAATAACAGCCCTGTCGGGAATTACCGGGAAATCACAGGGTAATGGTTAGTCCGAATAATATTGATCATACTATTGATCCATTTAGCCTATTCCTTGATCGCACTAAACACGCACAAGCATGTCTGTTTCGCCATCAAGCAATCCACCAAGGTGGAAAAGCAGGCTTTTAAAGGGAATGGGATATGACATTTTGATGTCACGCCCAAGACACACCTATAATTAATAAAGAGACTAGGTTCAGCCCATTTGCACGTTGTTCCGTGTTTAGCGCCCAAAAAACACACCGTTAAAATAGCAAAATAGCGGACTTCGACATGCCCTAAATGGACTTTACGCCATGCGCTTGGACCAAGCGCCAAGATCGCCAAGATAGAGCCCCTGGTGTTATAAAGCCTGAAATAGAACACCCCTAAATAGGTGATAATTGACCAAATTTGGCATCTGGGCAAAGGGGTTAAACTAGAGAATGATGAGAATAAAACATGAGTTAACCTGCATAGATTGTGCAGTTTAAATGCTCATGAAATTGTCCATCATGATTATGTTTGTTTGCTACTGTAGCCTTTATGCTCACAAAGAATTTAACACGTTCTAACCTGCTGTTAACACATTCTAACCTGCTAATTTCTTTGTCAGAAAAGTGAACAGAATTAAGAGAAATGTTACTACTGGCCAACAGAACGGAAAGCTTTCTGTTGACTCTGTGGAAGACATTCCTTTCATCAAAACATCAATCACCCTATTTCATTAAAGGTGTTTTGTTTTCCTTATTTTGGGTTAGTCCCTGTGAAACTATCGGGTTAAGCACCCTTCTTCATGTATTTTTGGCTGGCCTGGCTTTGAATCACCTTTTAGTAGCTGGGCTGAAGCATGCTTGGCATAATTTTTTGCACTCCTTATATAATTGTACTTTTTATGACTATGCCCCATTGTTTAGGGAAAAAACCCAATGTAATTAAAATGTCTGCCGTTCTATGCAATGAAAGCAGCACACAGTTTGGGTTGCAAAGGGTCAGAAAATGTCCGGAAACTTTCTGAAAATTTACCATGGGAAGTTAAGCTCGGGAATTTTGGAGATTTTGACCTTTTTTTGTGCAAAAGTTAGCCTATAACACGGAACTTAAATTTAGTTGGAAAATACACATTAAAACCCCTGCACTGTGCATTCATCCATAGAGTACTCAAGTGACTACATCACACTGGTTTCGGAAGTGACTTCCCCATTCATTTAGACCATAGACATTAACTAAAACTTACTTTTAAACTATTTCTAGTGATTATGTCTTACCATCAATTTCCTGGATTGTTCAATATAACAAAATATGTAGTATTTCTGGACCAGCTTCGAGTATATTTTATGCTTTAGTTTTTTTTGTGAATATACCAGCGCTGGCACTGTTTAAAAACTTGACGCCCCATAATTCCTTCCGGACGGTTCAATGAAGTAAAATGGCCGAATTATCAAGGTTATGCACTGCCAAAAATGTCAAGACGAGCTGATGATATCTGATTGGTCGAGAACCACCCCTGCGTTGCAGTAATGGATATGTAGTCCATTAAAGTGGACTACAAACCGGACTACAAATCATTAATCATTACTATAAAAAATTTAAATTGGAACATGAAATGTATGCTCTATATCCTTATAGCACACAGGCTAATCCAGGAATGTATTGGCTCATTCTATGAATCAGATTTCAAGAAATTGTCGATAGTCTCCGAAGTCCGTTCTATCTGTCATAGGGAATTTACTTCCGAAACCAAACTCCGCCCATGTCTGAAGTACTCTCTTGAGTACTCTATTACATGTGCAGTGCATTCTTTTATGAAATGCACAGATAATTCCTAGCATCCTGCCTATTACTGCAGAGCCCTCTGCATGCACTGTGCATTCTTCCATCACATATGCAATGCATACTTCCATTACATGTAGAAATAATTCCCAGCATCCTGCACACTACAGCAAGGCTATCGAGGCCACACTACTGCATTTGAGCCCAAGGACTACATCCATTTTGAATCCTTTTTTTTTGGGGGGGGGGCGGGGTTAGGAAATACATTTATTTTATTCAACATTCATGTTTTTTGTTCACTGAAAGAATCCATTAAAGTTCTACTCACAAATGTTTGCCTGGATGTCTGCTTATGACAAAACAAAATGTTTATATTTATGTCTGCATATGACGAGGTAAATACAGCTAGTACAAATAACGCCAACATTTCCAGTTTATTCCCATTAATTCCTGTTAATTCCCATATATTCCTGTTAATTCCTTTTAATATTCAAAGGTGGAAAGTTTCTACCTTTGAATATTCCCGGAATTTTGCAACTACACACAGTAGTGTGGGAACACTGCTGTCAATCATGGTCAGTGCTTATTAATGCCATTTGATGTAATTACTGGAGAGGGCATTGTGATAATTCACTGGCATGAGGCTCTATTGACCTCTTTTTGAGGGATGACTGAATTTCAGGTGAGAAAACTGCCCTTTATAAACTAGTGTCCCCAGGGGCTCTATCTTGGCAATCTTGGTGCTTGGTCTAAGCGCATGGCATAAAGTCCATTTAGGGCGTGTCCAAGTCCACTATTTTTTTCCACATGTTTTTTGGGCGCTAAGCACGGGGCAACGTGCAAATGGGCTGAACCTAGTCTCTTCATTAATTATAGGTGTGTCTTTGGCGTGACCAATCAAAATGTCATATCCCATTCCCTTTAAAAGCCTGCTTTTCCACCTTGGCGGATTGCTTATATGGTGGTGAAACAGACATGCTCATGCGTGTTTAGTGCGATCAAGGAATAGGCTATATGGATCAATAGTAGCCTATGATCAATATTATTCAGACTAACCATTATGAGTTCCCGGTAATTCCTGACAGTTCTGTTATTTAAAAAATAAATGTGTTAAATTTCGTTAAAAGCACCTGCAACAGCTGTGAATAAGCTACCAATGGCTTCCATCTCACCTTAGAAAACGCCAAATTAGCCTGCTTTAAACGAATTTCGTTTGATTATGCAATGAAGCAATGAACTCATGTTCAAGCTTCATCCGAAGTTCATACCTGCATTCTAATTTTGATTAATAACATAAATAACATCATTTTGCCTTAATGATGACACAATACAATAAAGCTGTCAGGTTGTCAACCCATAGGTTCAGCATATTTTCCCTTGTTTTATAATGTCCTGCTTATGGAAATGTGACCAACCTGTTTTACTGGTAGCGTAATGCTTGAAAACGATCCACTTTCCCAGGAAGACCATGAAGTGTGATTTACAGCAGGAGAAACAGACCTGCTCCTGCAGAGAATGGCATTAAAATGAATTGTGAATTAATTGTGTAACGTGCTGCAAATTTGTTTTCGTTTCTAATTAGACGCTTAGTTCTCTTTAAAATCTTTTGTTCAGTTATGGAATAACAGGTGAAATCAGCGGGGTTTTAATAAACTAAGAGTATGGAAACCTTGTCACCAATTTAAAAAATATAAAGGACGAAGAATAGCTAAGGTTAAAATTCAGTTAACATGGTGACATTTATCTCCATTTCTTAACCATAGGCTATCGAAAAAACCTTATGCACAGCGAATCCGCTGTAGCCTAGGCTATTTGAAGAATAATAAATGCAATATTCACTGGAAAAGGATTTGAACTTTTTTCTATTTACTTACAGGCTGTAGGCCTAGAGAGCTGTAGCAATTGTAATGACATCTGAAGTGCATTTTCAGAACTCAAATGTCCGTCTATTGCAGTGTGCGAGTTTTCCACTGAACGACAATTCACGCATTAGGTGTAAATGACAATTCGCACATTAGGCTTGATACGGGTGTTATCAGCAAAGTTTTTAATGGATAGCCATTGTCCCGTAACAGAAGATTGCCCCCCAGAAGATTAGGCTACAGGAACTATTGGCAAATATAGCTTGATCCAGGATAATTGCGAATAGTCTATACATGTGACCTTACACGTACCATCGCACATCGCCTGGATGTTGATGGAGTGGGCTGAAAGCAATTTAATGCAGCTGAGACGGGTGCGTGAGGGTAGGACCCGAAATGCACGACTCAAAAACAGTAGTTGCAAATAAAGTCCGGTGAGGGCTTTAATGGGGGAATGTCCAAAGTGCATGGTCAAAAAACAAGCAAAGTTCATACACAAAAAATCCAGCCAAAATCAATGTACAGTACCGAGGGAGAAGGCAGTCTCAGAATCGGTACACCATGCAATAGTCCAGTAACCAGAGTAGCTGTCAGCGGGGCAGAAGTACAGGCAGACGGTAGGCAGGCTCTGGGTCGAAGACAATGCAAGAGTCAAGACTGGAGTCCGCTCCACGGGGCAAAAGTACAAAAGACAGCAGGCAAAAACTCGTGGCAGTGGTTAACAAAACAGAGGTCAATAACAATGGTCAATAAACAGGCTTGGATCGTAACAAAAAGGCAGGCTTGAAAAAAACGCTCAAAAGTGCACTGACAAACAGGAGGCAACAATTTCGCAGAAACAAGACGTGAACACTGAGCTTAAATGCAGCTGTAGACAGGTGCAGACACTTAGCTTGAGAGCAGCATGCGAATGGAAATCAGGTGTGGAGGGCTGACAAGGTAACAAGATAATGAGTAATCGTTAGTAATAAACCTATCCTGACCTAGCATTAGTAAATTAGTAAATGACATGCACGAGAACGTAAGGTAAACATGAACACATGGTTAGAGAGTTAGTATTACCCAATCCTGATCTAATGTTAGTAGATTAGTAAACTAGACACGGGAGAATGAAACAATTAGGGAAGCGTGAGTGACAGCAAGCGAGATAGAGAAAGCATGAACGCAAGGCTGCGGAAAAACACGAAAATGTGTGTGCTAACAATGAACGGGAAACGTAACATGAATCAAATATAAAACGAGACATGACAAGACTAGAAAATAAATCGTAACAATAATCAAACATGAAACGTGACATGACATGAAAATGAAACGTAACAAGAATAAAACATAAAACGTGACATGACAGGCTAGAATCGTGACAGCAGCACTCCTATATGCTGAGGGACAGGTATGTGGTCTTTGACCTATGGACCCTTTTATTATTATTTATTTTTTGATATAGCCTACACAATAATACTATTTCACATTGTAATCTTGATATTTTAGTCGTACTTGTGCACGCCCCTGTGTGTAACAGACAGGAGCGTGTACGCGCATTGTGCACACGCCTATGTAGACGCACTTATATGCGCCGTTAAAATAACATGTAAACAACTGCGACATGACTTTAGATCAGGTTTGTGGTGGTTTTAGTGCAAGCGCTTTCTGCTGGCTCAAGATAGCAATACGCCAAAAAGAATCCTGGCCACTCCTCATCTTAAGACCAACACGCCCAGTTCACTTGCAACGGGCGCAAGAATACATGGTCGGCGTTATAATGAACTCTATTTATTAGAAAATAAATGCTTTGAAAAGCCTACTTTGTAATTTATAAGTGCCAAGGGTTTGCATGCAACAACAAAATTACAGGAAAGACCAATCATCTGGAATGAAATTCTCTTGATTGTAATGTTCTTGATTAAACTGCCTGCTCAAGCCCTAGATTGGCATTTACAGTGAACTGATCAAATTACTAATCTGTTTTGCATGGACATCACGGTCAGGGTGTATGTGCTTTCAACCACATTTGCCCCTAGTTCATGATGCCATTCCCTCAGACTTGCATGTCAACATCACCTAAACCACTGTTCCTTGTGAATCATCAGCCAATTCAGTAGTCTTTGCTATGCTGATGACATTCAGATATATTTAAAGTGATGGACAAGGGATTCTAAAAACTTCTAATAACCGCAACATATCACAGAGGGATGTATCCACTACACACCCACCAAATATCTTTTCAAGAAAATGTCAATAGGTATATTAATATACATATCAAAATCAGTGAATAAACTCAGTCTTGAAAGGACTCAGGATTGTAGGGGTGTGGTCTAAATCCACGCCCTCAACCCGAGTGCATCGCCATCATCCAGCCCTACATGTTTGAACCACGGAACTGTTCTTATACAGTTCTGTGGTTTGAACCATAGGTTTCAACCCGGCCAGGAATTAATGCAATCAATTCAAAGTAAAATACAGTGCGGCTGCTATCAGGAGATAAATATCACACCGTACGCAAGCTTGCAATCAAAGTGAGTTAACCTAAACGCTAAGCAGAGTATTGCAACCGTTTGATCTAACGTTAGTCTATTTAAAGCAAGCTAAATTGCAAGGCGTCGTTTCACCAAATGCACGTTCCACACAAATCATTACACTATGGTAGGTTTTATCGAGTTTTTAAAATTTATTTTAAAAAGGCCCACTCATTAATTTAGGTTGCTAATCGAACAAAAATTACGTGCATGGCAACTAAGTACTTTGGTGGATCATGGTTCTCGTAGTCATTTTTGTTACTGTAACCAGCCACTGTACAATATGACAAAACCATTTCCAAGGTATGGTTTATTTGACAAAATGTTAGCTATCTATTCTTTTTGATATATTATCTGACAAATGAGCAGTGCACCAAGTAAAAATCACACCCAGGTGGTGAAGTAAGCGGTACAGGTTTTGAGCAATCATATTAAAAAATGCAATAGAAAATGTGTGTGTTGTTTACATGTACAAAAACAATGGCCTCTGGTTTGGTGATATTTTTACATTATGCTTCTTATTCATTAGTATACTTACAGACATTGCATTTAACAAACATGTAAAAGAGAGATAGAGATAAAAGGACAGCAATAGGTATTTCAGAAGAAACAGGAAATATGACAGTTAGTACTCTGATAACAAACAGGAAAGATTACAGTTATTACTTGAACAATAACAATGGAATTCCAAACTCAACAAGAGGGTGCATGGATTGTTGGGCCGTTCCATAACTGACTGGGTCCAGCAGAACACTGGTGGTAGATTTTGTATTGATTTTGCTTCGGAGGGTTGCTACGGCGACTCACCTTGCTATAACAGGTGGAATGTTCAAAACTCCACTCTAGCGGCAGTTGGTAATTTCAATATCAAACCCATTTTCTAACTTGTGATGACGACTACTGTTTTTAAGGTACACAGACATAATATGTATCAAAATGTTCATGTGGTTCCCAGAATTCCTACAGTGTAAATATCTAAGCTGTGACTTTTTTAGTGTGTAAAATATTCAGTGTTGTTTGAAAACCATTCACACAAATGGTGGAATGTTCAAAACTCCACTCTAGCGGCAGCTGGTAATTTAAATTTCAAACCCATTTTCTAACTTGTGACCACGACTACAGTTTTAAAGCTACACAAGACATATTATATAAAGATGTGCATCTGGTTCTGTCATGGTTTTGGACCCTGTTGTCCCATGCGGTCGTTTTCCTTGGTGGCCACGCGAGGGCGCTGCCCTGTTGGTAGATGCTTGCTCCGCCCTGCTGAGTTGGGGGAGTTTCTGGTTAAGCTTTTACACCTGTTGCGTGGTCACCTGAGATGTATATAAGCCTACCGTTCCCTTCATTCGGGGCTTCGACATTAATTGTTATTGTTTTGTATTGTGGTGTTTGTTTGGCTGTGAGTGCTCGTACCATTTTGGCTACTCGCCCATTTTTAACGTCTCTTGGTGAGGCAGGGCTTATTTCTTGCTGGCTTACTAGTGGATTATCTCGTAGAAGTTTGGGACTGTAAAATCTCTGCTCTAGTTCGCCTGTGTGCGTTTTCCTCCGTGGATGGAGATTTGGGCGATGGTCGGAACTGTGTTCTGTTCGCCTCTCGGTGCATGTCGTCTCATGGGAGATCTGGCGTTGCGTTTCGCTTCGGCTGGGTTGCTTAGCTTGTAGAAGTGTAGAGTAGCTGTTCTTTGTCCCTTTTCGCCGGTTAATGGTTTTCTTATAGAGAGACCTGGCGTGTTAGCTTCTACTGATTTCCGGGTTACGGTAAGCCAGTTAGTAGCTTGGTACGTTTATTCCTGTTTTGTCTCCTTCTCATAGACTGCGTTCTCCTTTGTTGTGAGTCGGGGTTTTGTTACTTATTTCTTTACTGTGAGGCTAGGGCGTGTGTTTATTTAAGTTCGCGGTGTCTTTTGGTTAGTAAGTTTTGGGACGACGGTGTTCCGTCGGCTCACCTGTAAAATGTTTCTCATGTGAGATCGGGTGTTTACCCAGGTATGTTTGCTGCATTAGACTGCGAACTTATTTAAGTAGCCATGGAACGTTAAGTCTCTGTTCCTGTTTGCCTCGTTACCTTTCTCCTTATTTAGAGGCTAGGGCGCTTGTTTGAGTAAGTGTGCGTGAGTCTTGTGGATTAGACTGCAAACTTATTTAAGTAGCCATGGAACGTTAAGTCTCTGTTCCTGTTTGCCTCGTTATCTGTCTCCTTATTAAGAGGCTAGGGCGTGTTTGAGCTAGTTTGCGTTAGTCTCTGGTTAGTAAGTATGGGACGACGGTGCTCCGTCGGCTCGCCTGTAGATGTCTCTCCCTCTTGGGAGATCGGGTGTTTGCCCAGGTACGTTTGCTGCATTGGACTGCGCACATATCTAACTAGTCATAGAACGTTAAATCTCTGTTCTAGTTTGCCTAGTTTCATTTCTCCTGTCTGTGAGGCAGGGCTTGTGCTCGTGTTAGTCCGTTTAACCCTTGGTTAGGGTGCAGCTGTCCTGTTCATCTTTTTTGTGCTTTCCATCTCCGTGTATAGGAGATGTGGGCGATGGTTCGGAACTGTAGTTCTGTTCGTCCTTCGGTGCAATTCGTCTCTTGGGGAGACTGGATGATGTTGTGGACATGTTTGCGTGTGACTGCAAGCTTTTAAGCCACGGAACGTTGGATCTGTTCCCCTCGCCTCTCACACTATCGTATTATTTTTGCTGTGTGTGTTTGTGCCATTGTGCTACTCGCCTGTTCGTATGCGTCTCGTTATCGAGACAGGGCATTATATTCCTGGCTCTGGTGTAACAGTGAGCCGGTCTGTAGCTGTGGTGTGTTTGTGTTCCTTGTCTTGTCTCCTTCCCTTATCTGCGGGGTATCCCACCTTAGTGGCCTAAGGGCTTAATGATTCCCCTTGCTGCGTTTGGCTCCTCCCACCTCACACAACACGCCCCATTACAGGTTCCCAGGATTCCTACGGTGTGAATATCTAAGCTGTGACATGTATATTTTTTGAGATAGAGCTATCTGAAGCTGGGCATGCTTTTCTCAAGCTACTATTGTATTCCCGGGCATGTGACGCCTAGGCGACTCCTGATTGGTTTAAATCTCATGCTACGAACGGACGGACAGACAGACGAACACACATGTCACGTACAGAAGCGGCTGTACCGCTTAAAAACAACACGTGAGTGATTAGTTCGTTTCCATGATGATGAGCTGTGCAAGTAACAAGCTAATGTTCCTAGCTAGCACCATGGAGGAATGGATAAAGGAGAAAGAGATTGGGAGAGGGATAAAATTGGTATAGGGATAAGGACATTAGCTCACCAACTATTCCAAATCCAAATGCTGATAACGCGGACAACTATACTCAAGGGCAAACAAAATGAGTGTTTGGCTCAGACTTAAAGAGGATTTCTTTGTGGGACAGGACAGTTTTATTCGCCTCAAACTATGGAAGGAGTTATGTAATGAGACCAAGGTATGTATTGGTTGAGGTTTCACATCTACGTCACCATGGACCCATTTTCGACTCCACCCTTTTTTTCAGCACAGGAATAAAGAGATATAGATAGACTGAAATTTAATGAGATTGCAATGGAATTTATTCCTTGCGCTTTATTGGTGCTCAATACATACCTTAATATCCAGAAATAATGTGGTTATAAGCATATTACGGATTTTCCTTGTCCATCACTTTAATCACAAAATCCACTGCAGCCCTTCTTCTTTCCTCACACCTAGTATGCTTTCAAGAAAAAAAATATATTTCAGAACTAGAACATCCCTAAAAAATGTAAATATTTCTCTATTTATTGGTGAAAGAAAATGGTGATGCCTCAAAAAAAATTAGTAAAAATTGACTGCCCTCCCCCAACAACTCTCAATTAAAAACACACCTTTTCATGCACCAATACTTCCCCCACACTACATCCTCTCCCCATCATTATTGTATTTACCTTTTTATGTGTGTGTATATATTTTGTTCTTTGTATGTATATGAATGTATGTGCATTGCCATGGTCTGTGCAGCTGCCTTGAGTTATCCCTAATTTATTCAAGTGTTTCCTTTATTTTGAATGTCATGTATAATCTATTGTACAGAAATATAAATATTGAGTGATTTATATTTCGAAGACAAGCATCATCATTTGATTAACCAGGCCTTGGTTATCATGGATTGTCATGGATTGTCATTATGTTGAGAAACCTTGTAGTTTTTGGAAAATAAATGATACCCATCTGTTTGAATACCAGCAAGTGCTACAAATGTTTAATCAAGAGGAGGATATTAGATGTCATTTCTTCTATTGTCAGAATACAATTTGCTGAATTGCACCAAACTCATTAAAATTGGTCTCACTTTATCTAATACATCACCACTTAATCCTAGCTAATTACTTTGGTTTGTGTTCAGCTGGAGTGGTTAGAGATGATTTCAGATGAATTACAAGCTCCAAAAACTTTTTTAAGCCAGTGAAAAACTCATGTGGATATTGAAGCCATGAAGACACTCCTCAAGGTCAAGGCTGGTTTTCTCTTCTGCCTGATAGTCTATAGTCCAATAATGTAACTCCTTGGCCAGAGATTATACTCACCTGGTGCGCCAGGTTTAAATCAGTCACTGATTAGAGGGAGGAATAAAAAACAGCATTACGACTAGCCCTAAGAGCCAGATTTGGGTATCCCCTCAATACTGGATGAACAAGACCAGGAACTTTATTAAATTTATGACAAAAAACTACCTTTTAAGTGAGATGTTTGTTTTTGTTAAAAGCTGCAAAAGTCAGCGGAGGGGGAGGGGGAGGGGGAGGGGGAGGGGGAGGGGGAGGGGGAGGGGGGAGGGGGAGGGGGAGGGGGAGGGGGAGGGGGAGGGGGAGGGGGAGGGGGAGGGGCAAGAACGAGGGGAGAGGCTATCGCCACCTGAAGACACGCCTACTACAGAAAAGATGAGTGATATGGAGTCTGTTCTCCCACTTGTGAACTCTGCTTAAATCGGTGTTTTGCCCATGTAAGGGGGCGTGATGTGTGAAGTTCGAAGGGACCACACGCAACGAAGGGATTTGAAAAAGCTCTAGGAGCCACTGAGACGGAGACGTATTTGAGGGAATTTAAACGACAACTCAAATAACCTAGTTCCCACTCTCGACTGGAGAGAAATAATAAGGGAACTAGGAAAAAGGGGACGTAACAGAAATTCGACCGTATAACCGGGCGAACGTCACACGAGAGCAAAGAATCTTGAGTTCGGTAAACACAATGAGCTAACAACGAGATGCTAACGTGAAATGAGAGAAGGAGCTGCCTCGGAGGTAACAAACAAAGGAAGATAAAGTAGAGCTAAGCAAAATGAGAAAGTGACAAGCGAAAAATAACTCCCTAGCTCTAAACAGAGAGTACTGCTTGCTGCAGGAATAGAAGGGAAGCAGTCTCTGTGTCCTAACCTCTACTGGCAGTGTGCCAAACGCAAGACATGCGAAAAATAATGGCCCTATATCTCAATAAGGGGCGAGGCACGAGAAGGCGAAAGGAACCGAGATCTAACGTTCCATGGCTACTTTCATAGGCTCGCAGTCACACGCAAACATGTCAACGAAATCGCCTGGTCTTCCTGTAAGGAGAGATGTACCGAAAGGCGAACAGAACTACTGTTCTGAACAACAGTAGAGAAGCTCTGCAAAAAAGACGGGGCGGAGCAAACATCCACTAAAAGGGCAGCACCCTAGCGTGGCTACCAAGGGAAACGACCGCACGGGAAGAAATCATCAAAAACCATGACAGCCCAGCATTTTCAGTACATATTAAGTCTGACCTACCTGTACATGTACATGAAATACGCAATTAATAAAATAAATTAAGAATTAATAAATAAAATAATTAATGCCAAGTGAAAATAAACGGCTGTTACCCTGTAAATACGAAGCATCCTGTCACACCATTACTCCACTGTCAAACAAGCTAGCTTTTTTAGCCAAGTTACACATCTGACGTAGGCTACTTGTAGACGAACATGACATAATAAAATGTGTAATCAATGCCAAGTGAAACTAAACAGCTGTTTGTAAAGTCTCTCTAGCCTAGGCTACTTCACCTAGCTGTCTCGTTCTTCTCAAATCAATGTTCTGCCCAGTAACGTTTCTTTTCTCGGAACAGCCTTTTTTACTTCAGTAAGTTACATGTTCACTAACTATGGTTAACGATGCGAAAACAACTCAAGTAAATAGCTTTGAGGCAACAAGACAACCATCATGTTAGCAAGCCATTGCTAGTAAGGTGACGCCGTACATTACATTACATTACATTCATTTAGCAGACGCTTTTATCCAAAGCGACGTACAATAAGTGCATACAGAGACATCATCAAGATCACACTTAACTTACACACGTACACTTAACTTACCGTATTTGGGGGGTCAGATATATCAGCAGGGCTTGGTACCGCATTTTCCTTCAGTCGAAGGTGACGTTGGCCTGTATACCCCAATTCAACCTGGGCATAGTTCTCGTAACAGTCCCACAAAAAATGCATGTTGCACACAAACATGCCAGACCCAAAATATGCAGCCAGAGCATATTTTGGGTCTGAAGCTGTCTCCGGATCGCCCCGGAAAGCATGTAATCCACTGATGCTCTGTCTTGCACCCAGAGAAAGCACACTTGTGACCCATTGCTCGTTGCTTGGTAATTGAAAACTCTAGAATTGAAAAAACTAGCTTACAGTTGCTAATATAATAGCAGATTTGAAAAAAAAAACTAATAAATTGAGGCCATCCTATTAATAGTAAAACGTAAATTGAAAAAGATAGGGCAACAGGAACAACAACTAACGAACGATTGTCAAATGTCTATGGCCACGCCTTCTCAGGAATGTTTTTATATTGGGGGCGGTAACAAAGTGACGTAGAGTTGTACCAAAAGTACGTTATTTTTGACCCCGGAAGAAGAGAATAGGCGATGTTATGGCTAAAATACTAGAAATTCAACATTTTGCCTAAAATTGTAGATGAAATGCATACCATTGTTCTCTTCCATCTGAGGCAATGCATAGATACACTGCCCGGCCAAAAAAAAAGTCGCCATTGCACCCGTCATGCATAGTGCCCACTGTACAAGCCTCTGGAGGCAGTGTTATGATCTGGGGTTGCTTCAGTTGGTCAGGTCTAGGCTCAGAAACATTATGCAGCAATAAAATGAAGTCAGCAAAGTACCTGAATGTACTGAATGACCAGGTTATCCCATCAATGGGCATATGCCAGGATGACAATGCCAAGATTCATCGGGCTCAAATTGTGAAAGAGTGGTTCAGGGAGCATGAGGAATCATTTTCACACATGAATTAGCCACCAGATTCCTGACCTTAACCCCATTGAAAGTCTTTGGGATGTGCTGGAGAACACTTTACGGAGTGGTTTGACTCTCCCGTCGTCAATACAAGATCTCAGCCAAAAACTTGCTACTCTGGATGGAAATAAATGTTGTGACATTGCATAAGGTTGTCGAAACAATGCCACAACAAATGCGCGCCATAATCAAAGCTAAAGGCGGTCCAATGAAATATTAGAGTGTGCGTCTTTTTTTTTTGGCCGGGCAGTGTATTAGTTAACATCTCAAAAAATGTGTTTTAGTGTTTCTTTCCACTTTAATTCATACTCTTTGAGTAGGTGTCCCCACACATGATAGTGTCCTGCACGAAAATAATTTGTAGCCTACTTTTCTCTATTCCTCTCATGGTCAAATCAAATCATATTAAAACGATACTAATATACTAGTAAGCTTATGTTTATTGCATGCATTAGGCTATACAATATACTTTTATTATACTTATATTTCTACCTATTGAATTCTTCTATAGATTTTCTTACATGTAAAGAGGCTTTGCTGACACACTCGCTTGCTACACAGAAAGCGGGAGAGACGTGCACATAAAACTTGTTGCCCTGTGTTTTCAAAATACCCTAGGCCCATGCCAGTAAAAACAAACTACAATTGTTTGAGTTTTATATGGTAAATAATCTATAAACAAATTAGAAAAAATCCAAATATTTATGGCCCACCATCTATGCTGGTATAAGTATAACATTGTACAACCCATTTTGTTATATGTATGATTTAAATAATGTCAGTCAGTGTTAAACATGTATATAATGTCAGCCTTTGTTAAACATCTTACCTCTTATACCGTCTTATTTGACATTGCAAGTACACAGATACGTATACTATTGTGACACTCTTAATTAATTCATTATATAGCCTACATACAAACCCACTCCAGGTCGACTTTGATCTGGCAGCAGTCGGTAGGTCACTTACCACTCTGAAGACTATGAATTAGGCTCTTTGAGAGGTTTGAAGCAATCTGTGCCCTACATGTTGTTTGGAATACAGTAGACCAAAATAGCTACAGACCTGTATAGATGTCAGATTTAAAAAAATAAAATGGAGTACTGGAAATACCTGATTGTAATGAGAGACATGTTTGCTTTGGTGGTGCTCATTTGAATTTCCTGACTTTTGCAACTTTTAACCAAAACAAACATCTCACTTAAAATGTCGTTTTTTGTCGTATATTTCCATGGTTTTTACACCGGGAGGTGTACATTTTTCTATGTAATCATAATAACTGCTGTACACATCTACTTGAGCTTTGAATAAACAAAACGATTACTGAAGATTACTTCCAATGAACACATCTACTATGAAATAAATTCATATACACCCAGATACACAAGAATGAGCACCATAATAGTAGGCCTACACATAATTGAATTGCGGGGAAACTGCTCGTGTGAAGATTTGTGGTGGGTGCATAGTTTTAGAATTTTCAATTAGCATATTTGTTGACTAGTTTTTGTCTCCCACGTTAAGTCAATGGGGCCGCGTAACCAGATATCGGGGCTGACTTTAAAAACTATACAACGCACAGACATGTTTGATATCAAAGCACATAATACTCTCTTAGTGTTACTTTGCGTGCTGACACTATTGAACTCCGGAAAGGGTGATCTGTGCTGGGTGAGTAATGCAGCCAATAATGCGCTTGATCCGATGGACATTGCTTGCGTGGAAACATGCTTTTTTCCTCCGGTTACAATGAAGCAAGTGCCGCCGATGCATTTGTGTTGGTGTTACGTTCCACGTGTGTGCCTGTCTCTCTCTCGGTCGTCTCTGTCATTTTCTGCAGGAATCCGTCACCATTGGTCCATTTCTGCTGTCCATCATCATCACACCAATACCTCTATGTCCCGCCTCCACCAATCAGAGCTCCACACCATTCTGGCTCCTCCAATCAACAGCTACTCCTCTTTATTTAAACTCATGACTTCCTGTTTTTGCTGTCTGCCATTTTTGTTGTATGTTTCTTCCCGCTCATCCCTTTCGACTTATTTGCTTCCCTTTTTGGTTATTTGAACTGTTTGGTCTTGTGTTTTGTAGTGATGGCGAAATGAGGCTTCCTGAAGCACTGAGGCTTTGCAGCCAATTGTATCGCAAATAGATTCATTACTCGAAGCCTCATTCAACACAGTGTACACCAGTGACACCTGCTGGTAAAAGTAATTTAGAGCAACGAAATCATTACAAATTCCACCCCAGGTTCAAAATAACGAAGTTGCCGCGATCTAACAACAAGCGCCCCTTTAGCTCACTGGTAACGCGTCGGACTTCAGAGCCATTTCTGTAGGCTACCAGTTCAAAACCCCGCTCAGGCGATACACATATTAACATACTCATAATTTATATTTGTAACTGTCATTAGGCTAGATTTGTTTTATACTAAGATATATTACCTATAAAATAATATATGTAATAATATATTAACTTTCAAAATGAAAAAAACAGGAAGATTGATATAAAGGGGGACAACATTTGTGTGGGGTTCTATTGAGCAGTAAAAGTGTGTCTGGTCTGGGACTGGGAGTGCTTCTGTAACCAGGCAGTGAAAGTGAATGTGCTTCGGTATGGGCAGTGAAAGGGAAGGTGCTTTTGTGACTGAAAATGTTTTTTTTAATTGATTTTTATTAACGGCCTCATCAAGTTCTTGCTTTCTGGAACCTATGGCAAAATAACAATATGCAAATGTATTTTTATCAACATGTATGTCAGTATGATTATGATAAAGCAACCGTAACTGCTATTAAAAAGTAAAATAAATAAATAAATAACCTCCGCTGGTTTCTTGCTCATTGGCAGGTGCATTTTCATGCATTGCCCGATAATGCCTGGACGAGGTATTATTGCTGTAAGCCAGCTCCTTTAGGCACAGCAAGCACTTTACCTTCAAAATTAAATAATATGCCATTTGAGAAGGAATGCAGATGATAATGATAATAAGAAAGAATAAGAAATAACAATCAAATCATAATATTAAACAAATCGTAATAATCTGCTGTAGTTACGTTAAAATAACAACCAACGAACTACATGCACAGTCGATTGCTAGCCCAGTGTTCGAATAGCGTTTCAGTGTGTTTTTATATCTACGCCACTTAGGCCTGCCTTATTTGGAGATATCGGGTCAAAATATTCCCAAGCAGGAGAAGATTTTCGCTTCCATGCAGGTTGCATTAGCCTATTTTTGTACAAAAACGACAAAACTGTACAAAAGTTGTACAAAAAAAATAAATAAAAATACTCCAAAGATTCCTCAAAAAAATACTCCAAAAACTTTCAATAGCAATAATACCAATAATAATAAACTCTCCGCAACAACCCTCGAAATAAGGGGGTATCGCTCCTTTATATCTACAATTCAAAACCCCTAATTCCGCCAAAACGCAAAACAAACCGATCACGTGGTTCTACAGCACCCGAGGCCTCGTTTGTCATCGATCACGTGCTTCTCTGAAAGTGATACAAGCTTCGGTGCGAGGCTTCTGTAGAAAGTGCCCTACGTACTCGACACACAGCTCGGAGCTTCGGTATCATCCGTAACATCACTAGTGTTTTGTGTGGCCACGATGAGGACTTGGGACAGGGTAAGAGAGAGGCCTCTGTATACTTGCACACTTAGTTTTTAGTACTGTTTAGAGACACTAGTTTAGGAGTGATTGCTACCCACTGTATTTCTGTTTGGTTAGCTAGAGTAGAGAGTTAGGTTTTGTTTTAGTTGTGAATATAGGTACCTTATTTAGACAGCGTTTCTCTTTTTGGTTTCAGCTAACATTGTTTTGTTTTATTGAGTTATTTTCGTTGGCAACACTCAGGTCCCCTGACCTCAGTTGTGTGTCTTGTGCTTTGTCTTGTGTGTATTGTAAATATTGTAAATATATGTTTCACCAGTAAAAAGCCTTTCACTTGGCAGTCCGGTTTTTCAGTACATTATTATTTTAGCACAATTGCACTACATTTAAAATCACCCGGTCACAAATTAAACGTTACACGCCCCAGGTACCCCTAGACCAATTGGGGTTGTAACAGTTGGGACATGAACTATCTAAACTTTCGTAACTTCATAACCAAAATGGTTTTAAAGGATTGTTTTGTATTATCTGATGAGTGCGTAACAGACTTCTTGTAGCAACGAGCCAAAGAAACATTCGTCATGTAAGAAATTAAGATGTGTGGTGATTATGTTGTTATTGATGTCAGGCAATGTACAACCTAATCCTGGTCCTGATATACAATGTATTCAAACACCAGCTGATTTTAAAGTTAGGTCTGGTCTTGGTGTCTTGCATATGAATGTTTGTAGCCTGTTGCCTAAAATAGTTTATTAGAAAATTTTCCTATTGAACTCTATGGAAAAATAAGTCAGGAGAAGAAACCCTTCAAGTTATCCATCCATATCTACTGTATTTCTGGCAGCAGAGTGATGGTTTAAGGCTTGTTTGATAGGTCAGACCCTTTATGACTTAGAGCCATTTAGCCAACCATGTGTTCCACACTGTTCCAGTGTAATTTAAAGCTAAATCTAGTCCCACCCCCCAATTCCCATAGAGATCCATTCAAATGCAGAGGTTATAGTATCGCTTCTAAGAGTAAAAAAACCTATGAGTAGGTGTGTCCAAACTTTTGACTGGTACTGTATGTCTAAGAATTGTAACCTGCATGATCTACCTGCTTGTATTGTGAAAGATTCAGATGCTGTCTATAATCAAACAGAAATGCTGAACTGTTTTAATGAGCACTTTATATCATCTGGTTCTCTGTTTGACTCTAGCTCTATTCCAACTGTACAACCTTGTTTAGACAATTCACCAAATAGTGGACTAAAATTCAGCTTCTCTCCTTTTCTTGTTCAGGACGTACATGATTCCTTTTAGCCCTTGACCCTAAAAAACCTGCAGGTCCTGATCTTCTTGACCCTAGGTTCTTAAAACTAGCTGCAGATATCATTGCTTAGCCATTGACCTATCTTTTTGACCTCACCCTCAAATGCAATGAAATTCATAAGATTTGGAAGTCAGCTTATGTTCTCCCTCTGTTAAAGGGGGGAGACCCGGCTATCTTAAACAATTACTGGCCTATTTCTAAGGTCTCAACTCTCAAAGGTCCTAGAAACTTTGGTCAGCTTAAGGAGTTTCTATACACAAATGCTACTCTATCTTCTGTCCAATCAGGTTTTAGGAAAAGGCACAGTACTATTTCAGCAGCAATGAAGGTTATCAATGATATCACAGAAGCTCTTGATAAAAAGCTACACTGTGTTGCCCTTTATATTGATCTGTCGAAAGCATTTGATACAGTGGACCATGCTATTCTTAAGAAGAGGTTGATTGGGATAGGACTATCAGAACAGGCCGTGGCATGGTTTGAAAACTACTTGTCAGGTAGAACTCAATGTACTCAGTTTAGATGTCTCACCTCTGATTTGCTGCCTGTGTGTACTGGAGTTCCCCAGGGTTCTGTTGTAGGGCCGCTTTTGTTTACCATTTATATTAATAACCTTGGATGTAATGTTGTGGATGCAAACCTGCACTTTTATGCTGATGATACCATTATCTACTGTTGTGTTTCCTCTTTTGCTCTGGCGTATGATAACTTGCAAACTGCTTTTGACTCAGTGCAACTAAATCTATGTAGATTGAAGTTGGTCTTAAATGCAAGCAAAACTAAATTAATGTGGTTTAGTAGATCAAAGAATAGACCATTAAAGCTACCTGTTATCATTACAAAACAAGGTAAGGAGATTGAAACAGTTTCATCTTATAAGTATCTCTGAATTTTAATTGATGATTCTTTGTCTTTTGAAAATCATGTTCAGCAACTCACAAGCAAGCTAAAACTAAAGCTTAGTTTTTATTTTAGAAATAAGGCTTGCTTTTCCTTTGAAACTAAAAAGAGGCTTGTTGCTGCCACTTTTCTTCCAATCATTGATTATGGGGACATTTTATGTTTGCATGCTTCTGGAAAGTGTCTCAGTTCGATTGACATGATCTACCATGGTGCATTACGATTCATAACTAACTCTAAGGCTCTTAGACATCACTGCCTGCGGTTGGCCTGCTCTAGCCACACGCACACTCAGCCACTGGCATATTTTTATTTATAAGGTGATCCTTGGCCTTTTGCCCCCCTACTTATGTTCATATCTTAGTAGGACTAATGCAGGTGGATATTCTTTGAGGTCTCAGGATCTCATGCTTTTATCTGTCCCCTTAGTACGGACAGAAGCAGGTAAAAAACTTTCAGTTACTTTGCTCCTTCAACCTGGAAATGGAAACACGTGTCTCACTAAGGGCTCTATTTTAATAAACCAAACGCAATGGTGAACGCAAGAGTAATCGCTTGGCGGTATCGCTCTGAGGGCATGTCGGCGAGAAATTTGGTAATTTCATGACGGCAATCTTGGCGCATCTTATGGCGGTATTGCTAAAAGGCTGGGTTTAAATGTCCAAGGTGTGTCTCTATGGTAGCCAATCAAATTGTTGTTCTCATGCTTTAAAAAAAAGCCAGTTGGAACACAATCGCTCCATGCAATTTCATAATGAGCAACCCAAACGCACTGGACCGTCAACTTGGATGTGTGTATGATTCTACGTGGGAACATGCATTGAAATGTTCATTTTAAAAGCTGATCCGATACTTACCATTTATCTAGCCCTATTAAACCGCTCAGCCAGTTGATTTCTCTTTGCTCTGGCTGTGATGGGGACCGCGACCACTGGTGCAGGTGGGGCAAGCTAATTTTGTCGCATGTCACCTGGACATTGATGGAATGTGTTCCTTTGCGATTGACGAAAACTATTGCATGCTCGGGTGGTGTGCGGATTTGTATGTGCGTGCAGTCGATAGCACCAAGCACCCCGGGGAACCCACACGAGAAGTTTTGACTTTTTACTGCATTCATTGTCCGTATAGTTGAGGAAGGACACCCGCTGAAAGTATCCCAGATAGCAAGCGAACGTTGAATCGACGTAGATTCAATGTGGAATTCCGACGTTGATTCAACATCAATTTGCTCATCGAGGTCACGTTTAATCAACGTCAGAATACCGACAAATATTGAATAATAATCTAAATTGATTATTTTTTCGCCCACAGTAGCTACACTCACTGCAATGAAGTTGTATTTTTATCAATTTTATTACGTGTTCAGTAATTAATGTCTAGGCCTACCAAATAGCTGGCAAAGCAATATGACGTTAGGCGAATTATTTAGGCTAGCCTACAGTTACTGACATTATCGGCTACTAACTAGTTCAGTTAGCTAATGGAGTGAGTCAGTGATGGCGACAAACGTTACAACTTTTAAACATCACGTTTAGCTATATTTAACCTTGATTATTCAATATTTGTCGGTATTCTGACGTTGATTCAACATGATCTCGATGAGCAAATTGATGTTGAATCAACGTCGGCATTCCACATTGAATCTAAGTCGATTCAACGTTCGCTTGCTATCTGGGATATCCTTTCTGTGTATTGTGTAGTGGTAGGCTTATGATTCAACTGTGCCAATGTGTAATTTATATATTATAGGCTATTGGCCTACATGATCGCAAGTTTCTTGTAAGCTGTCCTGTTTTATTCTAGTAGTTTAAATTAAAATTAATTAATAATAATAATAATTATAGGCTATTTGTTAATTAAATGGAAGTGTAATGTTGGCATCACCTATATACACTACATAGAACTACATGACTAACAAGTTGCCAAATTGCCAGAGTCTATTGCGTTGCCGCTAAGAGGTGGTTCCAGCGGATCATAACGCAATGGGTTTTCGTTGGTTCAAATTGTCACTGAGCCGAAAGTATTTTAGAACACGCCCCAGACGGCGCCACCCATCCCACTGCAGCGCAAGCGAAAGGATGTTATGTTGAGAATTTGTTGATCCTAGCGGTATTGCTGAGAAACGCCATAGCGCCAGTTTTAAGACGTTGATGCTGTCAACAAGCTTGCGTTTGACTATACCGTCCCCTTGCGCTGGTTTGCGCCGGTTTGAAAATAGAGCCCTAAATGTTTTTAAAAGGTTTGTTAGAGATATGGAGGCAGCTTCCTTGACCTGCTTATGTTTTTGATGATGTCTATTACCTGTGATTTAAGTGCATTTGACTATTAATTAATGATCTTTCTTTTCTTATGCTTTAACTTGTTAAATGTTGTCTGTCTGTAACTTTGTTGTGACTGCTGCTACCAATTTCTGGTCAGGACACTCTTGGAAATGAGATTTTTAATCTCAAGAGGTATCTCCTGAATAAATAAAGGAAATAAATAAATAAATCTCTTCCCTGACATTTGGATGTTTTTTGTTCAGCAATTGGTGGCGTAGAATTTGAGCATTTGATGTTTGTGAAAAAAAGTGTCAATCTTTATGCAAATTTTTTATGTATCCCACCAAATGAATCACCCTGCCAAATCTTTAGAAAATCCGTGCTGTAACGGTGAGAACGAGAACGTCGAAAAGTTTCGTATACAAAAAGTAAATGCTTACAGAAATTACAATCAAATTTGGTTAATATTCATAATCATTACATTACAGGCATTTAGCAGACGCTCTTATCCAGAGCGACTTACACAACTTTTTAGCATTTCTTTTACATATATTATTGGGATGGCAGGTATGCCATCCGCCAAGTTACGGCTTGGTGGGGCATGCCCCATACCTATACAGCAACGAGAGTTTGGCACTTTTCCTACAGAAGTAACCACAATGACCATAGACTCTCAGCCCTTAAAAACATTAACTTCTGTATGTTCTGACCTCATGTAACCACACAGCATTCAGATACAACTTTCACACATCCACACAATAAAGCCCCAAACTTGGGTTATTTTCCCGTTTTTCTCCTTCCTCTTCCGCTTCTTCTTCTTCTTCCCATTTTCCTGCCAAACTGCCTGCCTCCGTCGCAATGTTATCCAATGGGGAGAATTATTATTTGAGGGTATGGTCCGTATACCTGCTCATCAAGCTTATCGTCCGATAAAAACGCTTCATACTAATGTTTTTTAATGTTAATATAGCTAATGGCTTCTTGCTTTCCAAGAAGCTACTGTGGCCTTGTGGTTAGAACTGCAGTCTCTCACACAGTGGATTGTGGGTTCGAGCCCAGCAGGGCACATGTGTATTTTCCACAAAAACAATGTGCAACTGTTAAGTACTTTTCATTTTTTAGACTGTTATTATTTTCACATTGACACATTAACATATTTTTATTGCAAAGGCAAAAGAGGTTTCCAATATTAACTGTTCAGTGTTTCACTTGCACTATATCACACCCTCCCCAAACCGGACACTCGCTCTTGTCTGGTTTGGGGAGGGTGTTATGCTCTGCTCTTGCGGTCATGACTGACTGACTGTGGAAACCCCTTGCCTTGGCCAACATTTCTTTATTCATTCATTTCTTCACTTCAGCTCTGTTCACTTTATCCTTTCCACACATAACACAAGATCACCATAATATTAACTACTAGGAAAATTAAGAATTTACGATAATAGCCTACATTAAGAATTCAGGATAGCCTCTTTTAAGCTGCAAGCCTTTAAGAGATCGGATTTATAAACCGCCAATTCCCCAAACATATCTGATTCATGGTTAGTCACTTTAAAAAAATTTAATAAATAGCCTCAGAATATGGCTCTAGTCTACACTACTCTGCTGATAATGTAGCTTACTGCAAATACTTTTAATAATAATAATAATAAGAAGAAGAAGAATCTCTGGTATGTACTTTCTTAGTAGTAGCTATTGTTTTCTTTCTGGCTAAGATTCCTGGGAAATATGCGTTCTCCAATTAAGCTTGTTCGCCAACATTGCTTCCTGCTTCTCGTTAGGAAGCAGATACAAGCTAGGCTACTACGAAGCAAATCAACATGAATTATAGCCTACATTCATTGCACTACAGAAAGCTAAACTAAACCCAGCAGGTAACGTTCTACACTACTGGAAAAAAACTCTGCTCTGCAGAAACTCACTAGCTCGCTCGCTAGCTCGTAGCCCACACATGGAAGGTTGGAGATACGCATCCAGCAATCCAGTGTTGAATAGCCTAACTCTGCTGTGCTTATGAACTCACTAGCTAGCTCGTAGCCCACACATGGAAGGTTGGAGTTACGCATCCGGCAATCCAGTGTTGAATAGCCTAATGTTAAATGTATTTCATAGAATACTAATAGCCCTATTTTAAAACTGTATTTCCATATTTTACTGATGCAAACTATTTAGGCTGTACTAGCTATTTAGGCTGTATGTCTTTCAGCTAGAATGTGTTTGCGTCTAGCCCATTGTGCATGCATGTCTCCATATACACTTGGTTCATTAATTTACATGCTTCTTCATGATCCATAGCTCAGGTGGTGCTGTTCATTGTATTTCATTACACATTAAATACTGCTCATCTACAAACTCTTTTAATGTAATTGTGTGCTGTCTGTAATAGGATAACTGTTCTCATTCTTGTCAATAGAGGGCGTTATGGTTAAGCGAATGTCTGCATACATTTATTTGGAATGCATGTCTCTCTCCGTGTTTATCTTCATGTATTATTCATCATTAGTTAGCTATTAAAAATAAGTGATATCAGATCAAAAATGTCTAAGACGTAAAAAAAAGCCAAGTTACTCACGCATAGCCTACATAGCGCTGTCTATAAGTTCTTAATTCCAACTTGCAAAAACTAGGCCTGCCTTTAAATGTCTTGATATCAAAATGTGGCCAAGTTACAACTCACAATATTGCCTATCGTAGTTCACACTAAATAAACTAGCTCTATTCCAAAGCAATGCTATCCAAACTTTCCTAAATTATTTAATGCAACTTGGCCCTGTGTTTCTTAATCTTACCATCTCAAGAGAATGTGGTCAATGAAACTGTATGTGCAACATCAAACTGCAAAATGAAAATAATTTATTGTGGAAATACTCTGATTCAGATGTGTTGCACTTAGAAATTAAACAGAAAAATTACTACACTATAGGGCATGTTTGAACAATTGTCTGCATCCACTGCTTTGGGTCTATGAAAAGCACAGAATGAATAAAATGTATTATTATTATTATTATTATGTATTTATTGATTTATTTTGATTTCTATCAAACAGAGCATAGATATCCTTGTGTTCACAAAATTCTGTTTGCAAATATCATAAATACTATTATGCTAAGAAAATTGGTACTATTACTTATTTGCCACCATCTGACCCACAAACATGTCTGGATACGTTTGTAAAAATGCTTTATGTACGCTATTTTCTAGGTAAAAATATTACTCATTTTTATCTGCATTTATTTATTCATCACCCCGTTCTCTATTGTACATGATGTTTCTTCATATAAATGTCTGTTTGTGAATTGTAAAGAATGCTATAGCAGCAGTTAACATTTTAAAACCTGTATATTTTCTAAAGTAAACTTGCCAACAAAGTACAACCATATCCTTTCTGGAGTGTAATTATTATTCATCAACTGTTAAAAATATTCATTGAAATAATGTAATAATCGTAATCACTGTACTATTTTTCTTAGAAGTATTTGAAAATGTAAATGTGTTGATTCTTTTACAACGTAATGGGGGGTGGGGTGTTGGTAGAACGATTTACCAGTCCCTCAAAAAAATAGTTTACCATAGGATTAATAACTTTTTATTCTTCAGTTATTGAAATTGACATTAATAGAACATTTAATTTACAATGTACTAATAGAACTAACAGTTTTGTTTTTCTTGGTGTTGGGGCCCAATTTAATTTCTTTTCATGGGGCCCAAAATCCCTGGTGGCACCTTTGACCAGCTGTCCCGCATTTATTTCCGTCCAGACTTGCATTAATTTTTGGTCGAGATCTTGTATTGACGACGGGAGAGTCGAACCGCTCCGTGAAGTCTTCTCCAGCACATCCCAAAGACTTTCAATGGGGTTAAGGTCAGGACTCTGGTGGCCAGTTCATGTGTGAAAATGATTCCTCATGCTCCCTGAACCACTCTTTCACAATTTGAGCCCGATGAATCTTGGCATTGTCGTCCTGGAATATGCCCATTGATGGGATAACCTGGTCATTCAGTACATTCAGGTACTCAGCTGACTTCATTTTATTGCTGCATAACGTTGCTGAGCCTAGACCTGACCAATTTAAGCAACCCCAGATCATAACACTGCCTCCAGAGGCTTGTACAGTGGGCACTATGCATGACTGGTGCAACTGCGACTTTTTTTTTGGCCGGGCAGTGTATATGTGCCATATTTATTAAATTTAGCAAATGTCAACAAAGTATGTTGTGCTATGTTGTCCCATCTCATCACAAAGGCGCACAATTGAATGAAGACAGCGTCTGTATAATTTTGCAGTTTGGAAGCAAATGGAGTAGATGGCTAGCTAGCTATCCATGATAGAAAGAATACTGTATGACTATTTTGACCCAAGGTCAAATCAAATTTTGATACTAAGTTACGTGAGTTACAGCAAACTTGACTAGAATGAGCGGGACTAGAATAAATGCCTGGTTGCTAGGTCGTATCTATGGTTTGGCTATTTACTTGGATCATTTCCATTGCATCATGTTTATTACAGGATGGCAGTGGTTGTTTTCCAGATATTAGTCATGTGTTTCCATGGAAACAGCCCATTTCATGCTTAATAACCTTTAATTTTGACCACAAAACGTCCAACAAGTGAATGCTCCGCCACTGCCCCCCTCTCTTCGGAGGTCAACTTTATTTTCGTTTATAGTGTAATTAACAAAAAAGTATTGTGCTGGAGCGTCTCTGACACCCTCCCCAAACCGGATGCAAGCGTCTGCGTCACATCAAAATAATTGTATTCCTACACCAGGCACATTCAGTAATCACGTGATTGAAACAAAAGAACCATTCATTAACATCGGGGGCGGGACTTGCACAAGGAGGTCTGGAGCGTTGCGTCTCAAATAAGAACAGGGCGAGCAGCAACGTAGGGTGGAACGTAACGTAACACATGTGGGTGGTGTAGGTTTCACGATTGATTATAATAGACGCGTTAATTATTTTGATGTGACGCAGACGCTCACTCGAGTCCGGTTTGGGGAGGGTGTAAGGGATGGAAAACAAAATTAATAAACAACAAAATTAAGCAAACAAAATGTCATAAAACAAGACCAAAAAAAGAAAAACAAAAAAAACAAGCAAGAATAATAATAATAATAACCGTAATAATAACAATTGGTGGTAGATATCTAGGGGGACAGGCACAGACAGACACAGACAGGACATAGACTAAGCAACCAGAGGGGACAAACATAGATGGAGGTAGACAGGGAAAAGACTGTTGAGGGGATAAGGGGGAAAATAATTAATAAGGAGATTTTCCATTCTTCCTCCTGTTGTAAGAATGAGTTATGAATTGGTACGCATATTTGTGATGATAAGGTTGTGTGTTTTATTGTGTCGGTGTGTGTATGTATAAATGACACGAGTCTGCATAAATAAGTTGATTGAGACAATATGTAAATATTGAGGATATTTGGAAGAATGGAAAATGGGGATGTTGATGCATGATAACCAAATTGACGAATGAGCATTATCTCAAGAAAAAAAATTATAAACAGTCGTAAATAATAACAGTAACAATAATAATAACAGCGACAACAACAATACCACTAATAATAATGACAATGACAACAACCATAGAATTAACAGTATACACAACAGCAATAATTATTATTACAATTACTACCATCACCACCAGTAAGTACAATATACAGTTGAAGTCGGACGTTTACATACACTTAGGTTGAAGTCATTACAACTCATTTTTAACCACTCCACAGACGTTAGCAAACTATAGTGTTGACAAGTCACAGACATCAGGAAGTCATGGCATGCAAAGGATATGCGACCAAATATAAAAAATTTTAAACTTAGTGTATGTAAACTTCTGACCCACTAGAATTGTGATATAGTGAATTAAAAGTAAAATAATCTGTCTGTAAACAATTGTTGGAAAAATGACTTGTGTCATGCACAAAGTAGATGTCCTAACTGACTTGCCAACACTATAGTTTGCTAACATGAAATCTGTAGAGTGGTTAAAAATGTTAAAAATGAGTTTTAATGACTTCAACCTAAGTGTATGTAAACTTCCGACTTCAACTGTAAGTGCAAATAAAGTCAATGGGCCTCATTCCTGAAACGTGAGCAGAACGTAAATCGTTCGTATTAGCAATTTTGCCCGTATTTTGGCATTCATGAACGTTTTCGTATCTGAGATCTGTTTGTATGTATGAACAAATTTTACACCTGCTCAGGACACGTGTACCGTGTTCGTAAATTCAGAATGCCGCTAAATGTAGCTTCTGAGTGATAATTACAATATTAATTTATTTTTATTTTCTGTTAACTTCACAAAACTAAATGTAGCCTTTGAAATACACATTGCAAACGTAATAAATTACGATTGTAAAAAGTAAACACTTTAGATTACGCCTAGGCTATTAATCAATTGTAGGCCATGAAGCTGTTTAATTAGACCCATAACATAGGCTAATGAATGCACCCAGTAGCAGGGGCGTGTCTAGAACATTTTGAATGGGGGGGCCAGGCTGGGGCACAGACCCAGAGGAGGGGGGCCAGCCATCAAGGCTTACCATTTTTTTTTTTTGCCGCGTACAGCAGACACACGTGTATTTATACGACCAAACCTTAGCCCTAGCTTTAACCCTAGTCTAACCTTTTTTTATACCTGCCCCTGATTCTAGGTAATCATATACAGTGCCTTCAGAAAGTATGAACACCCTTTCAAATTTTGCTGTTTGACAGCTCAAATTAAGGTATGTTTAAATGGGCTTTTTGTTACTCATCTACACAAAGTGCTCTATAATGTCAAAGTGGAGTAAAATGTTTAGATATTTCACTATTGGATACACCAGAGCTTATTTTTAAGCCTTTACAGCAAAGGGTGTATTTTTTTTCTCTACTTTGACATTATAGAGCACTTCATGTGAATGAGTAACAAAAGGCAAAAAGGCAAAGCCAAAAACCAAAGGCACTGTACATATATTAAATGTTGCATTATACATTTCCAAACTGTATGGTTGAATATCCCCTCAAGATTGTGGCACTTGTTCAGATTTCCATTTTATTCTTCTGCTTCAATATTATTCTACTGTTCTATCATAACCAATATACTGAAAGATAATGCATTTTATTTACCCTTTATTGTGTAGTGTCCCCTTACTGTGTACAGTTTTGCAGGTAGTTAAATAGTCATGCAAATCTTCAATACCCTTGTAGTGTAGATAGAGAAAAGTAAGATTATAAATAAATGTGTTTGTACCCAAACAATATAGTCAAAATAAATCTGTACACTATTATAGCTAACTGCCTGTAGCTACACTACATAAATGGCCATTAGGTGGCGACAACCAGTAATATTAAGAGCACCCCTAAAACAAAATAACAGCATGAGAATAAATGGATACAGTCCAGGTCAGAATTAATGTTTTAACAGTTAAATTGTTTATTCAGAATATTAAAGATACAAACATAAATAAATAACAATTTTACATATTAACAGTATGAAAATGGATAAACGGCCATAAAAGCAAATTAAATAGAAAAGTGCTATGTACAATATTCCAATATTCACAGTAGTTTGTACAGTACACAGTACAATGAGGTTTTGAACCTAAAAATATATAAAATAAAATGAATACAAAAAACAAAATATAACCATTTATCTCTTGACTGGTCACTTCTGTGACTGGTGGGCAAAAAAGGTATTTGTGTGGGGGGGATTGGCTCCATATATATGAAGATATTTTTTGCATTTTTATAAACTTTAGCCATAAGTTCCATGCAAATATGTAGATACTGTAACTTACACTAGCTAACTTAACGTTACTAGCTAACTATGCCGTTACCCGCGTTAGTAATGTAGCTAACGTTAATGTAATAGATTCTAGCTAGCTAACGTTAGCTATCTTAAGCTAACGTTATGTCTTAGCCGAGCCCGTTGGCATTTGCTTAGCGCTAGCCGAGCCTGTGTTAGCGTTCACTTAGCTAGCTAACGCTATCTAGAAGTTACGTTATGCATTTACCTTTTAACTTCTATTATCTAGTCCATTACAGTCCACATAAAAAGAACACATTTGAACTTCAGTTTACCTACCTATATTCCACTTTTGTTCTTCAGCGACGACAGCGTCAAATGATCTTGCATCTTCTCAGCGGCAGACGTTAAAATGTTGATTGCTGAATGCTGAAGTGAGGCGGCTAGCTCTGTCATTGGAAGATGCAACTTTGGTTCCGTCTCATTTTATGTCCATTCCCATTGGGCTACAGAGACTTCTTTCATCGGTACTGACAAGACAATGGCCTATCATATTCCGGTTCTGGTAGGGGGGGCACCAGGGGTGGCCAATCAGATTCCAGTGGGGGCCAGTGCCACCACTGGCCCCCCACTGGCCCCGCCCCTGCCCAGTAGCCAGTGTCAACATTTTAATAGAATAGAATAGAATAACTTTTATTTTCCCGTTTGGGAACTTCAGTTGTAGCCCCAGCAACAACAAAAAGACAAAGACAGTGGGACAGACCCACAACACACAAACAAACATATCAAAAAAGACATTCAATAGAATCATTGCATTAATCAAATGAATTAAAGTGGAATACAGCCATGATTAAAAATAGCCCCTGCTGTCCCGAGATGTCCAGTGGCATTAAGCAGTCCAACACACAAACTGCGCCTCCACGACTCCAGTTACACCCAGTGTTACGGTCTCTGTACACTGTCGAAACGGATCCACCGAACTGCGTCAACCTTCCCAGTCGTCGCCTCACTCCTCCCCCGCATTATCTTCTCCGTCCATTCCCTGGTTTCCTTTTGAAGATTTCCTGCACTCCCGGATCAGTCCCGACATCTTTAACTCCGGTGAAGAGCGATGGTAAACTTTGTTGCTGCAGATCCAACGGACATTCCCGAGCATGTGTTGCCAATGCGTCTCCATGGTGACGACCACAAACAAAATTATATTGACTAGACAATTCATTAATATTATAAAAACAAGCAGTAGGAGTGCCCTGAAAAATCTCCAGCCCGCTTCCCCGTCCCACAACAGACACATAACGCATGAAAAAAACAAAAGACAAAAGCCTGACACTACAAAATACATTCAAATTAAAAACACGAACACGAGACACAGCTGGAGTACATGTCGCCATTACAGCACCACCTGACGTCATATGACATTGCTATATGACATTAAATATGCTAATTAAAACACACATTTAACCAACAAATGCAATTTGCTTTAAAGTGGCTTACAAGTCTGTAGCATGTTGCAATTGTGGTCAACAGCATAATCCAGCTAATGCCAGTGTACATCCAATTCCCCTACAAGATGCAAATCCAGGTGGAGGTAAAGCGTGATTTTTATGAAATTTCCAACCTACCCAATGTTATTGGTATCATAACTGTAGGCTACTGCACAAACGTAGCCTCAAGGCTCCATCCGAAGATACATTTGCAAAATATGCATGGAAAGGGCTGTCACATCTGTGCAGCTCATATGTCATGCGAAATGTATTGCTCAACGTCCTGGCCCGGTTGCCTGGTGGGACCCACAACAGCTTCAGTTGGCACTCAGAACGCTGTGGTGAGAGACTGATTTAACCACCTCTCGCACGCACAGAACACCAACAAAAGGACAAAATTAATAAATTAATGATTTTATTTATTTCCAGGCTGCGAGAAAGACCAATATAAGGCAATTCATGGGCGTTGATTTATGCTAATCACAAAATAATGTGAACATGCTTGTATGAACATATGTACGTGAATACAAAACAAATCTTCCTTTCCCACAGTTTGATAAATCCGGCGTAAATATTTTGTACCAACTCGTTTTGTACATAAATGTATGCGCATATTTAGGAACACTTCATGAATGAGGCCCAATAAGTGTAAATAACACATATACACCCACACACAAATATGTTTATTTTATTCCCCCCCCCCCCCCTTCTGTGTGCAGTTAGAAGAGAAGGAAAGAGAAAGATGCGTGTACGCGTGCGTGTTTGTTTAATGGAATGACAGAGGTTTAGGTTTTGGAGAGTAGGGAATTAATAACTGGATTCCATGTTTGCTCAAAGTGGTGTAGTTGGTTGTTGATGGAGTTATTTTTTCCATTGATATATATTCAGTGAGGTCGGTCGGTCCATTGTGTGGTGTTTAGTTTTTTTCTTGATTTCCAGTTGAGATGGATGTTTTTTTTGGCAATAGTTATGGCAATGAGTGTGATATGGGTGAGGTGATTGGGAATAGTGGTTCTTGATAAGTCTCCTAGTAGGCAGAGGGAGGTGGAGAGCTAAAAACGTTAAGCTTTAAAAATTCCTTGTTTTACATTTTTAGAAATAAGACAATTGAGGATTTAAAAAACGACACAACACAAAATAGACAAACATGTGTAACATATGAAATAAATGGATAATATGTAATGATAATGTGTATACTGTGAAATAAATGGGAAATATAGGGATGTGAAAGTGTGAAATATGAAAGACCCACAATCTTTCTTCGTTTTTCTTCTCTTCTTCCCCATGCAGACTCCGATCAATAGACGCTGCACTTATGGTCACAGTGACAATTATCTAACACTAAGGCAGAACATCAGGGAAATGCTTGACCTCTTCTCTAACAGCAGACACTGAAATTGTGAATCAATAATCATGTTTGAGCAGAGCTTGAAAAAGTACTTGTACAAGTAATATGTACATTCTACTGTTTGAAATGAGAGATTCTAGCACATTTGAACATGTCTACTGTGGAACAACGGTACATGAAGACTGGATGATGCTGCACTTTTTGTAAAAATGAGTGCCAACATATTTTTTATCTTTGCATATATGGAAAAAACTCCGTAGAGTTCAATAGGAAAATTAGTCAGGAGAAACAACCCTTAAACACTCCTTAAACTTCTTTTTTGTAAATGTGTTTGTATGCCTACCTTATAATGAAACTTTTTCATGCATTCCGTTATTTCAACAATTCTGAAATAATATTGGATATCATAAGAAACTGGTAGAAAAGCATCTTTGTGCTGCCCCTAATGGTTGAAATTTCATTTGTGCTCCCCACACTGCCCCCACCCCAATCGTGATGTCAGAGTACCTCTTTGGAGGTACTTCTACGTCATATGGATAATTATTGTCGCCAACAACGGAAACAGCCGGCACCTGATTGGTTAGAACCCGCTATGTTACTTTCGTTTCGCCTCCACTTTCGTTTAGTTTTTAAACCGGAACAACGTGGCATCCTGTTCAATTCTCTTATTCCACCTAAATAGTCCACTAAAATATGTTTCTGAAAATATTTGAGGTGAGAAATAGGCCATGCAGTTGCTGAATCTTGATTCATATTTGATGTGCAATGTCTAGTTTGACAGTTTGATCCGAAATCATCCGTTATACGAAATAATTTGTGCAATGTACGTTAATTTATGCAAATGACGATGGACACAGCTCCTCTGCCCCCACCCCTCTCCCTCGCTCATCCCACAAAGTATTTTTAAGCGGTGCACCCGCTTCTATACGTGACATGTGTGTCTGTCCGTCCGTTCGTAGCATGAGATTTAAACCAATCAGGAGTCGCCTAGGCGTCACATGCCCAGGAATACAATAGTAGCTTGAGAAAAGCATGCCCAGCTTCAGACAGCTCTATCTCAAAAAATATACATGTCACAGCTTAGCTATTCACACCGTAGGAATCCTGGGAACCAGATGCACATCTGTATATAATACACTGCCCGGCCAAAAAAAAAGTCGCCATTGCACCCGTCATGCATAGTGCCCACTGTACAAGCCTCTGGAGGCAGTGTTATGATCTGGGGTTGCTTCAGTTGGTCAGGTCTAGGCTCAGCAACATTATGCAGCAATAAAATGAAGTCAGCGAAGTACCTGAATGTACTGAATGACCAGGTTATCCCATCAATGGGAATATGCCAGGATGACAATGCCAAGATTCATCGTGCTCAAATTGTGAAAGAGTGGTTCAGGGAGCATGAGGAATCATTTTCACACATGAATTAGCCACCAGATTCCTGACCTTAACCCCATTGAAAGTCTTTGGGATGTGCTGGAGAACACTTTACAGAGTGGTTCGACTCTCCCGTCGTCAATACAAGATCTCAGCCAAAAACTTATGCTACTCTGGATGGAAATAAATGTTGTGACATTGCATAAGGTTGTCGAAACAATGCCACAACAAATGCGCGCCGTAATCAAAGCTAAAGGCGGTCCAACGAAATATTAGAGTGTGCGACTTTTTTTTTGGCCGGGCAGTGTATGTCTTGTATAGCTTAAAAACTGTAGTCGTGGTCACAAGTTAGAAAATGGGTCTGAAATTGAAATTACCAGCTGCCGCTAGAGTGGAGTTTTGAACATTCCACCATTTGTGTGAATGGGGAGCATGGTTTTCAAACAACACTGAATATTTTACAAACTAAAAATGTCACAGCTTAGATATTTACACCGTAGGAATTCTGGGAACCACATGAACATTTTGATACATATTATGTCTGTGTACCTTAAAAACTGTAGTCGTCGTCACAAGTTAGAAAATGGGTTCAAAATTGAAATTACCAACTGCCGCTAGAGTGGAGTTTTGAACATTCCACCTGTTAGCAAGGTGAGTCGCCGTAGCAACCCCCCGAAGCAAAATCAATACAAAATCTACCACCAGTGTTCTGCTGGACCCAGTCAGTTATGGAACGGCCCAACAATCCATGCACCCTCTTGTTGAGTTTGGAAATTTTTTTTCTCATAATAAATGAACGTCAATTAAAGGGTGGATTTTTCAAATTTTTTCAGTGTGAGATTAAGCTAATTCACCAAACCCATTTTACCCATCTTAACCAGGGGTACCAAAAAATTTGAGCACGTCTGTATATGCAGTTGATGTCGGAAGTTTACATACACTTAGGTTGAAGTCATTAAAACTCATTTTTAACCACTCCACAGATTTCATGTTAGCAAACTATAGTGTTGGTAAGTCAGTTAGGACATCTACTTTGTGCATGACACAAGTACTTTTTCCAACAATTGTTGACAGACAGATTATTTTACTTTTAATTCACTATATCACAATTCCAGTGGGTCAAAAGTTTACGGACACTAAGTTGACTGTGCCTTTAAATTTTTTATATTTGGTCGCATATCCTTTGCATGCCATGACATCCTGATGTCTGTGACCCAACATCAAAAGACTCTTGATATCTTATTTTCACAGAATTTCAATTATGTAGCCTATTAGCCCGGGATCATTGAATCTCGTTTTTCTGTAGTATTATTATTTGTTATTGTTTGTTGCGTCAAAATTCATTAGCACCTGCTATAAACAATCCAGCCCCCCCGTAGCTCCCCCAATCACAATTCTCTGGTGCCACCACTGCATACTATTCCCGTGTAATTTACAGCTTAATCTAGTCTCACCCCCCAATTCCCATAGAGATCCATTCAAATGCAGAGAGGCTATAATATCGCTTGTAAGAGTGCCTGAAAATAAGATAAAGAATTGTTTGATATCCTTTCATACCCAGTCATGAGAGAATCACCTGTTTACCTGTGGAATGTTCTAAACAGGTGTTTTTTTTAACTTCCCAGTCTTTTTTTTTGCCCGTCCCAACATTTTTGGAACGTGTTGCAGGCATCAAATTCGGAATTAGCGTATATTTACAAAAATCAATCAAGTTGATAACATTAAATATATGTAAAAGAGAATGTACAAGTGACTGATTTCTGCTTTTATGTGCATTTTACACACTGTCCCAACTTCTTTGGAATTGGGCTTTGTACATTCTCAAACCTTTGTAATACTGCTGAGACCCCTACCACTGCCATAAAGTAGGATGAGAGATATGCAATTGCGCCTTGACTGCGGAATTAGAACCCAGAGTATCTGATGCCCATATGATGTCCATATGCACATACACATGCATATTAAAGCCATATAACATATAAAACACACAGTTGTTGTAGACATCACTCTTTAACTAATGTGGATACTAAAGGCCCGTCCACACCAAGAACGATAACTACAACAACAACGATGTGAGCATCCACACTGATGAACGATAACTTTCTGTAAATAGTGGCACCAAGCACACACTGCGCGCTCCAGCTGTTGGCAGCTTGTAAATTCTGATGGATTTTGATTGGCTGTCAGTGTTTCTATCGAAAATCAAATCGCTCTGAAAGTGATCCCAACGATATCGTTCGTCACCATCACTGTCGTTGTCGTTATGGTTGTGGTATGGACTCTGCCATCCACTTGAGTTAGAACGATTTTTACAACGATATATTTATAGTTATCGTTTTTGGTGTGGACGGGCCTTAAAAGGGAAAATATCTGGCTTCAAAATATCTTCAGTGTATAGATAGGTAGGTAGTAGGGGTGTGCAGCGATGCCACTATCTGTATCTGTTCAACCATTAACAATATCTGTATCCGTATCTGTATTCGGATTATAAACCGGAAATGGGCGTGTCTTCGACCGGAAGTTGTGTTGCATATAGGAAATGTGATCTTTTCTAGTCTAAAATTAAATTGTTATTGCAATTTATGAGTATTTACCCCCTCACTGTCTTTTTTTTTCTTTTCAAAACTTTTTATAAGAACTATATTCTGTAATTTATACTTATTTATCTATTGTTTTGTTTTCTTAAAGGTAGTTTTTGTGAACCCCCCACCTAACTGGGGGACACTGAACAATAATTTTGGATAAGAACTGGAAAAAATCTGAGGTAAATATGTAATCAACTCAGAATGAAAAGGCAGTTTTATAAAAACATCAAACCATTTCATTATACATTTGAATAGAAACTATTTCCACAGCCCTTTCTGCCTGTTGTGATTTCATATTGTACTTTTTTGTTATTTTTTTATTTTACTATATGAACTTGAATACATAAATGATTATGTATAGTAATATTATTATCATTACTATTATTATTATGCTTTATAGAATTCAAGGAGAAGATTTAAGGATTATAGCCTAATGATTTATTGAGAAAACACTCAAAATGATAAAAGTCCAACAAGATGCATTTCTGAGCTAGTTCTTGAACACCTGAAAAGCTTTTAATTCAATAAAGTGAAAAAAAGTCGGGACATGGCTGCATTTCAACAGCTTTTAATATGCTTTTATTATACCTTAGGCCCTTTTTGTATATGGCCTTAGTGTTCCTGGTCCAGTCCAGCTTGTTTTCCAGGTGCACTCCTAGATACCTGTAGGACTGTACCAGGTCAACATCCACTCCCCTGATGGAAACTGGGGTTGGTGGAGCCTTGGTCCTCCTGAAGTCCACTACCATCTTCTTAGTCTTCCCCACATTGAGCTGCCGGTGATTCCGGTTACACCACTCCACAAAGTCATCAACCACTCCTGCCCACCCCTTACACATCCAACAATTGCAGAGTCATCCGGGAACTTCTGCAGATGGCATAACTCAGAGTTGTATCTGAAGTCGTATATATAGAGAGTGAACAGGAAGGGAGCCAGGACAGTCCCCTGGGGGGCTCCCGTGTTACTGACCACCTGATGTGACACACAGCCCTGCAGCCTTACAAACTGTGGTCTGCCAGTCAGGTAGTCTATAATCCAGGTCACCAGGGGGACATCCACCAGCAGTTCACCACTTTACTGTCTGACTTTTATCAATGACATTTAAACAGCAATTTATATGTGTATGTGGGGGCATGTGCAAGATGACTGTTAAAATTATGATGCCCATCATTGTCTCTCTCCTTAAGTCCTCTCAAACCCTCTTAACTCCTCATTCCACAATGCCAAGAGCTCAATGAAGGCAAACACCTCCAGTCTTCTCTGTTTGTTTTACAAGGCACAGCAGTTGGTTCCCTTATGTAGTGTTGCTGCATATATTCCAGATTCCAAATATTCCAACAGAAATAGTCTCCTATTATAGTGCAGCATGTAACTGTAATCTGCCAGCTGAAGAGAGAAATTTTTAAACATACAACGTGAATTCAACTGTAAAACAGCTTACTTTTAGATTTGGCTCACCCCAGTTTAGTGTTGCTAATTTCTGCGACTGACGAGCATTCCCACTGTTGCATACATCCTTAATCTAATGTGCTGAAAAACTATCCTAAAACGAGTCCATTCATTATCTGTGATGCAATGAAGCACACTGAGACCAGCTGTTCTCTCTCCCCAGCACGTGAAAACATCACGGCCGGACTGGAGTTGTTCCGGACTGGCCACTCGGACAGTGCAGCCTGCAGCCTGCAGCCTGGTCACAGTGACCACCCCGCCCTGCACTCTCATTGATTGAACAGAAGGCATTGCCCGCTGCCTGACAAGATTGGTCATTCTGAGTGTTCACTGGATTAAAAATAAAAACTTCATTCCATGGCATGACCTTCTGACCATGCATTGTGTTGCTTCAGTGAGGTGAGCTATTTCTCTGTTTCTGTTCTATTCTATTTTAATGGCAATGTGAGACCCCCCCCCCCCCCCCCCTCTCTCCTAAAAAATAAGAAATGATTGAATGTTTGCCATTTGCTTTATCACTGCACAACATAGTTTTCAACCTAGCAATGGTTCCCTGCTCAGTATAGGGATGAAATGATGTCCTTAATGAATTTCGTGGAACTTCTCTCTCCTATAATTGACCTCATATCCCACACATCTGATCTTCCCTGTATTTGAATTTCTGATCACCTAGTTGCCATTGCAAGATTTTGCTCAACTCAGATATTAATTTTATTTATTGTCTGGGCCAACCATTTGGGAAATAAACAGGGGTGGACAAAATATCAGAAACGCCAGTTTTCCAGAAAACATAAAACACCTGCCACATATTTGCTATGCAAAACCTCAACCTCTGTTCCTAACCTGATTATCTATGCTGTTTTCTGAATCTTGTGCCACGTGTACATTTTATATGATGACTTGTTTTTCTTTATAATTATGCCAATCAACCATAATTGCCTGTTAGTCATATTTTTATGAAATGCTAATAAATCATACATTACATGTCGCTGTTATATCAATAAATGTAGGCTATAAGAAGAAATCAGAAAACATTTTGGTCCACAACAACTGGAGTTGATCTCCTCTAAGTAATACAGTGGAATGTGATTAGTGAAAAACTTAACTGAAAAGGAATAATTAACAATTGGACCATATTTGTGACTCATGTGACCTGCACGTGTTGCATTCTCGACCAGTTTCAATGATCTTATTTTATTCAGCTGTTCACTTCACTTTGAGCAGAGGTATTCACTCCCCACAGCTGTGCAGCGATGCTAAACTAAAATGTATACATGGCATGCCCGTCATAAGAGTGTAGAAAATAGAGCTAACATACAGCAGCTGTTTTATGAAAAACAGTTTTTTCTGTTTCTGAAAAAATATTGTGTTTCTGATATCCCTGTACAACACTGTCTGAAACGTTGATGCGTAATACCCCCTCACGCTCTGAAAACCTGTCTCATTAATTCTAGTTCATTCTGATTTAATTAATTATAACCTTAGCACAGTGTTTGCAATGTCTTTTTGGATGCTTTGAACAATAAATTACATCCTGGTGTAGAATTTCTAGTTTTATTAATGTAGTGAGGTTTGGTCACTTTTATTCAGAATTAATTAAGTTCAACACTCAATTAGAATTCTATATGTCAGTAGAGCCCAACTTAGTGAAATAACGTAGACACGACAATGGGTTGGAAAAATGACATGTTTTATTGGCTACAACTATGAATATGTGAATATGTGAATAATAGAAACAATAACAATAATATAACATTCTTTGACTTAATCTTAATCAGAGGAAATTATAATTATGCAAAGGCTAAATATAGAAGCTAACAGTCCTACCATTAACAAAGGTTAGTTTGTGTTATGGGTTAATGACACGCTAAACTATATTTTGTGGTTAGCTCATTTTATCAGTCTCATACATATAAAGTTTTAACAGTGTAAAACTATAAGGTCAGGGAAATTGGCTATTCCCGACCGAAACGCACATAGCAAAACAAAATACAAACAAAAGTAGGAACCAGCAGTAAAATGACCTCAACAGGGTATTACAGGTTTTATGCTAGCCTATCAATTGATGTCAGTGCTAAATAAAATGCGTTTCAATACTTAACAGTAACAAAGGGAGGCCAATCCCGATTCCGTAAGTGATGTCAGCTCGTCAGCTGGTCCAAGGTCCCGGCAGGTGCGTGGACTCCTGGAGACTTCTTCACCAAAGTCATGGGGGGGTTACATGGGGGGTTGAATTACATAGGGTCCAGAAAAATGGAAAAATTTTAAAATAAAAAAGCACATGCCAGAGGGACATTTTTCACCTTGATATGCAAGTATTACTACTTGTGATATTTCAAATATGTGCGTTCATTTTTCCACTCCGCCACAGTGTTGTGCCATATGTTCAATATTGTTATTTTCGCATTTTGAGTGCATTTCACATACTGTAGTGTAAGCGTTCATAGGTGGCTCAGTGATGCTTTATATTTGCCCTTAAGCTAGAACATTTGCCAGCATTTTCCTGATGGTGGAATATTATTTTATTGTAATCTTATCGTACATAATATACACTATGCCATATTAGTATGTCCCTGGGCAATACTTTTC